>CM076582.1:592409970-593009970 GCA_034641835.2 Pinus albicaulis | reverse complement strand
AGGTGAAGAAGGGGAGAGGTCCACTTTGGAATCAACATGATGTTGTTTAGGTGGAGGAACTGATTGAATAGTAGTCGAGACACTCGAGACCACAGAGGTTGAAAACAACCAAACAGGAAACCCAACAGTTAACCCAGGAAGGGACAACGTTGCCATGTAAGGAGCACCAACATTCTCAAAAGGAGGAAAAGGACCTGGATTCCCATCGGAGGGGATTCCTTGGTTGGTGAACTCCGGCAAAGTTGCCATCAGAAAAAATCTTCAGAACAACACCCTAAGGAAACTAACTTTAACCAGGAATATTTCATGGGCAGTTAATTTTTAAAACATTGAAACAAAACTCTACCATTTCATCTTTTAAGAGTCGAGAAACTGGCAAAAGGTGACTCTATCACTTTCAGATTGGAAACAAGCGTGAAAGGACAAGCGCTTGATGATCTTTTCAAATTTTATGAGTCTGATAAGATCAAAATGACTGCTCAGGAATTCTAGGCAAAGGGTGTACCAAATAACCGTGAACTGCAATATACACCTTGGTTTCAAAATGAAAGAGAAATCAACCAAGGACTTGACGTACGTGTAGGAAATCTCCCCGAATGCTGTGTCCGATGTATCACGGGTATAAGGCGGCAGACTCAGCTTCCTACGGATAAAGGATAGCAACCTAGCGGGGTCTCCCTTTATATACATGACGGTATGGGGATAACAAGTCCGTACTAGTGCTGTCTAAAGCCAAGAGGCGAACAATAGCTACTAGGTTTAACGACGCCGAAACACGTCTCTAGCCTAGACCACTAAATATTTCGTTAATGTTTCAATGTTGCCTTAAGGTAAATTGAATAAATTTTATGGTTCATCTTCAATTATGTTTCGGTTTCAAGGCCCTACTGTATGTCATTTGACAATCTCCTATATGCAGTGATATGAGAAAAGAAATCTTTCAATTCGATGCATGCTATCTAGCTAAGGGAAGAACTTCAAACAATGATGCAACAAACAACAACACTGCAAATGAATTTTTTCCAAACTAGATGACTTTCACTATCCAAAAGTAATTTCAAACATTCAACGATGCGAATAATGCAATGTAATCTACGCAAAATCCTATTTCTCCGAAAAATATGAAATTGTAATCTATGCACAATTTCCCTTTCTTTTCAAATGATAAGAATGCACTCAATGCATTTTTCGATGAAATGAGAATCTACTTAATGCATGCTTTTAATAAAAGAGAATGCAATCAAAGCGATTTCTAGTTTTCAATCATTAAACAATGTAATCTAAGTTCAATGATGGATCTCAAAAATACTTTCCAATGCAATGTGATCTAATGCATTTTAACAAAAAGAACACTTTGAGACGAAAACTAAATAAACGAAAATCTCTTAATGGAAGGATGAATGCAAAAAGGATGTAATCAAACACTAAGAATGCAATTGTTGTTTCAAACACTTTGTCACGAAATCCCTCAAAAGGCGACAAGACATATGAGGTCAAACACAAAGAGGACTTCCAAAGAAAGAGATCAAAACAAGGCATTCATTCCCTTTTACATCAAACAATCATGGAATAAGACATTTCAAACAATGAGCAATGTAATCTATGCTCATACAGTAAAAATACAAGAAGGGAAAGACACACTGGTGAAGGATTTAGGCAAAAAGTCTCAATTTTCATACACCCTGAAATTGGCACGACTTTGTCACTGACAACTAGCGCCAACTGGCGTGACTTGCTCACTGAAAACTAGCGCCAATGGCCAATTGCCTCGGGTTGCTAACTGACAACAAGCGCCAACGCCTGAAAATGAAAAAACAAAGAATTTCTCCCAACTAAGACCAGACTCACCACTTCAAGAAAAATCTCCAAGACTCAAATGAACCATGTAATCTAGGCTCAAAGCGAGACAAAGAGGAATTTGAATGAAGAAGAAACCAATCACTCAAATAGCGTAATAAAATTATAGACAACCACCAAACGAATGCAGAGAAGCAATCACAAGGTTGACTGAACAGATAGAAACCAAAAACTCCCAAGGGAGGCTCGACACACAATAGCACCTAGATGCCCTAGGGCTAGAATGTAAAAGCGATAGAAATGGGAAAACAACCAAAGGATGAAGGTCACAGTCAGTCAAACAAGGCTCCAGAACACTCAGGAAGTCGAAAAAATGAAACCAAAATCACAGATCAAGCTCATAAAGCTCAAAACAGAGCAAACCCTAGCAACTTCCAGCATTGGCGCGACTGTCAGGCTGAATCTAGCGCCAGAACAGGATTGGCACGGGTAATACATTGGCAACATGCGCCAATTGGCACGACTGTCAGGCTAATAAGCGCGCCAGTCGAGTTTACTATGTAAAAATACAAAAGAGCAATCCAAGGAACAGACTAGTGATGGTGAAGCTAAGCAAAATCCAAACACACAGAAAGAGCCAGCCAAAAGAGTTGATCAAGCAGGCAAAGTCAAGAATCGACCGAAAAGACAAGACAATACTCCAAGTGTTCAGTTCATAAACTAGACCGGAGATTGACTGAAGTAGCATTCATCTACTTTCGCTAATGCGGAGCAAGAGCGTTTTGAAGGCTATCTGGCTAACTTCAAGCTCCGTCTGTAGTTTATAAAGAAAACAACAAGCTCCCCAGCGGAGTTACCTATTTGTTGTAGAGGTAAATCCCCTTTGCAGAAAGACGCAATCCCTACTAGCCCAGATCGGGTCTAGCAAAATTGGTATCACGCTAAGGCACAAGTTCCTAATTGCAATAGACCAAATTGCGAAGAAGGCCTACCTCAAGTCCAACGTTGTTGTTTTTAGAGAAGATAACGCTCCTGTTTCCTTGCCCCGGCAGGACACAATCCTCCCGCTTGCCGCGATCGAACACCTGCACACACAAGAAACATGACAAACACAACCGTAAAACCCAATATATGCAATTATGTATCAATCAGAGAAGACACAACTCATGATCATAATGAACAATACGAGTGGAACCATAACCAAAGTCGCTTATCATTAATTCATACAAAGGAAAATACAACCTGGCTCTGACGCTGAATCTTCCTTCGGCGGGTCGTCAGCGGAATACGTCTCGTTAAAGCTCTTCGGGAATGGGGACAAGCCTCTCTCTTCGATCGTCAATCTCCTTGCTATGATTTGGCTCTATGAGGATTATTGCAACATTCTTCAGGCTATGAAGGCTCTCGGAGACTAGCTTGCAAAGGGAAATGGCAAGCTTATATAAATGGTGGAAGGGGAGTTGGGATCCCTACAATCATGCGATTGGCCCTATCATCAAGGAAGCTTCCATGAGAGGTGGAAAACTACTTCCTCTACATGGAGATCCGGAGCCAAACGTCCCAACTCAATTTAGAGACCATTTCAGGAGTTGGTTGGAGTCAATATTCCGCCATTTATTTTTAAAAAACACTCCTTAATAAGCCTGGCACGGGTACGACACTGAGAAAGTGCGCCAAGTGGCGCACCCTCTTTGGAGGATTTCCCTCATTGGCGCAGGTATAACACTGGAGAGTCATGCCAAGGATAAAAAGGCTATTTTTAGGGTTTTTCTCAAGGATTTTTCTTCAGGAGAATGAAATTCCATGTCTAGGGGAATGCCATGAAAGTGTTTTTAGGTCATGTCACAGCTCACAGGTCACGGAATAAGCCCTCCAATGTTCGGGACGGGGAATTGCAAGGACGGTGACAAATTACTGTGTAACAACTTTCATTCCCAGATCGGGTGGACTGATCACAAGGGCTGCGCTAGGTAAGGAACAAAGGCATCTTTTTATTGTAGCTAGTGCTTCACCGCTGGTTGCCAAGGGCGTTCGTACCTGAGTCACACTGGTCTGCAGCTTGTTTGTCTTCAGCTGTAGAGCGCGGAGCTCAGCCTGAATTGTGTCGATCGCAGCTCTCTGTTGTTCTTCTACAGCTAACCATTTGTCTTTCGCGGCCAAAGTGACCGTGTCAACAATTTGTTCGAGGTCCCCTTCGATTAGTGTGACTGTCTCATCTCGTTCCATTCACTGAGAGTGCTGCTTCTTTCAGGGCCCTTTGATAGGCTCGTTTGTTCGCTTCGTGCCTCGGGTGGGGAGGGCAGTTCCTCCTGCATCCAGATAGGCTCGCTTCTTCGCTTCGTGCCTCGGGGGGGGGCAGTTCCTCCCGCATCCAGTCCTTATGTACCCAGTTCTGGCAGCAAATCTAGTTGAGTCTCTACTTCTACATCCTTCTCAATGGTCTGTTTCTGTTGTACATTCTTTTGTGTTGCTGCACCCATGTCCTTTCCTTTACTTTTACTTGGTCCTTCGGTATCCTTGATGATGACAGGTGGGATTTCTTTCATTTTGCTAGTTCCTTCAATGCCCTTTGCACCAGTTTCGAAGCCGATCTTCCAGTTAGGAGCCTAGAGCGCAATTACATTGTAAATTTCTTCATCCGCCACCAGATAAGGGAGCGAAGTCCAGGATTTGTCCTTGCGTGCTCTGATATGGACGTTGTGGATGATGACCTGGAATGCCGCAATGTCCTTGTATATGTAATATATTGTTGGAGACAACCGTGGTCGGGAATTAATGGCTGCTGCCAAGCTACTCTGAAACAGGACCCAGAAGACTCGGTTGTCCTCGAGACGATGTGTATCCTTAGAATCCCATAAGTTGGTGTATTGGGCCCCCTCGCACATGTCGGGGGTAAGCTCCGGGAAGACCGATTCCTTAGGTGCTTCCCAGGCTATCAATGCGATGAGAAGTAGCAGCCAGGAATAGCAAAATTCACGTCTCTGCTCCTGAGATTCGCGGACATTGGCCTAAAACTCATTGCAAAAATATTGTGACCAATTGAACCAGACCTCTTTCTCGCACTGGCCTACTAAATGAATTACATATGAGGGGACGAAGGCCACCTGGAATTTTCGCATTATCTTACATGCCAATAACATGGTACCCAGTTGCGTAGTGGGATCACTGATGTTTTTATCATGAAGTCGCGAGTATTCCGCTCCATGTGGTATTTTGGTCACACATATTCAGCAGTTTCGGCCTCATATTTCTTCCCAACACGTAGCAGAGGGCCCGTCCCTTCCATAGGAAGACCAGTTATTCGATGGATGAGCGCAACGTTGATAGGGATTCGATCCTTGATCCACAAACACCCATCATGGACCAGGGCAAGAAACTGACGCACCAGATGGTTCGTGATATTGTAGTGGCCGAAATGCGACATCTTGAGTAGGTTGAGGAGCCTGGATCCTGCCACTCCACGTACCCAGATTACGGGGACAATTTTGATCCCATCATCCTCCTAAATTTGTTCAAGATATAACTCAAGGAAGGCTTCAAAATTGGCCAAGTCATGATCATCAAATTTGATCCCATGGAGCCTTCCAAAAGGTTCACCAATAACGGGGACCTCTCCCAGGGTCAGCAGCATCTGCAGGTAGGTGATCAGGCCATCGAGGTTATTTGGCGTGCGAGTCGAGGGCCTACACGGCCGAATGAAGGGAGGTAACCAGTTGATTGATTCGAAAGTCTGGGCCTCTTCCTGAGTAGAGCGTGCCTGAGGCATCACTCGCGGGGATTTTACATTCCTTGGGGAAGTACGAGGCTTCCCTCCATCCCATTTTATGGGTTTCAGGGGTTTTCCAGAGCCCTGTGCTTTTTCCTTTCCCTTCTTCATGACTGGGCTCAACGTGGCAATAACTTCTTCGGCCTCGGACTTAATCTCCACCACTTCCTCGATTTCTGGCTCTACCGAGGTCGTTGGTGCTAAGGATTCAGCAGGATTAGTGGCCATCATTCTGGCATGAAAATGAATCCCAACCCTGAGTGGCTACTATCAGAAGGAGTAGGTTGCTCAGACATGAAAGGGATGCTATAGGCGTAAAAATTCTTACAGAACAAATTTGTCAAGGAAAAACATGCCAAGTACAAGCTATTCAAGCGATATGGAACCCTTGTCTGATCTATCCTTCCCTTTTTATAGCCTTTGCGATCGACCAACGGTAGGGTAAACTTCACTTGGAACTTACCATCAATTAAACGGTAAAAAACTCCAGAAATCGTCTCATTAAATGACGACCGCCTGCTCTTTACAACGGTAACTTTTTCTTTTTGACTGTTCAAACAGTTATTTTCCGCACCCTTAGTGTGCTTAGCGCACACCTGCACTCCCAGCACACCCCTGGGCTTTTATCGTACACTCTATTCTCCCAGAATACCACCTATACACTCAGCATACGCTCGTGCGGCCAACACACCTGCCGCATTCTGAGTTTATTTCTACGCCTCTAGCACACCCCTCTAGGCTTCCAATCCTGAGGCTGCCTTCTGCGCGTAGCATGGTACCTGTTGGACTTACCTTCCTTGGTGGGTATACCCCACTTCATATAGCTACTCCGACCATATAGTCATTTTCTTCAATATGGCTTGAGCCAACTTTCATTGATATAGACGAGTAGGATATCGTCGCACAGGGTAGCTAACCACACAGCTCTGCCTTCCGTGATTTCCTTAACTGTATAGGGCCGAAGCCAGTGCTTTCGGAACTTCCCTATGTGTTTTGCAAACTGGATATCATATAGTAGGACTAAGTCATCCTCTACAAAGGTCTTTTGACGAATATGTCGATCGTGCCATGCCTTATCGCGTGCCTTCTGAACCTGCTGATGGAAGTTAGCAATGAAACGATCTTCCTCCAAAGCCAAAAGCTATGCTAACCACTTCTCCATGATATCAGACTCTGCCATATTTGTGAAGCCTGCGATGCGCAAGCTAGGAACAATATATTCCATGGGCATGATGGCCTCCTTGCCATAGACCATCCTAAACGGTGTTTTCCCTATCAACTTCTTACAAGTGGTTCGGTAGGCCCATATAACAAATGGAATGTGCATGTCCTAGTCGCTACGATCATCGTTACAGACCTTGGTCGGTACGTTTTCCTGAGCATGATACAGAGTGTTATTCACATGATGGATCTGAAATTCTTCCGTCAAGGCCTGTATTGTTTCATTGACAAAGTGCGTACCTTTATCGCTCATCAAGAATTTCAGACATCCAAATATCATCAAAATCTGGTCAAAGATGAAATGCACAGCAGTATCTGCAGTGCAGTCCTTCATCGCTTGTGCCTTGTCCCACCTATTTACATAATCAGTAGCAGTTATAATGTAACATGCACCTGTCTTCTTTCCGGGTGGGTTGATAGGTCCTACAAAATCGATGGCACACTTATCAAATGCTTGCAGGGCCATTTGTGGTTGAAGGAGCATTTCATCCCTGCGGGATGGCCTTCCGGTGCATTGGCATGTATCGCAGGCCTTACAATAGTCGTGAGAGTCACTATGTAGGGTAGGCCACCATAACCCATCTCTTAATATCTTCTGTGCTGTTACATTCCCTATGTAGTGACCTCTTGCTACCCCATCGTGGGCTTCTGTTAAGATAGCATGTCATTCATGTTCCAAATTTTACCTTCGTAGCACTTCATCTTCTCCCATATTATAAACCTGCGATGATGGTAAAATCTGTAGCGCAGGTTACCAACTCTTTCTTCTGTTGCATTGAATACTCCGCAGGTGCCATGTCTGTAGTCAAGAACTGAATGATGTCAGAAAAGTGTGCATCAACTACCTTAAATGCAAACAGTTGTGCATCAGGAAATCCTTCTTCGAGGTTGGCTGGTTCCTCGCCAGTCTCAATTCAGGACAAGTGATCTGGCCCAGCATTCAACTTCCCTGGATTGACAGTGATTTCAAAGTCGTATTCCTAGAACAACAAAAGCCATCGGTAGATTTTCACCCCCAACACAATCTTATTCACCAGGTACTTCAAAGTCGAATGATCTGTAAACATTTTGAAGTGTCCTCCTCACAGATAGTGTCGATACTTCTATAATGCATAGACCATGGCCAATCCTTCCCGCTCTGTGGTGGCATAATTTCGCTCTGCACCAGAGAATTTTTTACTAGCAAATGCAACTGGGTGATCAATGTCTCCATCTCCAGGCTGTGTAAGGACCACTCCCAGGGCGATTCCAGAAGCATCAACGTGAACATGAAATAACTTTTCTCAATCAGGAAAAATAAGGATAGGCGCAGAGACCATCTTTTCCTTGAGTAGCTCAAATCTCTTTTGACACTCGTCATCCCAAAAAAATGAAACATCCTTCTTAAGCAGCTTTTCCAGAGACGTTGTGATCAGTGCGTATCCCTGAATGAACTTTTTGTAGTAGCCCATATGTCCAAGGATCAAACGCAGTTGTTTCTCAGTTGTAGGTACTACCAGATTGATGATAACTGCAACTTTCGCAGGGCCAACCATCAACCCTCGTCGGAAAACTATATGTCCGAGTAAGATTTCGAAGGGTACGCAAAAGATACACTTCTTGATATTCAAGGAAATTTGGTGCTTCCTACAGGCATCCAACATCATGCACAGGTTCGAAACATGCGTCTTTAAAAAGCTGAAGAAAATCCAATCATCAAAGTATACCTCCAAAAATTTATGGATGATCTCTTTGAACACTACGACTACTACCCACGAGAAGATTTCAGGGCATTTTTTAGTCCAAACGGCATGAACGTATACTGAAAGGATCCCCATTCGGTAGCAAATGTAGTTTTGTTGTGATATTCAGGTGTGATTCTGATCTGATGGTACCCTAAGAAACCATCATTGAATGAGTACGCTTATTGGCCTCCTACGTTATCCAAGATCTCATTGGAGAACGGAGTTGGAAAAGGATCATGTACGCAAGCATCATTCAACTTGCGCAAGTCTACGCAGATGCGAATTTCCCCCTTCATTTTCTTTTCTTGAACCACCATGGGAACCAACCAGTCCAACTGTTCGACCAGCTCGATGATACCTGTGGTGATAATTTTATTGATTTCTTACCTAACCTTCTGCTTATACCTAGGGTTCAGCCGATAAGGGCGCTGCTTCATAGGGCACGCATCTGATTTCAGTGTGCTGCGCATAACCCCTAAGTCCCCCGTGATCCCCTTAAGCTCTGAAAAAATTTTCGGGAATAATTCTTGATATTCTGTAAGTAATTTAGCAACTTTACCTATTGTCTCATCATCCCATTAATCCCCAATTTTAGCCAACTTGGGTCGCTCTTTCGTTCCAATGTTAACTTCTCGCAGCTTTAGAGGCTTCGTAACATCCACAGTGTGTAATGGAGGTCCTGCAACTGTGCGCTCCCCTTCTGATTCTAGGATCTAGATATTGCGCGGATCATCATCACATTCTTCTATGGTGATATTGCGGCAGTTGACAATATTCTACATCTGTGTTTCCCATGTTGGTATCTCCAATGTTGTGTAGGGGCTAGATTCACCAAATACAAAGGTATCTATATCCTGTAGAGCTTCGTCCAGCGCCTCCATTCCTCCTGTTAGTCAAAATGTCCCCACGAATTCATCCTATAAGGTTTCCCAATGGCGGGTGCGCTGATGTAGCTCCGCATCTAAATACCATGCAGTGGGGATTGGTCCCAAGGCATGAATAAACAAGTGAACCCATTATTCTATAGTGTGATCCCACCATTTCTCCATCCAAGTGAACAAATGTTCGTGCGGATCCCCTGGGCCAAGAAACATCTTGACACGCACGTCAACCATAGGCTCAAATCGTAGGATCATCACATCCCGACATTCCTCCCAATCCTAGAACGCCCCCTTATGCATGTCCCACCACCTTCCAGGTGTTGCGCGCATGGCTAGATTAAGGGCCCATAGCCTTCGTTCTCTTGGAACCTTGGCTTCAAATGTTCGCAAAAACTCCTTTATGCTACTGGAACCATCAAAGTAGGGTAGTTCTCTTACCTCTGAGGATATGCATCGGAAGTCCCTTTTTATTTGTAGGCAGCTCAGCCCAGAGACATCATGTAACCGATTTTTCCAATTTTCCATTTCTTCATCGGAGTCAAAAAAACATTCATTATCCTTTTCCTAGCAAATCACACCATCGGTCGTAGGATTGATCCAGTCTTCGTCCCTCACAGTTAGCTTATAGATGTGATCCACTTCGTCTTCCTCAAGCACTGGTTCTATATACCTTTCTCCTTCTGCGGGGTCTAGCAGTACTACCAGTCGTGTACCTTCACTTTCAAAAACCATGCTTCTCTTCTTCAAATTGATAATACTGCCCATATCTATGCTCATGAAGATAGGGGTCCGCATCTTCTACAATCTGAATGACATCGAATTCAGCCTGGACCTTAACTCTTGCGATATCTACCATGATCTTTTATAATCTCCCCAACTGTATGATCTTCTACTGATTAGCCATGTGCAGCTGGATAATGGACCATTCCAACTTAGGTTATCCCATTCGCTGCCAAGTTTTCTTGGGTATTACATTTGCATCTGAGCCTAGGTCTAGAATAACCTAATCCATCTCACAATCACCAATTTGCACGGTTAACTGCATCTCCCTACCAGTGCATCTCTTATGCTTATATATTTTGTGCACATCCTTAATTTCCATGTCTGGGGTTGTTCTTTCTACGCAGCTGTCTTTCAAAGCTTGGAGGTTCTCTACAGCCCTTTGGTTGCGCAGCTATTATGCAGGTAAATCCTCTCTGCGGATAGAGACGATCCCTCTAGCCCTAGAGTGGGTCTAGAAACAAAGGGACACACTAAAGTGTTGCTTCCTAATTATTGAATGAACAAGGGACATGGTAGATTAACCTACCTAGAATCCAATGCTGTTGTTGTTGTTGTAGTAGTGGTGTCCTCTTGCTCCTGTCTCGGAAATTCATAATCTGTTCGCCATTACGCTTGGATACCTGCACATAGAACAAGAAACAAGAACAACATACAAGCTAACAACATTTCATTCATAACTATTAACCAGTCAAAGAGGGCTAAACATATTGCATTAAACAAACATCATAACACAACATTGGAACCAAACAGTAGTCATGTACATAAATGAATAGAAGGAAGAGTTACAACCAATGCTTTGACGTCACAGTCTCCTCCAGCGGGGTTCAGGCGAAGTGCGTCTCATATGCTCGTCAGGTAATTCGGACGGGACAAAGGCATGGACTCAAGCTCTCTTAGAATTCATGGACTCAAGTTTCCTCAATGTAATTCCTTCTTATTCTATCTTCTCTAGTCATTCAGCTATAGTATTTCTAATTCTCCAAGTTCAGCTAGCTTTTACTAAGAGAGATAGCTCCTTTTATAGAGAAAAAGGAGGAGGTTAGGATTCCTACAAAGGTGGGAGGGAGGCCTATCCTTTAGGGAGTTCCCATAAGAGGTGGAAACCATAAACCTAAATGAGGTAGTCTGTGGTTTATCAGTTCAACCACTCCCAATGACTCATCCTCGAGGTGGCTGGAGTGGAATATCCACCTCTATTTTTAAAAAACATTTCATAAACAGCTTGGCGCAGGTGGAAAACTGGGACAGAGCGCTAGCTGGCGCAGGGCTCAATGTTAATATTCCTCTTCGGTGTGAGGGCATAACTGATTACCCGCGCCAAGGCAAAAACAAGGGTTTTTGAGTCTCTTCTCAGGGAATTGTCAATAGAAGGAATGTTACTCTCATTTAAAGGGACACAATGATGGTTTTTTCAATGCATAAGACTGCTTATTGGTCACAGAAATGACCCTCCAATGGGCGAGATTGGGATTGCAGGGACAGTGACAAAATGCTATGTAGCAGATGCCCCCTAAAGCATGAGGTCCGAGGGAGAGGGAGGGGCGCAATTCTTTATTAGAACGCGTTTGAACCAAACACCGCTGTCAAAAAACCTGCAATTATGAATACAACTGATATATTTGATACATGAACATGTGGTATGGGCGCATCCATCCATAATAAAGTATATATAAAAACTGAGATCCGAGGTATGGATGCAACCATCCAGCAGTAAGGATCAACAAATAGACTTAGGTATGTTCGCAACCATCCAATCAAAAGAGTCATGTAATAAGTCATGATAATCCACAAAAATCCGCAGCCTGGATTTTATCATACAAAATCCAGGGTCTTGCACTCCATCTCAACCCGAACAAGTACAAATTCAAGCATGCGAATATATGAGCTGACATCAAACATGCAAGAAAATCACCTGATTACCAACCAATGATGAAAGTTGTTAACAGGTATGAGAGAAACCACTAATAATGATAATGGCTCTCAAGGTACAACCAGTACAATCCACGAAATGTGAACAGTGCTTTGGCGTCGAACATCCGCAGAATCACTCGATCAAAGGCCAATGATGTGGACCTTGTGTCGAATGCGAAAAACCTGCCATTAAGGCATGCAGGCTCCAAGGTACCAGAATAGAGTCTCTAGATCAAATTCCTAGATAATGAACTAAATTTGACAGGAAGTAACCTAATCGAAGGTGGGCCATAATTTTTCCCACATCATCAATATGAGACAGAGGAACATGATAGTAGTGAATTAGGACCAACAGAGAATCAGAGGGAGGTTGAAAACTGCAAAGGCAAACTTCTCTTGAACATATTAGCAGCACGACATTGTATTTGGCAGTATTTGACATCAAAGGATCTATGGTCATGACGACGTGGAAAAGAGCAGATGAGAGGTCAAAAGAGATTACCCAAACCCATGGAGGCAAAAATGATGAAATGAGATGTCCCCAACCCGACACAAATGCAGACAAGTGCCATGTTCAAGAGCGACATACTGCCAACATAACTAAAACTTGGTTCCATTTTCCCCCACCATTTCTGGTGAGTACCCCAGTTATTTTATTAAAACAAGCTTGAAGGGGATAGCATATGCTTGTGTTGTAAGTTTGTCCTTCGGACAAATCCAACCTAGTACATTTTACGAGCCCAGGAAGGAGGAACTCGAGTAATGTCATGGCGAAGAAATCCGATGTTATTAGGGTTTAACGAGTCTGACAAAGGGATAACTCGGCATATTTTCATGTTTAGAGAGTTTGAAAATAAGGCAAAAAAGAAAACTCCATCATGGCCCTTTTCGTAAGTAGTCTCTCAGATCCGAAAAGGAAGAAAACAATATCTGAAAGAACCTCTTAGTCGCGATAGGCTAAGGTATTCCTTTTTCATAAATAATCTATCCCAGTTCGAAAAAGGAGTAAACATATACTGAGTAGATATCGCTTCACAGCCATTTAATGAGTTCGAAACAGCAAGAGTCTCGGCCATTTTTTTAGTTTTAGAGAGTCAGAAAAGAGCTAAAAGATGACTCCAGCAATGACTTTTTCGTGTTTTTACCGAGTCCGAAAAAGTATAAAATTTAACTCGTTACTCCATCACTATGTCCTAAAAATTTGTTGTTGCACGAGAGACACGTGTAAAACCCATTTTTCGAAAATAATATAATAAAATAGCCGAAAACATGTCTTAAAACCTAATTAGGGTTGTAAAAAGTCATAAAATGCAAAAAATGGTGAAAATAATTACTTTTCACTTTTTACCTCTTGTGGAGCAAATAGTTACCCATTTTACTGTGTGATCTTGCAGCGACGATAGCGGACAATCTAGCAGACCAATCTCAAATCCGTCAATTCCAGGTAAGAGTCGAGATCTCTCTCTTCATTTTGAGTAATTTCTTACTACCTGCAACTTCTAATTTTGAATTCTGGGGGAGGAAGTATGAAAATTAAGGCGCGGCAGTTGGCGCGAGTTTCGGACACAGAGTCGCGCCAACTGCCCATTTTTTTATACTAGGGCAAACAGTTGCGCCAACAGCGCAAAATATTTGTGTGAAAAATGCATGTCACTGACCCCAATCATTCAAAAATAAAAGTTCCCAAAAGGCTAATATCATTCATATGAATGTGTTTAGAGGTAAAAAGTAGCAAAATGGTGATAGAATGGAAATAACGGGAACACAACGAAGAAGATGAGCTTGCCATGGAAAATGAGAGATGCATGGAAGCTCTTAGGGACTGTGGACTGAAGAACTTCTTCTTGACACTGTGTCTCCATGCTCAACCATAGATGTTACAATATTTGATCAGCATATGGGATGAGGATCGAGAAAATTTCATCCTTCGAGATCAGGAACTTGAGATTGATGTTTCTGACGTCTACTTTATCACAGGAAATTCGCGGAGGGGAGCAGCACCGATCCTAACCAATACCTGACCTTGCATGGAGAGTATGCCCATGGTGATGGACAGAGTATTTCGAGAGGCATAGAAGGGAACAGGAAGTGGGAAAGTTGATATCCAAACTATCCCAGACCTATCACTAAAATTAGTGCTACATACCATCACACGAGCTGCGGGATCGCAAGCACTGCACGAAGCAAAAAAAACACAGCTGATTCTTGCTATCGATTTTTTGACACCAATCATCTACAACTGGGCAGAGGCCGTGAGAATAAACATGAAACGCCAGCTAACAAAATTCAAGAAGGTAAAATTGAAGCAAATTGGTTATGGTTCTATTCTGGTATCGTTCTTCCTGGAACGGCTACCAATTTTTCAGCGTCAGGAGGCCATAGTCCTGACACCGCCGGTAATAGAACCAAGGATGGCCCGATGGGCGGCTTTGATGCCAAGGGCAGGGGGATGTCAACAGATGTCCTAGAGACCGGAGTTCTTTGATTGGCTCCGCCGACAGTTGATCATCATGGAGGACTGGCCCTACTCTGGTACATATTTTACTGGTGATCTGGACCTCCCACTCCAGGAGGGAGAGGATTGGGACGAATATTTGGGTAAGACTCATTTTTAATTTTCATGAGTATTATGAATTTTTTTTCTATGTATGTTCTGACATTAAATCCATGTAGCAGATGTCGTCCCAGAGAGACCCGCGGGCATGTCTTCGATAGCGAGGTGAATTCCTCGTGATTTCGACCCTCATGGTGAGGGGAGCTTGTGCGCAACCTAGAGGGTATCACACATGGAGTCCCAGATTATGCATGATTCAACGATGTTCCACGTGCCTACCAGAGACATATCGTCGAGGTGTCAAGCCGTATTCACTGCTTGCTGAGGCGGCTTGTACGGGCAGTGACATGCTATCATGAGCATCATGCTGATTAGACACCTAGGCTTTATATCTGCATTTTTGAGAGACATGGTGTCTCAGGATGTAACATAAACACACATATGTTTTTTGAATGTATGATTCACACTGATGCAAACACGCGATATATATATATATACAACTATTTTCCTATATGGATCTTTTTCAGATGATGATGATTTTACAAATTACGCAAATGTCTATCTAATACAATGTTAGCCACTGTATCAGTTAATGCATTCATTCATATAGGAATAAGTTGATATGTGATAAAATGAAAATGTCTTTCCAACAAACGAATACGTAAATACAATCTCAAAATGTATGGATTTCTCACTGGATAATGACCATTGAGTTGTAGAAAAACAAGCTGTGAATCTAGATTTACAAGCAATGTGCGTATGCCAATATTGATTGCCTCAGTTAATAGTTCAAGAACGGCACTATATAAGACCCAAATAAGCAGGAAAATGCTCGCAAAGCATGCCAAATCAAAACATGTACAAAAATGAAAAAAACACCTATGTACACAAATCATGCATGAATGACTCACGCATAATACTTTTTGAGATACAACCCATTTCTGGATTGTTCTAACGGATGACCTTCGTAATCAATGAGCTCATAGGCCCCATTCTGCAATACGCATTTAACAATGTAAGGCACATGCCACATGGGTTGAAATTTACCTGCCCCCAGCTTATCATGAGCTTGGTCATACAGGAGGACGATATCTCCTTCAACAAATGAACAAGGGGAAACTGATTGGTCAAAATGAGCTTTGACCCGCTTTTTCTGTGCTTCGATAACCAGAGTAGCAAAGTGGCAGGTTTCATCTAACATTTCGAGATAAAGGAGACACTCTTCTTCAGGTGAAGTGTTCGGAAGTAATTCAACAACCAACTTGAGTGAAGGTATTTCACATTCAATCGGACGGGTAGCTTCTAGACCATAAACCAACTGAAAAGGGGTGAATCCAGTTGTAATCTTAACGGAGGTTCGGTATGCCCAAAGAGCTGAAAATAACATGAGATGCCAATTATATTTATGGATACCAATCGTGCTTTGAAGCATGGTAACAAGAACTTTGTTCACGGCTTCAACCTGGCCATTGGCCTGAGGATAGTAGGCGTTGAGCTGTCGTGACGTAGATCCAACTTAGAACTCAACTCGGCCACCATGTAATGTTGAAAATGGGAACCATGATCGGTGACGATGGCTTGAGGGACACCAAACCTAGCAATGATATGATTGAATATGAATTGAGCATTTGTCTTACCATCAGTGGCAAGTGTAGGCATTGCTTCGGCCCATTTGGTGAAGTAGTCCACGGCTACCATAAAGTAGTCCACGGCTACGATAATATAAGCATGCCCCCCGGCCGAGTGAGGGTTACACGTCATAAAATTGATGCCCCACTTTGCAAAGGGACCAACAGTGATGACAGGATGAAGAGGTACAGGTAGTGCACGCATCTTGTGTTAATAAACCTGGAAATCATGACATTTACGAACTGCGACAATGCAATCTTTGAAGATAAAAGGCCAGAAATAACCAGCACGAAGAATATTTTGTACAGTAGAATAACCAGACATGTGACCGCCATAGGCGCCACTTTGATAATCATTGAAAACTTTCTCAGCTTCCTCAAGGGTCAAACATCGACGGAGAATGGAATCCACTCCGAAACGATAGAGGGTATTCCTAACTATATGATAAGGTTGCGACTGATGACAGATGCATTGGAGGGCATCCTTCGTTAACTCAAATCTAAAAGTAGAAGTCTGGAGATAAAAAAAATGATATCACTATACCACGGATCGAGGGTGCTAATCAATAAAAGTGTGTCGTCTGGTATGTATTCCTCAAAACCAGACGGAGGAGAGTCTGAAGGGAGGGAACAAATCAAATTAGCAAAGACTAATGACTTCTTTGACTTGGCAGCAGTAAATTCCAAATTGAATTCTTGGAGGATGACAATCCACTTCAAGTATTTTCCCCCCAGCAATTGTTGAGACAATATATAGGTCATGGGGTTGCAATCGAAAATCACAGTCATTGTACGCAAAAGAATATAATGATGAAAACGTTGAACAGATTGACCCGAAGCTAACGCTAACTTCTCGACGTGCGCATATCACGTCTCAGGGTCGAGAAGGTTATGAGACAAGTAATAAATAACATCCTTGGTACTGTCATCATCATCTTGTACCAAAACCATGGCAATCGTACTGAAAGAGGCGGCTAAATAATGGGAAAAATCACGATGATAGTTAGGAGGATGCAACAGAGGATCATTGACAAGCAACGTCTTCAGGGCCTCAAAATACTTTTGAGCATTCTCATCCCGGTAGAATGGGACACCCTGCTTTAATAATCGCGTGTATCCTCTAGCCACTTCTACATAGTTAGGTGTAAAATGGCGTAGAAAATTAGCCTTACCTTGCACACTCTGCAACTGATGTAATGAGATGGAGAGGGGAGATTAATAATAGCCTCAACCTTGAGAGGATCAAGGCGAATTCTGTCTTTGGATACGATAAATCCTGAGAGTCTACCAGAATCAACGCAGAAGATGCACTTGTGCGGATTAAGCCGAATATTGTAACATCGACAACGAAGAAAAATCTAACGAAGATGTTAGGATGGTCCCTGCGCTTAGCTTAATGAGCGGGAAGGTCATCTAGATAAGGCTGAACGATGTGTTGAATATCGTGACAATCATATGACATTGCTCGCTGAAATGTAGCCCCAGCATTCTTTAAGCCAAAAGGGAGCCTTTTATTTGCGAAAGTACCCCAAGGAAAGATAAAGGCAGTCTTATGTTAATCAGTCAGAAGAATGTTAAACTGATTGTAACCAGAAAAACTATCCATTAAGGAAAATATCTCACTCTCGGCACAGTCATCAATGATCTGATCAATAAAGGGAGTGGGATAATTATTCTTAGGACAAGCTCTATTAATATCATGATAATCAACATAGACACGAATAGTTCCCTCCTTCTTATCTACAGGAACAATATTAGAGACCCATTATGTCAAAGGAATCGGATAAATAAAACCAGCTCGAAGAAGTTTTTCAACTTCAGCCTTAATGGCAGAAGCTTTTCGAGGGTGCACCGGACGAAGACGCTGGCAAACAGGTTTCGAACCAGGATAAATAGGAATTTCATGCACCACTATACTAGGATCAATGTTGGGCATTTATTTTTAGGACCATGTAAAGAACTCGAGAAAAAGGATAGTATAAAATTGGACTTCATCCGAAGAATAAGTAACCCCAATATGGAAGTTCTCGACGATTCCCGGTTTAACAGAAATTTCAATAGGCATCGTTTGTGTAATGTTACTCAAGTTACCTTCCGTAGAGACGTCATGTGTCAAAACAAGAAATTGAAGCGGAGGAAAAGGAACCTGAGTTACAAAACACTCAAGACAAGTAGACATGGCCCCAAGGCCAGGCATAAATGAGGAACGATGATGACCATCATCCCAGGGCATATCCTCAAGAGATATGGTTTCCACGATGGCCTCATTGAAAGGAAACACTTCTTTCAACGAATCAGACGAATATGAATCACCAATCCAAGGGGATTGAGAGTAAATGTCAAGAGACATGCTCAAAGGATCGCAATCAGAAGATGGAGGTTCCGTAGCAGTAATGAGTTCACAATAATCAATCTCAATCAGACTCAAAGGCATCGAATCTCTGAAGGAATCAATATGTTCAAGGGAAGGAATAATCCATGGGTCATTAGACCAAGAAATCATATGAATCTGAACAGTATTAGGAGGATGAAGAGGAAAAATACCCATGAGGGAAGGATCTTTAAAAAGACCCGGCCCTACGCTCTCATAGGGAGTGGGAATCTTATCCATATACAGAACATTGTTCTCGGAAGAAGAGGTGAAGAAAGATAACTGATCAACAGTAACAATCTTTCCTTCATGCGAAAACTTCAAAACACAAAACAGAGTGGATGGAACACACAACATGGCGTGAGTCCAACTGCGACCAAGGAGAATATTATAATTGAGCTTAGCATCAACGAATTTGACCTCGACATTGATTGTCTTCTCTTTCAAAGTAATCAGTAAACTAGCGAGAACACCTAAAGGTTTTGATTCTCTTCCATAAAATGCTTCTATGGAATTTGGTGATGAATTCAGGGCTGGAGAATCAATGGATTTCAAACACGAAGATGACATGACACAAGTTCACACACCTTCTTCCACAACTGCTCGATGAATGTCGAGACCATTAACAACAACTTGAATAATGAGTGCAATCTGATGCGAAAGTCGTGGAATGAAATTCGCTAGATCGAAAGCAAGAAGGCTAGTATCGGCAGGATAAATCCCACCAATCACAGATAACAAAGATCTTCGCTGTGATGGACAGCTCTGAAGTACTTCTAACGCAGACATCACGGACGCCGCCTGGGCCAAATCTTCAACAATATTGTAATGGTGAGCGGCACAGGCGTTGGGATTAAGAAGACTTACGGAGGACACCTTTCGAAGGTGGTCACACAATGGATTCAGCATTGGGCCTTTCAATTTCAAGAGGACCAGTAACAGGCGGAGGATGAGGACCATAAGCGATCTCCTTCCCCGTGGCTTTACAGGGTCCAGCATAATCTTTCGATCAAGTAGCAATAGAAACGACGACAGAATTGTTCATCATGAACACCTGAGAGCCAAATGGGGTAGAGGACTGAGGTTGCTCTACCATCTGAGTCTGTTGAAATGGGAAAGGTTCTTTAAGAATGGTCGGAGTTCCCTGGGTGCCTTTGATAAATCGGCTCACTTCGGACCGTCGAGGACAGTCCTTGGTGAATTTCTCTTAGTCACAAATCAAACAAAGGTACTTCGGTTTGCGTTGAGAACCATCACCAGCATGAGGTTTCTGAGAATCCTGTTTCGGGGTATCCGCTTTGGCTTTACCCTTACCCTTCTTTGTACCTTTAGAAGTATTATCTGTAGGATTGGCCTGAACGGCATTAACCTCTGCGGGTTTACCAGTATTCAAAGTAGACTGAGAAGCAACATTATTGGAAGAAGCGGAATTCGGCTTCCTAGTATTTGAATATGAATACTTTTGAGAAGTCTGAGACATAAAACCAATAATACCATCGACGAATGGAGTCGTTGGTGGTTTAGAAGTTCTAGGTCGGGGAGCATCAGGAAAGATATCATATAATGCGCCAGACTGATAATACACAAGATCAAGGTACTGGGCGTAAGCAATAGCTTGTTCCTTGGTTACACATTCCCCCATAGCTATGTCTTTGGAAATCTGATTGAAAAAGGAGGTGGTGAACCAATGAGTTAGAAGTTGATCAGGAATTTAAAATTTGATCATGCGACGACGACGTCGCCACTTATGAATATGATCTGAGATATGAGTAGCTCGGTCCTGTTTCAATGAAGTGAGGAGGTGCGTCCCGGTCTCATAACGGACTGGTAACTGAAAATGCATAAGGAACGCCATGGCTGAAGAATTAAAATCATGGAAGACGAGATAGCTCAATGTACCACTTTGCAGCGGCACCAGTAAGAGTTCACTAGAAAATACGAAGTCTAATAGAATCGTCAACCCAAGAGTTAGAGGAAAACCAAAAATGATAATTCATAACATGCACTTGGGGCTCTTCACCAGACTTGCCCTCAAACTTGGGACAATCACCAGGAATCTTGGTTGGAACCGAAGGCCAATACGGGTTATGAAGAATGGGATCATTCGTTAACTATGACACATCAGGTAATTCCAACGTAGCAGGAAACAGTAATTAGGTATTGAGTCATCGGAGGTCTTTGATAAGGACCTGCATCTACATTCCATCCAGTCCGAGCAAGATTTTTTCCCCATACATTCTGTCCTGGAGGATTCGGATCATAGGGATTAGAAGCAGGATAATTCATTTGATACTGGGGTTGAGGACCAGGATATTGAGTTGGAGTAGACCATTGAGGTCCTTGCTGAGCAGTGTATGGAGTTTGTTTTGGAATGTAAGAATGGATTTGAGGTTGATTTTGAGGGTAAGGAACCTGAGGTGCAGTATATACCGGTTGATATGAACCTTTGGGGTAGTAAGCATCTTGCGGTTGAGCAGACAGACCCAGCTGAGCAGGTTGAGTAGACTACTGAGGGGGTAAACCCGATTGACTATAAACAAGTAAAACAGGTTGTTGAAACGATGGAACCGGTTGAGGAGTAGGTTGAATCGATTGCTAAGGGCCACCGGGTTGGCCTTGTGGGAAAGGTTGGCTCAATGGTTGCGATGGACCAGGTTGTCCCTGATAACCAGTTTGACCCTGGGAAGGACCATAAGGTTGTCCTGGTTGCACAACATTTGGGCCATACTGAGCATGTGGCTACAGTTTTGGTGCAACTAGTTTTCCTTGTGGTGGGTATATTTTCCCCCCAGGAGCATGAGATAGTCCTAGTTGATTTGAAGGTTGACCTAAAAGACTGGAGGGTTGTCCATGTTGGGCAAAAGGTTGCCCTTGTAAAGGTTGTCCTTGTGGACCGTATGGTTGTCCCTATGGACCAGAGGTAGGGCCCTGCTGAGCTAAAGGTTGTCCCACAGGGGGTTGTCCTTGCAAGCCAGAGGGTTGCATAGGCAAGGTAGGCCTAAAACAAGAAACGGTATGATAAGGATCAGTAGGAGGCAAATAGACTGAATTTCCATGTTCATCATAGTGAAGAAGATATGAATAAATAGGGTTACCAACATCATCATAATGATGAAAAAGAGGATTACCATGAGCCTTAGGCTGCTGAGAACCCTGAGAGCTCTGCTACTGAACAGCCAGCAGATACTCTTCAAAAGTAAGACCGCCAGGAATCACAGGGGTAGTGGAAATAACACTAGAAACAGGCGTGGCATCTGTCGAAGGAGCATAACATTGGTGAATATCCAAAATCTGCTCATCAAACACATAGGTAGAAACCATAGGCATGGTCGAGGTAGACGGGGTTTATATGGCATGGGTTTGTGAGCTACCTGGGCCAAGATTAACAGGCCACGTAGGGTTGATAATAATAGACCTGCGGGTGTGAAAAGATCCCGACGAATGATGGGTAACAATAGGTGTGGATGAAGTGATACAGACCGTCGGTTGGACTAGAACAGATGTAACAGTAACTGACGAATCAGGTGTCAAAGGTGATATTCCTAACGAAGGTAGGACCGAACATTGAGGAGGAGTTACTGTATTGGATTGCACAATGGAGGCAACACCAGATATAATCTAACTCAAGGACCTGTAGCCATGCAGAAGTGACACCGATGGTGGAGAAGACTGAGTAGAAACATGAGGTACATATCCCTGAAAATTTTGATATTCTCCTGTAGAAACAAGCATTCCTTCACTACCAACAGGACTAGACGAGTCCATGTCTGACTCCGCCGTAATATCTTTGAAATGACTACGAGGAATAGGAGGCACAGCAGCAGTAAAAAATGGCGAGCCCGACATAAGAGGAGGAAAATCTCCTTCTTCCCCAAAACCAGACCAAGCACTAGAAGGAGGCCAATAGAACTCAACTGGCTCTTCAGGAGGAGATCAAGTAGCAAGAGGCAAGACAAATGGGTTAATAGGCTACAATATCTCAGCAAACCTAGTGGACTGAGGAGTTTCAAAAGAAATTTTTGGGAAAGAACTACCACTAGGAGGCAGTGAGGACGACGAAACTGGTGGTTCCGCCACAGTGACTGTATATCAAAACAGAAAGGAAAAAAGAAAACCAATCGAGGAATCCAAGACCAAAACCAAGGAAAAAAACAACAGGCCAAGTAATAAAACTTTAATGGGCGTGTGATCGTAGGTGATTAATTTTATGACACTGAAACCATATTTTGTTGTTTCATTTTTAAAGAGTCGAGAAACAGGCCAAAGATGACTCTAGTCACTTTCAATTTTAAACGAGCGTGAAAGGACAAGTGCTCGACGATCTCTTCTCTTTTTAAAGAGTCATGAAAATATCAAAATGACTACTCTGGAATACTAAGCTAGAGGGTATACCAGGTTTCCATGAACTGCCATATACACCTTGGTGATAAAATGAAACAGAAATGACCAAGGACTTGACATACTTGCAAGTACTCTCCCCGAATGTTATGTTCGATGTATCACGGTTACAAGGTGGCAAACTCGGCTTCCTATGGATAAAAGGATTTGCAGCCTAGAAGGGTCTCCCTTTATATACTCAATGGTACGGGGAGCGCAAGTCCGAACTAGCGCTATCTAAAGCCAGATGGCGAACGACAGCTACTAGGTTTTAAGACGCCAGAACACATCTCTAGCCTAAACCACTAAAAATGTTTCGTTAGGTTTCAATGCTTCCTTAGGTTAATTAAATAAGTTTTATAGTTGATCTTGGATTATGTTTCAGTTTTAAGGTCCTATCGATTTCAGATCTCAAAAATCCCTAAATGCAAGCTATATGCAAATGAACATCATTTCTGATTCAATGAACGCTAGTTATGAGAAGGATATATATCTTTCAAACAAAAGCAAACAATGAGACTATGCGAATAAATCCACTAATGCATCTAACAGAATATAACGAAAATGAAACTCTTTCCTAGATAATCAGATGCTAGTTATGCAAAAGAGTATTTCACTTGCAATGCAAATAAAGAATGCAATTTATTTATTTATTTTTTCAATGAAAAGAAGTACATGATGCACTAATTACATGAAAAATGAAAACAAACAATAGCTTAAGTGTTGCGTAGGAATCGAAATTGAATGACTTAATAATACACGAAACAAACACAATAAATCACTCAAACTAATTCGCAATCTTTCAAACCAAGAGACAGTTTTCAAAATGATCCAAAACACGCAATGTAATCTATGTTTCGAGCAATAACGCGAAGAAACAATCGAAAAAATGAAATGACTCTGCAACCAAAGAAATCACTCAAAAGATCAAGAAAACTAAGTGCAATCAAGCCACAAATGGGACTGACAACAATCAAACAGAATTGATTTTCGAACAGATGGCTCAGTGCACTAGGACACCTAGAAACCCTAAGGCCTCAACTAACACTGATAAGAAGATGGACAAACAACTGAGAAAATCAAGTCAGCAGCAATTAAAACAATCCCAAAGGCATAATTATGCATAAAACATAACCCAGAAGCAAGCACAATTGACCAAAAGACTCATCAAGGAGGTCAAACCAATTCCTACAGGGGTTGGCACGACTGTAACATTGTAATCCGCGCCATACAAGGGTTGGCGCGACTGCAAAAAGAGCAACATGCACCAATTGGTGCGACTGTTCAGAGGAAAATCATGCCAAGCCAGATAACTATGGGAAAAAGAGGAAAAACCAAAACCTAATGAGCAGAGGTCAATCTTGACACTCTGGAGCTGAAAAAAGGATGGAAACTAAGCAAGAAAACCAGAAAAGAGAGATAACTAAATCAATAATTGAAACTGACCCAAAAAAATGAAACGAAAAACTCGCACTCCTCCCCAATGGAGTCGCCAATTTGTTATGCAGGTAAATCCTCTCTGCAGACAGAGACGATCCCTCTAGCCCTAGAGTGGGTCTAGAAACAAAGGGGCATGCTAAAGTGTTGCTTCCTAATTATTGAATGAATAAGGGACACGGTAGATCGACCTACATGGAATCCAACACTGTCGTTGTTGTTGTAGTAGTGGTGGCCTCTCGCTCCTATCTCGGCAAGTCACAATCTGTTCGCCATTACGCTTGGATACATGCACATAGAACAAGAAACAAGAACAGCATACAAGCTAACAACATTTCATTCATAACTATTAACCAGTCAAACAGGGCTAAACACATTGCGTTAAACAAACATCATAACACAACAGTGGAACCAAACAGTAGTCATGTATATAAATGAATAGAAGGAAGAGTTACAACTGATGCTTTGACGTCGCAGTCTCCTCCAGCAGGGTTCAGGCGAAGCGCATCTCAGATGATCATCAGGGAATTCAAACGGGATGAAGGCATGGACTCAAGCTCTCTCAGAATTCATGGACTCAAGCTTCCTCAACGTAATTCCTTCTTATTCTATCTTCTCTAGTCATTCAGCTATAGTATGTCTAATTCTCCAAGTTCAGCTAGCTTGTACTAAGAGAGATAGCTTCTTTTATAGAGGAAAAGGAGGAGGTTAGGATCCCTACAAATTTGGGAGGGAGGCCTATCCTTTAGGGAGTTCCCATAAGAGGTGGAAACCATAAACCTAAAGGAGGTAGTTCGTGGTTTATCAGTTCAACCACTCCCAACGACTCATCCTCGAGGTGGTTGGAGTGGAATCTTCGCCTCTATTTTTAAAAAACATTCCATAAACAGCTTGGCGCGGGTGTCAAACTGGGACAGAGCGCCGGCTGGCATGGGGCCCAATTTTAATCTTCCTCTTCCGCGTGAGGGCATAACTGATTACCCATGCCAAAGCAAAAACAAGGGTTTTTGAGTCTCTGCTCAGGGAATTGTCAACAGAAGGAATGTTACTCTCATGTAAAGGGACACATGATGGTTTTTGCAAGGCATAACACTGCTTATTGGTCACATAAATGACCCTCCAATGGGTGAGATTGGGATTGCAGGGACAGTGAAAAAATGTTGTGTAACAGTAGCAGCTTCATACATGTCTACAAGAATGGTTTGACCTCATCATCTACTTTGAGGTTCACGGGGGCTTAAGGAGTAGATGCCACAGCCTTAGCAAAGTCTTGGCGAGCTGCGAAATTTTTTTCCTTTTCCTTTTGTAAGTCCAAACCTTCTTGTTTAATGGATGCTTTATGGATAAGAGGCTCCACCTCAGCTTTCTCCGAAGCTCCTCTGATGGCCATGTCGTTGTGTGTTATAAAATTAACACTTGGTCCTTCATCTTGAGGTTCTTCCTTGACCCTTTTTACATTCTGCGTAGGTGTCTGCTGCTTATCTTGCATCTTGGATATCAGAATCGGGCATTCTTCGTTCACATGATCCAGCTATCTACAGTATTTCTAGGATTGTCTCGCAGGATTGCTTCACTAGGGACATATGCGGTAAGGCGGGAACAGTGGTTGGTATCATGCAGCCTAGCCACGAGGCAATCATTGCAACACAGCACCGGCCCACTTGGCCCCACAGCTTCCCTAGGACACAACGGGCTGGGTCCCCCAGCCTGCATGTAGTCTGCTAGCAGCGGACAATTATCCTTGGTGTGGCCATTCACCCTGCATCGTATGCACCACCTGTCAGAGCTAGCCTATGTTTATCTTTCCTTCCACAGATTCTGGATCTCCATATGCATTGCCTCTAACTGTCCTTGTATTTGTTGTACTCCTAACTGGGTATCGTCTCTTGGCGCAACTTCCAGCTTCATCGTAATCTCCAAGGCCTTTTCCTACGATTCAATGGCTTAATGACCCATTAGCACGCACAGGTGGGGCAACAAGATAGAAATGAACCACTCTGTGTGTTGCCTGTCATCATACATAAATCCTCCTTCTCTAATTGCCTTCTTTAACCATTGGTCGGCTTCCCATATAGACTTGGACGGTCCCTGCTTGAAATATTTCAGATCGTTCACTATCTGAGAGTAGGAGTTAGGCCTCTTGAACTGTTGTTTCAAGGCATTCTTAATCTCTTCAATGGTCGTATTCGCATGTTGAGCTATGTATCCCATATACCAGTCCAAGCCTCTTCCTTCAAAGGTAAGGGATAGCTCTGCCCTTTTCACAATGTCGTTGGCCATGTTCTACGCAATCCATACCGATCCTGCAACAAACCAGAACCGGTCCATGTCTTCATCCCCTACACCATTGAAGGTAGGTAGATTCATGTGTGAGACCATCTCGTCTTCTGGTGGGGCAGGAGCTATGGGTGATTTCTTATCCCTGTGCTGGCTCGACGGTGGTGTAGTTGGAGGTTCTTGCGCAGCCGGATCCCTTACTGGACTATAGACAAATCTATCTCCTTCTTGGTTAGTTTTGTAGTACTTACCACTACGCGTTGTACCCTCGCTTTGATCTGAGCTCATTCACTTTGTATGGATGCACAAAATGCTCTTTTCGCATAATAAGATCATAATAAGTTTTCATAAACTTACTCCAAAAACCCTTGAAGAACCTTTGTTCCGCCTTGGAGCAGGACGCAAATTGATCAATTGTGAATTCCGTCACAAATCCTCCTATCACACTGTCCACCCAGTGATCTACCGTGTGAGTGATGGTGTTATCAGTATTTTCTAACTGTTGGATCAGCTCTAGGGTCCACTGCGTGAACCGTTCATCCTTCCAGCACTTCTGGAAATCTACGAGCCTTGCAAGCCACTCCTGAAGCTCGATTGCAAATGTCACAAAGAAAATTTTGTAGATCTCTGAAAAAATGTACTTATTCTTCCACTTCTCTATGGTCAGCTTTGCACTGTGATTTTCCCTCACTGTGAATTCCTGAATTTTATTTTAGAACCACTCGTCGATCTCTTTCTTCTCCGGTCTCCAATGTGTTCTTGGCATTACCCGATCTCTCTATCAAAATGCTCTCGGTCCCGGCAACGGAACCATTTTTTGGCTCGAGGGGTCCTGACCCAGGTTTGGAGGTTAAGGTTTGCCAACAAACCCCTATACTACTGGTCCTTTCGACAGTGACCTACTTGCACAGGCCAAAGTCTCATCCGAAGCAGTATGGGAGGGTGCTGGAACCAGGTTTCCGCACCCTAAGAGAGAATAGGTAAGTCAAGCAAGTCTGCATCTCAGCCTATCGAGTTCATACTTAAACAGATCTATTTGCAGACTTACATAGCTATTATCATGCATAGATTGAATAAATAACTCCGCATCCACGTGCGTAATACCAATTATCAGCACAGAACACTATAATCGCAGTAATTAATATATCACAAATACATATACCAGAAACGTAGATACTTTCACAGTTCACAGTAATTAAAAAAACACTTTCGCAACTTAATCATATAACCTTGGTTCGCATCAATCATAACAAAGCAGATCGAGATAGCATCAGATGTCCAACAGTACTTCGCATATATATTAATATCAAAATCCACTTACAATCCCAAAATACCGCCTGCGCACACATCCAGCAGGAGTCCTTACCCTAACAACCCGACAACAGATCTAACAATTTGTGCTTAGCATCAATCTAAATTTTCTTCCTACCTTAAGACTAAAAAAGGTTCATCTATTTATATCAATTTAGCCTACGCATCCAATGTTCTGCAAACCGTGGTTTTCAAACTCTTGGTCTACCCTTGACCCATTACAATTCATTCGGGGCTTTGGCACACCTCAAAACCCCTGCATTAGACTAAATAATACAAAAATGGACAAAATTCGCAGCTTTAGGAGACCCTGCTCCAACATGATCTCGTCAGAGATACAGTGCGTCATGTACTAGCAGAATTGGATCCTGATTTCTAGAATGTTGTTCTCCCATCTGATGAGAACCTCTTGAAATCCATGACCTCTTATGGTTCATGATCAAGTGTTCGAGCAGAGTTCCTTTTCTTGTGTCAAGCTCCTTAAAAAATGAATCAATCTCTTCGGAGAATTTTTTTTTGTCTTCTGTCAAGCTCGTTAAAAAATGAAATAAGGTTTTTTTGAGGATAGTTCTTTTACTATGTCAACCTCATTAAAAAATGAAACAAATCCCATTTCAATTTGATTCTTTGATTAGATCTCGTAAATTCCCAGTTGAGCCTTTCACTTGATCTCGTAAATGAACCTTCATTCCATCCACTTGTTAGTAACCAGTAGTCTACTTAGGTGAATAAAATGAAGCTAGGGGGGGCATGTACATCGAATTGAGTCACCATGTTGGGGGCATGCAAACTTATTTCAAGCATAGTTTCTCATGTTTCAAGCTTGTGAAAAAATGAAACCTATTTCGAGCATAGTTTTCCATGTTTTAAGGTTGTGTAAAAAAATGAAACCAACCACATTTCACCTGTCGTGATTTCCCTTTTATCTTCCTCTTATTCCATATGAGCCTTGGTTTTCTCATTCCATTGTCACCATCTTCTTGGCTGATCATACACTTTCACTTGGATTTTACCCTTGCCTGGGGAACCGCTGCAATGAGTGTATCATTAGCTAGCCTCTCAAACTTTGCGTGTTTTGAGGAGTTCCATCATCACCGGAACCAATTGCTACCCTTTATACCACTCGTTCCTCCAGGTGGAGCAAACTTTAAGCTCTTTTTTTACTCTTGAAAAATGAAAATATTTCCGAGTACTTTTCATTTTGAACTCTTTATATTAAATGAACTGACATGGTCTTAGTATACATTTACCCCTTTTCTGGGCTGAGATTAACTATTTACGAAAAATGAATACCTTGGTTGAACATGGTCAAGTGGTTCTCTCAAATATTATTTTCTACCTTTTCGGATTCGGGAGACAATTTACAAAAAGGGACATAATGGAGCTTTTCTTTTCTGTTTCTTTTCCATACTCCTTAAACATGAAAAATACACCAAGTTACTCTTCCGTCGAACTCGTTAAAGGGCGAAATACTTGTCACCATGATGAGACCAAGTTCCTCCTTCCTAGGACTCATTAAAATTACTAGGATGGATTCATTCGAAGAATGAACTTACACACTCAGCATATGGTATCCTCCTCATGTTGGCTATCAAAAATAAAGAGGTACTCATTAGAAATAACGGGGGAAAATTGAAAGTGAAACATCTTGTGAGTTTTGAGAAACTTGTTTCTCTTGAACATGACACTCATCTACAATTTGTGGCGGGTTGGGGATATCCTTCATTCGTCATTTTTGCCTTCGTGGGTTTGGGAAATCCATTTTTCTCCTATTCGATCACCATTTTTGTCATCATGACCTCTAATGCCATTTGAGTCAAATGTTTCCACGCCTTGGAGTCGTGTCGAAAATATGTTCAAGAGAAGTCATTTTTGTCAAAGTCAAACATCCTCTGCTTATTTGACCCTCTCTGTAATAGTCCCGAATCATTACTCTTACTTAAGGTATCCTTTGTTTCATGTCGATGATGTGGGAATCATTATGGCCTTCCTTTGAAGGATCACTTCCCTTTGACTTCAACTCATTATCGTGGAATACGGTTTAGAAACTCCTTTCCAGTACCTTAGAGCTTTCATGCCTCAATGAAAATTTCTTCGCATTCGACGACAGGTTCACCTCATTGGCCTCCGATTGGACGATTATACAAGTATTCGACTCCAACACATTTATTCATACTTGTATTTTTTATTGTTGTACCTTGAGGGCCATTGACATTATTGGTGGTTTCTCTCGTGCCTATTAATGGTTTTCATTATTGACTGGTAATCAAGTGGTTTCTACCATGTTTGAAATCAGATCATCTATTCATAAGGCTAGATTCGTACATTTGGTAGATTGAGATCAAGATGAAGACCTTGGATCACAATTTTCATTATTCAGGTTGCGTGGAGTTATTGAGTATTCATGATTATACATGTGATCTTGTATATACGGATGGTTGCAACCATACCGTGGATCCATTTCCATGATCTCTTTCAGACGGATGGTTGTGACCATGGTGTGGGTCCATATGTTATTTGATGCCTATTCCACGGATATGTTATTATGCATATTCATATCAAAGATGTCATATATTTTATTATGTTTGATTTGGCAGGTTTCTCGGTGGTATTCCAAGTTCTTTGCCTTCGTTTGTAAAGCATTTCATCCATCACTCCTCCTTCTGCCTTCATGATTTAGGGGGCATATGTTACAAATTAATTTGTCACCCTGCTCACTTACCGTCTCTGATCTTGAATTTCCCTATGACTGATCCTATGCAGTATATCCACCTGGGAAAAATACATAAAGACATCCTCTAAAGACTCAAAGAAAGTTGCCTTGAAAAATCACTAGAGAAACTTACCCAAAACCATAATTTTATGGGTCAACGCGCTTCTCTAGGGGCATGCCCGTGCTGATGGCAGGTTGACAGTTCTGTCCTAGCGCTATCAATGCTCTTTTTTCTGGGAAAACCGTGTTGAACCCTTTCTAGAAGTATTTCCTCAAATGGAGGAGAAGCTTTGACCTCTAGAAGTTCCAAGGTGGCGAGTTTGATGTCATTCGGTGGAGATAGGGTCAAGCTCTCTCATTTATAGCTTTTTGATCTTATCAATGGGGGATTATCCCTTGAAAAGTGGACCTTCCTCCTTCTTTCATAGGCTCCTAACTCCTTCTCCCTTCCTATAAATTGATTCCCATCCTTCCACTACTAGTTGGTCATTGTTGGGTTGGTTTGATCACTCATTTCCCTGGCATCCCTATATTGTGATAATGCCTAAGTTATCCGAGAGAAGGAGTGTTACACGGAATTTTTTCACTGTCCCTGCAATCCCCATCTCGCCCATTGGAGGGTTGTTTTTTTTACCAATAAGCAGTGTCATGCCTGGAAAAAACCATCACTACATTCCTTTGCATGAGAGTAACATTCCTCTTGTTGACAATTCCCTGAGCAAGACTGTAAAAACCCTTGTTTTTGCCTTGGAATGAGTAGCCAGTTACACTCCCATGCCAAGTTGGAAAATTAAAACAGAGCCCGTGCCAGTTGGTGCTTTGTCCTAGTTAAGTGCCCATGCCAAGCTGTTTATGGAATGTTTTTTAAAAATAGAGGCGGAGGTTCTATTCCAACCACCTCTAGGATGAGTCATTGGGAGTGGTTGAACTGAAACAACCATGGACTCCCTCAATTAGTTAGTAGTTCCACCTTCCTTGGAACTATCCTAAAGGATAGGAATCCCTCCCACCTTTGTAGGGATCCCAACCTCCTCATTTTCCTCTATAAAAGAAGTTATCTCTCTTAGTAAAAACTAGTTGAATGGCTGAATAGCTAAACTTGGAGAGTTGATACTATAGTTTAATACTAGAGAAGATAGATAGAAGGAATCACATTAAGGAGAGCTTGAATCCATGTCCTCATTCCATTTGAATCCCTCGACAGGTACTGAGACGCACTTCGGCTGAACCCCGCTGGAGGAGATTGCGACGTCAAAGCATCAGTTATACCTCTTCCTTCTACTTATACATACATGACTATTGTTTGGTTCCACTATTATGTTATGATGTTCGTGTAATGTGATAGCTTTAGCCCTCTTTGACTGGTTAATAGTTGTGAGTGAAACTATGATGTCTTATGTTTTTCTCGTTTCTTGTTACATGTGCAGGTATCCGGGCGTAACAACGAACGGATTGTGATTTGCCAAGACAGGAGCGAGAGGCTACTATTATTTTTGCAACGACGACAGCACTAGATTCCAGGTAGGTCGATCTAACGTGTCTTTCGTTCATTCATTAACTAGGAAGCAACACTTTAGCGTGTCTTTTTGTTTCTAGACCCGTCCTAGGACTAGAGGGATCGTCTCTGTCTGCAAAGAGGATTTACCTACGTAAAAAATTGGCGACTCTGCTGGGGATCTGTGCAAGTTTGTCATTCCTTCTTGTTGGGTTGGTTTCAATTATTGATTTCATTTTCTATCTTTTTCTGGTTTGTTTACTTAATTTCTATCCTATGTTCAACTCCAGAGTGTCAAGGTTGGCCTCTGCTCGTTAAGTTTTGGTTTTTCCCATAGGTATCTAGCTTAGCGCGGTTTTTTCTGAACATTTGCGTCGATTGGCACAGGTTGCTCTCTTTGCACTCACGCCAACCCCTGTCTGGCGCATATTACAGCCTTACAGTCGTGCCAAACCCTATAGGTTTTGGTTTTACCTCCTTAACGAGTCTTTTGGTCAATTGTGCTTGCTTCTGAGTTATTTTCTGGGTGTGATCTAGCCTTTGGAACTGTGTTGACTACTATAGACTTATTTCTTTCAATTGTTTGTCCATTTTCCTGTCAGTTTCATTTAAAGGCCTTAGGGTTTCTGAGTGTTCTTGTACACTGAGCCTTCTGTTTGAAATGCAATTCTCTTTGATTGTCGTTAGCCTTGTTTTGTTTTGCGCCATTACACTGAGTTTTCCTCGATCCTTTTGAGTGTTTGGGTTGAATGGTCTTTTCATTTCATCGATTGATCTTTCCCCTTAGTGCTCTAGACATTGATTACATTGCTTGTGTTGGGTCGATTTGGGAAATTCTCTCTATTTGATCGAAAGTTTGCTACATTAGATTGAATGTTTTGTGTTTGTTTCGCTTCGGTTGAATCATTCAATTTTAAATCCATACATTTTCAAAACTCAAACTAGTGTTTATTTTGTTTTCCATTTGAATTAGTGCATTGTGTGCTTTTTTTTCATTGAAAAATAAAAAATATATATATATTTTGCATTCTTTCATTGCATCAAAATTGAAACATTTCTTTGCATAACTAGTCTTTGTCATCTAGGAAGGAATTTCATTTTCAATTTGTTGCATTAGAGGCATTAGAATTTTCTTCATATACTTTCTTTGTTTGTTGTTGTTTGAAATATTTCTATCCTTCTTATAACTAGCATTCATCAAACTGAAATGATGTTCATTTTCATATAGTTTGCATTTAGGAAGTTGAGCTCCAAATTCGTTAGGGCCTGGAAATTGAAACCTAATTCAAGATTAACTTTAAAATTTACTCAATTAACCTAAGGCAACATTGAAACCCAACACAATATTTCTAGTGGTCTAAGCTAGAGACGTGTTTCGGCGTCTTAAAACCTAGTAGTTGTCGCTCGTCTGTTGGCTTCAGATAGCGGTAATACGAACTTGTGTTCCCCGTATCGTCGCGTATATAAAGGGAGACCCCTCTAGGTTGCAATCCTTTTATCCATAGGAAGTCGAGTCTGCCACCTTGTAACCGTGATACACCAAACACAGCATTCGGGGAGACTACCTGCACATACGTCAAGTCCTTGGTCATTTCTGTTTCATTTGATCACCAAGGTGTATATGGAAGTTCAAAGAAACCTAGTACACCCTCTTGCCTAGAATTCCTGAGAAGTCATTTCGATATTTTCGTGACTCTTTAAACAAGAGAAGAGATCATCGAGCACTTGTCCTTTTACGCTTGTTTCAAATTGAAAGTGACTAGAGTCATTTTTTTCCTGTTTCTCGACTCTTAAAACATGAAACAATGAGTTTTGGTTTCAGTGTTATAAAATTAATCACCTATGATCACATGCCTATTAAACATTTCGTACTTGGTCTGATTGATTTATTTGTTTCTTGTTTTGGCACCTTCGATCAGTTATCTCTTTTCCTTCCTGTTCTGATATACAGTCAAAGTGGCGGAACTCCAGTTTCGTCGTCCTCACTGCCTCCTAATGGTGATTATTTTCCAGATGTTTCTTTTGAAACCCCTATATCCACAAGGTATGTCGAGTTCTCGCAGCCTATTCTTCCATCTGTCCAACCCCTTGCTACTCGATCTCCACTTGACGACCAGTTGAATTCAATTGGCCTCCTTCAAATGCTTGGTCTAGTTTTGGGGAAGAAGGAGAATTTCCTCCTCTTACGTAAGGATCGCCCTTTGTTGCTGCTGCGGTACCTCCTAGTCCACGTAGTCTTTTCAAAGATCTTACGTTGGACTCAGATATGGATTCCTCCAGTCCTGTTGGAAGTGAAGGAATGCTTGTTTTCACAGGAGAATATCAACTCTTTCCTGAATCTCTCTCTCGTGCCTCCATCCAATCTTCACCACCGTCGGTCTCACTTCCACTTGGATATAGATCCTTGAGTTAGATCAAATCTGGTGCTGCCTCCATTGCGCAATCCAGTATAGTAACTCCTCCTTAGATTTCAGTCCTACCTTCGTTAGGGCTATCACCTTTGACTCCTAGTTCATCGATTACTGTCACATCTGTTCCAGTTCAACCAACAGTTTGTGTGGCTTCTAGTTCAGTTTCCACTCCTTCTGTGATTCTTGGCAATCTTACTTTTGAAGAATATCTATTCGTTGTTCAGCAACAGAGTTCTCGGGGTTATCAGCAGTCTCAGGCTCCTGGTAATCCTTGATTCCATCACTATGACATTGTTTGTAATCCCGTATATATCTATCCGCACCATTATGATGTGTATGGTAATCCGTTCTATTTGCCTCCTATTGATCCTTATCAGGTTGTTTATGATCCTTATCAGACTGTTACTCATTTCGGACCTACTCTTCCTGCGCAACCCTATGGTTTCCAAGGACAACCCTCATCAGGGCAACCTTTAGCTCAGCAGAGCCCTGCTTCTGGTCCACAGGGACAACCATACGGTCCACAAGGCCAACCTTCACAAGGTCAGCCTTTGGCTTAACATGGAAAACCCTCCAGTCTTTCGGGTCAACCTTTGAATCAACTAGGATCATCTTTTGGTCCTGAGGGGGTCAACCTTTGAATCAACCAGGATCATCTTTTAGTCCTGGGGGGAAAAATTATCTGTCACAGGGACAACCTGTTGTACCTAAATCCTAGCCACACGTTCAGTATGGTCCAAATATTGTGCAACCAGGACAACCCTTTGGTCCTTCTCATGGGTCAACCTGGTTATCAGGGACAATCTATTCCATTGCAACCATCAGGCAAACCTTTCCCGCAAGGACAACCTGTTGGTCCCCAACAATAGTTTCAACAGTCGGTTCAACAAGCTCAACAACCGTTTCAACCTTCCCACCTGCATATTCCTTCGGTTCCACAGTCGGTTCTACTTGTTTACCCTACTCAGCAGCCTGCTTAACCTGCTCCACAAGGTCAACCTGCTCAACCGCAGGGCGCTTACTACCCTCAAGTTTCATATCAACCGTTATATAGCGCGCCTCAGATTCCTTACCATCAAAATCCACCTTTGTATCATCAACCTCAAATTCATGCTTACATTCCACAGCAGAATCCTTATACTACTCAGCACGGACCTCCGTGGTCTACTTCGACTCCATATCCTAGTCCTCAACCCCAGTATCAACTGAATTATCCTGCTTCTAATCCCTATAATCCGAATCTTTCGGGACAGAATCTCGCTCGGACTGAGTGGAATGTACACACGGGTCCTTATCAAAGACCTTCGATGACTTTTAATACTCAATTACCATTTCTTGCTACATTGGAATTACTTGATGTGTCAAAATTGACAAATGATCCCATTTTTCATAATCTGTATTCGCCTCCAGTTCCGACCAAGATTCCTGGTGATTGCCATAAATTTGAGGGTAAACCTGGTGAAGACCCCCAAATGCATGTTATGACTTACCACTTGTGGTGTTCCTCTAACTCTTGGGTTGACGATTCTATTTGGCGCCATCTTTTCCAATGTACTCTTATTGGTGCCACTGGAAAGTGGTACATTGAGCTGTCTCGTGGAGATTTTCAAGATTTCAATTCCTTAGCTATGGCATTCCTTACACATTTCCAGTTGTCGGTCTGCTATGAGACGGGGACGCACCTCCTCACTTCATTAAAACGGGACTGAGCTACTCATATCTCGGATCATATTCATGAGTGGAGGTGACATCGTTGCATGATCAAATTTGAAATTCTTGATCATCTTCTAACTCATTAGGTCACTACCTCCTTTGTCAATTAGATCGCTAAAGACATAGCTATGGGTGGATGCATAACCGAGGAACAAGCCATTGCTTACGCCTAGTACCTCGATCTTGTGTACTCTCAATCTGGCGCTTTATATGATATCTTGCCTAATGCTCCTCGACCTGGAACTTCTAAACCTCCAGTGACTCCATCAATTAACGATATTATTGGTTCCGTATCTGAGACTTCTCAAAAGTCTCCATCTAATTCTGGGAAGCAGAAGTCTACTTATTCCAATAATGTTGCTTCTCAGCCAAATCCGAATTCTAGAAAACCCATAGAAGTGAATTCCGTTCAGGCCAATCCTATAGATAACACTTCTAAAAGTAAGAATAAGGGAAAAGGTAAGGCCAAAGCCGATACCCCGAAACAGGATTCGTCGAAACCTCGTTCTGTTGATATTTCTCAACGTAAACCGAAGTATCCTTGTTTAATTTGTGACAAAGAGCACTTCACCAAAGACTATCCTCAACGATCCGAAGTGAGCCGATTGCTCAAAGGCACTCAAAGAGCTCTAGTTGTTCTTAAAGAACCTTTTCCTACTCAGCAAAATGATATGGTAGAGAAACCTCAGTCCTCTACCCCATTTGGTTCTCATGTTTTTATGATGAACAGTTTTGTACCCGTTTCCATTACTACTCGATCGAAAGATTATTTTGGTTCACGTCAGAAAACCGCAAAGGAGATCGCTGATGGTCCTCCTCCACATGTTTCTGGCCCTCTTGAGATTTAACAACCTCATATTTAATTCATTATGCGACCACCTTCCAAAGGTGTGCTCCACAAGTCTTCGTACAATCCTAACGCCCGTGCCACTCAGCATTACAGTATTGTTGAGGATTTGGCTCAGGTGCCATCCTCAATGTCTGCGTTAGAAGTACTTCAGAGTTGTCCGTCACAACGGAAAGCGTTGTTATCCATGATAGGTGGGGTTGATCCTGCCGATACTAGCTTGCTTGCTTTCGATTTAGAGAATTTCATCCTGCGACTCCCACACCAAATTATGCTCATCATTCAAGTTGGTATAAATGGTTTGAACATTCACTAGGCAGTCGTGGATGAGGGTGAATCTACCTATGTTATGTCATCTACTTGTTGGAAATCCATTGGTTCTCTAGCTCTCACCTCGTCACCTAATGCCCTTGAAGAATTTGATGGAAGAGAGTCTAAACCTCTCGGTGTTCTCGCTAGTTTACCGATCACATTAGAAGGGAATAAGTCAATGTCGAAGTTGAATTCGTTGATGCTAAGCTCAATTATAATCTTCTCCTCGATCGCAGTTGGACTTAAGCAATGATGTGTGTTCCATCCACTCTCTTTCCTATTTTGAAATTCCCGCACGAAGGAAAGATTGTTATTGTCGATCAATTGTCTTTTTTCACTTCATCTTCTGAGAACAACGTTTCGTATGTGGATAAGATTCCTACTCCTTACAATAGCATAGGGCCAGGCCTTTTCAAGGATCCTGCCCTCATGGGTATTTTTCCTCTTCCACCACCAAATATTGTTCAGGTCAACATGATTTCTCGCACCGATGACCCATGGGTTATCCCCTCCCCTAAACAGATCAATTCTTTCGGAGATTCGATGCCATTGAGTCTGATTGAAATTGATTATTGTGAACTCATCGCTGCATCGGATACTCTGTCACCTGATTCTGCTCCTTCGAGCATGTCTCTTGAAATTTATTCTCAATCCCCTTAGCTTGGTAATTTTGATTCACCCGATCCTTTGAAGGAACTGTTTCCCTCCGATGAGGCCATCGTGGAAACCATGTCTCTCGAACATCCCCCGTGGGATGATAATCATCATCATTCCTCGTTTCTCCTAAGTCTCGGGGCCATGTCTACTTGTTTTGAGCATTTTGCTTCTTAGGTTCCCTCTCCTCCGCTTCAAATGCCTATTCAAATTCATGAATTTTTTTCAGAAGGTAACTTGAGTAAAATTACACAGACGATGCCTATTGACATCTCTGTTAAACTGGGAATTTTCAAGAACATCCATATCGGGGATCACTTTTTCTTCCGATAAAGTACAAGTCTATACTAGCCTTTTTCATGAATTTCGTGATGTCTTTGCAAGGTCCTATGAAGAAATGTCTGGAATTGATCCTAGAATTGTGGTACATGCAATTCCTACTTACCCTGATTCAAAACTTGTTCGCCAACGTCTTCGTCCAGTTCATCCTCGGAAAGCTGCTTCCATTAAAGCTGAAGTGGAAAAGCTTCTCAAAGCTGGTTTCATTTATTTGATTCCCTTGACAGAGTGGGTCTCTAATATTGTTCCTATAGATAAGAAACAGGGCACTATTCATGTTTGTGTTGACTATCGTGATATCAATAAAGCTTGTCCCAAGGATAATTATCCTACTCCCTTCATCTATCAGATCATTGACGACTGTGCAAGGAGCGAGATTTTTTCCCTTATGGACGGTTTTTCTGGTTATAATCAGATAAACATTCTCCCGACTGATCAACACAAGACTACCTTCATCTATCCTTGGGGTACCTTTGCATATAAGAAGCTTCATTTTGGTTTAAAGAATGTTGGGGCCACATTTCAGCGTGCCATGTACTACGCCTTTCATGATACTCGTCACATCGTGTAGCCTTATCTGGATGACATTCCTGCTCATTCGGCTAAGCGTAGGGATCACCCTGACCATATTCATCTGATTTTTCTTCATTGTAGACACTATAACATTCGGTTTAATCCACATAAGTGTGTCTTCTGCATTGATTATGATAGACTCTTAGGTTTTATCGTGTCTCAAGATGGAATTCTTCTCGATCCTCTCAAAGTTGAGGCTATTATTGATCTCCCCTCTCCTTCTTCATTGCACCAGTTGTAGAGTTTACAAGGGAAAGCTAATTTTTTACATCGTTTTATACCCAACCACGCCAAAGTAGCTAAAGGATTCACACAATTGTTGAAGCAGGCCGTTCCTTTTTGTTGGGATGAAATCGCTCATAAATCTTTTGATACGTTGAAGACATTTCTTGTCAATGCTCCTCTACTCTGCCCTCCAAATTATCATCGTGATTTTTCCCTTTATTTGGCTGCCACTTTCAGCAAAATTACGATGGTTTTGGTACAAGACGATGATGGCGTTCATGAGCATGTTATCTATTACTTGTCTCGCAACCTTCTTGACCCAGAAACTCTTTATGCTCATGTCAAGAAGTTAGCGTTAGCTACAGTTCAAGCAGTCCAACGTTTTCATCATTATATTCTCTTATGCATAGTGGCAGTGATTTCTAATTGCAACCCCATGACTTACATCTTGTCTCAAAAATTGTTGGGGGGAAAATACTCTAAATGGATTGTTATCCTCCAAGAGTTTGATTTGGAATTTACTACTATCAAGTCTAAGAAATCATTAGTTTTCGTTGATTTGCTTTTTTTCTCCCTTCTGACTCTACTCCTTTTCATTCTGAGGAATCCATTCTAGAAGATTCGATTTTCTTGATTAGCACCCTCAATCCATGGTACAGTGATATCATATTTTATCTCCAGACTTCGTCTTTTAGACCTGAGTTGACGAAGGATGCTCATCGACGCATCCGGCATCAGTCGCAACCTTATCATATAGTCGGGGATACCCTCTATCGTGTCGGGGTAGATTCCATTCTCCGTCGGTGTTTAACCCTTGAGGAAGCTGAGAAAGTTCTCAATGACTGTCACAGTGGCACCTGTGGCGGTCACATGTATGGTTATGCTACTGCTCAAAAAATCCTCCGTGCTGGTAATTTTTGACCCTCTATTTTCAAAGACTACATTGCCGCAGTTTGTAAATGCCATGATTGCCAGATTTACCGGACAAAGATGTGTGTGCCACCCGTTCCTCTTCATCCTATCATTACCGTTGGTCCCTTTCTGAAGTGGGGCATCGATTTTATGACGTGTAACCCTCACTCGGTCGGGGGGCATGCTTATATTATCGTAGTCGTGGACTACTTCACCAAATGGGCAGAAGCAATGCCTACACTTGCCGCAGACAGTAAGATAGTTGCTCAGTTCATATTCAATCACATTATTTCTAGGTTTGGTGTCCCGCAAGCCATCGTTACCATTCATGGTTCCCATTTTTAGCATTATATGGTGGCGAAGTTGACTTCTAAGTTGAGTCTGCGTCACGACAACTCAACGCCGTACTACCCTCAAGCCAATGGCCAGGTTGAGGCTGTGAACAAGGTCCTTGTCACTATACTTCAACGTACGATTGGGATCCATAAATCAAATTGGAAACTCATCTTATTTTTGGCTCTTTGGGCATACCGAACCTTAGTTAAGAATGCAACCGGGTTCACTCCTTTCCAGTTAGTCTATGTCCTAGAAGCTACTCTCCCGATTGAATGTGAAATACCTTCGCTCAAGTTAGTTGTTGAATTACTGTCGAATAATTCGCTAGAGGAAGAATGTCTCCTTTATTTAGAAAGGTTGGATGAAACTCACCGCTTTGCTACTTTGGTTATCGAAGCACAGAAAAAGTGGGTCAAGGCTCATTTTAACCAATCAGTTTCCCCTTGTTCTTTCATTGAAGGAGATTTTTTCCTCTTGTATGACCAAGCTCAGGATAAGCTGGGGGCAGGTAAATTTCAACCTATGTGGCATGGGCCCTACATTATTAAACATGTATTGTAGAATGGGGCCTATGAGCTTATTGATTATGAAGGTCATCCTCTTGAATAGCCCAGAAATGGGTTGTATCTCAAAAAATATTATGCATGAGTCATCCATTTGTAATAGGTGTATATAGGTGTCATTTAATTTTTTGTACATATTTTTCTTTGATGTGCTTTGTGAGCGTTTTCCTGCTTATTGGGTCTTGCTTATGGTGCAGATGTCTATTACCCCTTATGTCGGTTTCGCGAATGGTGCTTCCCGCAGTACTAGGAGTTTGTCTTCAGCAGCCTGGGTAATTTATGATCCTGCTGGTGAGTTGATAGATTTGCGAGGTATTTTTCTAGGACAAGCTACAAACAATGTCTTTGAATATATCATTGTTATTTAGATATTAACTTAAGCAATCAACCTTGGCATACACGCACTGCTTGTAAATCTAGACTCACAGCTTGTCGTTCTGCAACTCAATAGTCATTATTCAGTTAGAAATCCGCACATTCTCATATTGTATTTAATTATTCCTTTGCTAGAAATACATTTTGATTTTATTACATATCAGCATATTCTTAGGCGAATGAATACATTAACTGATACAGTGGCCAACATTGTATTAGATAGGAATTTGCATAATTTTTAAAATCATCATCACATGTAAAAGATCCATGTAGGAAAATAGATGTATATATATTTTGCAGTTGTGTGCATCATAACTTCAAAAAATATATGTGTGTTTCTGTTACATCCTGAGACATCACGTCTTCAAAATATGCAGATGAAAACAAAACCTAGGTGTCTAATCATCATGGTGCTCGTGATAACATGTCACTGCCCGTACGAGCTGCCTCAGCAAGCGGTGAATTCAGCAAGGCACCCCTACAGTATGCCTCTGGTAGGCGCATGGAACATCGTCAAAACGTGCATAGTCTTGAACTCCTCAGGTGATTCCCTCCAGATTACACACTATCTCATCTTCCTCGTCGCCCTCGCCTTGAGGGTCGAAATCGAGAGGGATTCGCCTCGCTATCAGTGACATACCTGCAAGTCTCTTTGGGCCAACAACTGCAAACACGTCGATTTAATGTTAGAACACACATAGATAAAAAAAAAATTCATAATACTCATAAAATTTCAAAAAAATGAGTCTCACCCAAATCTTCATCCCAATCCTCTCCCTCCGGGAGTGGGAGGTCTGGATCATCAGTGAAATCTGTACTAGAGTAGGGCTAGTCCTCCACGACAATCAATTGTCGGTGGAGCCAATCAAATAATTCCAGTCTTCAGGACATCTGTTGACCGCCCCCTGCCCTTGGCATCAAAGCTGCCCATCGGGCCATCCGTGGTTCTCTTGCTGGTGGTGCTGGGACTATGACCTCTTGTCGCTGGAAAATGGGTAGTCATTCCAAGAATAATGATACCAGTATGGATCCATAACCAAATTGCTTCAATTTGGTCTTCTTGCATTTTGTTAGCTAGTGTTTCATGTTTATTTTCATGGCCTCTGCCCAGTTGTAGATGGTCGGTGCCAAACAGTCTACAGCAAGAAGAAATTGTGTCTTTGTTGCTTCGTGCGGTGCTTTTGATCCCGCAGCTTGTGTGATGGTATGTAGCACTGCTCTGAGTTTTAAGTCTGGGATAGTATTGATATCAATTTTCTCGCTGCCTGATCCTTTACGTGCTCCTAGACATACCTTTTCTATTACCATGGTCATGTTTTCCATGCAGGGCCCAGTGCTGGTCAGGATTGGTGCTACTCCCCTCCGCGATAATCCTGTTATGAAATAGACGTCAGAGACTTCAATCTCAAGTTCGTGATCCCTAAGGATGAACTTCTCTTGATTTTCGTCCCATATGCTGATCAGATATTGCAATAACTCTGGTTGGGCTCGGAGACATGGTGTTATGAAGAATTTTTTAGACCGCAATTCCTGAGAGCTTCCATGACTCTTTCATTTTCCATGGCCAGCTCATCTTCTTCGCTATGTTCCCATTCTTTCCATTCTATGACCATTTTGCTTCTTTCTACTTGCAAACACATTCATATGAGTGGTATTAGCCATTTTTCAACCTTAAATTTGTGAATAATTGGGGTATTTGAGTGAAATTTTACATAAAAATGGTTTGCGCCATTGTCGCGCCCTAGTATAGAAAATTGGGCAGTTAGTGCGACTCTGTGCCCAAAACCCGCGCCGACCGTCGTGCCCTAATATTTATATTTCCTCCTCCAAAATTCGAAATTGGAAATTGCAGATGGCAAGAAATGACTTAAAATGACAAGAGGGATCTCAGCTCTTACCTGGAACTGACAGATTTGAGATTGGTCTGCTGGATTGACCGTTATCGTCGCCGCAAGAATGCACAGTGAAATGGGTAACTATTGCTCCACAAGAGGTAAAACAGTGAAAAGTAATTATTTTTACCATTTTTGGCGTTTTTTAACTTTTTCACAACCCTAATTAGGTTTCAAGATATATTTTTTGATTATTTTATTATATTATTTTCAAGAAATGGGTTTTAGACATGTCTCTTATGCAACAACAGGTTTTGATGCGACAGTGATGAAGTAACGAGTTATATTTTATACTTTTTCGGACTCGGTAAAAACACGAAAAAGTCACTACTGGAGTCATCTTTCAGCTCTTTTCTAACTCTCTAAAATTGAAAATATTGTCAAGATTCTTATCATTTTGAACTCGTTAAACGGTTGCGAAACGATATCCACCCAGTATACGTTTAACCCTTTTTCGGGCTGGGATGAATTATTTACAAAAAAGTAATACCTTAGCCTATCGCGACTAAGAGGTTCTCAAAGACACAGTTTTCTACCATTTCGGTTCTGCAAGACTACCTACGAAAAGGGACTGTTGAAGTTTTCTTTTCCGCCTTCTTTTCAAACTCTCTAAACATGAAAAGATGTCGAGTTCTCCCTTTGTCAGACTCGTTAAACACTGATGCAATTGGATTTCGTTGCCATGACATTACTCGATTTCCTCCTTCCTAGGGATCGTAAAATGTACTAGGATGGATTTGTCCAAAGGAAAAACTTACAGCACAAGCATATGCTATCCCCTTCAAGCTTGTTTTAAAAAATAATTGGGGTACTCACTAGAAATGGTGGGGGGAAAATGCAACCAAGTTTTAGTTATGTTGGCAGTATGTCGCTCTTGAACATGGAACTTTTCTGCATTCGTGTCTGGTTGGGGACATCTCATTTCGTCATTTTTGCCTCCATGGGTTTAGGTAATCTATTTTGACCTCTCATCTGCTCTTTGTCATGTCGTCATGACCTCAGATCCTTTGATGTCAAATTCTTCCAAATCCAGTGTCGTGTTGTTGATATGTTCAAGAGAAGTTTGCCTCTGCAGTTTTCAACTGCCCTCTGATTCTCTGTTGGTCCTGATTCATTATTATCATGTTCCTCTGTCTCACATCAATGATGTGGGAAACATTATGTCCCACCTTCGATCAGGTCACTTCTTTTCGACATCAACTCAATATCCAAGAATTTGATCAAGAGGCTCTATTCTGGTACCTTGGAGCCTGCATGCCTTAATGGTAGATTTTTCGCATTCAACACAAGGTCCACATCATTGGCCTTCGATCGAGTGATTCTGCGGATGTTCGATGCTAGATCACTATTCACATCCCGTAGATTGTACCCGTAGTACCTTGAGAGACATTTTCATTATTAGTGGTTTCTCTTGTGCATGTTAACAACTTTCATCATTGGCTGGTAATCAAGTGATTTTCTGGCATGTTCAACTTCAGCTCATATTCGTATGCCTGAAATTTGACTTGTTCGGGTCGAGATGGAGCGCAAGACCCTGGATTTTGTCTGATAAAGTCCAGGCTGCGGATTTTGGTGGATTATTATAACTTATTGCATGACTCTTTTGATTGGATGGCTGCGACCATACCTGAGTCTATTTGTTGATCCTTACTGCTGGATGGCCGCGTCCATACCTCAGATCTCAGGTTTTATATATACTCTATATGGATGGTTGCGCCCATACCACATGTTCCTGTATCAGAGATATCAATTGTATTTGTAATTGGAAGTTTTTCGACAGCACTGTTTGGTTCGAACGCGTTCTCATAAAGCATTTCGCCCCTCCCTCTCCCTCGGACCTCATGCTTTAGGGGGCATCTGTTACACAACATTTTTTCATTGTCCTTGCAATCCCGATCTCGCCCATTGGAGGGTCATTTTTGTGACCAATAAGGAGTGTCATGCCTGGAAAAAACCATCACTGCATTACTTTGCATGAGAGTAACATTCCTCTCGTTGACAATTCCCTGAGCAGGACTGTAAAAACCCTTGTTTTTTCCTTGGCGCGAGTAGCCAGTTACACTCTCGCGCCAAGTTGGAAAATTAACACTGAGCCCGCAACAATTGGCGCTATGTCCCAGTTAAGTGCCCACACCGAGCTGTTTATGGAATGTTTTTTAAAAATAGAGGCGAAGGTTCTATTCCAACCACCTCGAGGATGAGTCATTGGGAGTGGTTGAACTGAAATAACCATGGACTCCCTCCTTTAGTTAGTAGTTTCCACCTCCCTTCGAACTCTCCTAAAAGATAGGACTCCCTCCCGCCTTTTTAGGGATCCCAACCTCCTCCTTTTCATCTATAAAAGAAGTTATCTCTCTTAGTACAAACTAGATGAATGGTTGAATAGCTGAACTTGGAGAGTATACTATAGTTGAATGACTAGAGAAGATAGATAGAAGGAATCACGTTGAGGAGAGCTTGAATCCATGTCCTCATTCTGTTTGAATCCCTTGACAGGTATTGAGACGCGCTTCGGTTGAACCCCACTGGAGGAGACTACGACGTAAAAGCATTGGTTGTACCTCTTCCTTCTACTTATATATACATGAATATTGTTTGGTTCCATTATTGTGTTATGATGTTTGTGTAATGTGATAGCTTTAGCCCTATTTGACTGGTTAATAGTTGTGAGTGAAACTATGATGTCGTATGTTGTTCTCGTTTCCTGTTACATGTGCAGGTATCCGGGCGTAACAGCGAACGGATTGTGATTTGCCAAGACAGGAGCGAGAGGCTACTACTCTTTTTGCAATGATGATAGCATTGGATTCCAGGTAGGTCGATCTACCGTGTCTTTCATTCATTCATTAACTAGGAAGCAACACTTTAGCATGTCCTTTTGTTTCTAGACCCACCCTAGGGCTAGAGGGATCGTCTCTGTCCGCAAAGAGGATTTACCTACGTAACAAGGAGTGCTTTAAGTTCTTTGGTGAAGGACTCAGACATAACTAAAGGGAGGCCTCCAACATCAAGGCCACGGTTGTAAGCTCTCTCTTTCATATTTATTAATAAAACTTCTGGTGTTTGCTTTCTATATTTGTCTAATCATTTGCGCAAATAGTCTAATGTTCCCTGATCTGTTAGATAGCTAATGTTCAATGTATTTTTTTTATTGGATTACGTTTGTTTTTGTCTCTTGATCTCCTGCAGGTAATCGTATGCCAGTAGTAGCGAGGAGTGAGCCTGAGGGACTGTGGATCAAGGCCATCATCAAAGGATTCGAGTATAGAATCAGGAAGAGGTAGGCCTATTCCCTTTCTCATCTTGTTTTGGATATTATATGAGAAATATTTCATTATATAGTCTCTTAAGTTGCTAGAACCACTCTAGGGATAGAGATATCGCCCGTGTTCGCAGAGGGGATTTATTTTCACAATAGGTGCTATGAAAATATTTTGCAGCGGCTACATCCAGTTGTATTCCCAAACTATGTTGTGTCTAGATTTCCTTTTGAACTACTTTTTTCCATCACTTCAAGAGATTATTATTCCTACTCTTATTATACATGAGAAAAACACAAAAACTAGGTGTAATCATAAAATTAGTGGAGGCACCCTATCTGTTTAATTACATAAATTATCCTTCCCATGTGTTTGCAATGAACCAAAATAGGGAGATATCAAAGACTATATAAATACAAGTTGGGATCTTCATTTATGGCATGCAAGAAATTTAAAAATTATCTTGAATATCACCAAATACATCAGGTTTATGCCTGATATGGCATGCACAACATTAATCTATCCAAATTTGGATAAGACTCCAATAAAATTCTTGAAGATATGATGCATCATCATAAATTAGTCCATACAGATTATCCTTAAGAAAAAAATATGGATTCCTTACTACAACTTCATCTTGAAAAGAACATAAAGATACATTACATTGTTCAGTTTTAGATCTAGAAATTAAATTGTGAGTGCATGTATTGGTTGGTAGGTCCATTATTGAAGGCTAAAAATGACTATAGCATGCATCTAACTCCTAGTTTATTCATTACTAACTTGGTTGTTAGAGTTAATTAGAGAAGATAATGTTATTTTTTTATTTCCTATAATATTTTAGTGGAGGAAGTTGATATCTCAACAAACTATTTGGTACTTTTAGTAATCAAGTTGTTGGAAGTCTTATATTTAGTATTTCCTTGGAGAGAAAAGTGGGTCTAGAAAAATAAATCTTATTTTATTATATGAGTAGTTAGAGATAAAATCTATATAATTACTTTCTCACTTCATTTACAACTTGGATTGGATCTTAGTGAAAATGGAAGGACTTATGAGTAAGGTAGCTCTAAGTTTTGAAGGATTTGGTTTCTTATGTTGAGATTCAAGAGGAAGATCCTTGTGAAAATTATGCACCTACACTAGGATGGAGCCTCAGGCTATTTTTAGGTGGAAGTCTATTTTTAGGATGCATGAGAAAATTCTATTTATAGATGATGTTCTATTTTTAGATGTATGTGCGAGTTCTATTTTTAGATCGCATGTCTATTTATCGATGCATGTCGACTATTATTATCCCTTAATAATAGTTGGACAATAAACATTAATCTATTCTCAATGAGCACTTGGAAATAGTTAACTGAAGTGGAAAATAAATTACCTATAGGAAATTCAAGTTCAAAGGTTGGTCGGTGGGACATGCAAGTGGACTTAGTTGTAACTGAGTGATTCGAAGTTGTAACAGAGTTGGATGTGTAGTTATGTGAGATGTAAAGTAGTTTAACTCAGTTAAGTGAGTTAAACTCAGTTGTCCTAGTTGTAACTGAACATACACTAGTGATAGATCAGTGAATTAATTATTTAATTAATTCACAATCAGTGGTCTCACATGCAACTGAATATTTACAACTGCTAACTACATGCATGTCAGATCCAGTGGAGACCCAGTTGAGATGTAGGTGAAAGGGACAGTTTGACTATCAATTATGACATTAGTGGGTGCACTCATGCAACCATGCACACATTGGATGTGCCCATGAGGATTGCGCATTCAAAGCGTGCTAGAATCAATCATTCAGAGGTTCTTGACCATCAAGGATTGCGCAGTGGAGGCAGGCTGTTTGGAGGCAGTAAATTGGCACATGAATTTGCCAATTTTTGTATGACTGTGTGAGACGATTGTATATTGTACTAAGAGCTCTTGGATTAGATTTTTTTATGAGATTGTTTCATATCCACGATATATACATAATATATGATAGTGGTGTTTTTAGCTTTATGCTTTCCCGATAAAAGCATCTATGTTATGTGTGATTGATCTTTGTTCTTGATATTGCAATTGGCGATCGTGTTTTAAATTCGCAAGATTTTTTTGTAGAAGCAATTATGTATTTAACAGTGGCATATAATTGTTAGATCAGGATAATCCAGCCAATACATAATTGTATTAAAATTTCTACATGGTATCAGAGCACAAAATATTTCCATTTTGAAGCAGGAGTTGATTTTGTTGGTGAAAACAATTCAAATTTGCAGAAAGGTTTTCTTGGTGCTACAATTGAGTAAACATTGAAATGGATTTCAATGGCTTGCATGTAGAGTATGCAGTTGAGGGAAGCTTGAAATACATTTCCTGGAAGGGTAGGATTGAGGCGGTGCTCGAAGATAATGGCTTGAAGGAATTCATCGACAATGATGTTCCTAAGCCCACTTCGACAGATGTTCCATTACTTGATGCATGGAAAAAGAAAGTGGAAAAGGAGGGAAGAATTCTATCGGAAGGTGTACAAGACCACATTGTCTCAAGCATTCATGGGAAATCCACACCATATGATATGTGGAAGGCTTTGACAGATCTTTTCCAAAGCAGCAGCGACCAAAGGAAATTGGCGCTAAAAGATAATCTCAGGAAGATCAAGATGGAAAAGGGCGACAATATTCCAAAGTATCTCACAAAGTTTGTCCAATGTCGAGATTAATTGGGGAGTGTGGGAATCACTATTGCTGATGATGATTTGGTGAGCTTGGCGCTCTTGGGACTTCCTAAGAGTTGGCACAGTTATGAAGACTCTGTCAACGAACGGGGAAAACTGCCGGATTGGGAACGCCTGTGGTCGGATCTAGTGCAGGAGGATTTCAGGCAGAACACCAAAGATGGCTCTTCATCAAAGCATGATGATGAAGAGGATTGTGCTTTGGCTGCCAAGGCAAGGAAAGGGAAGGGGAATAAATTCCATTCAAAATCCGAGTCTAAAGGCAAGAAGCTGGATTTTTCCAAAGTGAAGTGTTTTCACTGTCACGAACATGGGCATCTCGCTACTAACTGTCTGCAGAATAAGAAGAACAAGAAGGTTGCTGGAGCTACAACTAGTGAGGCCCTTGCCTCACAATTTGAACTTGATTTCTCTTTGATCGCATGCATGGTGTCAAGTGCATTGGGATCGGTCTGGATAGTGGCGCTTCCTTCCACATGACGGGAGATAAGGAGCTTTTCAGTGACTTGGAGGAGAAAGATATCCAAATGCATATAGAGATGGGCGACGATGGACGATATAGTGTGACTGGCATTGTTACCATTACCTTTGAGAGGGAGTCACGTAAACCATTTCAATTGAAAGATGTTATGCATTTTCCAAGTCTAAAGAAAAACTCGGTCTCAGTCGCAATGTTGGAGGACAGAGGCTATGACGTTGTTTTCAGCGATGGAAAATCCTTCTTGCAACATAAAAAAATGGATCAAGTCAAGAGGATAGGGATTCGAGTTAGGAATCTCTACAAGATGGAGGTATATTGTTGCGCTGCCATGATGGGAAAGGCAAAAAAAGTGGTGAGCTGGTATGATGGTGAATTATGGCACAGGCGATTGGGTGATCTTCATCATGGAGCCTTGAAATCCATGTAGTAAATATCTACTAGACTTCCAATGGGAACACTTGCTCAGTTAGATCAGTGCAAGCATTGCACCATGGGGAAGTATGTAAAGTCCTCCTTTCATGAAAAGGAGAACCATGCTTCGGTGATCCTGGAGAGAGTTCACACGGACGTGTGTGGACCATTCTCAGTTGCTTCAACAGCAAAACATAGGTATTATGTTATTTTTGTTGATGAATTTTCTCGTAAATGTTGGATCTTCTTCATGCAGAAGAAGGATCAAACATTCTCAAAGTTCTGTGAGTTTAAGACATTGGTGGAGAAAGAGTCAGGGAAGCAAGTGAAGGCTCTGAGGAGCAATAATGGTGGACAATACATCTCTAACGAATTCAAATAATTCCGCAGCAAAGAAGAAATTCTAAGAGAACTCAGAGCGCCTCATAACCAACAACAAAATGGGGTTGCAAAGAGGAAGAACAAAATGATTGTGGGTGCAGTATGAGCAATGTTGCATGATCAGGTCCTACCAACGCATTTATGGGCAGAAGCATGCAACACTGTGGTTTATGTGCAAAATTGTTGTCCTCATAGAGTACTTGGCATGAGTACACCTTAAGAAGATTTCACTGGTAAGAAACCAGATGTTTCTCACTTTAATATTTTTGGCTCATATGTTTATGTGCATGTGACCAAGAACACCAGGAAGAAGCTAGAGCCGACTGCTGAAGTTGGGATATTTGTGGGGTACACATAAACACCCCATAATTATCGTGTGTATTTTCCTAATAGTAAGATGACTGTTATGCGATGAGATATAAAATTCGATGAGGGGAAAGCCATGCGGTTGTCGCTTGAGAGGGAGCTGGACTTGCATGCAGAGGAGGAACTGTTGGTTCCCAAATATGAGTCTCTAGATGTGGATCAGCGATAGGAGCAGGTTCGTGGAGTGGAGGAGTCCACTCACGTAGAGCCAAACATCAAAACATGAAGAAGGCATACCATAGAAGCTGATAGGGTGAGACTTGATGCTGCACAGAATGTAGGAGCCCCTACTTCACAATGCAGACAAAGACAATATCTTGACCGATTTACTAGATACATGGCTCTCATGAGAAAATGTATTGTGACTAAGCCATCTTCCCTTCAGGAAGCAGTGCAAGAGCCCACGTGGGTAGATTCAATGGTGGAGTATGACTCCATTATCAGAAACAATGCTTGGGAAATTGTTCCAAGGTCGGTTGATAAATCAGTGGTAGGTTCGAGATGGATCTACAAGGTAAAGCAAGTTGTTGATGGGAGTGTTGAGAAATAAAAGGCCAGATTTGTGGCCACGGGCTTCTCACAGATCAAGGGGATAGATTATGAAGAAAAATTTGAACATGTCGCACAGTATTCTTCCACAAGGAGCATCCTTTCTCTCTCAGCGCTGATGGGTTGGCGCATTCGTCATACGGATGTGAAGATTGTGTTTCTCAATGGGATCATTGAGGAAGAGGTGTACATAGAGCAGCCTGAAGGATTTGAGATCTTCAACAGCAAGTCGCATGTGTGCCGACTTAAAAGAGCATTGTATGGGCTTAAGCAAGCACCCTGTGCTTGGTACACCCGGATAGACAGTTATTTCACTAGACTGGGCTTCACCAAAAGTGAGACGGATGCAAACCTATACCAAATTGTGGTGGAGGGTAAGATTTTAATCATTGTTCTTTATGTTGATGATTTAAAATTGACTGGTGATGAGAAGTTGATACACTCATGCAAGGATGACCTTGCAAAGTAGTTCGAGATGAAGGATATGGGCCTCCTTCATTATTTCCTTGGATTGTAAATATGGCAACGAGATGGTGAACTTTTTGTGTCTCAAGGTAAGTATGCAAGGGAGATACTGGGTAATTTTTGCATGGAGGGCTGCAAAACCATGGATACTCCTCTTCCAGGAAACTGGAGCAAAGAGGATGCTACATCTAGAGAGGTAGTGGATGCGGTTGTCTATTGACAGTTAGTGGGTTTGCTAATGTATTTAGTGAATACAAGACCGTACATATGCTATGCGGTGAACTAGCTTAGTCAAGAAATGGTTAAGTCTACCAAGCTCTTTTGGAAGGCAGGAAAGCATGTCTTGAGATACCTGAGGGGCACATCTGAGTATGGCTTATGGTATAGACAGATGGATGAGGGGAAGTTTCATGGCTTCATGGATGCAGATTGGGCAGGCAGCCCAACGGAAAAAAAGAGCACATCAGGAGGGGTCTTCAATATCGGATCTACAATTTTTTCTTGGTACAACAGGAAACAAAGATTCGTGGCACTCAGTTCAGCGAAAGCGGAATACATGGCAGCAAGTCAAGCTGCATGTGAAGCTATCTGGATGAGAAAGATCCTGGGTTGATTGTTTGGTTCTCATTTAGATCCTATAGTGATTCATTGTCATAATCAAAGTTGCATTAAACTCTCGATTAATCCTGTGTTTCATAATAGATCTAAGCATATATATATCTGGTATCATCATATCAGAGATTGTGTGCAGCGGAAGATCATGTTGCTTCAGTACATTCCTATGGAAGATTAGGATGCATATATTTTGACGAAGGCGCTCACCAGGAGCAAATTCGAATACCATAGAGACAGGATTGGGGTGAAGGATAATCGCTTTCTTGTTGAGATGGAGTTTTGAGATTCAACAAGAAGATCCCAGTGAAAACTATGCACCTACACTAGGATGGAGCATCAGGCTATTTTTAGGTAGAAGTCTATTTTTAGAATGCATGAGCAAAATCTATTTATAGATGACGTCTTTTTTTTTTTTTAGGAGAATCGTTTACGACACTGGTATTGTACTCACGTGACACAGGGTCGAATCCCGCTGGCTACCACTACACTCCTAGGAGGAACTGTTGTACCCACCACAACAACCCTCGGGTTATCTGGGACTTGAACTCGTGACCTGCATAGCGGCACGAACGCCTTCGCAATGCGTCGACTGGCCACTAGACCAAACCCCAACGGGCATAGATGATGTCTATTTATAGATGGTGAGAAAATTATATTTATAGATGATTTTCTATTTTTAGATGTATGTGTGAGTTCTATTTATAGATCGCATGTCTATTTATAGATGCATGTCGACTATTATTATCCCTCAATAATATTTGGACAATAAACATTAATATATTCTCAATGAGCACTTGGAAATAGTTAACTGAAGTGGAAAATCAGTCAGCTATAGAAAATTCGAGTTCAAAGGTTGGTTGGTGGGAAATGCAAGTGGACTTAGTTGTAACTGAGTGATTTGAAGTTGTAACAGAGTTGGATTTGTAGTTATGTGAGTTGTAAAGTAGTTTAACTCAGTTAAGTGAGTTAAACTCAGTTGTGCTAGTTGTAACTGAACATACACTAGTGAGAGATCAGTGAATTAATTATTTAATTAATTCACAATCAGTGGTCTCACATGCGACTGAAGATTTACTACTATTAACTACATGCATGTCAGATCCAGTGGAGACCTAGGTGAGATGTAGGTGAAAGGGACAGTTTGACTATCAGTTGTGACATTAGTGGGTGCACTCATGCAAACACACACACATTGGGTGTGCCCATGAGGATTGCGCAGTCAAATCAAGCTAGAATAAATCATTCTGAGGTTCTTGACCATCAGGTATTGCGCAGTGGAGGCAAGTTGTCTGGAGGCAATAAATTGGCACATGAATTTGCCAATTTTTGTATGACAATGTGAGACGATTGTATATTGTACTGAGAGCTCTTGGATTATATTTTTGTATGATATTGTTTCATGATCCATGATATTTACAAAATACATGATAGTGGGTTTTTTAGCTTTATTCTTTCCTGGTAAAAACTTATGTGTTATGTGTGATTGATCTTTATTCTTGATATTGCAATTGGCGATCGTGTTTTAAATCCGCAAGATTTTTTTGTAGAAGTGATTATGTATTTAACAGTGGCATATAATTGTTAGATCAGGAGAATCCAGGAAATACATAATTGTATTAAAATTTCTACTTCTTATATATGTAATTTGTGGCATTGTTTATGTGTAAGTTTTATTTTGTATATATGTTCTAGATCACATGTTTAGAGGTTTTAAATAACAAAGGTAAATAAGTCCAGAAAGGAGCGTCATACTATGTTGGGGCAGGATATAACGGTATGGTTAGCTCATATCCTATAGTCTCAAGTCATCTACCTTCAAATATCACAACATTACACATTCAACATCACTTGATTATGTGTGTTTGTGTACAATATTGGGGTAAGGGACTACTTTATACTTACTATTGACCATCTCCCTCATAACCCTACTATATCTAATAACCAAAACCTATTATTGAACTAATTCAAGGAGTTTAGAACACGTCACATGGGTACAAATGATCCCTTGACTTTCCCTCTTAAAATTTCCTAAATCCATAGCCCATTTAGACGAGGGATTAGTTTCCCTTTCATTCATCACCAAAATCCCATTTCAATTTTCATGTCCATTTCATTGCTGTTATATTCTCTTTACTACCACTCATTACTACATGACGTGAACCTACTAATAATTAGGGAAACCCCCTTTGGGTAGGAACATTTCCTAAGTCTAAAGTGAAAGGAGAGTTAGTGAGGTGATAATAGTTAACCTCTTGAGTTCCACGCAACTAACATCCTAATTTGGGACTTTAAGCTAAAGGATTTAGTTTGTGTGGTAACAAGGTGAGATGTTGTTAATTCACTTTTAAATTTGGGGATTGATTTTAAGGTTCTTGTTAACCAAATCATAATGATATTAAGGATGTGCTTGCAACAGGTCATAATTTTAACATTGGAATATAAAAGGTGCTACAAAAAGCACCACTTTTTGAAATATGTTATTGACCAAAAAATATGGATTTTTAGGGCTAGAGTTCTCATTTTGATGTTATAATTCTTGTCAAGTTGGTAACTATGTTTCATTATATAGCTATAACCACATATTTAGGAGTACAATGTTTAGGCATGAGTGGATATGAAATAATCATAATGCAACAATCAAAGAATAATCATGATGGGTAATCCTAGAATAATCATCGTGGGGTAATCACGATTAGTAATGATGGAATAAGCATGGTGGGATTATCATGATGGGTATTCATGGAATAATAATGGTGAAATAGAAAGGATTCCTTTGTTAGCCATGGAGAAAAATGACCTCCTAGGTATTTCTCCTCATTCAGAGGATAGTACCCAGGGTAAACCTTGTATTCTTTAGGACACAAGGTTAGGTCAACAACTTATAATTAGATAATATATAGCTCATAAAAAATTAGTTCACAAGATTAAAAATATACCATAAAGTGGGATTTGAACCCAAGTTGGGATTGTAACAACTTTTCCTAACAATTGCTTAAGTAACTCCTCAATTGATGTAACAAAGGAAAACACTCGGAGTATCTCAAAGTCATGTAACCTTATTTGAAACTATTGTGATTAATGAAAATATCCTTAAATAGTGAATACGACATGAATCACCAGAAAACCAAAAAAAAATGAAAATGCTTTGATAGGAAGTAGCTACTTTCAATTTCCTATGTCGAGTTAAATAAATTCCGCTTGATAATGTAAACCATTAATCCATTTTTACAAAGAATAGGATGCCATTTGGATATAACATAATATAAAATTATAGATAACAAACTTTAAAGTAACAATTGGATTGAGTTTAAATTGTCATTGATACGTATTATTTCCTATAATATATATGATGAATCAAGTAGGCAAGTGGGAATTTGGGAAAGTTTGTGAATAAAAAAGGGAAAGACCGTAAAATAAAAATGGTTATATACATTTATACATTACAAAAAATATAGTTTGAAGAGATAGGGTTATGCAAGGGTACAAATGACAACAATAGTGAGTTATCAATTGAGAGGAGCTAACAAAGCTCGTGTGTCTCACTATTGTGAATACTTAGATTAGTTACACTAGATTGTTTAAGTATTTATGGAAGGGAAGGAAAACCATATGGTATATTGATGTAATAGTAAAGTGGGAATTTTCTAAACATTACAAATTAATGTTAAAGGCTATTATGATGGATTCTATAGTTTTAAGGTTGAGATTGAGATTCATTGAGTCGGGATAGGAATCTTAATCTAAGATATTCATAGTTATTGATAATGATAGTGGTTATATATTGGTGTAAAATTTAAATGCATAAAAATTTAAACATAGAATTTGTATTCTTTTAGATTTATAGACTAGTTGTTTGTTTTGGATTTTGTGAGCAAATCCTTTTGATCGTAAACAATAATGGTTACATGTGACTATGATTTTGTATAACAATAAAGGTCACTACCCTTCAAAAATTTATTTCTTCCAAGTAAGCATGGTTGTTTCTTGAAAAAATTACTAGGGCATTTATAAGGAAAGTGATTGACTTTCCTAGTTATGGATTTATGGTTGAGGTATGCGGCTATGATTAAGTGATGGTAGTGTGATCTAGATGATAACATTTAATAAAAATGTTGTCGAGTTGTGATTTCCAATACTTTTGAAAGTGCCAAGTAGTTTGTCACTTCACAATTTTCTTTTCTCACTTGTGAAGTGAAGAAATCATCACAACAAGTTGGAACATATATTTTTAAGATAGATTGAATAATCATGAATAGTAAATTTAGATCCTACTTAATTTCAAGAAGGTTTATTTTGATTACGGTGATTTTAGGTGAGTGACTCAATAGTTTAATATGTATGTATAAATAAGAAGGATGAAAAACACTATTAAATTTATTGACATGAAAACTATAAGTTAGAAGAATCTTGGTAAATATACTTACTATTAAGAAAAGTAATTTCAAATTTTGGGGTATGGAATAAAAACCATAAAGTTCCAATAGTGAAATCATAATTGTTATAAGGTATAAATTTCTTGGGTTGAATCCTTCAAGGGTTCAAATGGATCAACGTGGTAGGAAACTTAATAGGAATAACCTAGTGTTGAACTCTTTTACATGTTGTAAGATATAGTGGTTGATGGAATGAGTTAAGCCAAGATGTGAAGTGACATGAGAACCTTGGGAAAGGATTAAATGATATAAAATGTTGCAAAACAAAGCAACAACATGTTAAGAGTTAAACCATGTATGCACCTATTGATTTCATGATAGACATATAATTTTTGTTTTTGCTTGTGGTGATTAGCTTCTTATTGAATTTCATTGATCATATAATAATACCTATCTAGATTTAGATGGCCCTAGATGATTGGATATTTTAATTTTTTTATTTACTGAAATAAGGAAAGATTTATTGAAATTTCTAACTTCAAATTGATGTGTTGACTATACATGCCTTCCATGTTTATGGTAATATGTGTAATTACAATCATAAGATGCTTGGTAGGCAAACAATATCATTTGGCATTGTAACAAACCTAAAATATAAACCGTATCTAAAAGGGAGTTCTCAAATATCAAGCTACTAATGTGATTTCAAACCTCAAGTTTTTGCATATAATGTGGTTTCTCTTGTCATATTTGTTAATGAAGCAAACCAAAATGTATTTTGCTTTGGAAATTTTAGTTACTCTCTCATTGTTTGCATATTGAATAAAGTTATGTGTAATTTTTTAGTCAAAAAAAATCATATTTTTATTTCATTTGTGAATGGTACAAAATTACATTTTTCAGATACATTTTGTTGTATGCATTTATGTAGGATCCAAATATCACATAAATGTATGAATTTTAGTTTTTGTTTGAAAAAAAAAAAAACTTTCCTTAAGCTTCTTAGATTTTAAATTAATTTTGAGCATAAATAAAATAAAATTCTCTTAATTTATATAGTTGTTTTCTAAAAGAAACTAATGTTTTCTCTCAAAAAGATGCCAGATATTTTTCAGTTTTCTGCAAGTTGAGTATCTGGATGCCCCCTTCTATGAAGCACCTATGGTAGAATTCATAATGTTCAACTTCTCTTGACCCTCTAATGAGTCACTACCCATAAAACGACATAACACCTTATTTAGAGAAGGAATATGCAAGCATGTTGAGCTCCCTATATACATGACATAAAAAAAAGATATAAAAATTATATTTGAAATGAATAAATTCCTCCAATAAAGGTAGTAGTTGTTAATTATGACATATTTGTAACCTTTTAACCTGGTTAATAACATTCATGGAATCACCAAAATTTGAAGAGATCCACAACCTTTTTCTTTTTCTTAAAGTAAGTTTTAGAGCCATATTTTTAACAAAGTTATTTGTGTCCCTACACATTCCAATTTTTATAGAGAAAAAATGAGTCTAGGGTAAATAAAGTACATATCCCCCACCATTGTCTCTATCTTCACCTTACGAGGCCCCATCAAAGTATGCCCGTGGCCTAGCTTTGTTAATTAATTTAGGTGAAATAACTCTATCTCCAAGGAGCCTATCCTTATGTGGAAGGAAGGAAAAGATAAGTATACTTTGAGTCACAATTCTATCTAGTGAGGATAAAGAATCTTGAAGTATTGATTTATTTAGAGCTAGCCAAACTCTCCAACAAATTAATGGAGGTAAAGGTCTAAAGCCTTTCACAGCTATATTTTCAAACCATAAATGTCAGGATTCCAACATTCTTCCCCATTTTCCAATCGTAGCCCAAACCCAAATGGGATCAGAAAACTAGCCATATACATTTTGTGAAATAACAATCAATAAACAAATGATGAAAAATATCGTCCTCATATTTACATAAAACATGCCAACTAGGATCATCCTTGTGTCTTTTATGAATTTTATCCCATGTTGGAACTTTTTTTTCCAGAAAACACAACGTAAAAATTCAATATTTTGTAGGACACTTTAACATCCAAATATGTTTCCACCACCGTACTTATTCTCCTAAAGTTGATTATAAATTAGGTGTAGATAGCCCATTTTTGAACCACAGTCTATAAACATAGATAAAGGCCAATGTAGTTCATCCTCCTTGTCTATCAGTCAGATGTGGGATGAGCATAAAGTTTCAATGTAACCCTCCCATGCTTCAGTGTGATTGGTAGGAATACCCAAATACACAATTTATGTCCAAGCTTGGACCAAAATGTCAATTAGAGTTGGGTTTGCAACTTGATTTAGAGTAAAAATACCACTACCATTTAGAAAATCCACAAGATCTTGTGGGAGATGATAGGCTTCACCATAGCTAAACCATGGGTCTATACCAAATCTAATTATATCTCCATTCCCAATTCTCCAAATCAGAGCTCCCTCGATGAGTTGAAAGCATGCTAAAACCAACTTCCAAATAACAAAGACATTTGTGTGTGATTTATTAGGAGTCCTAATCCAGTCTTCGATTGAGTCAAGGTAAATGTATTTCATATGTACCACTGAAGTCCATAATATTTGAGTAGAAAGAAGCCTCCAACTAAATTTTTATGCAAGAGCTTTGGAAGAAAGAGGAATGGTCTATAATCCCCATTGACCCCAAGCCTTTGGAACTGCAATCATGTCCCATTTTACCCATGAAAAAAAATAATAATCCCAATATCCCTCCCAAAGGAACATAAGACACACTTTGCATAAGTTCTCTGTGTTTCCTTTAGGAATCTAGGAGAGATACATCCAACACACATGGCTGGCTTCAAGGATAGATTGTATAGGCAATAATCATCCTACTGTAGAGATCTATTTCAAACTCCAAACCTTTAACCTTTTTTCCAGTTTTACAATGAGCCAATTCTAGTTTTATTTCCTACAAGAATTTGGTTTTAAATGGAAGCCTAAGTATTTAAGACCTTCATCAAGATGCACTAGCTTAAAAGGAAACAAAGCTTGAAAATGAAGGGCTTCAACATCTTCTAATAATTGAATTGAGAGAGTTGATTTAGAAATATTTATTTGCATTCCCATGGCTCTCCCAAACAGAGCCAAAGAATAATGTAGAAAACTTGTGTCTCGACATGAACCATTAAAAAATACAAGACTATCATCAACAAACAACAAGTGTTTAATTGATAGGTTTGCAGCCATTGTTATCCCTCTAAATTCACCCCTTCACTTTGCATTTCCCATCATCATACTTTGTCCTTCAGCCACTAGAAGGAAAAGTAATGGGGAATGTGGACATCCTTGTCCACGACCCCTTTGTACATAGAAGAACGAAGATGTTGAGCCATTAATAAGGACCACACAATACAATAAGCAGATGCAACTCATAACCCATGCAATAAAAGGCACTTCAAACCCCATATTAGTCAGAAGGAGATGAAGATAGAGACAAATCACTCAATCATATGCTTTAGATAGGTCAATATTTAGAACTACTCCTTTAAACTTATGAGTTTTAAGGCTATGTAGGTTCTCATATGCCACCACAATTGCATCATGAAAAATAAAATCCTCCAAGAAACAAAACTCTTCCCTTGATATAGATTTGGATAAATGGGCTTGATCTATCATGTTATTACTTTAGCTATCACTTTATATATGAAACTACATAGAGAGATTAGTCTGAAGTCATAAAAAGTACGAGGGTTCTCCACCTTTGTAATTAGTGATATAAATGTTGTGTTAAAGGATGACAAAAACACACCACAAGAGTATAGACTCCTCCAAACCCTTAAAATATCTCTCCCAAACAAGTCATAAATCCCCAAGAAGAAGGAGGTGTTTCATAGCTTCAATTCGTTTTTAGATACCTCTTCCATTAGATGAACTTTATCTTTAGCATAAACAAACCTTGGGAAAAACTCAGCCATCCTGACCACCTTTGTAATGGAGGTGCCCTCTTTTTCTTTGTAAATAGGACCAAGGTGATTATTTCCAAGAAGGGTCAAATCTTCAAATGTAGAAGTTTGAGTGCCATCCTAATCTTCTAGACTCCAAATAGTGTTATTCATGTTCCTACCCTTGGAAAAATTCTAGAAAAAATTAGTACATTCATCCCCATACTCTAGCCAAACAACTTTACTCTTTGGCCTCCAAAAGGCCTCCTTTTCCTCCAATAAGTTTATTTTTGGATCTTTGAGCTACAACAACCTATATTTTGAGGCAAAATAGGAGAATACACCCTCCGTTGTACCACAAATTGCACTAATATCATCTTCCATATCTCTTAATTATTAATCATATCTCTGGCGCTTAAGAGCATCCCACAAATTTTAAAGGGAAATTTTTTTTACCAATGAGAGGTTTGTTGCAAACTAGACAGTTTTAAAAACCCCCTAGTCAAGGTTATATGGAACCTAATTTGAATGAGCCAAAGAAAGTAAATCCTCATCTTTTAACCAAGATACATGGAAATTTAAAGGTCTTGTCGGCTTCTTTCCAATACCTTTGATTTCCAAGAAAATAAGGCAGTGTTTTGATTCTACCCCACAACCTACCCATTAACGAATAAGCTTTAATCCCTTCATGAACTCTTCATAAAGAAAGAAACAATCCAATCACTTTCAAACCCTAGCATCCCCAACTCTCTTGTTCCTCCAAGTTGATTTCACCTCGACCAACTAAACATCAATGAGTTTCCAATCCATAAATAGATGAGAAGAGTAATCCATAAGAGGGTTCGACCATGCATGTGACCCCTAGACTTAAACAACACCCAAAGATAAATTTAATTCCCCTCTAAGGATTAAGTTCTTTAATGAGAGGAGAGATTTTAAAAGTAAAGCCTCCCAAAAAGGAACTCTCCAAATAAGGACCATAAACATTAAGAACTATAAGCTCTATACCCAACTTAGCCAAAAGGAACTCCATCTCGAGAGTTGACTCAAGACCCCATGAGTGAATTAGATTTATACTCTGAGGGTTCCAAATAATATCCATGCCTCCTTATCTATCACAAGAATCAAAACAAGAAAAAAACCATCACTTGAACATAGACTCCAGAGCTGTGGTTACACCATCCACATGTCACAGAGTCTCTTGGAGAAGGAGAATATTTGAATGATTTGTTTCAAATAATCTATGCAAGGAAAATTTTTTAGATGAGCTTTCCAAACCCCTACAATTAAAGTATTGTATAATCACGAGGGAACTCCTCCCCATTATTTTGTTTCACTAAGCGCCCCATCAATGGTGAGTTGTTTCCCAATGGACACATTTAGGTGGGTGTGGTCCTGAGCCTTGGTTGGATGATATTTTTGACCTGACTCTTCCCCTCATGATTTTTTGAGCGGATTTTCCCCAAACCCCCAAAAAAAATTGTAGTGGAAACCTGAGAGAGATGAGGATGAAGGTTGTATCGAGAAGTTTATTCAGTGGAATCAGCTGAGCACCCTTATTTCAAGGAGACTATAAAGGGTTAGGTAAACATTGAAGCGGGATGGCTTGGACATATAATCAAGGCAGGTTTTGGATAAGGATGGAAAGTAACTTGAGTGGCCTCAAAATAAGTGTAGTCAAACCATCCCTTGACCAACTCAAAAAAGACACAACCTTATGCCAATGAGAGGGAGAGGAAGAGGAAATACCCAAAAAAGGATATGATCGATGCATCAAATCCACTGGATCATATTCCACATGACTCTCAGCCTTCTCTAACGCTTCCATTTGCATCTCTTTCCTAACCTATAAAATCACTAGAGGAGGGTGTGACGGAAAGGAGATAGCCTGATCCTTCTCTAACTGACCCTCAATTCCATCTAAGGGTTTCATCTTGACTCCTGAACCCCCCGCCAAGGATGAACCTATATTTTTTGTATATGGGGAATTCATGTCCCCTTTCTAACAATGAAAAGGAAGAGAAAAATCTTTTGCAACATGGCCATGCTAGTCACACCTCCTACAATGAAAGGGGATGCCTTCATTGTCCAAAATCTATAGATGGGGAATACCAGGAAGCCTTATCTCAATTTCTACAATAATACCATCTTAGGTATCTAGACTGACTAAGACACGGGAAAAAATCATCACCTCAATGAAGTGAAAAGAGATTTCAGTCTCCAAAAAATACCCAAGTTTATTGCCATAATCTCGAAAGACCCTTCAGGGATCAATAATGTATAAGAAGAACCAATAAACGAACCCATATGGGGGGCAAATATATTTTTTCTTTGATGGTGTCAAATAACGCCTATCATTTCATCATAGGCACTGAGGATGAGTCAATATTCCAATTATGTTCGAGGATCCATGAGGTGGCTTCCCTCGATCTAAAGTGGAGAAGGAACCAACCTTGAACTAAGGAAGATACCAAGGACATAGGCTCGAAATGCTAACCCCATGCTTGTACAACCCACCCATTTAAGGTTTTAATGTTGACCCTTCGACCCCTCGCTCGACCCACAACTTCTATGTTTGTGATTTGTATAACCTCATGAAGTTGCACCTCGTGAACCATCTTGACCTCTCCTCCTTTGATTTTTGCACATTGAGGCTTTCTTCTTTTGGCTCATGAATATCTATGACCACCAAAAACCGATGGATCTATCTAATTCGGTATAGAATCTCCCGAAGAATAAACCCTACCATCGATTGACCTTAAACTTGATGGACCTAGAGGAGCCTCTTGCTCCAAGGCCCCTACAATAAAAATTATATTACAAAGGGAGAAACGCTTTTCAATATGGAGCAAAGACCCAAAGGACCCTAATAGAATTTTTCTCTCCAGGGACAAACCCTCCAAGGTTGAGACACTCTAATCACCAAAAAAATCAGTTGTGACCAATAGTCTATTGAAAATGCAACAAGAAAATCTAGTTTTGACTTTGCCTTGGTCAAACTAGATTAAAATTCGAATTTCAATTTCATCAAAATACTTGGAGGTAGTTAACTGAGGTGACATGGATATTTCCACTTAGTTAACTAATTTAATTCGAGTTGGAGACACTTGAGTTAAATTAGGTATTACTGATTGCTAATTTCTATAAATCTATTTAAGTTAAGTTGAGTTATTATCAGTTAAAATAGTTCCAACTATTGGAGAAACTAGTGGAAGGTCAAGTTGTGCAAGGTAAATTTAGTCACACTCAATGCTCATCGAGTTAACTGATCAATCAACCCAAAATAATTGATGCATGAAGATAATTTGAGTTACCCAGTTGAGATTGGAGTTCAAGGGAAGTGTGCTATAAGTTGTAAACTAATCCAAGTCGTACAGGTGGTGCATGTAGTCAAAGGATGGGCCTACAAGAATTGCATAATCCAATCAAGGAAATTCCCTAAAAAATAGGAGTTAATTCCTCAATGAACAATTCAAGGAAATAGGAGCTTGGAGGCTTGAAAATTTGGCTAAGTATTGGTCATGTTCAACCAATCAGGCAAAGGATATAAGATACAGGTGCAGGTTGTGCTCAAGCTTGAGACGGCATATTGTATTCATCCAAATTCTTGGATTAATGCAATGCATATAATAAGGGGTTTTGAGCAATTTATTTCCCCTAAATAAATATTTGTATATGTATGTTGAATTTTGACACATGTAAATGATATGTGTTCTTGATCGTGAATTTGATTCAACAAAACAACAAAGTAGCTTCTAGTAATGTGATTTAGTAAATTTCATGAGAAGTTTTAAATCTACACATTAATTTCTACATGGTATCAGAGCTAGATTCATAGTACAGAAGATATTTTGAAGTTGCATTTGCAAGAGATTTGAATTTGAATATCAGTGTTACAGGTTTTCTCTGAGACTGAGAAGATGGATTTCAATGGACTCGGGCTTCAGTATGATTTGGGAGACACCACATATTTTGTGGCATGGAAAGACTGCATGGAGGAAGTATTGGATGACACTGGGCTTATAGAATACATCAATTTAGATGTATAAAAATCCCAAGCATTTGATGCCAAAAATATTTCTCAATGGAATAAGGATGTGTCCAAAGCAAGGAGAATCTTATTGGAGGGAGTACAGGATCATATTGTCATGAATATCCACAAGAAATAGCCTGTGTTCGCGATCTGGAAAATACCAACAAAGTTGTTCAAGAACAATAGTGACCACAAGAAGTTGATACTCAAGGATAAGCTTCAAAGTATTAAGATGAAAAAGAATGAAACAATTTTGCAGTACCTTAGCAGGCATACACAGTGTCGTGATGAACTTAGTGGGGTTGATGTTAATGTCCTTGAAGAAGACTTGGTAGCGCCAGCCCTTTTGTGCCTTCCCAAGAGCTAACATAGTTATCAAGATTTGGTAAATGGTAGAGGGAAACTGCCAAGTTGGGATTGATTATGGTTCGATCTTGTGTAGGAATAAATAAGGAGAAATACCAAAGACGAGATTTCATCCAAGGGAGAGGATGAGGAGAACTGTGCCTTGGATGGAAAGGCAGAGAAAGGTAAATGGAAGAAATCCCAATCCAAAGCAGAATCTGGTCAAGGGGGTAAGAAGAAAGACTTGTCCAGAATCAAGTGCTTTCACTGTCATGAATTTGGGCACTATGAAACAGAATGTCCACACAAGAATACAAGCAAGAATACCACAAGAGGAGCGCAAGGTGAATCTTTGGCTTCACAATTCTAACTTGAATTCAACCTCATTGCATGCATTGAAATCACAATGATGGGAAGTGTATGGTATCTAGATAGTGGTGCCTTGTTCCGCATGACGCGGAACAAAAAAATTTGTAGTGACTTGGAGGAGAAATATCTCCAGATGCACATCGATATGGGAGATGATCGAAGGTACAACACGACCGAGATTGAAATAGTCACATTTCAGATGGATTTAGGCTCCCCTCTCAGGCTCAAGGATGTGATGTTTATATCGTATCTAAAGAAGAATCTAGTTTCCATCGTGGTGTGGGAAGACTGTGGCTACGATGTGAAATTAAAAAAAGGAAAGGCATTCCTGAGACACATCGCCACGGGACAAGTGAAGCAGATCGGGGTTCGAGTGAAGAACTTCTATAAGTTGGATGTGGAAGACTGTTTTTCTTTGATCACAAAGGCAGAGAAGGTGTAGAGTTGAGATGTAGACGAATTATGGCATAGAAGACTTGCCCATTTGCATTATGGAGCTTCGAAGATCATGCAGAAATTCATGATAGGCCTCCATAAAGGAGCACTAGAGAATCATAATACATGCAAAGGGTGTACCTTGGGGAAGTACACAAAATCCACTTTCAATGATCAGGATAGCAGGGCACATGCAATCCTTGAAAGGATCCACTTTGATGTTCGTGGACCTTTCTCAAAAGCCTCCACTACCAAGCACATGTATTATGTTATATTGGTAGATGATTTCTCACGTAAGTGCTGGATTTTCTTCATGGAGAAGAAAGACTAGAAATTTTCCAAGTTTGTTGAATTTAAAACATTTGTTGAGAAAGAAACTGGAAAGAAAATGAAGGCTCTTAGGAGTGATAACAAAGGTGAGTACATGTCGAATGAGTTTAAAAAAAATCGTGCTAAGGAAGGCATTAAACAGGAGTTGACAACACCCCACAACCCACAATAAAATGGGGTGGTTGAGAGGAAGAACAAAATTATTGTGGGAGCAACAAGGATGATGTTTCATGGCCAGGGCCTACATCTGCACTTGTGGGATGAAGCATGTGACACAACGGTCTATTTTCAGAACATGAGTCGTCATCAGATTCTTGGGATGAGTATGCCAGGAGAATATTTTTCGGGGAAGAAACCAAATGTTTCACACTTCAGGATCTTTCGAGCATCAATATATTTCCATGTCTCCAAGGAAGAAAGGAAAGAGCTAGAGCCAACAACAAAGTTGGGGATATTTTTGGGGTATATTGAACACCTCACAACTATTGTGTGTACTTTCCATCTCTTAGAATGAAATTTGTTCATAGAAATGTGAAGTTCGATAAGGAGAAGGCAATGAGGTGTTCCCTTGAGAGGTAGCTTCAATTTCATGCAAATCAAGAGCTTTTAACTCCAAAGAATGAACCTCAAGAAGTTGTAAAGCAGCCACAAGCAGAGGAGCAGAGAGTGGAGACAACCACTCGAGAAGAGACATCTAGAGAAGGAAGGAAATGAACCAGGGAATCTGATATATTATTGCAAGATGCTAGAGAGAATATGGGAGCACCCACATCACAACCTAGGCAGAGGAGGTCACCGAATCGGTACACTGGATACATGGCTCTGATGACTGAGCTAGTAGAGACAGAACCAACCTCATTCTAGGAAGAAATATAGCATCCTGTATGGGTTGATGCTATGGTAGAGGAAAGTGATTCCATTGTCAAAAACAATGTTTGCGAAGTGGTCCCAAGACTAGCAAAAAAATCAGTGGTAGGTTCGAGATGGATTTACAAGGTAAAGCATGCAGTGGATGAAATCCTATAGAAGCACACGACCAGATCTGTGGCCAAGGGGTACTATCAGGTTGAAGTTATTGACTATGAAGAGACCTTTTCTCTTGTATCAAGGTACTCTTCCATCATATCAATTATTTCTATGGTTGTACAAATGCGGTGGAAGATCCACCACATGGATGTGAAAACAACATTCCTCAATGGAGTCATTGAGGAGGAGATGTACATTGAACAACCTAGAGGTTTTGATACCTTTGATAGAGAGTTTCATGTGTGTAGACTCAAGGGAGCATTGTATGGGTTTAAGCAAGCACCCTGTGCTTCGTACACCAGGATCGATAGCTACCTCACCAGTTTGGGCTTCACCAAAATTGAAGCAGATGCAAACCTTTAATACATCTTGGTAGAAGGTAAATTATTGACTATTGTCTTATATGTTTATGACTTGATTTTGATCAATGATGAACAACTTATCAGTTCTTGCAAGGATGACCTTGCAAGAGAGTTTGAAATTAAGGACATGGGTCTCATGCACTATTTCCTTGGTCTAGAATTATGGAAAGGAGAAGGGGAACTGTTTGTCTCTCAGGGAAAGTAAGCCAACGAGATACTTCAAAATTTATGCATGGAGAAATTCAAACCCGTGGAGACTCCTCTTGCGACCAACTGGAGGAAGGAGGATTCCACTTCAGGTGAGAAAGTGGATGCTACCGTGTACAAGAAGTTGGTGGGTTCACTCATGTACCTTGTGAACACATGACCATACATGTGTTATGCAGTCAACTAATTGATCCAAGCCATGGTTCGACTGACCAAATTATTTTGGAGGGTTTCTAAACATATTCTATGGTACCTTAGAGCCTCCACTCAGTTTGGAATATGGTACAAACGAACAGAGGGAGTTAATCTATGTGGCTTCACAGATACAGATTGGGTAGGGAGTCCATAAGATCAGAAGAGCACATCATGAGAAATTTTCAGTGTTGGGTCCGCAATGCTTTCTTGGTACAGGAGGAAGCAAAGATTTGTGGCACTCTGCTCAGTAGAAGCAGAGTACGTGGTTTCCAGTCAATCAACTTGTGAGGCGATCTGGATGAGAAAGATTATTTTTGGTTATTTGGTTAGATGATGGATCCTACTGTGATTTAATGTGATAATAATAGTTACATAAAGCTCACCGAAAATCATTTTTTTCACGATGGATCCAAGCACATAGATATCTTGTACGACCATCTACGATATTATGTGCAGAGGCGGATCATGTTGTTGCAATACATTCCGACAAAAAAACAATATGTAGACATTTTGACAATAGCTTTGTCAAGAGGTAAAATTGAGTTCCATAGAAGGAGGATCGGGGTATCTAATAATCCCTTTCTTGCTGAGAGGGAGTGTTGAAAATGTAACAAGAAAATCTAGCTTTGACTTTGCCTTGGTCAAACTAGATTAAAATTTGAATTTCAATATTAGTGGAATACTTGGAGGTAGTTAACTGAGGTGACACAGCTCTTATCACTCAGTTAACTCAATTAATTCAAGTTGGAGACACTTTAGTTCAGTTAAGTATGATTTATTTCTAAGTCTAGCAATATGTTTCAATTAAGTTGAGTCATTATCAATTAAACTAGTTCCAACTGCTTGAGAAACTAGTGGAAGGTCAAGTTGTGCAGTGTAACTTCAGTCACACTCAGTGGTCATCCACTTAATTTTTCAATCAACCCAAAATAACTGATGCATGATGTTAGGGTCCTAAAAATATAGGATTCATAATTTTTAATTGACTTGGATAGTCTTGTAAAATATGTACATACCTTGCTTTCTACAAGTTGCTTTCCCATATTTTGAAAAAATATAAAAAATCAAAAATCAAAAAGAGGGTAAAAAGTCCTAAAGGAAAGATCAAAGAACTTAAAATATATAGACCCCAAAAGAAAAAAGATGAAAATAAAACACAAAAGTGTGCAAGTCCAAATGCCACTACTTTTTACTTTTTGCAAATGATTATGGCACAGTGTCAATAAATGCTATAATCCATGATGATTTAAACTGTCTAAACTTGACTTGTCATGTTTTCAATTTTCATGTTTTAGATAGTGAATAAAGTTTTGTCAGACAGTTTAATCCTGACAAATCAGTAGATAGATAGAGAATAATGAGGAGCTCATCGCTTTAATCTGAGCCCTCGGATGAAATAAGGTAGAATTAGATAGTTTTATGCTTTCAAAATAATAAAATGTTTCAAGATAGCAAGCTTAAATGCACCTGCTAAAAGGAAGAAAAAATGTTAGGGTAATGTTGGGTAGGTAGAAAGAAGTAGGAAAAAACATGTAAATATTCATCACCGGGCAAAAATCACTAATTTCCCTTCCCCTGTAAGTGTTCAGTATTCTATACTTCTAGTCAAAGATGCTCAGAGCATTTCTCTGACTTCTGTTGGGACCGGAACCAAGGCTCAATTACTGGATAATGGAAAATGTTGAATTCTTATGTTAAATCCCCATTACCATTATTAATCCCTCATTCATACATTTAAGTCATCTTCATAAGTAAAGAATCCTTCTTACTTAATGAAGCATAAAATCCCACATAATTAACTTCATCCCTTCATAAACATTCATTAAATCCCCAAAATCACATTTATCCTAAGTATTGGTGAAATAAAATAAAGATGAGAAATACTTTACCTTTTACACTTTACTTAGTGATTTTATATATTTTTGTGTTTTATACAAATACCTTTTCATATTAACTTTTAACCTATTTTATTAAATCCCTAACAAAATACCCTATCCTACTTATTAATTCCCTATATCTAAATACCCCAAAAACCTACTATTATAATGTTTTAGAACAAAGTTTATTATCCATGTGCTAAATAAAAAACCCCAATCATACACCTTTTGGTCTAAAACTTATCATTAAATCAAATATCCTGCCCCTATGGTCTTTAAACTATTCAAGAAGTTTAAAAACTATATAATAATATACTGCACCCGTATTTTGTTTTATTAAAACATTTCACAAATGTTTTAAAAAAACTATACATTATGCTACCCCCCCCCCCCCCGCATACTTTATAACCCAAGGTTTTCTTTGAAATAAACTAAAGTTTGTTTTAAATAAATAAAACCCTCGCCCGTATGTCTAATCCCGCCTCACGCACCTTTGCTTATATATAAAAAAAAATTATATATAAAAACACCGTCATTTAACCTTTTTTTTACCATACATAAATCCTGACTCTGCATATGTAAAACCTTTGATAAAGTTCATATGTTATAAAGGTTTTTAAAATGTTTTGACTGCCAGCGCCCATTTAAATCCCGGTCCCACCATCTTTTTGACCGCATCTCCCAAGCAAATCGTGGCCATTCGCTTTCTTTCAAAAGATCCAACGGCGTGAAATCAATATCGTGCAGAAAAATCAAACGCCCATTCCAACACCAATCAAGCGTGAAAATGGGTTGTTTTGTCAATTCCGCCCCCAACGACGTGTTAGTTTTCTGTTGGATCGCGTTCGTTTGGGTTAAAAAAACTTACTGCCTGAACCCAACGCGAAAACTGCTGCCGGTTTTGCATTTAAAAAACAAAACCGCTCCCGCCAGTTAATAGGACATGCATTTAATGCATCTACGATAAACAAAAATCAAAGTTAAAACCTTTTGTTATAACATTTCTTATGATTATTTGCGTGTTCCAAACTGTAAAAGAGCTCTATTCAACTGTGAAAAAAACCCATTTGATCAAAATTATTGACTTATACCCAGAGAAAGTCAAAATTGACCATCAACTCCCCATTGAAGACCATTAAAGCCAGCCGACTACACCAGCAATCCGGACCAAACTTCAAATTCAACCGTGATTTCCTCAGAGCCCTTCAAGTAACCAAATACCTGTGTTCAAAGGTATTTTTCGACCAATCAAAACCTGCAATTTCAAATTTTATACCCATAATCATAAAACCAGGTTTTCAATTAAAGGTTTTGACCAAAGAAATTACCTAAAAAACCCGAAAAAGAGGCCAAACCCTAGCCAATTTTTCCAAGAAAGTTATGAATCTGAAAAGAAAAGAAAAACACTTTTTAGCCAAAATTCCTCAATTCGTGACCGCTAAAAGATTAATTTCACATACAGAAAAGGGTTTAAAACCTTTAGATATCTTAAGAACCCCTTTTTACAATCAAATCTATTCAGAAAACCCTCTTTTTCTATCTTATCCCAGTTTTACCCTCTGATAAAGAAAATTCACTCCTGCAAACAGTTTAAGCTTGTAGTAGTTAGTCCAAAATGACCAAAAAGTAGATCATAGCTAAACCTGGAGGCTTTAAACCAACCAAGCCTGGAGGATCCAAACCTCCTAAATCTGTAACTCCTAAAGATGTTAAGGCTACTCCAGCCCTCACTGCTAAATCCACTGTGTCAGTAAATCCTCTCTAGCCACCTGTAACTGCTGAAGAAACCCTTCCATTGACTGATATGGACTACAAGATTGTTGACCCTGTGGTAGAATTTAACCTTTTAGAAATACATAATCGGTGCTATGATAAGTACTTAGACAAAGATGAAATGCCTATTTGGGAAACTCATTTGCCCCAATATGTAGTTCCATTGACCCACCCTGGACAAGACCTTGTTAGACTGTGTAAAAAGCATTATGAACCAGACCAAAGGGATATTTTTAATGCAGACAGAGAAATCCTTTTTACTATTATAGCAGAGTCCATAAATCAAATGTTGCAATTACAGCCTGATCCTTAATTAGTTCCCCTTTCTATTGAATTTTTAACCCAGTTGTACTTAAGTCTGGATTTCCCAAAAAAGTTTATGATATTTCAGTACTTTTTGCCTTCCCATGTTGATATTCCTAAGTTGAACCCTCCTTATTCCACTGCCAAATTTCCTGAAGGGTCAAGGCATATTATTTCCATGCTATCTTTTATACTGGGATACTTTACAGATGGATTCACTAATGAATCCATTCTTGGCTTTCTATCCACCTTATCTCCAGGCCAACCTCCAGCACTCATTTTTTATTATGCCAGTTTCATAGTAGATAGTATTCATCATTAACTAACCAAACTACCCACAGAAGGGGTTTTCAGATACTCTTCCTACTTGTTTTTGTTCTTCCAAGCTGATAATTTTCCAATTGCATTGCAAAAGATGGACTTGAAGGGCAAGCCTTTATCTATTGTTTTCTGGACTTCCTTGCTAAGGAAAGAGAATAGTGAATTCACTTATACAGATTTCTCAGACCTTTTCCTCCATCCAGCAATGAATATTTTGTACAAAGCAGAGTAGCCCAGGGTCAATGAAGAAATGAAGAGGATCTTACAACTATCAAAACAGATTAAAATGGGAGACTGGTTTCTTTATGAAAAGCATATAGAGATAAGAATTTTTGGATCCAATTTATTACCTTGTAAGTCGCCAAAATACATGAACATGAGAGTTTTTGCATTGGAATATTTAAGACGAATTCTTAATTCTGACTCTATCAACTTCTTAGCTGCAAGGAAAAATACTCAATTCAAGTTGAAGAATCAGATTGGTCCTTTCATTATAAATAACAGAGAGGAAGAAAAAGAGATCTCAAAGAGACTAGTAGAATTCAAATTTAAACAAAGCTTTCCATGGAACTATGATCCCTGAGGGATCCTGAGCAATTTAAGGGTAAAATGTAAACTTACACCCTTCATTCATGAGCCCAAACCAGAGATTGAAAAGTTTTCCAATCACGAATATTGGGTGGAAAACACATTGATAAATATAGTCATTAATACAGAGACAGCAGGAAAAATGGTTACAACACAAGCCTTGGAAGTTGTAAAGCCACTAGAGACTTCAGCTACAAGAAGCAGAGAAGAAGGAACATACACAACAGAAACAACTACATAAACAAAATTCAAGCTGATTTATAATATTCTCAATTCCTCAAGCAAAAACCAGGGAATCAGAATAGGCTACTGACAGCTTTTGACTATTCTACAAACAAAATGATTATGTCATTTCTGCAACCAAATACTTCAACACCAAAGACAGTGGCATATTATAAAAAGGTGGAGTTTGAATTAGATACTGAAAATTTTCATGAGCTAGACCAAAATGAATTCCACAGACATAGCTCTGAAATGTTGTATTCAACTGTGGTGACAAAGGCAATGAGTGCTACCAGGTTGTAGAATACTATTATTAACATGCAAGATCAAATGAAGTTGGACAAAGGCACTTTTTATGCTAAATACCTAAGGATTAAAGCCTTAGAGGATTTGATTTTACAGGTGGGATATGATCCCTCAAATGTGCAGGTAGCTGAATTGTTGATTAAGAAAAAGAATGATTATATTGCAGCTTTTAGGAAATAGCGTAAGCTTCCTCAAAGTGAGCATCCACAGACTAAAGAAATCCTTCAAGAGCAAAGTGAAAAAGAAGAGATGATGAAGCTCATCCTAAAACTAACTGCTCAAATCAAAGAAATGGAATCTCAAATGGACCAACTCGTCCAAGAGAAAGAAACTGTCAAAGAGACTGAAACTCCTATTATTCCTTTAGTTATACCAGTGATTACCACAGCAGTGGCATCCACATTAGGAGAAAAGCTAGCACCAAAGGAACCACTGGCAACTACAGTGCCAGTGAGTTCAACTACTACTTCAAACATAGATTCTTCTACAAGTTGCCAGTGAGTTCAACTACTACTTCAAACATAGATTCTTCTACAACACATGTCCAACAAACAGATGGATCAGGTCAAATTATTAAGGCTATGGAAGAAATGTCCTTGAAAACTAATGATATCAATAGCCTAAAGAAGGTAATTTAAAATCTTGAATCCACAAATAAGTTAGCTCAAATAAATTCTAAAACCCATAAGCAGAAGGCAATTAGACTTGGAGAGCAAATCAAGGGTTTACAAAAAGAGCTAACATTCACTGAACAAATTTCATTTGTCAAGAATCATTTATGGACAAACATAATTGAGGCCATTCACACTAAATGGCCATCAATTCAAATTATATATGAACAAAGAGACTTGTTGTTAGCAACACAGGTAGAGATTCAGAAGACTAAGGATGAGTTAATTGATAAGCCAACTCAGGCTTTAAAACTCATCACATTCATGAATAGCAAGAACAGAGCAGAATTAGAAGAATTACAGGTATTGGATAGAACAGAGACCATTTTACATATTAAAAAGGTAGTAACAAAGAAAAATTTGATGAACTACCTAGAAGAGAAGTGTGAAACAATGAACATTGCCATAACAAAGTTTGTGGTGAAATATACAAATTTGAGACAGAAGGGCTTACCAAATATTCATGTCTTCAATGAAAAACTAATGCCCCAAAAAAATTATGATAATAAAATCAAAGAATTTTCCAAGGAGCAAGTCAGTAAACCATTGCCACAAGGCACTCCTACAGGTAAAGTCCTCCTTCAATACTTTGAAGATTTGTTCTTTCTGCAACATGAGATCAAACATCTTTTTGTGTTCAAACCAAATTTTGCTAAATACACGGAGGCAGATGAGAACTTTAAAAAGCTGAAAATTGTCAAAATTCCCAGTGAAGAGAAATGGCAAGCATTTACAGATTTAATGTGAAAATGAGAGGTAAAACAGTGAAGAAATTACCTTGAAAAAAGTCAAGAAGAAACAGTGAAACAAAAAGGACAGTCTGTTGATTTTTTACTGCAAAAAGAAATATTTTTACAGCAGTAAAACAGTGGAAATATGAGACAAAAGTGTATCAGAGTGAAAGGGCAGCGTTAAAGAGTATCATATGAAAGAGTATCAGCCAAGGCAACTCAAATGAAGATATTTTCTAGCAGCCAACAAAGTAGGACAGATAATCACTCAAAGGCTACTTGATTAGATAAAGAAGTTCTATTTATTTTGGATAAGAGGACAGCTTGTTGATTTGTTAAGCAGTCATCCCTCTTATTTTGTAAAGATATTTTCTATTTCCTAAAGATATTCCTACATGTCTCCTAGGATATTTGTAACTACATTTTGTATAAATACTTCTACATTTGAAGTATTGAGGGTGGAATAAAATTGCTAGACTTTAATATAGACTTTTTGCCGAACATTGGAGGCTATTATGTGTTGATTTCGAAGTAGCAGACTAGACAAAGCTAAATTGGCATCATAATTCAGGATCCCTGTGATAAGCTGATGAGTGACGTACTCCCTTCTTTTCATTGTTTTCTTTTCTGAGTTTCATGCAATTCATTATATGTTTGTTCTATCTTAATGAGTAACTATGAATATTACTACAAGCTAGTCCTATACTCTGTGTTTTTAACTAGTTACCATTTTAATGCTTTCTGCTGATTTCTGGTGTTAGGAATTCTTAATTTCTCCTACTCCCGTTTGACCCCTGCCTCCTTCTTCCATTTTCTGGATCAAAGGATCCTTCATAGCCCTTTATCCTGATCATACCATTTGACCAAAAAACGCTTTTTCCAAATCTCTGAGGGTTATCTATCTTGCCCTGAATACATTTGTACCTTTTTGGCCTTGACTTATAGTGTTGCTATCTAGATTTAGACTCCATAGCCCAATGGACAAGTATATTTTCTCTAGTTTACCTCTAAGTGATTTTTTCCCACCAAAATCTTTAAAAACAAAACCAATTGTTCTATCATAACTAGCCTAAAAACATAAATAAAAAAACAAAGATAAATCTTAAAGAGAGAGCTACCTCTGAATTCTAGGAAGGCTAGATCCTAGTATTTGAAGTAGGTTTGTGGTTAGCCCTATTTTTAGACTAAAAACTCAAATCCCACAACTTAAGAAATTACTAGAGTGATAACATACTGGCAACCATACTGGGGACTAACTTATCTCCAGTCTTAAAGGAAGATCTTTCAATTATATTTTTACTTTAAGATTATTTTTATAGGCTGTGGGTATTCAAAACAGTCATTCTGACTTCTAGGAAAACCTATTATACTAGGTCTAACCCGGATCCTAAGCCTGCAATTATATTAGATAACCCAGAACAGATTGGAAAAAAGAAAAAACAAATTGTCAATTTAGAAACTGAAGTACCATTAAGAAAAGCCAATTCTTTACCCAAAGAGTTAGTGAGTTTAAATGATATTGATTTTGATCTTAAATTTGAATATTCATTGTTTAAAACCAAATCTGAAATTGATTTGAAAAATATTGTTATAGATCATGTTTTCCTTTCATTTTTGAATGCAAAACAGAAAAATATTTCAGTAGGAACAAAGGCAAATACATACCATCTTCATTTCCCAGCTCTTCAACTACATTTGTTAATTCATCAACTACCATACCCAGCACTGCCCCTATCATTATTGTTATACCTCCCAGTTCAACAAAGCTTCAAGCCATGGCTGCCAGGTATGCCCCTCTTGTCTTACCCCAAAACCTCCATGATATGCCTCAAGATTACCAAAAAAATGTACCACTATTTGATGGCATTTCACAATATACTGCTCAACAACATGTAACAAAAATGACAGATTACTATGAAATTTATGAAATTGATGAGTCAAATGTCCAGATGAGGTTATTTGCTCAAAGTTTGACAGGAGAAGTTAAAAAATGGTTCAAAAATTTAGCTGCTGGTAGTATAGTTGATTTAGCTGCATTTCATAGAATATTTTTAAATAAATGGGAAAGAAAAAAGAAACCCCTCCAAATTTTTTCCGAGTTTGATGCTTTGAAAATATCTTCTACTGAGTCTGTCCAAGACTATTGCACTAGGTATAACAGTGTCTATAATTCTATTCCTGTGACTCTTAAACCTACACCTTATTTTGTTCTACTCAAATTCCCTAATGGATTTGATACAAATATGGCTTATCAATTAAGGGAAAGAGATGCCCAAAATTTAGAACAGATGCAATTAAATGTTGTTAGTGTGGAAATCAACATTTTAGCTAGGAAGGCCAGACTTAGAAATGAAAGAAGAGTTACAATTAAAGAAGAAGTTTAAACTCAGATATTAAAATGGATTTCGTTGCTAAAAATTTAGAAAGGTTGGTAGAGAGATTAGATAATTTGGAAAGAAAACCTCAATGGGATAATCAACCTCAGATCAGAAATCCCAATTTCAAAAAAAAAAAAATAACCCTGGAAAAGCTACAAAAGCTGCTCCAGACCAAAACATTAGACCCCCATTTCAGGAGAACTATGCTGAAAGTTCTCAAAATAATGATGAAGATGAGGATGACATCAATCATCTAATGGGAATAGATGAAAACAACACCATTTTCCTCACTCAGGAAGATCTGGAACTCTTTGAGCTTCAACAACTCGAATTAAACTCCAGTGAATCCTTTGACTACAAACAAGGTTATGACTTTGCTATTAATAAAATTCACGGTCAATATAACTTTAGAAATAAGAAAAATAATGAATCTTCTACTAAAAACAATTCCCAAAATCAAAATAAGAAAAATGTAGAAGCCCCAAAAACAAAAGTTTTGCAAATTCTCCCAAGGAAAAATAACCAAAATTCCATCCCTCCAGTCCTAAAAAATCAACAAGTCTCAAAATTATTGATATTACTGATGAAATAGCTCAATCTTCCAAAGATGCACAGAAAGCTAATACTCCTAAAGCCTCTGATTCAGTAAAAACAACAAATTCTGATCCTAAAAAGATTTCAGTCGATTCTAAATCAGCAAATCCTAGAACAGATAATCCAAGAACACCTGCTGATAATTCTAAGTCTGATAAAATTTCTGCTACCACACAAACAGTCCTTGAACAAAAAATTAAAAGCAGCAAAACTCAAGAAACTCAAACAAAGAATGTAAAAATAATTGAAGACAAAAATACAACTATTTAAAATCAAGAAAAACCAATTCAGATTACAGTTTCTAAAGATGAATTAGTTCAAATTAGTAAATCTCAATCCTCATTCAATATTCAGACTGAAATTGCTAAGTTAAAAATACCTATTCCTTTAACATAATTGGTTAAAAATTACTTATACAAATCAACTATAACTGAAACTTTGAATATGGATGATGGTGAGGATGCCATTAATTTGAATGATGATCAACCTGAGATGATTTTTGGCCCTGATGTGAATGGAAAGCATTCAGATGGATCAATCCCTCCTTTCTATATCAGTCTTACCATCCATGATCAGATTTTACACAATGCTATGTTAGATTCAGGAGCTTCCCATAATTTAATGCCTAAAGCTATCATGGAAACTCTTAATCCAGAAATAACTAGGCCTTACAAAGATTTGTTTTCATTTGACTCTAGCAAAGTTAAGTGCTTATGATTAATTAAAGACTTATGTGTGAATTTAGTTCAGTACACTGGTAAAAGTATGGTAATGGACATTGTAGTAGCTGACATCCCACCAAAGTACGGTATGCTTCTTTCTCGCTCATGGAGAGCAAAGTTGCAGGGATCTCTACAATTGGACATGAGCTATGCTACAATATCAGTGTTTGGTCAACCCAAAAAGCTATATAGGGAAACTTTAATGAAATTCATGTTCAGTAGTGCTGAGAGATCCATAAATTACCCCATTTATTCTACACCAACTGACCTTGACTCTTTTATTTTGTGTAACTCTTATAACAATGAAATTCAAACTAAACTAATTGACAAAAATCCAAAACCAAACAATGACAACATATTTCATGAGTCCTGTTGGCACTTACACTTTGATGGCTCTGTAAACAAATCAGGAGCAGGAGCAGGAGTATGGATTACAAATATGGAAATTAATTATTTAGAAGGACATGCCTTTAGACTCAACTTCAAATGTACCAACAACATGGCAGAGTATGAGGCACTTATTCTAGGCCTCCAGATCATTAGAAACTTAGGAGGAAAAAGAATACTAATCATAGGAGATTCAGAATTAATCATAAAGAAAATAAATGGAGATTATTCTGTTTATAATCCTAGACTAGCCAGATACAGAGATACAACAACTGATTTAACTGATGATTTATTGGAATGTAAATTTGTTTCTATACCCAAAAAACAAAACATTCAAGCACATTGTCTAGAAAATTTTGCTAGTACTTGTAACTTACCATTCCAACCAACTCATAGGTATACTATTGAGGTTAGACATAGACCAATTATCCCAGACAACCTCAAGTACTGGAAAATTTTCTCTCGGGATGAACAGATTTACCATTTTTTTGAATAATGACGAAGAATTTCAAAATTGTAAAATAGATACAGACTGTAATATACATTTAGATTTTGATTGTGAAATAGATAACATAGATGTACATAAATTTAACAAACCAACTGTATTTACTCAATCTGATATAGATAACTTAGAGAATATAGATGTTGAGCAAATCATTGAAGAAGAAATTGACATGTTATATTTGAAAGATAATTTTTTGCCTAAAGGTTTAACCCCTTTGGAAGACCTTTTTGATTCCAATGATGTGCCTAAAAAGCCAAAAATGGAACCAGTTAGGTCTGACATTGAGGAATGTAACATTGGGATAGAATTAAAACCAAAAATGATTAAACTATCTAAATCTTTACCTCAACAATAAAGGGAACAATACATTGATATTTTAAAGGAATATCAAGATGTGTTTGCTTGGAGTTATGAAGATCTTAAAGCTTATGACGCAAACATAATTCAACACAAATTCCCATAAAAGATAATCAAAATCCATTCAAACAAAAATTGAGGAGAATTAATCCTGTTCTATTACCTTTGATAGAAAAGGAAGTAAAACGTATGTATGATGCTCAAATCATTGCACCAATCAGATATTCTGATTGGGTTTCAAACCTAGTACCAACAAGAAAGAAGACAAGTGAAATTAGGTTATGTGTCGAGTTTAGAAATCTTAACAAAGTGTCTTTAAAGGATAATAACCCTTTACCAAAGATTGATCATATATTACAAAGGGTAGTTGGTTCCTCTAGAATTTCTTTGTTAGATGGTTTTTCAGGATACAACCAGATCCTAATCCATAAGGAAGATCAGGCTAAAACAACTTTCACCACTCCTTGGGGCACTTTCATGTATGTGAAAATGCCCTTTGGTCTGATGAATGCAGGAACAAACTTTCAGAGAGTTATGGACATAGCCTTTTCTAAGGAGATTCATGAATTCTTGGTAATTTATCTAGATGACATTACTATATTTTCCAAAACAAATAATGAACACTTGGATCATTTGAGACGGGTCTTTATTAAATGTAGGAAATTTGGCATCTCTTTAAATCCCAAGAAAACTCTCTTTCGACTAGAGGAAGGTAAGTTACTAGGACATATAATTTCAAAAGAAGGAATTAGAATTGATCCTGCTAGGATAGATGCAATTTTGAACATTCATCCACCTAGAAATATCAAAGAATTACAAGATTTCTTAGGTAAAATTAACTTTTTGAGAAGATTTATTTCAAACTTAGCATAAATCATTAGAGAACTTAACAATATGCTAAAAAAAAGGCTCAACTTTAAAATGGACAGTTGAAGCCAAACAATCATTTGACTCCATAAAACAGGCTTTAACTAAAACACCAGTCTTAATCAGTCCAGATTTCAAAAAAGACTTTATAATTTTTTCTTTTGCATCAAAACATACCACTGCTGCAGTTTTACTGCAGAAGAATGATCAAGGTTTTGAACAACCTATAGCTTTTTTCAATGAGACTCTTAGAGATGCACCTCTGAAATATAACATAATGGAGAAATAAACCTTAGCCTTGGTTAAATCTATAAAATATTTCAGAGTTTACATTCTCTATTCCCACATAATTGCCTATGTCCCTAATTCAGTAGTTAAATACATTCTTACTTAGGATGGCCCTGATGGAAGAAGAGGTAAGTGGATTTCCACTATCCTAAAATATGACATAGAAATCAAACCAACAAAACTCATTAAAGGACAAGTATTAGCCAGATTGATGGCTGAATCCAACTATAATGCATTAGACATAAATTTTATTGCTCAGATTGATGACCAGGAAGAGATGGTGACTCCAATGATCAGTGAAGCCTTTCTAGACTCACCTTGGTACTCAGATATTATCTTTGTACTTACAAACTTACAAGCTCCTCCTGGATTATCAAGGAAAAAAGCCAGATTTCTTAAACTTAAAGCAATGAGATTTTGTATTTTAGATAATGTGCTTTTTTGGAAAGAACATAGTGGGATATTACTAAAATTTTTACTGAAAGCAGAAGCTGACAAAATTCTTGAAGAATTTCATGCAGGTGACTGTGGAGGGCATTTATATTGGAAAATTACTGCTGATAAGATCCTTAGAGCTGGTTTTTACTGGCCTACCTTATTTGCTGATGTTAAGAAATTTGTTACTTCATGTCACAAATGTCAAATTTTTGAAGGAAAAAAGAAATTGTTACCTTTACCCTTAAAGCCAATTTCAACTGAGATGTCATTTCAACAATGAGGTTTAGACTTCATTGGAGAAATTCACCCCCCATCCTCTAGCCAACATAAGTGGATTTTTACTGCCACAGATTAATCTACTAAGTGGATTGAAGCCATTCCTACCAGACAATCCACTGATACAGTCATTATCTCTTTCTTAGAAAACAACCTTTTATCTAGATTTGGATGCCCTCATAAAATAATCACTAATAATGCAACAACATTTAAATCTAAGAAAATGATTGCATTTTGTCACAAGTATCATATTACCCTAGACCACTCTACTGCTTATTACCCTCGGGGTAATGGCCTAGCTGAATCTTCAAACAAAAGCCTTGTAAATATCATTAAAAAATTACTTGAAGATAACAAAAAGACCTGGAACAAAAATTCAGTCTATGCCTTATGGGCACATAGACTTACCACCAAAAAGTCAGTTGGCACTTCCCCTTATCAAATTGTTTATGGGATGGATGCAGTTTTTCCATCATCCTTAGGTGTTCTAGTAATGAAGATCATTCAAGAATCACAAGTAGAAATCAATGATATACAAAGGAGGATAAATCAGACTATACATCTACAACAAACAAGGGAATAAGTCTATGAGAAATCCCAAGTCATTCATGATAAAATCAAGAAAATTTTTGATAAAAGAAGTAAAGAATATGACTTTTACATTAGAGATCAGGTGTTAAAATGGGATTCCAGGAGAGAGGACAAAGGTAAGCATGGGAAGTTTGACTTTCTATGGAAAGGACCTTATGTAATTTATGGATATAGGGGTAACAATTCTTTCTTCATCAAAGATTTGGATGGAACAGATATTCAAGAACAACCAGTTAATGGTAGAATTCTCAAACACTACTATTCTTCTGAATTAACCAATAGTTAGTCCCAGTTATTTTTTACATCATTGTAAATATTCATTGAATTTTTAGATTGGATTGGATATTTTCTTTCCAAATTTGAAGCTCGGAGAGAAGGCCCTAAGCTTTGAAGAGGAAAATTTCATAAATATGAGTTTTTGCAGAAAACAAAAGACAATTACTGGATCATCATGGTAAAAATTGAAGGCTACTAGTCTTAGAGTTCTTGACATTTCACCAGGAAATGCCATCCCCATGTGAAGTCGCTGTTGGGGTCTTATAAATATAGGATTCATAATTTTGAATTGACTTGGATAGTATTGTAAAATATGTACATACCTTGCTTTCTGCAAGTTGTTTTCCCATATTTTGAAAAAATATAAAAACTCAAAAATCAAAAAGAGGGTAAAAGGTCCTAAAAGAAAGATCAAAGAACTTAAAATATATAGACCCCAAAAGAAAAAAAGATGAAAATAAAACATAAGAGTGTGCAAGTCCAAATGCCACTAATTTTTACTTTTTGCAAATGATTATGGCAGAGTGTTAATAAATGCCATAATCCATGATGAGTTAAACTGTCTAAACTTGACTTTCCATGTTTTCAATTTTCATGTTTTAGATAGTGAATAAAGTTTTGTCAAACAGTTTAATCCTGACAAATCAGTAGATAGACAGAGAATAATAAGGAGCTCATCAGTTTAATCTGAGCCCTCGGATGAAATAAGGTAGAATTAGATAGTTTTATGCTTTCAAAGGAATAAAATGTTTCAAGATAGCAAGCTTAAATGCACCTACTAAAAGGAAGAAAAAATGTTAGGGTAATGTTGGGTAGGTAGAAAGAAGTGGGAAAAAGCATGTAAATATTCATCACCAGGCAAAAATCACTAATTTCCCTTCCCCTGTAAGTGTTCAGTATTCTATACTTCTAGTCAAAGATGCTTAGAGCATTTCTCTGACTTCTATTGGGACCGGACCCAAGGCTCAATGTTTGGATAGTGGAAAATGTTGAATTATTATGTTAAATCCCCATTACCATTATTAATCTCTCATTCATACATTTAAGTCATCTTCATAAGTAAAGAATCCTTCTTACTTAATGAAGCATAAAATCCCACATAATTAACTTCATCCCTTCAGAAACATTCATTAAACCCCCAAAATCACATTTATCCTAAGTATTGGTGAAATAATATAAAGATGAGCAATGCTTTACCTTTTACACTTTACTTAGTGATTTTATGTATTTTTGTGTTTTATACCAATACCTTTTCATATTAACTTTTAACCTATTTTATTAAATCCCTAACAAAATACCCTATCCTAATTATTAATTCCCTATATCTAAATACCCCCAAAACTCACTATTATAATGTTTTAGAACAAAGTTTATTATCCATGTGCTAAATGAAAAACCCCAATTATACACCCTTTGGTCTAAAACTTATCATTAAATCAAATATCTCGCCCCTATGGTCTTTAAACTATTCAAGAAGTTTAAAAACTATATAATAATATACCGCACTTGTATTTTGTTTTATTAAAACAGTTCACAAATGTTTAAAAAAAACTATAGATTATGCTACCCCCCGTATACTTTATAACCCAAGGTTTTCTTTGAAATAAACTAAGGTTTGTTTTAAATAAATTAAACCCTCGCCCGTATGCCTAATCCCGCCTCATGCACCTTCGCTTATATATAAAACTCTTTTATATATAAAAACATTGTCATTTAACCTTTTTTTTATCATAGATAAATCCCGACTTTGCATATGTAAAACCTTTGATAAAGTTCATATGTTATAAAGGTTTTTAACAATGTTTTAACCGCTAGTGCCCATTTAAATCCTGGTCCCACCATCTTTTTTACCGCATCTCCCAAGCAAATCGTGGCCATTCGCTTTTTTTCAACAGATCCAACAGCGTGAAATCAATATTGCGTAGAAAAATCAAATGCCTGTTCCAACACCAATTGAGCGTGAAATGGGTTGTTTTGTCAATTCCGCCCCCAGCGACGTGTCAGTTTTCTGTTTGATTGTGTTCGTTTGGGTTAAAACAACTTACCGCCTGAACCCAACGCGAAAACTGCTACCGGTTTCGCATTTAAAAAACAAAACCACTCCCGCCAGTTAATAGGACATGCATTTAATGCATCTACAATAAACAAAAATCAAAGTTAAACCCTTTGTTATAACATTTCTTATAATTATTTGCGTGTTCCGAACTGTAAAAGAGCTCTATTCGACTGTGAAAAAAAAAAAAAAACCCTTTTCATCAAAATTATCGACATATACCGAGAGAAAGTCAAAATTGACCATTGACTCCCCATTGAAGACCATTAAAGCCAGCTGACTACACTAGCAATCTGGAGCAGACTTCAAATTCAACCGCGACTTCCTCAAAACCCTTCAAGTAACCAAATACCTGTGTTCAAAGGTATTTTTCGACCAATCAAAACCTGCAATTTCAAATTTTAGACCCATAATCACAAAACCAGGTTTTCAATTAAGGGTTTTGACCAAAGAAATTACCTAAAAAACGCGAAAAAGAGGCCAAACCCTAGCCAATTTTTTCTAGAAAGTTACGAATCCGAAAAAAAAAGGGTACTTTTTAGCCAAAATTCCTCAAATCATGACCGCTAAAAGATCAATTTCACATACAGAAAAGGATTTAAAACATTTATGTATCTTAAGAACCCCTTTTTACAGTCAAATCTATTCAGAAAACCCTCGTTTTCTATCTTATCCCAGTTTTTACCCTCTGATAAAGAAAATTCACTCCTGTAAACAGTTTAAGCTTGCAGTAGTTAGTCCAAAATGACCAAAAAGCAGATCATAGCTAAACCTGGAGGTTCTAAACCAACCAAGCCTAGAGGATCCAAACCTCCTAAATCTGTAACTCCTAAATATGTTAAGGTTAATCCAGCCCTCACTGCTTAATCCACTGTGTTAGTAAATCCTCTCCAGCCACCTGTAGCTGCTAAAGAAACCCTTCCATTGACTGATATGGACTACAAGATTGTTGACCCTGTGGTAGAATTTAACCTTTTGGAAGTACATAATTGGTGCTATGATAAGTACTTAGATAAAGATGAAATGCCTATTTGGGAAACTCATTTGCCCCAATATGTAGTTCCATTGACCCACCCTGGACAAGACCTTGTTAGATTGTGTCAAAAGCATTATGAACCAGACCAAAGGGCCATTGTTAATGCAAACAGAGAAATCCTTTTTACTATTACAGCAGAGTCCATAAATCAAATGCTGCAATTACAGTCTGATCCTCAATTAGTTCCCATTTCTATTGAATTTTTAACCCAGTTGTACTTAAGCCTGGGTTTCCCAAAAAAAATTATGATATTTCAGGACATTTTGCCTTCCTATGTTGATATTCCTAAGTTGAACCCTCCTTATTCCACTGCAAAATTTCCTGAAGGGTCAAGGCATATTATTTCCATGCTATCTTTTATACAGATGGATTCGCTGATGAATCCATTCTTGGCTTTCTATCCACCTTATCTCCAGGCCAACCTCCAGCATTCATTTTTTGTTATGCCAGTTTCATAGCAGATAGTATTCATCATCAACTAACCAAACTACCCGCTGAAGGGGTTTTCAGATACTCTTCCTACTTGTTTCACTTGTTTTTGTTCTTCCAAGCTGATAATTTTCCAATTGCATTGCAAAATATGGACTTGGAGGGTAAGCCTTTATCTATTGTTTTCTGGAATTCCTTGCTAAGGAAAGAGAATAGTGCATTCACTTATACAGATTTTTCAGACCTTTTCCTCCATCCAGCAATGAATATTTTGTACAAACCATAGTAGCCCAGGGTCAATGAAGAAATGAAGAGGATCTTACAACTATCAGAACAAATTAAAATGGGAGACTGGTTTCTTTATGAAAAGCATACAGAGATAAGAATTTTTGGATCCAATTTATTACCTTATAAGTTGCCAAAATACATGAACATGAGAGTTTTTGCATTGGAATATTTAAGACCGATTCTTAATTCTAACTCTATCAACTTCTTAGCTGCAAGGAAAAAGACTCAATTCAAGTTGAAGAATCAGATTGGTCCTTTCATTATAAAAAACAGAGAGGAAGAAAAAGAGATCTCAAAGAGACTAGTAGAATTAAAATTTCAACAAAGCTTTCCATGGAACTATGATCCCCAAGGGATCCTGAGCAATTTAAGGGTAAAACGTAAACTTACACCCTTCATTCATGAGCCCAAACCAGAGATTGAAAAGTTTTCCAATCAAGAAGATTGAAAATATGGAGGCCTCTTCCTCACAGACAGCTGAGGAAAAATACTTAGATATTAAGGAAAAATATAAACAGATAAAGCAGAAGAATGAGGAAATTAAATCAGAGATATATTCTCAATTCCTCAAGAAAAAACCAGGGAATCAGAATAGGCTACTGATAGCTTTTGACTATTCTACAAACAAAATGATTATGTCATTTCTACAACCAATTACTTCAACGCCAAAGACAGTGGCAGATTATAAAAAGGTGGAGTTTGAAGTGGATACTGAAAATGTTCATGAGCTAGACCAAATTGAATTCCACAGACATAGCTCTGAAATGTTGTATTCAATTGTGGTGACAAAGGCAACGAGTGCTACCAAGTTGCAGAATACTTAGGATCAAATGAAGCTGGACAAAGGCTCTTTGTATGCTAAAGACCTAAGGATTAAAGCCTTAGAGGATTTGATTTTACAGGTGGGATATGATCCCTCAAATGTGTAGGCAGCTGAATTGTTGATTAAGAAAAAGAATGATGATATTGCAGCTTTGAGGAAATAGCTTAAGCTTCCTCAAAGTGAGCATCCATAGGCTAAAGAAATCCTTCAAGAGGAAAGTGAAAAAAGAAGAGATGATGGAGCTCATCCTCAAACTAACTGCTCAAATCAAAGAAATGAAATCTCAGATGGACCAACTTGTCCAAGAGAAAGAAACTGTCAAAGAGACTGAAACTCCTATTATTCCTTCAGTTATACCAGTGATTACCACAGCAGTGGCATCCACATTAGGAGAAAGGCTAGCACCAAAGGAACCACTGGAAACTACAGTGCCAGTGAGTTCAACTACTACTTCAAACACAGTTTCTTCTGCAATACGGGTCCAACAAATAGATGGAGCAGGTCAAATTATTAAGGCTATGGAAGAAATGTCCTTGAAAACTAATGATATCAATAGCCTAAAGAAGGTAATTGAAAATCTTGAATCCACAAATAAGTTAGCTCAAATAAATGCTAAAACCCATGAGCAGAAGGCAATTATACTTGGAGATTAAATCAAGGGTTTACAAAAAGAGCTAACATTCACTGAACAAATTTCATTTGTCAATAATCATTTATGGACAAACATAATTGAGGCCATTCACACTCAATGGCCATCAATTCAGATTATATATGAACAAAGAGACTTGTTGTTAGCAGCACAGACAAAGATTCAGAAGACTAAGGATGAATTAACTGAGAACCCAGCTGAGGCTTTAAAACTCATCACATTCCTGAATAGCAAGAACAGAGCAGAATTAGAAGAATTACAGGTATTGGATAGAACAGAGACCATTTTACAGATTAAAAAGGCAGTAACAAAGAAAAATTTGATGAACTACCTAGAAGAGAAGTGTGAAACAATGAACATTGCCATAACAAAGTTTGTGGTGAAATATACAAATTTGAGACAGAAGGGCTTACTAGATATTCATGTCTTCAATGAAAAACTAATGCCCCAAAAAGATTATGATAATAAAATCAGAGAATTTGCCAAGGAGCAAGTCAGTAAACCATTTCCACAAGGCACTCCTACAAGTAAAGTCCTCTTTCAACACTTTGAAGATTTGTTCTTTCTGCAACATGAGATCAAACATATTTTTGTGTTCAAACCCAATCTTTCTAAATACACGGAGGCAGATGAGAACTTTAGAAAGATGAAGAATGTCAAAATTCCCAGTGAAAAGCAGTGGCAAGCATTTACAGATTTAATGTGAAAATGAGAGGTAAAACAGTGAAGAAATTACCTTGAAAACAGTTAAGAAGAAACATTGAAACAAAAAGGACAGTCTGCTGATTTTTTACTGCAAAAAGAAATATTTTTATAGCAATAAAACAATGGAAATATGAGTCAAAAGTGTATCAGAGTGAAAGGGCAGCGTTAAAGAGTATCAGCCAAGGAAACCCAAATGCAGATATTTTCTAGCAGCTAGCAAAGCAGGACAACTAATCACTCAAAGGCTCCTTGATTAGATAAAGAAGTTCTATTTATTTTGGATAAAAGGACAGCTTGCTGATTTGTTAAGCATACGTCCCTCATATTTTGTAAAGATATTTTCTATTTCCTAAAGATATTCCTACATGTCTCCTAGGATATTTGTAACTACATTTTATATAAATACTTCTACATTTGAAGTACTGAGGGTGGAATAAAATTGCTAGACTTTACTATAGACTTTTTGCTGAACATTGGAGGCTATTATGTGTTGATTTCAAAGTAGCAGACTGGACAAAGCTAAACTGGCATCATAATTCAGGATCCTTGTGATAAGCTGATGAGTGAAGTACTCCCTTCTTGTCATTGTTTTCTTTTCTGAGTTTCATGCAATTCATTATATGTTTGTTCTATCTTAATGAGTAACTAGGAATATTACTACAGGCTAGTCCTATACTCCCTATTTTTAACTATTTACCATTTTAATGTTTTCTGCTGATTTCTGGTGTTAGGAATTCTTAATTGCTCCTAATCCTGTTTGACCCCTGCCTCCTTCTTCCATTTTCTGGATCAAAGGATCCTTCATAGCCCTTTATCTTGATCATACCATTTCACCAAAAAACACTTTTTCCAAATCTATGAGGGTTATCTATCTTGCCCTGAATACATTTGTACCTTTTTGGCCTTGACTTCTAGTGCTGCTATCTAGATTTAGACTCCATAGCCCAATGGATAAGTAGATTTCTCTCTATTTTACCTCTAAGTGATTTTTTCCCACCAAAACCTTTAAAAACAAAACCAATTTTTCTATCATAACTAGCCTAAAAACATAAAAAGATAAATCTTAAAGAGAGAGCCCTCTCTGAATTCTAGGAAGGCTAGATCCTAGGATTTGAAGTAGGTTTGTGGTTACCTCTAGTTTTCTTAGACTAAAAACTCAAATCCCACAACTTAATAAATTACTAGAGTGATAACACATGCAGATAATTCGAGTTACCCAGTTGAGATTGGAGTTCAATGGCAGTGTACTATCAATTGTAAACTAATCCAAGTTGTACAGTTGGTGCATGCGGTCAAAGGATGGGCCTACAAGAATTACACAATCCAATTGAGGTTTCCCTATAAAATAGTGGCTAATTCCTCAATGAACAACGCAAGGAAATAGGATCTTGGAGGCTTGAGAATTTGGCTAAGTATTGGTCAGGTTCAGTTAGTCAAGCGGAGGATAGAAGATACAGGTGCAGGTTGTGCTCAAGCTTGAGCAAGCATATTGTATTCATCTAGATTATTTGTTTAATGCAATACAAATAGTAAGGGGTTTTGAGCAGTTTCTTTCCCCTAGATAAATCTTTGTGTATGTGTGTTGAATCTTGATGCATGTTAATGATTTGTGTTCTCGATCGTGATTTTTCTTCTGCGGATTAGTAGAGTAGCTTCTAGTCTTGTGATTTAGTAGATTTCATGAGCAGTTTAGAATCTACACATTAATTTCTGCATAGTCTTGCGAAACCCCCTCTAAAACTAAAACCCTAAAAATTATAGAGGAAACCAATTACGACCTACAATCTTGAGAAACCCCTTAATCCACTCAAACATTAGCCAAAAAAGCTAGACTACGCTTTTAGACAATGCTTTTATAAAAAATAAAAAAAATGTTGTAACTCTTTACACTAAACTCATTTGATAAAATTTACCACCAAAATTTCAAACACAATAATCACAATGAATCACTACACAATCTTTTGTGAACATTCATTTTAATTTAGCGTAGTCTAACAAGGCGTAAATTTTGCTCTAAAAATCATGAAAATTCAGGCACAATTTTGGTAAGATCCAACAATTTTTTTTGGAAATCCAGTTTACAACTATCAAGCTTCAAAATTTTGGGCACCCCAGGGGTTTTTGATGGTGTTGAATCCATTTCCACTGCGCACTCCCACTATCAAATTTTTTGTAAAAAAAATGATCGGATTCCGACGATTTTTTGTTGTCTGATAAAATTTGACACCTCCGTAGACAACACCTTTTAATTTGAAAATTCATATTTTAACAATTCCATGTTGCAAAATCGAGTTGATTTTTCTTTTTACGAATGTATGCACATTCAATAGTAAAAAACAATGCACTGTCAAGGAGTACACTAACTTTCAGATCACTCTTTTGTGAACATTCATTTTAATTTAAAAATGTTTATTTTATCATTTCTATTGTTGCAAAATCAAGTTGGAAAAAAGGATTACGAATCTATGCAAGCATTCAATAGTACACACCGATTCACTGTCAAGGAGCATACTAAGGAATTTAGCAACAAATTGTAAAAATGCATTTTTTACATTGTATTTTTAGTGAGGAGACCGTTAGAAGGAGGGATGGGCAAGCTCATTATCAATTTGAATAAGAAAAAAATTAAATTGCAAAAGACAAAAAACATGAAAACTAGTGGTCTTTTTTTTTGTAAGTTAGTAAAAAAAAAATTCTATTAATATAAAAAGATTTACATTGATAGCATATGATGGCCATATGATGGAATCAACCTAAAGATGGCCATAAACATAATAGGCCTAAGGATGGCCATGAAACAAAGTACATAACACATATAGAAAATGAAAAAACAGAAACATTGGAATCACGTAGTTTGGGCTGATTATTTGTGCGTCCTTTCTTTCCTTTCTTCGTTGCTACCTTGATCCAACCTTCTGGAAGCATAGCTACAAAAACCACCTTAAGATTGTTTTGACAATATAAGGAGACATCCTTGTCAAATTTGAGGAGGTTGATTCATGGGCACACTTCAGGGCACCCATCGGAGCATTATACCGAGTTATTCTCTTATGGCTGACAAAACTTGGATCTTTTGACCTCCTTCACGAGGCTTTTGAAGATCTGAATTATGGGCCTCGTCTGATGGGAGCATGTAATCACCAGACTCATCATTTTCTTGATCTGAGGGAGAGGAATTCTCCTCTTCTCGAGGAGGCGGTCTGCATGGCTTCCATGCTTTAGATATGGGCTTCCGTTTGATTAGTTTTTGAGAAAAAGAGTTCTGAAGATGACCTGTTTGATGGCAAATTCAACACCTAAAAGTAATGTTCTCATAGTCCAGCTACTGGGTCTAGTGAAAATCACCTATTTTTAAATTAATTTTGTTAGACAATCATTTGTTGATGTTGATTTCTATGTAAATCCTACCATAGGTGAAGACTCCACATTGGCCTTGCGAGCGATCTGCGACCAAAAAATGACCTAAGTGTTCCAAATACCCATAAACACTGAAGAATTCCATAGATAGGCTAGAAAATTCAGGAGTTGAATCCAAATGAGTAGCTTTATGATCACAACTGTGGAGGGGTCAAAATATGGAAACCAAGGGTTTAAGAAAAGCCCAACTTTTCCCCAAAACCAGGGCACCTTAGAAAGAGTATTATGATAATCCACCTCATTATAAAAAATGAAGATGAAGAAACCCTTGGAACATAAGAGGAACTTGCATGCCTTGGTCCAAGTCGAATGGATTCATTGGTAAAGGTCTGTTGTACATGGCCATAATCCATTGAAACAATAGATGAGGCCATTAACTCTGAACAAGTCGTAGATTACATCCAGATCTGGATGAGTGATTTCCACTGAAGGGACATCCTCAAATTTGTCTACTATAAAGGAACTTGGAACAACCTGGGATTGAGTTGCCTTACTTAAGGGCAGGGGACGTTCCTGAGGTGGGACTGCACATTGGGGAACCTAGTTTAAGACTGCGTCTTTGTAAGAGAATGTTTGGGAAGACGAAGGGTTTCCCAAAGCTCCCCCATGCAGTCGAAGGGCCAAGAAAACTATGAAAACAAAGAGAGGAGAGATATCTTCCATTTTCTTACCTTTGAAAAGAAGGTGTTGTAATCCAGAGGGTAACCCTATTCTGAGTTCCAGTGATATATTGAGGTCTTTTACCAGATCCATAGATCTGACCCAAAAAAACATCGAATGCCTGTAAATCAATTTAATCGAGATTTAAAAATGGCTCAAAATATTTGACGCAATGATAGGATCAACCTTCTCACCAATGGCTTCCCTAGTAGTGATATGCTTCAGAACCCTCGGTAAACCCTTAGGGCAAGGCGTCATTTCGCAGTTCATCAAGTCCCATCCGCACGAGATTTTTGGACCAAGGGTTTTGTCCAGAACTGAAAGCAACACTTGTGTTTTGCCAACAATATTGAATTGTCTAGTAAAAGGTCGATCAAGGCAATTTCTCGAAAACCTTGAAGCCAAAACCGAATCTTGTAAGCGGGCCTTGGCATTTGAAACCCTAACATGATGCTACTGACTAGACAGTGAAATTAATACTCCATTGTTGTTTCCGCTGCTTGGTTCTACTAACAAAGGTGCAATCGTAGACGATGGTTTTGGGAGTTCATCATCAAGATTGGGGTTAACCTTGCGCTCGATTGTTACCGACACCATAGGAGTTGTGAAACCCTAACATTTAAAGAGTTGAAGAGCGGAGGATAATGCCCTTATTCATGCGGTCTTTTCTTTCAATAAGAAGAAACCAACATTCTTTCATTAATAAAATAGTAGTTACATATACTCGTTTTTTTGTCTCATCCCCATACATCTATGATCCCCATATAATATCCCTCAAAAAATTATCTTTTGACATCTTAAACTCTAAATCCATATTTCTATTCAGAAGATCCGACTCTCTATTACGTTCAGTCTTCTTTTGCATACTTTCCTTGTCTGATCTTGTTTAGATATCCAAAATTTCTTCTAAAAAAAAGGATTACAAAAATGATTTTAACATAAACATATTCATAACAAAATCTGTAGAATCTGTCTAAGACAATCCATTATATTTTTATGCTTCCCAAACTTTGTAAGGTTATATTGTCAAAGGCTGAAATTTGATATTGCCGGGCATATGAGAACATCTTTCATTTGATAGGAAATCTGCAACATGATTTTGCTCTCTGTAAATATGTGAAAAATATAAGCTTTGGAATCTGTGGAAAACTAGTAATCCTATAAATCTCATAGAAATTAAAAAATCTGGTTCATTCATTCATTTAAGATTTATTGAAGAACAATTAAAGTTAGATAATAGAAAGAGACATACATATCCTAAGCGTAATTATAACAAAATAAAATTTGGAAAATCAATGTTGAGTTTTCCGCAAATGGTCATACATGAGGAATTTTTTTATTAATAGAAAGACACAGTCCATGAAATGACCTTTTTCATGACGTTTGTTTTCAAGTTAATTTTAATCAAAATTCGACATAGATTTTTTTTAAACTTGAGTTTAAATTGTTTAATTTGCATAATTTGAGTGCCCCATGGGTTTTTCAAGGTGCTGAATCCATTTATGCATTCAAAAAAGTATTTTAAACAACAACAAATCTTAAAATTGTATTGCCAGATTTTGGTGAATAATGGAGAAAAAGCTATTTCGTCTATAATTTAAGACGATGCCTTAATATAAATACTAATTTGTTATAACACTATTCAATGTTTTATAATTATGTTTGGAAATCTTATTTTGAAATCTGACCAAATTCAAGATTAAATGATTAAAAATAAAAATAAGTATCTTAATATATTATATTATCCAATTCTAATATATTTTAATATTTACAAATTTAGTGATAAAATTTTAACAAAACTATGATTTTTTGGTTATTTAAATGATATACATAAGTAATAAATTTAATATTTCATTTTTTTAAATATTTAAATTATATAAGATATATATCTCAAATTTATTATTTTAATAAAATTTTGAAAATTTGAAATTATATAAAATATAACATTTTTTACCATTTAAATTATATAAAATATACATCTAAAAATTATTATTCTAACATATCTTCGCAATTTAAATTATATAAAATATACATCTAAAAATTATTATTCTAACATATCTTGGCAATTTAAATTATATAAAATATACATCTCAAATTTGTTATTCTAACATATCTTTCGCAAGATATGCATCTCAGATTTGTCATTCTAACATATCTTCACAAGAATTTAAGCAGAATTTAAAAATAAATAAATAAACCACACATTAAAAATGAACAGACATACTACCGACATTTAGAAATTTAAATTAAATTTAAATGGCAGCGGTTAGACATATTTATGTACTTTGGCAATTAATATGAAACACTGAATACGTGGTCAGGAACCAGTTAATTACATGTTACTCCAAAAGGGGAGGCTGTACAGTGGACAATATCCTTACATTTAGTATTTAGTACTATGATAAGATGAGTGGTATATTATTATTTTTTAAATCTAAGTTGTGTTTATCAAATTTCAAGATTTTGGGTGGTGTAGGGATTTGTTAGGGTGTTGAATCTATTTTTACCATAAAAACAATTTATTTTATAAATATAAAGATTAAATACTGATGATTTTTTATCTCAGTAGACAACACCTAATTTATATACCAAACACTATAGACATTAGATACTATATAGCAAGGTTAATATTGATCACCAAATAGACACACCAAAATGTGGAATTTCAATTTATTTATTTATTTATTTATTTTTATTTTTTTTAAGTGGAAATTTGATGACGATCATTTGTTTTTCTTGTTTGTCTTTTTATTTTTTATATAGATTGGTGAGTGTAAAATAGAATTAGAAGTAGTTACACTTTGGGATTTTTTTTTTCTAACCATAATAACTCACCAGTTTAACTTTATAACACTATTTTATTATTATTATTATTTTATATAAAATATATGGCAACTATGTTTAATTAGAAAATGACACTACTACAATTTTTTAATTGTATTTTGTTTTGTGTTTGGAGCGGATCCGCCTAAAAAAAAAAAAAAGGAAAAAAAAAAAAAAAAAACTCTAAATTAGTCATCATTTATATCACTCATTAGAATATGGAAGAGGCTAAAGCTGGGACAAACCGGAGGTGATTTGACACCTTCGGTCTGCCCTTTCCGGCACGACTCCATTTTCCAGCAACTTCGATTTCAGCATTTTTGAGGGCCCACTAACGGTCCGCCACCCTCTGCCCCTCTCGTCCTCCGCCACCCGCGACGGGCCTCCTCCCCTCCCGACCTCCGCCACCCTCCTCCCCTCTCGTCCTCCGCCACCCTCACCTACCCCTGTAGCATTGAATGTGGGTCGAGATTCTATTCATGAAGCGCGGGAGGTGAACTGACCCCTCAAGCATTGAATGCAGGTGGCAATTCAAATTGTGAAGAAGTTTCATTGCGAATTGGTGAAGCGCGTGGGAGGAGAAGGCAAATAACGATTTACCCAACAGCATTTGGAGCAAAAAACCTGCATCTTTGTCTTCAGGACCAGGCAAGAACAACGTTAGATGCATGACAACTATTGAAAGGAGCAGTGTGGGCCTCAAATGTAAAGGTTTCTTTTACCATAGGTTGATTAGTTGCATATGAAGGATCATTTTCTCTGTTTGCAAATTTGTCAATTATGTATGAGAAAATTTTGTTGATATTCCTCCATGGGATCTTTGGAATTCAAATAAAATGTAGAATACAGTGAAATTTAAAACAGATTTCTTCCACTCCAATTCTAGTCCGATGAAATACTACTCACTGTTTCAAGGCTATATTTCTCGAAAGAAGGCTCCTCCTTGCAAAATCTATGATATTTTAGCTGCAATTACTCTATCGAAAGCAAGTGCCAATGTAACAAACGAAAACAGACAAATTGAGACCAAGGAGGAGGATTGTTAATGCCCCCCACTTATTGAACTGTGATCCCAACATGGCTCCTAGTCCTGTAGAAGGCCTGTCTGGGAAATTAAAGCAGTAAGTTGTGAGGCTAAGTATACGGCTGAAGTAAAATAAGAGAAAGATCTCGCAAGAGAACGAATGAATACATTCTCAGAACTGCGAGGTCTATCTGTGTTTCTTCATCCCCCACTTAATGCTTCCTTCTATATACATACTCTGCATAAATTTACCTGAGGCAGCTCTGTTCAGAGAAGGTCTTGGTCAATCTTTACATTGTACATGACACACGAGAGTTGTCACCGAGAGAATCCAACCTGTACAGAGCGTTGGTTGTGGAGGATCCTACCTAACACGCTGAGTATATTTCTTTACACCCGCTAGAGTATTTCTAATGCTACTTGGTAAGGTTCTTGAATTTCTGGTCATTCAATCCTATCTACGTGAGGTTTTATCCTTTTCTTCTTGACTGTAATTTTAAGCCTGAGCTTGCTTAACAATCCACTATAGAAAGTTTTTTCCACTTTTATGTGAGGCTAGGACACTCCTTTACATAGTTTGCTGCCTCCCATGCTTCTACTATATTTGCTGAGGGTTGTGATTGTTGGAGCAGCTGGGACTCCATATCAGGATGGGCTTTTCTTCTTTGATATTCATTTTCCATCTGAATATCTTGACGTACCACCTGTAAGCACTTAATTAGAACTGTTTGATTTTAAAGTGAATTTGAGATCAAGATTTGTTTTAACTTCAATATGGAGATCTCATAGCTTAACAATCCACTATAGAAATTTTTTGCCACTTTTATGTGAGGCTAGGACACTCCTTTACATAGTTTGCTGCCTCCCATGCTTCTACTATATTTGCTGAGGGCTGTGATTGTTGGAGCAGCTGGGACTCCATATCAAGATGGGCTTTTCTTCTTTGATATTCATTTTCCATCTGAATATCCTGACGTACCACCTGTAAGCACTTAATTAGAAATGTTTGATTTTAAAGTGAATTTGAGATCAAGATTTGTTTTAACTTCAATATGGAGATCTCGTAGCTTAACAATCCACTATAGAAAGTTTTTGCCACTTTTATGTGTGGCTAGAACACTCCTTTACATAGTTTGTTGCCTCCCATGCTTCTACTATATTTGCTGAGGGCTGTGATTGTTGGAGCAGCTGGGACTCCATATCAGGATGGGCTTTTCTTCTTTGATATTCATTTTCCATCTGAATATCCTGACGTACCACCTGTAAGCACTTAATTAGAACTGTTTGATTTTAAAGTGAATTTGAGATCAAGATTTGTTTTAACTTCAATATGAAGATCTCATAGTTTTGTTTTTAACTTCGATATGGAGATCTCATTTTTCGTTCTGTTGGTTTTTAATTTTGCAGTTAGTACACTACCATTCTGGTGGGTTATGGTTGAATCCAAATCTGTCTGATAATGGGAAAGTTTGTCTGAGTCTTTTAAACATTTGGACAGGTAGAGGAAATGAAGTGGGGAACCTGTCATTATCAAACGTTCTACATGTCCTTGTTTCCATTCAAGGACTGGTACTAAATGCTAATCCTTACTTTAATGAACTTGGATATGACAAACAGTTTGGTTCAGCTAAAGGGGAGAAGGAGTCTCTAACCTACACATAAAACTCCTTTCTCCTATCATGCAAGTCAATGTTGTACATACTACGCAAGCCTCCAAAGGTAGAATCTGGGCATATTTTAGGTTCTAATTATTTTGTTTTTAACCCTTTTCTTCTGAATCAATTTAAATCAAGTGACAGTCGTTTGTGCAGCATTTTGAAATGTTTGTTAAAGATAATTTTCAAAAACGCGGTCATTTTATTCTTCATGCATGTGATGCGTATGTGAAAGGGGCTCAAGTTGGATCACTTTCAGAAGACTGTATGTTTCCATCAAATGTTGCAGCAGAGTTTGAGAACAAGAGTACTAGTAATGTTGCAGCAGAGTCTGAGAACAAGAGTACTAGTTCTGCTGGCTTCAAGCTTATGTTGCTTATAATTGTTCCTAAACTTATTTAAGCCTTCAGTGAAATTGGAGTAGATTGCCAAGTATTTCAGCTGTCAATAGCCAAAGAATCTATAGGACTATGTGGACTGTAAGGTCATGTATTAATCATGAACAAATGCCATCAAAAATCTGATGCACTGGATTATTAATTGGTCAATGAATAAGCAGTATTTTTTTACAAAGGCTTTGTTGTATTTGAGACGTCAAGTTAGTGTGGCAGGAGTCATTGTATCCACAAATCTACTGCAATATTTTTAGATTCTGAAACATGTTTGTCTATTTACCATGTTGTTCTTAATTATATATGGAATTGCAATGTGATTTTGCAAAAAGAAAAGAAAAATTGTTAAACTCCACACCCTCCTCCCCCTTGCCTCTGTGTTGTTATTTTCTCTTTTATTGCTTTCCTAACAAACCAGCCCCTTCCCAATAGTAGAAAATACACTTTCATATTCTTATGGTCAAAGCAGTCTGGGAGTTGATTCCTGCAAAAAATATAAATAAATGCAGAGCCTGTGCGCTGAGTTTGGCATCAGTGGAGGAGGCATTATTATGGCCAATAAGATATTTTTTTTATAAAATGTTGTTGCGCTTCATATTCTCATGTTTTCTCCTTTTCTTCTTCTTTTTGCTTTGACCAAGCTTCCTTAGCTTAGGTATGAAATCCAACAACACCTTTGTTTCTATGTTATAAGTGAAATCCATGGTTTCAATTTGATATTCTTTATACCTGTTGATAGGAAAGTTTATCCGGCCAACAGTAGGGGATCTCCTCGGTAAAAAGTCCCAACCAGACTCTAAACCGTTTGGAGTAGGGATCCTGTCTGGGGTGTGGGTTCGGATACCGCTTAAGTCTCCTTTCCTTGGGTCTCAAAAGAACTCAATGAACCTGCGAACACACACTTATTCAAACAACACAAGATACATGATTGATGAGTTTAAACACGTATATAACACTATGCGTAGCGAGGCAAATAATAATACATGAAGCCAAGAGAAATACTGTCAACAACATATCGTAAGGGTCATGCTTGCACGTTGTTCTAGCCACAGAAGAAACAATTCTTTATGGCAGGAACAACCTTCACTTCCTCAAATGTTTACGATGAAAATACAAATGTCAGTAAACAAAGTTATTAACATTCACTGGGGAAGCATAGATAAACTTAACATCATTAACACAAGTACAGAGAACTATCATGCATGAATGATGCCATCAAAAGCGCAGCTTCATTAATCAAAAGATGTTTGAAACTGTACAAGAAATACTCATAGTGTTCGCACAGCAAAACACATCAGATCTAAAAGGAGTTTGACAAGTATCTGTATTCATATGCAAAAGAGTGTTATCCTTCTATACAATGCTCTCTAACTCTTTGAGTCCCAAAATAAAAGATCCTTTACATTCTTCCCGAAGGGAGTTTTATAGACCAAAATTTTCCCTTTTGGATTCCTGACTTTTCGCCTCCCCAACTGTTGAGTTGCCCTGCGACCTGGATGAGAGTTGCGACCTGCGACTTACTGCCAAGTGCGACCTGTGACCTACTGCCAAGTGCGACCTGCGACCTACTGCTATTTGATCATGAGGAGGTGCGCGTGATCATGAGGTTAGGAGCATCAACTTGTTATTCTCTGAGGAAGTTCTGCCATGCACGATAATCCGTCGCTATAGGGGAAATCAAGGGAATTTCTTCTCTCAACTGATGCAGACACTCCAAAGCATTAGGAATTAAAGTATCTCTTTTCTGCGTGACCAGGTTGGATAGGGAGGCCAGTTTGGTGTAGATCCAGACTGGTGTGACAATGAACTTCCTCAAGTTGTCCTGTGATGTTGCAAGATCGGAAGTGGCAGCGGCTTTTTTGATGGGTTGCAAAAATGTCTGGATCTCCTGATCCATTTGTTCCCATGTCTTCTCCTCACCCAATGCACCTAGCGATGGAATGTGATGTAGAGTGTGCATTGAATCGATGCCACTAATTAGATGCTCGTATGCGGCCATCACCTTATCTAAGTCCTTCGACAGCTTATCTTTAGACTGCATTTTAATCCGAATCTGGACCTTGGCATATTGTGTGTGGATCCAGTCTTTCTTTGGCAGGTTTTCAGGAGCCTGGGCGTACCGGCCTGTCCATTCTATCATTCTATCCAAAGCGGCTGAGGCCTCCTTCAGCTGCTCACTCCTCTGTTTGGTTTCTGCTTGGGCTCTTACCAAGTGGGCAATTGTTTGTTTTATAGTGAACATTTCCCCATAAACTTGTCTCATGGTGGCCTCTAATACATCCATCTCTTTTCGGACAGTGAGCGGTACTTCGTTGATAGGGGCAGTTTTGTCTTGGAGCTGTTGAATCTCTTCCCTTAATGCTACCCTATCCTGCTTTGCCCTTGCCTCCCTCTGCTTTGCTTCTTGTAGCTTATTTTGTAGAGAGAGGATCTCTCTGCTCATTATGTTTACATTCTCCTCCGTGGCCGCGGCGAAAGCTGTGCCGGCCGATGCTATCATTACTGGGTTAGTCCTAGTGTCTAGGACTATATCTTTCTTTGTTGCGACTGTAGATGAGGCAGAAGGGTTTCGTGCCATGCATCTTCTTTTCTCCTGTCCGATCTTAAAGGAGAAATGATCATATGTGATCCTGGTGAGATTGAATACTTCCTCTTCTTGCCCTTCGTAGGAACTCACATCGGAGAGTGTAGTGCGTGTACTGACTACAGGTACCTCGAGGGGTGGTAGCTCTGTTTGTGATCCTGCGCCTTGGGGCGATGCCTCGATTTTTCTCTAGTATTCTATCCTCCTCTTCTTTTCTTCTCTTTTATTCTTCCTCTTTCCGCAGACTCTCTACTTCTGCTTTTTCATGTTCTATTTTCCGCCTGTGCTCTGCTTCTGTCGCTGCTTCCTGTTCGGCTTTCCTTTTACGTTCGGATGCTGCCGCTGCTGCCTGTTTTGCTTTCCTTTTGCGTTCAGCCTCCGCTGCAGCATCTTGTTCTACTTTATTCTGGCGTTCGGCCACCACTTGATCTAACTCTCTCTTGAGTTGTCGTTCCGCCTCAGCCTCTGCCTCCTGTTCCTCCTTTTTTCTCCTGGCCTCTTCTGCCTGCTTCTTCTTCTGCTCTGACCTCAGGCTCCTTTTTTTATTTTCTTCATCTTCTTCTCTATTTCTTGTTGGGCTTTGGCTTCTTGCTCTTTCTACTGGGCAGCAGTGTTGTGGCCTGTACTAGTTCGAGGCTTCTTAACCTAAGAATAAGAAGTGCCTCCTAATTCACGGCTTCTTGATCTGGGACTTCTTGATCAGACCACGCCCCCGGAGCGAGTTGCCTATATGCATTATACCAGTTTCTTTTTTCATCTTCGCCCGGGCATTCCGTGTGCTGGTAGTTCCACTTGAACTTAGCCCGCTTACAGTGATCAGGGACTATCCTCTCTAGGTCATATCTCCGGTGGTCCAATGACCCAAGGCGATAACTTTTCATATATTCTGCTTCTGTCTCTACCTCCCTGAAATCTTTGACCGTGTAGCTACCGATAGTGAGGGGTAGCGTAGGCCACGACTTCTTCTTGCCTTTAGTCAGGACCTTAGAGAAACCAGAAGTCATTTGAAAACAGACTTCTTGAATGAGCATTTTATCTGTGACATATCAAGGAATATCATGGGGAGCCTTGTACGAACCAAAAACTCGAATGAATGTGTACTTGGAAATTGGGAACCAATGCTCCACCTTGCCTAACGTCTCCTTTGCTCGCCAAGACATGCAAGGAGTGTCCTAGCCGAACAATTTTCTGTAGAGACCTGGGATGAAAACTTGAGAGATCGGCTCTATGTCCTGCTTGTATCTGGAATCCCAAAATACCTTTGTCTCTAAGTGGATTGGGCGTGCCTGCTTTGGATCCCAGTTGTGCCACCATCCCTCAAAGTGGCACCTTGAACAAACATCATCCAAAAAGTATGAGGCCATGTAGAATTCAGAAGGAAATCCATCATCCGGTACCAGTGCCGAGGATATGTTTTTTAAAGAGAGACCACCAGTATGCTGGCCCAGTTGAACCAGGTGCCGTGGACAGTGACATACTCGATTAGGTTTGCCCACGTACCGCTGAAGGTGGTGGCATTGGGGCGCCCGTACAATCTGCAAAGCACATCGGCCACCAATTTACACACTTTCCTTAGGCCTGGCACTAGATATTCTTGATCCTTCTTGGCCTTGAATTTCTCGGGCTCCTCCCACCATCCTTTTAGAGTGTCTATTATGGGGACTACATGGGCTTTGGCCCAATCTTCTGTGAAGTCCTCCTCTCGTTTAGGCAATGCATAGTAAACTTGAGCGTCCGAGCCTTTGAGAGTCGCGAAAGCCTTGCCTTCATAGTCCCTGATTACCCACTTTTTGGGGTCAGTGTTCTGTATAATCCATTCTATAACCTCCGTGCACGGGAATATAGCAGGGTGGGCACCTTCAAGATGGAGCCTTGGCCTTTTGACCTGTATGTATGCTTCCCGGTCAGGGAGGTCCCCTAGGAATTCTTGTCGAGCAAAATCCTGGTACACTTGGTACCAACGCATGATGTCCCCTTTAGCAAATGTGCACAGGGTGTCTATGTAGATTGGGGGCGGGGACATTGGTATATCCATCTCTATGTCCTCTGCTTCCAGGCTCTTGTTCTTTTTCTGAGGCATTGGAGGTCCCATGTCGCTTGAATCTGAGGAGACAGGGACACACTCTAAGTCTGCTTCGAATTCACCTGTCATGTTCATGAAAGAGTCCCAGGATAAGAAAGATGCCACGATGATACAAACCTAGGTACAACTATTAATTATTTCAACTGGGGACATAGGAAGGGCTGAATTAGCGACCTGCGACTGGGTTGCAAGGTCGCAAAGGTCACGATGTTGAAATTCTCGAAGATTTTGCGACTTTGCGACCTGGCGACCTTGTGACTAGGTCGCGAGGTCACTGGGTCGCAAATTCTAGGAAGACCGACGAAAGTGCGACCTTGCGACCAGGTCGCGGGGTCGCTGGGTCGCAAATGCTAGGAAAACCGACGGGAGTGCGACTCTGCGACCTGCGACCTGCGACCAGGTCACAGGGTCGCTAAGTCGCGAAGTCGTGTGAAAATAGAATGAAGGGCGATTTGCGACCTGGCGACTCAGCGACTAGGGTCGCAGGGTCGCACGGGTCACAAGTCGCACTAGGGCTTGCCGAGGTTTTGGCACGCACCGCGTAAAGTCTAATTCCCTCTAACTTCAAAATTACAAGGCTAAGTGGGCCAAGACAGAGCAAGGGGAGAGATTTTGGGGCAGAACACAGGCCATAAGGGTCTGGATGAGAAGCAGTGACAATGTTATACAAGCAAGCTAAATGTCAGAGCAAAAGGGGGAGCCCTATGTCTCAAATGATAAACAGGGGCCAAGAAAGAGGGCAATTTAAAGGCCAAGGTAGGGAAAAATAGGCAAGAAAATCATAAAAGGAAACAACAGGAGGAAAACGACAACTTACTCGGGAAAATCGCGCTCCAGTCGACCTGTCAGAAGCGTTTTCTTTCTATCCGCCGAACATGCATAATGCGACCTAACGACCCTTCTATTTATAAAAAGGTCGCGCGTGCAGGGCATTAATGAGGTCGCAGGGTTGCATTATGCAATGGTCTGAGGGAGGTGAAACCTCGCGACCTTGCGACCTCGGGGTCGCGGGGTCGCGATTTTCCAAAATTTCAGAAATCTGTGACTCAGCGACTTAACCCTCCTAGAATTTAACTTAAGTTTTCTTTAAGCTCAGGGGGCTCCAAAAAAAATTAAACTGTGGATTTTTTGGAGGGTGTTGTAGAGGCTACAACAATACCAAAATACACTGCTGCAATGTGATGTTTCTGCCAGTAAATAATTCAAATTCAAACTCATATAGGTTTTTAAAAAATCTAATCGAAAGATCATAGTTTCAAAATCATGTAGGTTTTTAAAAATCTAATCAAAAGATCATAGTTTGAGTAATTTGGTGAAAATTTTGTCTCTTAGTTTGAGTAATTTAGTGAAAATTTTGTTTCTTGGTTCAATATTTTAAGAGAAATGTTACAACTTACCCATTTGTGAGATTTATGAAATAATTGTATCTGTTATTCGACAAATCTTTTAAAATTACAAATTTTCATAAAATATTTATTAAGATTAATAAAAAAGGAAAAGGAACAAATTAACAAATGATACCGTCCCTGAGAGGGAGAGGTGATCTACATTTTGTCATGTGCTGAGCTGAGTTGATCTCCTTGATAGCTAATGTTTAATAAGTAGTATTTGAAAGTGCAAAATCAGAGTTTTTTTTTAATCCCAAGAGTGGATCCAGGTTTAGATGAATCCATCCTCTGTTTTTTTTTTGAGATCCCCTGCTAACCAAAGGTTGAGTAGTTTGAGAAATTAGTTGATGCAAGCTGAGCAAATTCCAGAGTGTAATTCAAAGTTTTCAATTGGAGTTTTATAGTAATGATTTAGCAGTGATTTCACTGTACATCCATAGGAAAACGATGAAAATGGAATAAAAAATTCAGCCTTTCTGTAATTTCATTTGAGTAATATGGATTCTGCATTCAATGATTACTAATGCCAAATATTACATGTAGAGTCTATAATTCAATGAAGCAAACTTTGCTTACCTTGTTGGGACCTTGTTGCAGGGTTTCTCAATGTAGTGGATACTAACGTAGAAAACGATTCCAACATTTTAGAACAAAACATTTCAGAACAAATCAGAGCAGTGGGCATGGCGAGTCCAATGACTGACAATATACAAGAATCACAGACTCACAGCCACTGGTAGAGAGTAACCTTTGTATTCCTTTACATAAAGGCAGGAAACCTATTGAAACTTGCTTTCAAATATATTTGGTAGAAGCCTAACTTGACTACAAAAGCTAAGAGCAAGCCATATCCATTCAAATTGATTCCCATTAACATATACCAGCCATGTTAGGAATTTTCCCGGAATTTCCCATTTTGTTGGGGAACGATGTTCTAGTTTATCTTAGTTGCTTGAAAAAAGTGGGAATTTCCATTTGGGTAGGGAATGGTGTTTTGGTTTATCTTAGTTGCTTGAAATCAGTGGGAATTTCCCTCTGAGTAGGGAATGGTGTTCTAGTTTATCTTGGTTACTTGAAAATAGTGAACAGTGTATCATTTGCATTTTACCAAATTTCATTTTCTATGGTATAATTCTTCATCTCAGCAGCTTGCCCACATGGCTATCAATATTTTATGAGAAGAAAGGTAACATCCAAAGGACACATTCAAAGCATTTTAAGCTATACAAGGAATGGGGAAAAAAATGTACTATCTTCTCTTTTTGTTGCCGGTTGTAATAATTACCTATTTTGATGGAGAGGAAAAAGGGCTTCATTTGTTGGAATATTTGAAAATTCCATAACAACAATGGAGAGAGTAATACTCTCCTCTTTAACACAGATAAATAAAATTTCAATCACAGGAGACAGAGTTTCCACTTGAAAACAAACTTATATTCCTTAAAAAAAACTATTACAATGCTTCCTCACTGAGAGGGATTTCAAAATATGACTGCTACAAACGCAGTGCATAAAACAAACTCACTGTCTCTCTGTAATACGCACTGCCATGAAAAATTACATTCACTGGGAATATGTAAAAACAAAACAACTACACTACTGTGTAAAAATTTCCGCATTGTTGTGCATCTACAATCACATTACACTCTATTTTGTTACAAAGGCTCTCGGGCCTTTTATATGTCGTAGAACATATTGCATTAAAATAAAACAAAACTAAAATCTAAAAACTTATACGAAAGTATGGCCCACCGAAAAATACAATGCACATATGTTTATGTTTAAAACATAACATTTTAACGCGCAATATGTAAAAACATTACATTGTCAAAACCTTAATAAAACATAACAAAACAAACTTAAGTCTTCCGAACCTTTCGCTCGCCCGGACTTCAAAACGACGTTCAACCGAATTGCAAAGAGGGATTTCGCGTTACAAATTTGGGTGCTGACGTCAGCCGAAATTGTGACGCGGAATCTTTATCAAATGCACCTCAATAAAATTTCGGGTCCGATTTGGGCTTGTTGACGCAAGCGTCTTTTGTGACCCGAAATCCAAATCAAATCTGCCCTAAAACATTTCGGGTCCGGATTGAGTTCTCGGCCCGACTTCAAAATAAAACCCACTCCAATCAAGTGTTGCCATGTGTCTGCTGACGTGACGGTTGACTTGGCGTGGGGACTGCGATTCTGTGGGACTGCTGACGTGGTCGTGGGACCACAAAAAAGAACTATAAACTAATAAAATCTCCCGCGTTCACAAAATAAAAACACTGTTGTTTTATAAAAGGTACTCTGTTTTGTTCAACGCTCTCCTGTGCATTAAAAAAAAATAAAAATAATAATAATAATAATAAAATAAAATAAAATAAAAATAAAATAAAATAAAAAAATTCCTTTGTTTTCAAATGTACAACATATGTGATTCTTCAACGATTTTGGAAGACGGCCATTCAATGCTCTGTTTCTCACTGTACAGGACTGTAATTTTAAACCCTGATTTTGACTGTTCAAACATTTTTGGTAAGCGGCTGGAGACATAAACCTGGTAATCAAAATTGGAAAGCGGCTCTGCACAGGACTGTTGAAAGTAACATTTCAACATCATTACTACTACTCTAATATGTTAGTTGTTTGTAATTTGTCTGATCCTTCCTTTCTATGTTGTGGTTTATGTAGTTATAGAGGGTCAAATCTTCAAACATAGGTGATAGAATAGGCAGAGCAATAAGAGCTCTCCACTTCCAAGCGTTGTAGGAAATCAATTCTTCTTCATATGACAGCGAATTGGAATCAGAAATCAGGGACAAGAAATTCCAGGTTCCAGGATTTAAACATAGTTGAAAAGAAGAGTGAAAATGAGGGAAAATAAAGGTTGCAAGGAAAGCGCCAAGGCCACTATGGTTGCTATCCCTCTTTCACCAAGGCCACTTGGATGAAAATGCCATTGGGCGTATTTTTTCAAGTTTATATTGTTGGATGGATTTATGTTTCCATTCTAGATTTGGATAAAACTTTTCTAATAGATGTTATTAATAATGTGTGAAGGATTGCAAGGAAAGCGTCGATATCATGAGTTATTTGAACTGCAGTTATCAGGATCCTTTGCCAGATGATGAAGTCAATTAGAAAAATAATTTTTTCAGATAGAAACCATATAGTATTTTAAGATCCATAATATCCATAAAAATGTACAAAATTTTAAGATCCATATTATCCGGGAAAGAAACCATATAGTATTACAAACTTGGTATGCTACAATTTTCTAAACAAGGTATATTCCCATTGACAACATTATGTGTATTGCATGCCGAGCTCTCTAACTGGGAATCAAAATACATTTGGCTCAACACCTTCAAGGCATGTCAAATGTCAAGGATGTCACACCCCTGCAAACATTTAGACACTACATTAACAAAATGTATAACATCCAATACACACGTTTAAGAGACAATTAATATGGAAGATATGGCAACAAACCTGACATATAACCGATTGGGAAGTTGTTGAGCAACAAAGCATGCTCCAGTGGAGGATGGTCCATAGGAGAAGCTCTTGCAGCTGTAAGATAACAATGCAATTTTCATCAAAGAAATTAATGGCATGTAAAGTAACACAAACATCATAAAATTGACTACATGAATTAAGAATCTAAACATGCTGATGTCATCACTTTATGGAACTTACCCGAATCAATATAGGATGCGTTATTGGAACGAGGACGACCTCGCTTGTTGAGATGTGGAAACTGAAATGGTTCCTCATTTAATGCATGGACATTCAAATCAATTTCCAAGCTGCCACTTTGTTTTTCTCTTTTTTTCTTTTTCTTTTTAGGGCTAAGAAAACTCTTCTTTCTCTTCGAAGACGAGTCATAAGCACCCACACTAAGGGTGAAGTCATATTCCATAATATGAAGATCATTGGCATCATCCAACATTTTTTTAAACAAACCTATCAACTGTTTTGTCTTGCTCGAAGTAGTAGGAGGGCTATTCCTCAACAAGTCTATGTAGCCAAGCAACTCCTCTCTATCCAGCTGAAGTTCTTCAACATTTGGATCTACATTGTTATCAACCATGATATTTGTGTTGAAATTTGTATCGACTCCTCCATATCTATCTCAGGAGGGGCATTGAATGTATTGGGTATGAGATCATGATCCATTAAAGCATCTAAATTCATTGTAGCGGAATGCAACCAACCCACCTTTATTGCATGCTTGCAAACATTGCCGCGAATAGAACATGGGCAATCACAGGTGAAAAAATTTGTACGATGCCAAGTGATAAGATATCACACATCAGCTATACTTTGACTCTTCACCCAATAAGCATGAGATAGGCTCTCATGAGCGCTGCAATCACTATCTGGAATTCTTCTAGTTTTTTCAATTGACGATTCAAGTTGCCGCTCTTTCTTGTGGTTGTTAAAAAATCCTTCTTTTTTCAAAATTTCCTTGAATTGGTAACATGGTTCAACGGTTGTGAGAAGAGTATAAAATAGCCAATCCATCCTGCGAGCACATTTCTTTCTACGATCAGAGAGAAAGGCAGTCTTGAGATAAGAGTGATATGATTCCACGACATTATTTGTCTCCTGATTTGCATGAGGAAACTCTCAACATCCTTTAACCCACATCCCTACATGTAAAAACTCAATTAGTAAATATATATTATCTTTATGGACCAAAAAAAGAATAAACACAAGAAAGAGTATGTGCACTTACTAAAATTATCACCGACAACCCAATTCTTGTGGAAATAGTCCAAAAACTTCACCTCAGTTGCAAATTTAGTGAAAAATCCATTTATTGCAGTAGTCACTTCATCGTTCGAACAATTTTTCATGATATGGCCTAGCTCATTGAACATCTCTTTTCCTTTTTCTGTAGTACTGGCTAACCTATTAACATTTTTGAGCCATGCCCTCCTTACATGCCAAACACTCAATATTACTTCACACCTGGTGATGTTCCTGCCATATATAGTTCATTTTAAGTGAGAAATATTTAGATTGAATACAAGTTGCAATGTGAAATAAGAAGACTGAGTTTACCTCAAAGAAACAATTTCAGCCAATGCATCATCAACCATGAAGACATTGACCTTCCAATCATGACGAAGTTGATAACATCTATGCATTAGGTGCTCCAACCACAGTGATATATCATGTGATGTATTACGTGACATCACCACCCATGCAACGAAAAATCCACTTTTTTGCTCGTCAAACGCAACGAGTGTGTAGAACTGATACTATCATATTAAAAAAAAAATTGAAGTTAGTTTTAAACCATTAATCATATTGATTGATTACAATCAAAATTGTTTCACTAAATGAATCCTTGGAACAATACTAACCCCATATTTATTTGTGTTGAATGTTGAATCCATGCCTATTAATCTATTATGGGATAGCTTAACCATATTCTCCAACATCCATTTTGTCTGTATTCTAGCTATAAAAGGAACATTTTCACTATTCGGATTTTGGTAAAAGAAGAAATTAGTTTGGTTTTTTGCATACCAAAGGTTCACACTCATTTCATTTTTTTTATGAAGTTGATAATTTCCTTTCATAAGACGATTATAGATGTTTACGAAATCTTTTCTGCATAAGAAAAAATCCCTATCTCGATCCTTGGAACCTATGTCAATATATTTTTGAATATGCATTTTACAAACTGATTTAATTGGCACTTGTAGAAAAAAACAACTTTCAACATAAGAAACCATGTCCCTTGAAAGCCTTGGCTTATGCAGAGACCTAGCATCACCTGAAATGTAATTTTTTCCATGACAGGGCCATCCTTCCCCATCTTCATGATCATACGTGTTGTATGTTATTATTGCTATCTGAGGGCTTTGAGCCAAAACCTTCACGATAAAATGGCATTCACAGTCCATCTTTTTCACAAATCTCTTCTTTCGTGTGCTTGTACATTTTTGTCTATTGTCCTTTGGACCATATGAGCAAGCATAACTACATAACAAATTTTAAGACGTCAAAATATCTGACAAATAATAAAGAACTATTAATACCAACATCTAAAGAAGGCATCTCTAAAATACTTACAATTCCCATCGCAGGGTAACACTACCCCTTAAGCTTGGATTTTTGGTTAAGCCTGAAGTTTTGGCCTTTCGTCGGGTAAAGGTACATGGAGCCTCAGGATTCATTTCTTCTCCTTTAATGAAATCATCCACTCTATGTAGAGGAATTTTTGCAACTCGATCAAAACTCACGTTGGTCTTAGATACTTCAGACCAGACCAAATCTTTACCAGAAAATATCATTTTATCTTTAGGGTTTTTCACATCAAGGCCTATTAAAGCCTGCCATTTCTTTGCCATTTTGATTTAAAATCTGCAAAAAATAAGAAAACATATTAGGAAACATTTACAAGTAATGTCCAGGGATAATTTTATTTTTGTTTATAAAAATTACAACACCAAGAGAGTGTACAATTTAGGGAACGAGGGATATACAACATTATTGCTGGTAGAATAAGGTACTATCTTCTAAACTTCATGATGAACTTAAGCATTAATTCTATTGTTTTCTGTTATATCCAAGGATACTACAGAATTCATTCTAGATGAAATTCAAACAACAAACTATGTGTTTTTTAATTCAACAATAAATTGCTGAGCAAAAGGAAAAGGAACATAATTTAGTTTGGAGATATCAGAGTGTAAGTGCACCTAGTTATGACCATACAAAAGGGCTTGATTATATGTCCAAATATTAAATATCACATGCCAGAGGTGGTTGCTATTCTTGGTACTCAAAGACATTTTGTTTAGACAGGTAGATGGATAGGCTCACTTGCCCCTTTACATCGAAGACTGGATTAATGGCAACCATTTTGTGTTATGTTGGGTTCATTCTGTTGACAGGAAAATATGTCCGGCCAACAGCAGGGGATCTCCCCGGTAAAAAGTCCCAATTAGACCTTGAACCGTTTGGAATAGGGATCCCGTCCGGGGTGTGGGTCCGACTACTTCTGATTTCTCCTTTCTTTGGGTCTCGCTTAAACTCTATAAACCTGTGGATACACACTTAATCAAATGATACAAGGCATATGATTGATGCATTAAATGTACATATAACACTATGAGTAGCAAGACGAAATAATAAAGCATAAGTACCGAAGGAAGTGTTGTTAACAACACATCATTAGGGTCATGCTTGTAAACTATTCTGACCACAAAAGAAACAATTCCTTATGGCAAGAACACCCTTCACTTCCTAAAAGTTTTAAATGATAACACAAATGCTAATAAACAAAGTCATCAACATTCATTAAGAAAGTGAAATGAACTCAACCACCATTAACATATATTCAACAAACTGTTATGCAATTGTGATATGAATTGAAGATACAGTTCCCTTGATCTAAAGATGTTCAGAAACTGAAAATATAATACTCAATAGTGCTCATACATATGTCAACACCAGATCCACAAAGGGATTTTTTAAAATGCTTGTATTCATGCTCAAATTGTATAATCCTGGTAATACAATGTACTCAGCTCGAGTTCCAAACAAAAGATCATTTACAATCTTCCCGAAGGAAGTTTTATAGACCAAAACTTGCCCTTTGGGCTTCCTGACTTTTCGCCTCCCCAACTGTTGAGCTTCCCTGCGACCTGAATGAGGGTTGCGACCTGCGACCTATTTCCAAGTGCGACCTGCTACCTACTGCCACCCGATCATGAGGATGTGCACGCGATCATGAGGTCAGGGGCATCAACTTATTGCTCTCTGAGGAAGTTCTGCCACGCACGATAATCTGCTGCTATGGGGGAAATCAAAGGAACTTCTTCTCTCAATCGATGTAGACACTCCAAGGCATTTTGGATTAAAGTATCTTTTTTGCGTGACCAGGTTGGATAGGGAGGTGATTTTGGTGTAGATCTAGACTGGTGTGACAAGGAACTGGCTCAAGTTCTCCTGTGATGCCACAAGATCAGAAGTGTCAGCGGCTTGTCTGATGGGTTGCAAAAATGTCTGGATCTCCTGATCCACCTGTTCCCATGTCTTCTCCTCGCTCAATGCACCCAGCGATGGAATGTGATGTAGGACGTGCATTGAATTGATGCCGCTGATTAGATGCTCGTATGCGGCCATTACTTTATCTAGGTCCTTGGACAGCTTATCTTTAGACTGCATTTTAATCCGGATCTGGACCTTGGCATCTTGTGTGTGGATACAGTCTTTCTTTAGCAGGTTTTCGGGAGCCTGGGGGTACCGGCCTATCCATTCTATCATCCTATCCAAAGCTGCTGAGGCCTCCTTCAACTGCTCGCTCCTCTGCTTGGCCTCTGCTTGGGATTTTACCAAAGGGGCAACTGTTTGTTTTATAGTCAACATTTCCCCATAGACCTGCCTCATGGTGACCTCTAATATATCCAGCTCTCTTCGGACAGTGAGTGGTACTTCATTGATAGGGGTAGTTTTGTCTTGGAGTTGTTGAATCTCTTCCCTTAATGCTACCTTTCCCTGCTCTGCCCTTGCCTCCCTTTACTCGGCTTCTTGTAGCTTATTTTGTAGAGAGAGGATATATTTGTTCATTCTGTTTACATTTTCCTCTGTGGCCGCGGCGAAGGCTGTGCCGACCGATGCTATCATTACTGGGTTAGTCCTAGTGTCTAGGACTGTATCTTTCTCCATCGCCGCTGTGGATGAGGCAGAAGGGTTTCGGGCCAAGCACCTTCTTTTCTCCTGTCGAATCTTGAAGGAGAACTGATCATATGTGAGCCTGGTAAGATTGAACACTTCCTCTTCTTGCTTTTCGTAGGAACTCACATCAGAGAGTGTAGCGCATGTATTGATTATAGGCACTTCGATGGGTTGTAGCTCCGTTTGTGATTCTACACCTTGGGGAGATGTCTCAATGTCCTCTAGTATTCTATCCTCCTCTTCTTTTCTTTTCTTTTCTTCCTCTTCTTTCCACAGCTGCTCTACTTCTGCCGCTTCTTCCTATTTGGCTTTTCTCTTACGTTCAACTGCTGCTGCTGCTGCCTGTTCTACTTTTCTCTTGCGTTCGGCTTCTGCTGTCGCTTCCTGTTTTTCTTTCCTCTGGTGTTCGGCCTCCACTTGATCTAACTCTCTTTTGAGTTGTCGTTCCGCTTCAGCCTCTGCTTCCTGTTCCTCCTTTTTCTTCTTGGCCTCTTCTGCCTGCTTCTTCTTCTTCTCTGACCTCAGGGTCATCTTGCGCTTTTCTTCTTCCTCCTTCATCTTCTTTTCTGTTTCGTGTTGGGCTTTGGCTTCCTGCTCTTTCTGCTGGGTAGTAGTGTTGTGCCCTGTACTGGTTCGAGCCTTCTTAGCCTGAGAAGAAGAAGCGCCTCCTAATTCACGGCTTATTTCCTCCAATGTGAGGTCATATGGATCTTCTTGATCAGACCACGCCCCCGGGGCAAGTTGCCTGTCCGCGTTATACCAGTTTCTTTTTTCATCTTCGCTCGGACATTCAGTGTGCTGATAGTTCCATTTGAACTTAGCCCGCTTACAGTGATCAGGGACTATCCTGTCTTGATCATATGTCCGGTGGTCCAATGGCCGTACGCAATAACTTCTCATCTCTTCTGCTTCTGCCTCTACCTCCCTGAAATCTTTGATTGTGTAGGTACCGATAGTGAGAGGTAGTGTAGGCCATGGCTTATTTTTTCCCTTAGTCAGGACCTTAGAGAAACCGAACGTCATCTGGAAACAGACTTCTTGAATGAGCATTTTATCTGTAACATATCGGGGCATAGCACGGGGAGCCTTGTACGAACCAAAGACTCGAATGAATGTGTATTTGGTAAGTGGGAACCAATGTGCCACCTTGCCTAACATCTCCATGGCTCGCCAAGACATGCAGGGAGTGTCCTGGCCGAACAATTTTATGTAAAGAGCCGGGATGAAGACTTGAGAGATCGGCTCTATGTCCTTCTTGTACCTGGAATCCCAAAATACCTTTGTCTCTAGGTGGATTGGGCATGCCTGCTCTGGATCCCAGTTGTGCACCCATCCCTCGAAGTGGCACCTTGAACAAATAGCATCCAAAAAGTAAGAGGCCATGTAGAATTCAGAAGGATATCCATCATCCAGTACCAATGCCGAGGATATGTTTGTTTGAAGAGAGACCACCAGTATGTTGGTCCAATTGAACCGGGTGCCGTGGACAGTGACATACTCCATTAGGGTTGCCCACGTACCGCTGAAGGTGGTGGCATCGGGGCGCCCGTACAATCTGCAAAGCATAGCGGCCACCAATTTATACACTTTCCTTAGGCCTGCCACTAGATATTCTTGATCCTTCTTGGCCTTGAATTTCTCGGGCTCCTCCCACCATCCTTTTAGAGTGTCTATTATGGGGACTGCATGGGCTTTGGCCCAATCTCATGTGAAGTCCTCCTCTCGTTCGGGCAATGCGTAGTAAACGTGAACGTCCGAGCCTTTGAGAGTCGTGAAACCTTTGCCTTCAAAGTCCCTGATTACCCACTTTTTTGGGTCGGTGTTTTGTATAATCCATTCAATGACCTTCGCGCATGGGAATATAGTGGGGTGGGCACCTGCATGATGGAGCCATGACCTTTTGACTTGTATGTATGCTTGTTGGTTAGGGAGGTCCTCTGGGAATTCTATCTTAGCAAATTCCTGGTTCACTTGATACCACCGCATGTTGTCCCCTTTTGCAAATGTGCACAAGGTGTCTCTGTAGATCGAGGGTGGGGACATCGGTATATCCATCTCTATGTCCTCTGCTTCCAGGCTCTTATTCTTTTTTCGGGCCACTGGAGGTCCCATGTCGCTTCAAATATGAGGAGACGGGAACACACTCTAAGTCTGCTTCGAATTCACCTGTCATGTTCATGAAAGAGACCCAGGATAAGAAAGATGCCATGATAATACAAGCCTAGGTACAGTTATTAGTTTTTCCAATTATAGACACAGGAAGGGCTAAATTAGCGACCTGCGACTAGGTCGCAGGGTCACAAAAGTCGCAATGTTGAAACTCTCAAAGGGTTTGCGACTTTGCGACCTTGCAACCAAGTCGCGAGGTCGTTGGGTCGCAAATTTTATGAAGACTGATGGAAGTGCGACCTTGCGACCAGGTCGCGAGGTCGCTAAGTCTCAAATTCTAGGAAAATCGATGGAAGTACGACTCTGCGACTTGCGACCAGGTCACAGGGTCGCGAAGTCGCGAAGTCGCGTGAAAGTAGAACGAAGGACGAATGTGACCTGGCGACTCAGCGATTGGGGTCGCAGGGTCGCAAGTCGCACTTCATCCATTGATTGAGTGAAAGAATTTAGAACCATTGTAAATATGGAGATGTACCCAAAAAGGCAGCAGGAAAAATCTTATGGCTGATTTTTTGTGTTTTTCATTTTTGTGAAATAGTATGTATGAAAGCACAACAGTAATAAATAAACTAAAAAGGAAAGAAGCAACGATTTGAAAAATAATCAAGTAGAGAAATTCTGGTAAACTTTATTAATCACTAGAAGTGCTGCAGCATGAGTACAATTATATGATTTAAAGATCACAATGGACTCAAAGCAATCAGCAGAACAAACTGCTACAAAATCCCAAGAGTTTAAAATCTTGGATTATTAGCTTCATTAAAATTTCTGGCTGGATTTCAGGCAAAATTGACCAGAAAATCTTCCTAGAAAAGGTGCCAAAAGGTTGACTCATTAGACTATGCCGAAATATTGGATGAAAACAATGAAGATTGGATGCCTGTAAACAACGTAGAATTATGTGCAATGTTAGCAGGGCTTGTACTTTAAAGGTAGAAAATACCATGAGAATCTATACAAAGGGCATGAAATCTATGACGACAAGGAAGGATCCATAATTTTTCCAGCCGTATAGTATTCAATATATATAACACAAGTTTATGATGTGCAATTGTTGCCAGAAACATGATTGAATATCATGCTTGGAAATGCTTTCACTTGCTAACAAGTCATACCAATTAACTGGTCAGGTCCCAACCATCCATGTCTAACTAGTTGGAATCAATGTTTACATGCAAAAACACACATTGCAAGCACAACAGCCACAACAACCAGTGAGGCAAAAGAAATTACCATTTTTTTCCACAAAGTACTATTGGGAGGGGAATAATCCAACATTCTATGTTTGAATCTTCAGCTTATTTTAGAAGAACATGACCTGTTGCTTTAGAGACAAACATTGGATAATAGCATATATAGTCATTCCCTCAGAATTTCCATTGTTGTAACCAAGTCAATGATATCTTAGGGGTGGCAGGAGCCAGGGGGTTAATATACTACCCTGGAGGAAAAAGAAATTAAGAGTAGAACGCCAGTGAATAAGTTAACACTCTGTCAACCTCACCAGAGAACCAATTTACCAATTACCAATTTACCTTCTCCATACTGTTATAGGCTGACAGGAAAAAGCAAGCAGTTGCTAGTGGTTTGCTAGAAATACAGGCATATATAATCTTCTACATTGAAACTTAACACACTTCAAAAGTACAACAACAAATATAATTCAAGAAGATAACAACAAATATAAAAAAATACATCAAAGTTGTTTTTATGGGGTTTTGTTTGTTTTTTTCCAAAAACAGTAGAATTAGGACCAACATTTGGGTTTTATTTGTTTCTTCCACCCAGAAGTGGATGACGACCAACACACTCATTGCTTCCCATGAACTGTAAATCCTAAGCGTCACTTTTAGTAATTTGTCTTATAGTGAGTTTGTAATATTATTTGAGGTTATATTTGTAAATCTGTTTTCTACTGGCACTTATAATTTATAATTCCTTCTAGTCATTCAATTAGAAGTGGCCCATTCCTATAAAGACCTCCATTCCATAATGGTAGGCAATCATGTCTTTCTGTTGTAGATTCCTGGCTAGAAAAAATCTAACATCAATAAAAATGGATACTAAAGAGAGTTTGTTTTCTAAACCTAAAATTTAGACCTAAAATTTGAATTCATAAGTTTTAAGTGTACAAGTCATAAACAATCTACCTGTTTGCATAGAAATGCTTACACAACAGTTGATATAATCGTATACAGAATATACTTGGTTCTATTATACGCAATATCAGGCAGATTAATTATTTGTTTGGTAAATTTAAACACAGTAGAAATTTTTTTTTTTTTGATTGAACAGGAAACACAACTTGTATTTCTTTGAGCAAGCTTTTGTCTCAGAGTTGCTCTTAGTATTTCTGTTTTAGTTATCCTCACATTTGCTCTATCTCTACCCCACATCATGGCATTCAAATAAGGGGTCGGCGTGGACCTTCTAAGCCATGGGCAGATCATTTCAGATTATAATCACGGTGATAAGTTAAACAAAACTTTGGACTCATGGCTTGGAAACGCAGGGAAAACAACATGAAAAAACATGATACAGAAATGATTTCATTGAAAGGATGGCATCTAATTCTTCTGGCCTTTAATTTGAGTCGATACCAAAACATTTTTCCAGCCCTTATGCAGAAACATAACATCAACCGCAGGAAATAAAGAATACAATTAACTCAATCTCAGGAAAATTGGAAAATAAGTATTGAGAAACTTTCTTCCATGCTTAGATATGCTGAAAGAATATGTCGGTATTTGTCCATGTCTTGCATCCTGATATCTTTCCACGATGATTTTAAGTTCAAGCCTAAAATTAGCTTCCTTGATACTTTAACAATGTTATATTTTAGAAGACTATAACCACCAGAATTATACAGCTAGCATGACTCTTTTCTGACAAATATCTTGAACACTCAATAACACAATCAATTTCTGCAAATTGAAATACATGCACAAACCTACCACAAGCCATCGTGACTAGGCTTCTTCTAATTTCTATAATATTCCAGGGACAAGCTGTGACAAATTTGAGACATGGTTTTGTCATTGTGAAGTCTGCATGATTCAAACCTAAAAGGTAGCATAATCTTTAAGCAACCATGTTTATTGATCGTAGATTTAAACAACAGTTAATGCATACTGCTTACTTTGACAACAAACTAATGTAGTACCATCTATCCCAATTATAAATAGGCTTTATAATTCTAGGCTCCACTTAGGTTTTGGAGTTGCCAATACACTTTTAATCCCATGCAACTTCTTGTCTACATCCATTAGCACAAATCCATCTTAACCCTCGATCTATAAGCACCGAAAGGGATAAAAAATAACTAGTTGCAAACCTCTGGCTACTTAAAAGATATTGAGTTAACTTATATCTATGATAGTTATCTTTATTTTTATTTTAGACTGGTGTCGTGTGCAATTTTTTCCCCATTTTATTGTATTAACTTTACCACAATGTTACATGTCACAGTTCTTCCAAGTTTCACCCTGGACTTCAATAAAACTTCCATTTTATTGTATTAACTTTAGCGATTGTGGCATATCTCTTCCTCTATATATACTATTATCGTACTAAAATGATTTATACTGTTGAACACCACATGGGTGGTATAGCTTGAATGCTTAGAGCTCGTCACTAGTTTAAAGTTGGTGAAGATGGAGAAAGAACCACCTATGTATGCCCACCCCCGAGGACCTCAATACCTTCAAAAATTTACTGCTGTAGGTTACCATGCCTCTTTAACTGCTTGAATAAAAAATAATAAGGGGAAAATAATAGAACTTATATAATGAAAGTTGAAACAGTGCCACGGAGCTTATCTTCTCATTATATACTAGGAATGGAATGTGTATTTCGTATAGACACATCGCATAGTTTCTGACCAGGAACTAAGATAAGTCTGGATGTGCATAGCAACATTATCTACATAAACAGAATACAGTTCATCAAAATTCCCAGATGCTATTATCAAGGGCCCTGCTTATCCTTCAGAACACCTTAAACTCACAAAGATTATTGCTGGAAGCGATTTAGGACAAAATCTGGGGAAATTTATACAACATAACATTCATACAACAATGGTAGGTACATAGAAAATAGAAAGAGAGAAAAGGAAGCAAAATGGTGATGACTATACTCAAAAGAATAATCTGCCAAGTGAATCTTGTCGCTATGCCAGTATGGCATATACAATTGAATAATAACAAGATCAACTATCATATCGTATCCTATGGAAAAGGGAAAAAATTTATGGAAAAGAAAGAAAAAAACAAATTAGAGCAAAAGAATACAAAAGAGCAAGATTTTTTGTTGTGTACACTGTGACATGGAATACAAATCATCCAGTTATTGTTGAATATACTCGTATGTCGGGCATTCCAGCAAAAATGTAATTCAAGATTTTACCTTCACACTTCCATTTTCAAACCTTCGTACCCACCAAGAACTTGTCAAGGCTCAGAGCTTCCTTCATTGGATTTAGTCGCCTGCCCAGCTTCAGAGAATCCAATTGTTTGACAGCCTCTTGTGAGTAATTCAGGTAGTGCGAGCCCACTGATTCAACAAGGATTGATAACAAATGGTTCTTGCCTGGTCCTGAAGACAAAGATTCAGGTTTTTTGCTCCGGATGTTGTTGGGTAAATGGTTATCTACCTTCTCCTCCCGCACGCTTCACCAATTCGCAGTGAAATGGGAACCATCCCTCCCGCGCGCTTCACCAATTCGCAATGAAATGGGAACTATCCCTCCCGCGCTTCACGAATAGAATCTTCACCTGCATTCAATGCTACAAGGGTAGGTGAGGGTGGCGGAGGACGGGAGGGGAGGAGGGTGTCGGAGGTCGGGAGGGGAGGAGGCCTATCACGGGTGGCATAGGATAGGAGGGGCGGAGGGTGACGGACCGTTGTGGGCCCTCAAAAATGCTGAAATCGAAATTGCCGGAAAACGGAGTCGTGCCGGAAAGGGCAGGCCGGAGGTGTCAAATCAGCTCTGGTTTGTCCCAGCTTTAGCCTCTTCCTTGGAATATAAATCAATCATTAATGATGAATAATTTAAATACTTACAAGTAAATAATGTTTCATTTTTTAGTAGTTATATAAATTTTTTTTCCTATCCTCAAATTGAATTGACAGAGTTTTTGAAAAATTTTAGGGTTTATTTTTTGATTTAATTTGTTTAGAGCAAAGATTCATTAAAATCATAAGTTTGATAAGTGAACTTTTCACAATCTAAATGCTTCAGAATTTTCCAGTGTGCTAATATATACATCAGAGAAAGTTATGGGAATATGTTAGCATCGGTTTCTTGACATTGTCTTCTCAGCCATGGGATTGTTGGAAGGTTGGACCAACCCATCATCAATTTGAATAAGAAAAAGATTGAAATGCAAAATGCGGCTATTTTTAGCCTATCCATATATACATTAGAGAAAATTATGGGAATATGTTAGCATCGATTTCTTGGCATTGTCTTTTCAGAGATGAGATTGTTGGAAGGTTGGGTCAACTCATCATCAATTTAAATAAGAAAAAGACTAAAATGCAAAATACTAAAAACAGAAAACTCATAGTCCCATAGACTATTTTTTCCTATCCATATATACATCAGAGAAAGTTATGAGAATATGTTAGCATTGGTTTCTTGGCATTGTCTTTTTAGAAATGAGATTGTTGGAAGATTGGGCCAGCTCATCATCAATTTAAATAAGAAAAAACACTGAAATGTGAAATATGAAAAACAAAAACTAATAATCCCATAAACTATTTTTAATTTAATAAACATTAAAATTTCATTTCATTTTAAATTGATATATAAACTCCAAAAATATCTAACTTATAGACAACTCTCAAGATAGAATTTAATTTAATTTTAAATCAATATATGAACTCCAAAAAACTTATAGACAACTCTCCAAAAATATCTAACTTATAGACAACTCTCCGTGAAATACATTAGATTTAAAATGTAAGGAAAACGTAGAACGTCAAATTCCACGCGGGTGCGCCTCATCTGTCCATGCGCCGAAGCCCAAGTAAATGCAATGCAAGGACAGTACGTGTACGTCCCAAGTAGTGTGCCGTGAAACAAAGGTACATGTAAATTTGTCATACATTTAAAAATAATCGAGGGAAACTTCAACGTGTCATACATTCAAATTCTAAGTACGCATTCCCATTATCGGGGAGCTGCACTACACTGCATGTGCATTGGTGGCGGGTAAAGCGAAAAAGAGCACACGTTTCAATCCAACCTCTACTCTAGCTCTTACTTCTACTCGAGCCACGATGGTCATCCCCTCCCCGGAGGAGGAGGAAGCAGAAGAGGCGGCGCTCACAAGTGCAAACCTACTGGAAACAATACCCATTTCATCAGCATTTAGTAGCAAAAGGCCACTAAAACAATACCCAACTCACTCAGCGATTAGGAGCAAAAACCCACTGAAACAAATACCCAATTCACTCAGCAATTAGTAGCAAAACCCACTGGAAACAATACCCAACTCATTCAGCAATTAGCAGACTGTATGATGGACACAGGTTCCAGACATGAGGATGCCCTACAATTGAAGGGGGATTGGGTTGTGCAGGGCATGAAGAAAAGTGATAAATTTTTCCGAGCAGATAAGATCGATCTAAAGAGCTTGGATAAACAGCTTGAAAGGCATATGAGTAGGGCATGGAGTATGAAGCAGAGGGAAGCTCGGCAGTCCAAGGAGGAGTGGGAAATCGATCCCACCAAATTGGTCATCAATGACCCCATAGGCCGGGGTAATTATGGCACAGTCCATCGCGGAGTATACGACGGAAAAGCTGTTGCAGGTATTCCCTCTCCTTTCAATGCAAAGCTCCATCAACTAGCTGCCCAGCTTGCTGTCATTCTATTTGTAGGTTGTAGGCCCAGCTTTCAAGTCGGCCAACCTAGAAAAAATGCTTGCCTGCTTCTTTGAAGAAGCTATATCAACTGAATCTTTTGAAAACTGAACTCTTCTTGGATTTTCTTTTTCCTTATTCAATTATATTCGCCCCCCGCCCCCTCAACCCCCGCCGCCCACCGCCTTTTTCAATTATGAGTAGTTCAGTAGTTAAAAGCTAACTCCATGCTTATTAGGCACTCACCTCTTCTGCATGGTCCACTTTCTAGTTTTCACTCATTAGATAGTTTTATCATATATGATTTCACTCATAGCACTACCCTAAGCTGGAGAACTACCCAATTATCTCTTTTCCGAAAAGATCCAAAGCCCAATAGTCCGCTGAAAATAGGCCATACCACAGGTATCATTGGCTTATCGGCAACCCAAGTACATCTTGGATGCAGTCTAGACTAAAAATATGTCCAAGGATGTCTTCTGCACGCTCAGTCTTTTTAAAACTGTGACTATGCTTGCAGTACCCTGCATAACCACCCACACTGCTTATGTTTTGTGTAACATCAGGAATCCTCCTTTTTTCCTGCTGGAAACAGATGAGCTATGTTGTACTGGTAATTTCATATTAAAACACTGTTTGTTATGATGCTTTTAAGTCAACTATCATGAAACAATTCTCAAGCAAAACTCATGGAGATAGTTTGTTTTTTTCCTTGCTACTATTTGCAGTGCTCTGTCGTAATAGGGTTGCAGAAATCGAACTTGATCTTTATTTCGCTGGTAGTAAAGTTATTGCAACATTATGTAAAATGCCAGAATGAAAGGACATTACATTTGTTTTTATCACAAGGATAAAGTTATTGGGTTTCATTCAGGTGCAATTATTGTATATAGGTGTTAATTTTAGCTGAACCTCATTGTGGATGAGATGTTGGTTAAATTAGGTGAGCTTTGTTATTTTGGTAACTTTGTAGTGATATAACGATTGCTATAGTTCTTTTTTAGCAAGTTATCACAGGGCAACATTCAAATCGATCATTTTGTATTAGTTTGTTTATTTTTCCTTTTTTTTTCACAGACTAAATTCGATTATTGCCCCAGAGATGGGAAATTACTGATTTCTGAAAAATACCATTATGAAATACCCATAAAATGGTTTGTGAAAGGTAAAATTGATTGTTTCATTCAGGTGCAATCATTAGGAGATTTTCGAGGTAAAATATGGGCCTCAAAACAAAAAAATATACTAGGGGTGGGGGTGGGGGTGGGTGATTCTTCACCTTGAAAATAATCAGGAATTCAAATTTGCTTGGGGATTGGGAGAGATGACCAACAATGTTGTGGAAGCCTATGTTCTTTATTAGGGAATAAAACAAGTTGTGCAACTAAAAATTCAAGAGATCATCGTGATCGAAGATTCTCTCCCATAGCCCTACCCTCCCGTCTGCTGCTTTCCCCGCAGCTGCAGCCCCCAAATTCCCATCGGCCCTCCTATCGGCCGCTCCCCCTGCAGCCCTACCATCTCGTCCGCTGCTTTCCCCGCAGCCGCAGCCCCCGCAGTCCTCCGCTCGCTGCTCCCGTCCGCAGTCACAGGCTCCCTCCTGTCCACTACTCCCACAGTCGCAGCCACCGCTCCCTGTAGCTGCTGACTGACCCGACCCCCCCCCTACTAACGTTGATTTACAACGGGTTTTTACAGTTTTTATAGCAGCCACCTCCAGCAACAATCTCTGGTGGCGAGAATGACAGAGCAGAAGGAAAACAAGGACCTCGGAGGGAGCCCCGAATTTTCGATTTCCCCGAACTTCAATGACAGGGGGCCTCTCAAGTTTCTCCGGCAATGCCACAACGAACCCGGAACTATATACAGCCCCACAGACATTGCACTGGAATCCGACTTCATTTTCAGGACTTCCCAAATCAAGCAATTGCTGAGGAGAATGGAACACCTTGAAGTGGAAAACTACAGGCTATGCTCTGAGATTGGCACCTTGTCCAACAGGGTTGGGAGGGTCGAGGAAGACAACTCATCCTTGAAGATCCAGCTGCAAGAGTGCAGAGAACTTCTTGCGGTACGCCCACCGAATGAGGCTCTACAAGCGGAAATTCAGGTTCTCAAGGATAAACAAGAAGAAATCAGATCAGAGCAGGTATCCTTTAAACAAGAATTAGAATCGCATATAAGTTCATGGGCACAGGTGGTCAGAGGAAAAGACAAGGCCCCACCTCTCACAGTGGTGGAAGAGGTTGTATAGGCCAAGCTTGTGGAAGAAAGGACCAGGCGAACAAGAGAACTAAACCTCAAAGTAAGGGGACTCCATCTCCCCCCCCCCCCCCCCCCTCATCAGACATACTGGAGCTCGGCCACAGGTTTCTTTGCGACACACTTGATATACTCGATATAACACTGGATAGGGCATGGCTAGGGCATGACTCTACTCTCTTCCTCCAATTTCGTAACTCCGCGGATAGACTTCGGGCGCTTTGAGCAAAGCGGAAATTATTCTCCCTCCTAGACAAGGTATTCCTGGACGAGGACCTCGTAAGAACGAAGGTAGCTGAACTCAAACAAGTTAGAGAACAGGTTGCGGCAGCAAGACAAGCTGGAAAGTGGGCAGTCATCAGGAATCTTCGAGCTGTTATTCGAGACACCTTCCCCTCGGGATGGGTCCCTCGAACCGGGAGCTCTAAATGACGGGCCCAAGCGGAGAGGAGACGGGGCACGAGCATTTCGGTCCACTGCTGGAATGGAAATGGTTCTTTTTGGTCATCACCTGGCCTACTCTATGAGGCCCTTGCTTCAGCAGACATCTTGCTTGTTACCGAAACACACGTGAGCCTTGTCCTCCTTCTCTCGGACATCATAGGATACCAGTGGACATCAGCTTGCAGACAGGAGACACGGAGTTCAGGAGGAGTCAGAGGTTCCGGAGGAGTAGCATGCCTCGCCAGAGACGATCTCAGAGACAGAATCTCTGTCGTGGCAACAGATGATCACGCCAGATTCATGTGGATCCAGATCAAAGCCAGTGCCTCCCCGCGGAGAGACATTTATGTTGCAGTGTGCTGCTTTCCTCCCATCTCATCATCCTTTGCCATCCATAACAGTGACGACGATCCCTTCACGGACTTGTACTCTGATATTACCAAATACTCAACAGTAGGAGACATCATTATCATGGGGGACTTTAATGCCCGAACCAGAGACCTCTAGATACCCATACATGATCGTACAGAGGACGTGTTCTGCACCCGAGGGATAGATCTGGCCTCGGTGGACATGCACCGAACATCAGAAGATAGCTTGGGCCTCGCTATAGCCTACGGGAAGCACTTCATGCAGTTGGGGGAGTCTCACGATTTGATAATCCTGAACGGCCTTCCTGACTTCCCTTCCTCCCACTTTTTTACTTGCCGGCCCCACCGGGGGGGGGGGGGGTGTGAGTGTGGTGGACTATGCCCTTACTAGCCCAGAACTCCTCCCTTACATCCAAAACTTTTCCATCATTCCTATTCCCTTGGCAGATCATGCGCTTCTCTCACTTTCACTCCAGCTCGACACCCCGTGCAAACCCCCTCCCACCCTGCACGGTCCACCCCGTACTCTCTTCAGGTTCGAGGAAGGCGATCTTGACACCTTCTCCTCTACCCTCAAGCACGCGCTTCCCCCTATAGCCCAATTCACCTCCCTTGAATCTGCCAACGACAAATACCACTGCCTCTCATCTGCAATCTGGGTGGCTGCACTCCAATCCTTCCCCTCCTCCACTCGGTCCACCGCACCCCCTAAACCAGGAGGATGCCCTATGAATAAGTGGTATGACCACGAGTGCAAATATTTGCACCAGGATCTTCGGCATGCCTTCAAACATTCCCTACCGTCATACCCCACCATTCGTTCTGCGGCCTGCCTATCGCTGCCTCCTTCGCCGCAAAAAATGCTAGTTTATATCTCACCAGAGACGGACTCTTTCTGATCTTCTTCTCCATTCCCCTAAGGAGTTCTGGGGCACCGTTCTGTCCAGGCGCTCTCCCACTCCTTCAGACCTTGACCCTACCTCCTTGTTCTCCCACACTTCCAAGTTGTATGACATCCTTGGACAAACCCCCATTCAGGCTGTCTCCCCCCCAGCCACTTGCCACTTCTTCTCCGACAGAGATATCAAAGAGGCAATCTGGGCTTTAAACAGCAGCAAAGCCGCTGACGAAAAAGGCTTCTAGGCAGAATTCTTTAAACTCGGGCTTCGTCCTCTGGTTGGGTATCTAGCAGATCTCTTCAACCATGTCATCCGTGATGGCTTCCCAGATGAGTGGTCCCACCAAATTATCTATCCTATCCATAAAGCAGGGTCCACTTCTGACTCGAACAATTACAGAATGATCATGGTCGGACACACCTTCTCCAAGCTGTATGCTACTGCCCTCCACAAGGGTCTCTCCAGCTTCCTAGAACAGAAACATCTCAAGGCCAGGGGCCAAGCTGGCTTCAGACCGGACCACCAAACCATCGACCATATCTTCACTCTCCGGGCAACGATCGAAGAGGCCTGGCACCGGTCCTCCAAGGTGTACTGCTGCTTTGTGGATTTCAGGAAGGCCTTCGATTCAGTCTCGAGGGAGGACCTTTTTCAGAGGCTGAGAGAGATTGGCATCTCTTCGACTCTTTTGACTGCTATTATGCGTCTTTACGAATCATTCCTTGGCCATCTCCGCACAGTTGGAGGGTTGTCGGAGTTTATCCGAAGCACTATTGGAGTCAAGCAGGGGTGCCCGCTTTCCCCCACTCTTTTCAGGATCTACATTGATGAGCTGGAATCTTTCCTCCGAGGGCATATCTAGGAGTCAGATGGGTGCCGTCTCCACCACGTCTTGATATCCATCCTACTTTTTGTAGATGATATTGTTCTCCTAGCCTCCTCCCCGGAAGGACTACAGAGACAACTGGGCGCCCTCGTAGCCTTTTGTGATCTTTGGCACTTGACGGTGAACCTGAGTAAAACCAAAGTCATAATCTTCAATGGGGTGAAAAAGACCTCGAACTTCCACTTTCTATACAAGGGAGAAGAAATCAACGTCGTCAGCAGTTACACCTACTTGGGAGTGCAGTTTTCGGGCCCCTGTTTCAGCCTCCGGCCGGCCCTTCAGCCCAGGATAAACAAAGGGTATGGCTCCCTGGCCCTGCTTGAGAGACAGTGCTTCCACCACCACTTCTAGGATATTCCATCCAAAATGAACACCATGGATACCCTGATCCGCCCCACCGTACTATATGGGTCGGAAGTTTGGGGCCCCTCACTACTAGAGTCAGATTGGGCCTCGGCTGAGCGAGTCCAGACTCTTCTTTTGTGCCGCTTCATCTGGTGCAAGTAGACAGTTTCTCATAACATCATCCTAGTAGAGTTCGAAGCTAAGCCCTCCAAATGCTGGTTCTCCGGGATGACATAACTCCTTGGTCTCATCGGTATCCAGACAGATCATCTTCCCCCGTTCCAGTATTCACTGAACGCCCTTGGGCACCTTCTTCCAAACCAGTAGGAACTCAACAAAATCATCAGGGAAGACATCTACAGGTAGTACATTCAGACTGCATGGGTTAATCCTCCGGGCGGCCTGCGCCTAAAGATGGCCTTCTACGTCGAGCACTTCCTAGAGATCAGAAATGGACTCATCACTCGACCCACCTATAACCTCCAGCATTGGATGCATGCCATCAGGATCCCCCTTGGGCACCTCAGGGTTGGATCGCACAGGCTTCGGGTGGAAACATACCACCATATTGACAGGGCGGAGAGGATCTGTCAACTCTGTCAACTACGGGAAGTGGAAACTGAGTCACACTTCATCTTCAGATGCCCCATCTACTATGAGATCTGTGAGCGCTTTTATTGCTTATTCAGGGGGCCCCAAAACCTAGCCAGCTTCCTTAGATACCCCGACCAGAGATGCCTGGCTCTTTACCTCCAGGAGACCTTTAGACACCGCTTGAACCTGCTCCAGCCCACGTCTGCAGCGGCTACCACACAGAGGATCACCGACTTCTTCAGAACACTCCCGGCATTGCAGGGTACCAAGAGAGCCACCGATCGATCCATAGACCATGACTCCAGGTCAGTCCGGATCCGGGTATCTCGTCCCACTAGACCCCATCAACGATCTAGAACCAGGCACCATCCCTCCTCCAGGGGGCACCCCAAGTCCTCCAGACGACAGCGGCAGCAGTCCAGCTCCTCTCCAGGGCAACAAACATTGACAAACTTCCTTCAGTCCTCTTCTAACGGCCTCGGATGCTAGGAGAAGGAGTCTCCCCCCCATTCTGGAGGCTCATCCTTCTCCTCCAGGACTTCTTCATCACAAATCATTGTCGAGATGTTTCAGTCATCCAGACTTTACCTTCGTATTCCTTGTAGCTTTGCTTTTTTGCTCTTATATAGAAAGGGGGCCGTTTGGTCCACCAGCTAGTATGTTGTAATCATTGTAACCAGCAGTCCCATTGACCTTTTGTGGTCATTTGTTGGACATTAATAAAATTATCTTATTATCTTATCTTATCTCCTCATTCTCTCTAAAATTATAAACAGAACACTCCCCAATGATCTTAAGCCAGCTCAAGTCATCAAACATACTCTTAATTTACTCTGTCTCATCCTCAAAAATCAATGTTTTCATGTCCCAAGGGTGAACAACTTAGTAGCAGACGAAATGGCCAATCTGGGCTCTACTCTCCCCAAAGGAGACTTAGTATGCCATGGGCAGATAAAAAAGGTCCCTCTTCCATAATGTTTCTATGAAATACATTATGTGTATTTGTAATATAACCAAAGTTCTTAAAATGGAGGGTCCCCTCCATATGCACCTCCGACTTTTCCGCATGGTATACATGTGCCCCCTTTGGCATACGTTAAATTCTAGAGCCTTTGGCTCGAAGCACAATCATCACCTGCAAATTGTGCTTAGTGGAGGTTTCTATGTACTCAATCTCTTGTTCACAACCATGATTGGTGTGCATATAAGGACTATGAAGACTTCAATGCAGACTGTGTATAGGGGGAATGATCGGGTCAACAGGAGAAGTTGGACGATACTTCATGGAGGAGAAATGCCTCACCCATGATTTCAAGTGCAGGGGATGGTACAGATGAAATTTATGCCTGCGAGTGGAGGATGAGGGTCGAAAGTCTCATTTGGCTACCTAGCTTGGATTATAAAGTCACCATGCTCGAATGCCATCTCCCTTGCTCCTTGACAATGATACTTTCAATTCTGGGTATGCGGCTTTCCTACTGGTGCAACTGTTTCAGAGGTTAATCCCCTTCTTTAATCTGTTCGGTTATTTTTCTCTCCACATGTTAGCATTTGCCTTGTGTCTTGAGGCTGTTTCATTTGAATTTTTGTTGCTTTTCGATGTGTCCCCTTGGTGGTTTGGTCTGTGACTCCCCTGATTTATTGTTTATTGGGCATTGCTCTCTGGAGGCTCTGCCCTATCTTCTTGTTCCCCTTGTATCTCACTTTTCTCCTTCCCTTAGGTCACCTTGAAACCATAGTTGTCATGGCCTCATTGAAGTCTTTGTTGCTGCTTCTTGGTTTCTTATTGATGGAGAGGTGATATCTATGGTAACTCTGCTGGATCTTTGTATTAACACCACAGGGCTGAGAGAGACTGGAATACTAGATTCTATATGCTTTCAGTTTACTGCATCAACTTTCAGTTGCGGCCCAAAAAGTTACCACCCCAAGGGGAAACTCCAATGAAATCTTATCAGTACAGTCCAACAGGAAAGCTCCCCTTCTATGGAAAGAATGCAACCCAATCTATTCTGCATCCACAGACTAAAGATTGAAGTTAATGTCCTATTCCCTCAACTAGATGAGATGTAAAAACTAAAATGAGATGGAGAAGCTACACTACGTAAATTATGAAGACAAAATCGACCCCAAGGATTATCAACCACATAACTAGACACAACCATCTTGATGAACTGCAAATTTTGTTTTTTGTTTGATTGTTTCTGGCGGTGTTATAAGTGATGTAAGGAGATTAGTAGCACTGGAAATTTAAACATGATGTATCTAGAAAATAGAGAATGGTTGAAAACATAAATAGTAGCTCTGAGAACAACCTCTCTAAATAATTTTGGCGTGTACTATATCTAAGCTTTACGCTTAAGACTTTTTTAATACAAAATATCCACGGTTCTTGTTGTTGATGTTTTGTATAGCAGCGAAAGGTATTCCCTTCCGGACAATAATGTATAATATATATTATATTATGTACAACGATATATATATATATATATATATATAATAATAATAATAATGAAAAAGAAAATAAAATACATGTCTTATTGAAAAGACAGACATGTCTATTGAAAATAAAATACATGTCTTATTGAAAAGACAGACATGTCAATTGAAAATAAAATACATGTCTTATTGAAAAGACAGACATGTCTATTAATGAGAAGACACCTCAATTGTATATATATCGGGACCCTCAATTGTAATCAAACATCAATAAAAATATCTCATATATCTTATATCAATCTAATAATGTGTACTCAATGGTAAAAATGAAATGAAGGTTGAGAATTTTTTTAAGTTTGTAGTTATTGATCATAAGGCAATAATTACCAAGATCTGAAAATAAGAATTAATTCGACATGGTATCAGAGCAACAAGATCTTGCAAGACAAAAAGCACGTGTTAAATATTTGGGTTGTTACAACCTTTTTGTAACAACATATTTACTTTTTACTCCTACCTAAATTTATGCAAGAAATCACAAAAATTATAGAGTTACAATTAAATAAGTTCAAACACTATGTGGGTGGACTATAACCTAATTCCAATGGAGTAAATTACAAATTTTAATGTAAGAAGAGATTTAACCTCTTAGTAACAATGAATAAATGGTTAGAGAATATGTATGGGGTGAATATTGATCCACTAGTGTTCATAAGAAATTAACCTAGGAGATTTAAAGTGTCGAGAGCAATCATCTAAGATCTACCAAGAAGTCTGTAACATGTTCGTGCCACTTGAAGTTGGATCAATTGGTAGCTTGGTTGAGATGAAGTATTCCTGATTGATTGATATTATAGAATAGGGCCGAACTTAGCTCTAGAAAGCAGAGTAGTAGGATCAAGATAAGGGTTCACATTCAGACCTTGTTGGGCAGTTTCAGGAACAAAGGTTGAAAGATACTCTAGAGCCAATGGGAGCTAGGGAGAAAGGTTTCTAGTGATGTGATTCATAGGCTATCGATGAAAGTTGGAAGTTTAGGGTTTGCAAACCCTAGAAAACTAGAATTCTTAGATAAGAGACCCATAGGGTTTGTCGATAAAACCCTAGAGCTAGACCTAGATCAATGTTTCCACTGAAAGAAAAAATATATAGCTCATGCCTGAAGGAAAGGAAAGCAATATGCTTATGTGATGACAAGGATGAGCATTTCTAGCTTGATGAGATTGCAGATGGATTTTAACAACCCTTAAAGGGGGAACACCCGTTCAATATAGACCCTAAAATTACACACCCAATTTTGTGACACAACATGATCTAGTAGACCAAGTGATTTGTAATAAAATAATTTATCCTATTAGCTTAAATTATACCCAAATCACTTTTACAGAAGACTCGACTAAAACACTAGGACTCACCTAAGACTTTGGCGAAAAATCCCACCCTAGCTTTGGGGTGAGGTTGGAGGGAATAACTCTGCTGACCATCTGTGTTTAGAAACACAGATAAATCAGTGAGACGAAAAACCTCCTAGGATGAAATTTTCGCCAAAGTATTGAGCTTACCTAGGTTGTTACATACATACATGGTCTTACTAGCATCATTTACATTACAAATTTTGTAGAATAGGTTTACAATGACTTAATAAACTGACAACCGATGATTTCAATCTTTTTTGAAAAATATGGTACAACTGCTTCCTTGAACCTTTGACAAAATATGTGTAACATCTGGTTCCATATGGGGACACGTTGCTTCAATAAAGTAACGTGAGAATCCCATAATCTTGCACCCAATAAAGCAAAAGTCCATCAAATAGATATCCATTCAAAACCTGAAATTATCATGCATATATATGAACCTGCTGAAATAGAAAAAGTGTACTCTAACAAACTGAAAAATATAAAGAACATATAACTTTAATGCGTGAAATAAAAACTATCTAATGACAAAAGATGAAAAGGAGCAAGGTTAGAGATACTACACAAAAGATGCCCTGTGGCATCAAATGTCTTCAAGCTGCTTCCTTGAACCTTTGACAAAATATGTGTAACATCTGGTTCCATATGGGGACACGTTGCTTCAATAAAGTAACGTGAGAATCCCATAATCTTGCACCCAATAAAGCAAAAGTCCATCAAATAGATATCCATTCAAAACCTGAAATTATCATGCATATATATGAACCTGCTGAAATAGAAAAAGTGTACTCTAACAAACTGAAAAATATAAAGAACATATAACTTTAATGCGTGAAATAAAAACTATCTAACGACAAAAGATGAAAAGGAGCAAGGTTAGAGATACTACACAAAAGATGCCCTGTGGCATCAAATGTCTTCAACATAGTGCATACTAAGCATCTACTGACTCTTTGGCAAGTATGTGGGCTGCTTCTCGGATGCGCCATGCTGAATTCTGAAAATGCTAGGACTTTGACTCATTCGAATATAAGCTGCACTCGGCCATCAGATGCATCAAACCTCTTCCTTCTTCTTTTCTGCTTTTTTCTTTTCTTCTCAGTGGGTTGTGATGTCGATAATGATACCAACTTAGATCTAATATCTTGATCGTGAAACTGCTCGGATGAAAAATCTGAGGTATGCCCAATTCTATCCTGGATATATTCTGTCAATGGAGACACATAGGCGTGATCTTTACAATTTTCCTTTTCAACCATGGCACTTCCAGCTGAGTTGTTTTGAATGGGGCAAGTGACCTTCTCGCAATGAGATGAGAATTGCTTTGGCGAACTAGGAGGATTTGTTGAGAAATCAATGCTAGTAGAATTAGTTTTTTGACTTTCTTGATAATTACTTATGAATTATGTTGGTTCCTTTTACTTCTTTGTTATATTATTTTCATCAAGCAATTACCAAATTATGTGTGTATGAAGATCACAAAAACAAGAGACACAAGATATAGGCACTTAGCCAGCGTAAAACCCCTATCTAGGGGAAAACCCATTCAAACCTCTTCCTTCAATAGTTTTCACGAGATAATCCAAGACTCTTCAACCTAGACACAGACCTTCTCCAACCACCAAGTCAACCCTTCTTTTCAACAACTTCAATCTAGACCTTTGACCTTGTAGCAACAAAACTTTAATCTATGCAGCAACAACACTTTGACCCCATCAAATTTGACCCCATCAAATTTGACCCCAGCAACTTTGACCCCTGCAACTTTGATCCCTGCAACTTCGACCCCCTGCAACTTCGACCTTGCAACTGCAGTATTTCGATCCTTGCAACTGCAACACTTCGATCCTATAACTGCCTAGTAAATTGTAGGAAAAAGAGAGATAGATAGCCCAAAAACTTCGATCCTGCAATTCTCCTTCTCCTCCTTGTACTTCACACTTTGACCCAGAAACTGAAATGTTGGTTGTAAAGAATGGTTGATTTGATTCTCTTCCAGTGCTCAAAAAATCTCGAGAAATTAACCCTGATCTCTCCTCCAATAATCCATCAAAACCCATAAAGGGTTTGGCCAAAATGCTGACCCTAAAATTTCGGCCCAATTTCCCCTAGCTCCTCTAGCTGCTGGCTTAGTTAACATCCCTGTTTGACCCCTCAAATCTACCCAAAACTGTCAAATTAATTTTGGTCTCTTCGCCAAATACCCAGAATAACCCCACGAAGGAATTGGCCAATGGTTGACCTTGGAAATTCTGCCCTCGTTTACCTCAATGGCTCTACCGCTGGGTAATTCGACCCACCTATCAATCCTGCTGCAAAGAGTCCCAAAAATGACTGCAATCTCCCTCAAAACACTTCCACGAAATCCTCAAGTTTCAGGCCCAAACCACCTTCTCTCCTTAACAACTGAGTGTGGCTCCTTCAAGGACTCCACAGTCATTGCGCTGCTACTGCTAAACCCCTCCACAAACTCGAGTTCCTTGCGGCTGGTACGAAATGGAATTGGTAGGACTCCCTCCTTGGGATGGCACTTGAGGTCCACTGAAGCAAGGGTTGATGTTTCCGCTCGGAAACACTCGTGTGTTGAACAACACTTGCAAACTTTGCTTCAACTCAAGCGTGCTATGTCAAAGACAATTTTGCAAATGATTATGAATGGCAAAATGAGTGTCTTCCCTTCCTTTTTGTCAAAGTGCCTTCAAAATGCCCATGTGGGCCCAACTTGATTTCTCCCCACCAATCTCGCACCAATGAGTGCGTATTCCTCATGCGGGCCGTATTTCTCTATGAGTGGCCCCCACGCTCCACTAGAGCCGCAATATTTCCCCTCCAACTCTAATGTTTGGGCTGACTATACTCAAAAATACATGTGGGGCCTCTAAACCCACATTTCCTAAGCGCAAACATGAATTAAAACAAAATGGCCGAAATCGATATTTCACTTAGCAATAATGCTAAGTGGGAATATCACATTGGAGAAGTTTAGGGCACTCGTGTAGGGATGTTGGAGTGCCATAACCAGTCAGGTGCATGCACAGAACCCTATGCAAGAGAGCAGTAGCAGGGAATTACAGATGGTCTCTTGGTGATGGTTGGATGCTAGAGTGGATGGGTGTCCTAGAAGGGGACTAACTGGAGAAGTCTGTTAGCAGCCACGTGGAAGGGTTTCCTAGGTCTTGGATGTCCTAACTAGGTGCAAATGCTACAATGAGGATTGGTCACTCGTGGACTGTTGGAGGGCAGTGTGAGAGTGGACCAAGTGTGAATTTGGATTGGGAATTTATGGTCTGTTGGAGGATAGCGTGATAGTGCCCAAATTGGAGCCTGGTGTGCACCATCTTCATGGACTTAGGTGGTTTCTAGAGTGGAAGTCGCTGAGCTCAAGGGTCTGATCATCGAAAGGAGCATTTTAGAAGCCCTAGACTTGTGTGTGGAGAAGGACTTCTACAACAGATGATGGGTAGTTCTCGTAGCCCATGTTCATTGTGGGAGATGGACATCTTGCAGTGATAGGTGGTAACCCTCTGTGCCCTATGTTGGCTTCATTGGAGCAACGCAGGAAGACCATAGTGGGTTGAGGTCCCCGAGTCGCTGATTAGCAACAGTGGCTAGATTGAGAGTTGTTCACAAACGAAGTTGGGAACAACTTGACATGAGTCTCGATGTGTTATGTCCTTGATGGAATAAGGCACAACTAGAGAGCAGATTGACAATTGAGGTTCAGTGGCCAAATGGAATTGGATCATTGATAGAGGTAGGAGTGTGAAAATTCCTAGATCTGACAATCTAAGGAATCCTACTGCAACAATTGAGTGTACTTCTCCTATTATTTAAATTACTTTTACAAAATTAATTCATATCTGAATTATTGAAGTAACTACTAAAGTAACCTACACTGAAAAAAAATATGATTCCGAAACAAGGAAATTGAGCAAGAAATCAATCAACATAGGACACAATATTTTTGGACACAAGTCCCCGGAAAAACCCAAAGCGGGAAAACCGGTGCAACAGATCTTAGGGTTTTTATTATTAAGCATTAGCAAATCCTGAATACATCTCTGAATACCTCAAGGGTTATTCAGTTACAGAGATAAATACTGGCAGAAAGAAATGTGAGTTTTACCTCACTCAATCACTGGAAAATCCGGCTGATTTGAACACTGGAAGAACTGCCTCTGGAGGTCTCTGTGCAATTTCTCTACAGTCATTGCATCACCTCCTCCAAGGACTACGTCACCCCAACAAAGGATCGATCTGACTCCCAGAATCTCAGATCTGGGCCTCCCGGTCTCACACCCCGGCGTCCAGCTTCTAGATCTGATCCGACAGCTGAATCTCGAAAACCCTTTGAAATTATGCGCAACCTCTACGTAGCCCTGTGTGGCTCTACACTGGCTCTGCTGGACGTCTATCTGCCTCTCTCTACTGATGATTCTTCGGCTAAGAAAATCTCTCTCCGGAAGCTACTCTGCCCCTCACTGCACCGAATCACTTAGATCTGATCTTCGTCCGAGCACTGCTCCGTCAGAAGAATTTGATCTCAAGATTCACTCCGTGTGTGTGTTTCCAAATGACCCTCAAGCCTTCCTTTATAACCTTCTGGTTGAGAAATCAACAACCGAGATTAGATCTCTAATCAACGGCTAAGATTATATTAGACTTGATCTCCACCTTTTCTAGATTATTCTCACTCTGTTTTATTAATGTCCTTTAATTATTTAATTTCCCTAATTTTAGACTTAGGGTCTCCATTAAAATAATTAATTATTTTAATAAAACATTAGTCGAGTGGAATTTTCACAAACAGTTTCTGGGTTCTTTGGAATACCAGTGTTTAAGCCTCTCCACAAAATTTGGGGATTAGAGCACTTTTCGATGCTACAAAAATCAACACTCCCTCTTAGCGAGGAAGTTGCTCTAACAATATGCCTGTTGCATACTGCTCTGTCCCTGCAGCATCCTCCGCGCTGCTGAAGTTCATTAACCTCTGCGCTGCTACTACTGTATTGCTGCCCATGACATTGCCACTGCCACTACTACATCTGTACTACAACTCCCTCTCAAGTGCTACATCTGCTATGCTACTAACACTGCCACTGCTAACATTGCATCTGTACTGCAACTCAACTACTGAGAGAATCAACTGAACTCACTAAAAATTGAACAAGTGTTCAGTGGATGCACCTTGGTGTTGAAGACTCTGACTGCTGATAACTACTGCACTGTCCCTCTGATGCTCTGCGCTGCTGCTGCTTTGCACTACACAACACTAATCTGCACTATGCTGCACTCTTGTGCACTGAGCTGCTACTGTTACGCTGCTGTTGCACTGCTCCAAAATCTGGCGCTACTACCTTCTGCAACTGTTGCTCCATCACTCCTCGGCTCCTTCTGAAAACTCCTCCATCCTGCTACTGCTAATCATGTGCTCTCGTAGCAAGGTAATGATCCATGAGGTGGGCTCCTCAAGGATCTTGCCCAACTAAAGTTCAAGGTGAACTATAGCTCCATGTCGTCCCACTTCTTATCAGTAGAAGCATGAGTACTCATAGCAAACTCGTCATGCTCGATCTTTGTGGCTGCAACTGTTGGATCATGCTTCTCATCCTGTCCTTTTTCTTCCGAGGACACTGTGATGCAAAGTGGCCCATATCACCACATCTGAAGCATTTCACCTTCGAGACATCTTTCTTTTGTCTCCGTTGCCCATGTTGCCCTTTTGATGCGAGGGCTGCATTCTCCTCCTCCTCCTCCAGACTCTTAGACTCGCTCCCGTTGCTATCGTCAAGCTTGCACTTGACTAGATCTCTCCTCAACTCTTCCTCCTGAAGTGCTGACCACATCTGCTCCCAACTAGGAAGTGTAGCTGTTGAGTGTTTTAATTGCCTTTAAAAACCAATTAATATTAAATTATCGACCAAGGAATTGTAATCTCTGAGCTACATTGCGTAATGGTTCAAATTCAAGATCTAATTACAGAGTGAATGATTTTCTTTTATAATAAATATTTAAGTACAAAATCCTATTTATTCAAACTCTTTAAAATATTCAATCAAGGATTAAGCATACTAATTCAAAGACTCACTGCTTAACAAACTCACTCACTAAGTATTGAAGGACTCATTCATGAAACCCTATAGAATCTATTTCTATTGGAACAAGCTTACTCAAACACCTTTCCTCCTAACAGTAGAATCACTCTGAGCTAATTACATAATTCAAAATGTACTTGATGAAAAATTCTCATCCAACTATTCTAATGCTGATCACCTCAGAAACATGAATCGAGACTAAACTCAATAAGTTTCTAAATCTCAACCAAACTACTAAATACAAAATCGAAATCAGACTCCGGATTTCTCTAATTTAATGAAAGATATTGAAGGTTTAAACACATCAACTTCCTATCTTAAGACAATTGAAATGATACCCAAAGAAATCTAAATTGAGGATACTCAAGGAAACTGAACCTTACTGTTAAGAAACCTATCAAATTCACTGCCTTATTCAGTGCTGGAAAGAAACTCAAGTGATAATTCAACCTCTGTTTCTAATTACAATTACACTATTTATTCGCAATCAAATCTGAAAGGAACTTTAAACACTGTTCAAAAAGGAATTCTAACTAGTGTCTAGTGACAAATTTAAGAAATCCTAACTAATATATGTGAATGAAACACAATGAAAATGATTGCATACACTCTGAAATCAAAGGCCTAAATCATAACAACACTTCTACGAGATTTCACAGCATTCACAAATCCTGCACTACCAATGAAATAGCTATTCACACAGATTCAAATCTACTGAACAAAGCTTGAAGAATCAAACATTCTTTGCACACAACTTAAAAGAATTCTATAACCCTGTACGTGATTTCGATGCCAACAATCCTGTACAACATAATCAACTGAAAATCATAACATAGAAGCATCGATGTGCACTGTCAAGCTTAAAGAGTTACAAAGCATAAAGTTTAGAACCCTATCCCAAGTTCATTGGGTAATTCAAATCAGATTGATTCTTAATACGATACGGTTCTGTTTAGAAGAGGCAATTAACTATTTAATTGTTGCTCAGTGCATATGAATCAATCAACACAATTCAATTTGTAAACCCAACCTACATGATTGAAATAAGGTTTAAGTACAGAATCTGATAAACTATTCAAAACTAATCAATCACACAATACATTATAAGAAATCAGCACAATAAACTAATTATGAATCTAAATTAACTATGAACCTGGTTCCAGAGGTGGTGGGCCCTTGCCACGCCTGGAGCAAGGTGAATTAACTAAGTGAAATGAGATTTAAAATGCAACCATAATTACTCACAATAGAATAATGCTGGAACTTTGAATTAGATAAAAAACTTAAGCGTTTGCATACATAGTTTGGAATAACATCAATCTTCACAATTAACAAGTCTGGAGTATTACAACAGTATCATTACTCTGCAACCTCTAATCTCAACTCATCGGGCCTTTTAAAAGGACGACCGATGGAAACTAGGCTAAACTAACTATGAACTTAACATGGCAAAATGTTGATCAATGACTAGCACGGGCTCATAAGATCAATTCTGGATCAGCTGTGCGTGACTCGATTAGGCTTCAGTTGGCTCGTTCAATCCTGAAGAACCACTTTCTATCCTCGGCCAGAGTGATATCGGTGTATGATATGCTCAAAGATCTACAAACCACTGCGATCTCACCAAAAGAAGTTGTCCATCGTTGACTGCTAGCTTAAGTACGAGACTGGAAATGAAGCTTTAAGTACAGAATGGTAATAACACTCAAACTTAACCAAAATCGAAATAATGCTAATGTAAAATGCTTTTACCTCTAGTCATATAATGATAGGGTTTAGCAATAAATGGCATAGTATAGAAGGTACAGGATAGGAAAAAAAAGTGCAAATGTAAGTGAAAAGAGTAAAGGCAGGAGTAAATGTGGGAACAAAAACGGGCTTCAACATCCCCCCCATGCCTGTTCGAATGCATGCCCTCATGCATCTACTGCTATTCAACAAAAAACAAAAATAAAGGGACAGTACTCAATTCCCTATTGTCTTGATTAAAACCTCCACCCCATGATGGACTGGAATTGAGGATTCCTGAAAACATGAGGCCAATTTCTGAGCATCTATTTTCTTAACAGGTTTGAGTCGGGTCGCCTTCCAACGGAGTAGCTGCTTGTTTTTCAACTTCAAGGCATCATACTGAGATGTGAGAGACTGATTGGTGGCTTGATACTCTTTATTGGTATCCTGGACATAATGAAATAAAGATTTATACCTGTGTGCGCGTTCCCGCAACTTTGCATTCTTTCTCTGCAGTTTACTCACAAGGGCCCGCAGGTCTTATTCATCAGTAACAGGAGGTGTTTGGGCTGGTGCCATAGACTACTGGGAAGTACTTCCTCCTTGAACATGGCCAGTGGCATTGTTATTAGTGGTAGTGCAATGTTTCTTTCTACTGGTAGTCTTACTGATCACAGACCGAGGTAGAGATAGGTCTTCTAAATCTTCAACAATGTCCTAGGGAATGTTACCTTCATACAAGGGGGTATTTATTTCTTCACTTCCAGCATTCTGTCTTCTGGTATCGGGGTCAGGGGAGGAAAGAACGTTGACGGGTTCCAGATTTAGGGTCTCTGTTACAGGGCATTCAACCTTATCTATTCTTTTGGTTCGTCTTCGACCCAGAGCTAAAGGTTCTGCAGTGGGAACAGACTTCAAGTCGACCGGTAAGAGTTTCCGTTTCTGCTTGATGATGGTATTAGCCTGCGAATCTTGTTTAGGGGCTTCAGGGGCTAGGCCTTCCATTTCGGAAAGAGACATTTTCACATCAATTTGTTCAATCTCCCTGGTGTGCTCAGGTTGGTGCCCACGACCCTTCGTCTCTTTCTGCTTCTTCCCTATTTTCCCTTTTCTTTTCTTCTTACAGTCCTCTTTTGTTTCCTTGCTCCTTTCGGCTTCACGACTGGTTCTTCCTCGAGGGTACAGGATTTGAGCATTGATTCATAGGGGTTTTCTGCGGGAGTGGATTCTGTGAGAGGGGTAGGTTCAGGTGGAGGAATAGGCTTAGACTTGGAGCTTTGAGGAGTTTCTCCTTTCAGAATTCGTGATGTCGGACTGTTAAACCTTTGTCGACCTTTAAACTGCGTCCCTTCCCCAGGGAATTTCTCAATGAGAAAGTCCTCGTAGGACCTACGCCTTGTACGTAATTCGGCCATTATAATCATCTTAATCAAGCTATGATGGTAGAGGGCAGTTTCAGGGTTTTTACCAGCAGATTGAACTCCTTGGGCCATCTTATGCAAACTTTGTTGTAAATAATATGGGAAATTAATTTCTCGATGCTCAGAGAAATGTAGTAGTAGACGAATATGATATAGGAAAACAGCGGCATACTTGCCCTCACATGTAACAAACCTTTGCAGGACTCTGACTAATAGGTGCCAATTATTCTCCAAGTAGCTTCACAATACTCCTTTGGACAAGCTGAGTGTATAGTAGGTGGGCTTGAGGAACTTGGTGTTGAGATTTTGAGGTAGCATCGGGTGTGCTCTAGCCGTGAGATTTTGTGGAAGGGCTAAGACACACAAGACCTCCAAAACCCAGAAAGCGTTTGCAGAAATTTCATCTGGTTTGTGAGATATTAAAATAATTCATTTTTTTAAGGAGGACCCTAAGTCTAACTTAGGGAATTAGAAAAATGAAAGTGAATTAATTAAACACATGTGATGAAATGTTCTAAGTGCTGTAGGTCAAATAGTCTTTTAATCTGAGCCGTTGATAAGAGATTAGATCACGATCGTTGATGTGTCAACGAGAACAGAATAAGAGAAAGGCTTGGGGTCAGTTGGAGACACACACATTGGCAGAGCACTGAAGCTAAGTCAAATTTCTGGGGCGGGGTTTTGCTGAGAAATTTGAAATGAGTTTGCAGTGCAGTGAGGGGCAAAGATCGGTGAGGAATGATCTGATCGAAGGTCGAGAATACAACAAGGCAGAGGGGCAGTGAGTACCAGTTAGCGCAGAGCGAACTAGGAGGACGCAGTTCAACCAACACCATGCAGAGATTGCGTAAGCCCAGCTAGGGTGATGCAGACCCAGCCAGCGCAACACCAACCAAGGTGATGCAGTCCCAGCCGAGGTAGCGCAACACTAGTCAAGGTGACGCAGTGGGGACGCTGGCCAGTTAAGGGCTGACGCAGAGGCTGCAAAGGCAGTGCTGAGGGTTCCAGTGGGCGAGAAGGGGCTGGTGATCTGTAAATCCCGTTTGAGGGTGTGATACAGCCATATCTTCTGTCTCCGAGTGAAAGGTACTTATTGCCATGTAATTTCTCTGTAGGGCCAACCATTTTTGGTGCCCAGAATGCTGTATTCAGATTCTGCATAATAACAAAACCCTCTAGAGCCGCTGCACCGATTTTCCCGCATTGGGTTTTTTTGGGGACATATGTTTGAAAAATCGTGTGTAATCTTGTCACATGTGTGTATTGTTCAATAAATGATTTGTAGATGTGTAGGTTGCAGTTATTGTCTACTTTAATGTTTTTCTGAATAATTCAGTAAAATAACTTGTTAAGTTAATTAAACAAGTAGGAGAAGTAGATCTAGATACTGTAGTAGGGTTTCTGTTTTGAAACTTTCACACTTGGTGCAGTCTGATGCATCCATGTGGCTGCCTTTGAAGAATGGCTCACCCATGGAAGGCTACCCGGTAACCCTGCTGATAGACTCATCAATGATCTTGAATTCCAAATTACCAACCTTTAGATTTTCCCCATCAAAGCTCTGCGCAAAAACTAGTGCAACTTTGTCATTAAACCCTTGGAATTTCTGGAGAAAAATCATCCATCCTCGGCCCTCTAATATCTCCTTACACTGTTCATACTCTGGGCTTTGTGCAAATTGCCCAAAGGTCGGTTCATGCCTGTCGGCTCCCATGCTGATATGAAGCTAGGTCTCCCAAATTTAGTTGAAAAACAATTTTACAATTGACTGCCCTGTATCAAATGGTCACGACGTTGCTGCTTTGGCCTTATGAATTTAAAAACTTGCCTCAACGGTCGATCCGACGACTTATACCGTACTCTATGGGAATGGTGAATGGGCAGAGGTGAAGTATCGAGCATTGGGTATCGTGATGGCCGCTCACCCAATCATCATTTTATTTGCTAGAGGGATAAATCATCGAGGGTGAAATGAGGGATTGATATGCATGAACATGATTAGGAAGGGAGTGGGGGATAAGAAGGGATTAATAATCATAAGAAGGAGCAATGTTATGGAAAAGGTGGAAATGGTAAATAGAGGTACACATTTACGTAACAATATAGTCGAATATTTATGATCTAGTCTAGATAAATCATAATCACATACCTGTAGATCTACCTTATAATAATTTGAAACTCGAAGTTTGAAGAATCATGCTGGGCCTGACTTGGAATAATAGCATCAGAATCAATCATGAACAATGATATCTCTGCAACCATATTATCCAGTGGAAATTGTACACAACCTTGCCTTTGTAAGTGTCATGCTCAGAACTCATTTGATGACAATGATCAAATACGTATATGCAGTTAAGTACAAGAATTTTAAGTACAGGAGGTTTTTAAGTACAAAATGAGTTTAAACAGAACCAAAAACAAAAGTCTTCCTGCAATATCATCACACAACCTTCTGTAGTTTGCGTCTAAATCATGAAACAAATTCTGGAACATCATCTCATGGATTTTGACCAGGCCTGGGTGATTGCTGCCTGGGGAATTTCATGTTTAAAGATTTTGAAATGTTCAGAAAGAAGACTCCAGGGGGCTTCTTTTCCGGAAGTATTTTGCTGAGCCCGGAAAAGAATAATTTTATGCTCAACAGATCCCTAACTACTACCACCTCATGATTTTAACGAGCCTGAAGTAGCCATGTGCTTGAGGCATTCACTTTTAAAGAGTCTGAATAACCCAAAGCAGAATCTTGGGGGGTTTCTTTTCCGTAGATATTCCCTTGACCCCGGAAAAGAATAATTCTGTACTCAAGAAATCCCTAAACTACTATTGTTCCATTAAATTTTTACGAGCCTGGATCAGTGACTGCTCGGGATTTTCAGTTTTTAAGAGTCTCTATTATCTAAAGAAGACTCCAAAAGGTCCTTTTCCATAATTAATGTGTCAAGTCTGGTTAAAGGAATAAATTTACCCAAGACATATTTCTCCTTTATTCTACATGAGCTGTGAGGAGAACACCTAAAGATATGGAAAATATGTTAGCTCACTGTTTATTTATATTATATATATGTATATGTAAATATAAGAATAAAATCAGTTTGAAGGGCCGACAGAAGCCGGGTCCTTCCTTGAACTAATTCCATCTCCGAATCTTTCATTACTTGCTGTAAAATTTCCTGGTGAGAGAGAGGTCGATGGTACAATTTCAACCGATGGCCATTTGCTACAAATGAGGTTTTCTCATAATCAATTGTTTTAATGCAGACAAAGCCATTATCGAAGACTTCCTCTACTTCGTAGGGTCCTAACCATTTGGTTGAAAACTTACATTTGAAATGTTTGAACTTACTGTCATAGAGTAAGGCCCAATCCCTTGGCTGAAATTTTTTTTTCTTCATAAATTTATCATGCCATCGAGCTTGCTGATCCTGTACTAACATGGTTCCGTGAAATGCATCTTGCCTGATCTCATCAAGCTCATTTAACTGCATCAATATTTGTTCTTGGGCGTCATTCAAGTTCATTCCGAATTGAATAGCTGTGCAAAATGTCTTTACCTGAAATTCAATTGGAAGCAACACTTGTTTTCCATATACTAATTCATAAGGGATGTGCCCTGGTACATTCCTCCAAGTGATACGATGGGCCCACAATGTTTTAGGTAACTTGTCAACCCAATCACCATGGTGTAGTTGAATGGTTTTGGTGAGGATGGATTCCAAGACTTTGTTTGTGGATTCTCCCTGCCGATTTTCTTGGGGGCGGTATGGAGTGGATTTCCGATGCTTAATCTGATATTGTTCAGTGATGGCCTTTACCAATTTGGATGTGAATTGTGTGCCTTGGTCAGTAACAATTTCCTGAGGCACCCCAAAGAGGGTGAATATATCCTCAAAAAGGAAGTCCACCACTACTTTCTTGGAAGCTGAATATAAAGCTTTGGCCTCCACCCACTTTGTTACATAATTAGTGCAGACCAAAATATATCTCTTCTTCTTGGACATGGGAGAAATTGGTCCTACAAAATCCAATGCCCATTTTTCGAATGGTTCTATTGATATTTGTGTTTGGAGGGGCATCTCATCTGCTGGAACTAGTCTCCCCATCCGCTAACAGGCATCACGACTCGAGACAAACTTTTTGGCATCTTTGAAAAGTGTGGGCCAATAGTATCCTGCAGGTAGAACTTTGCAAGTGTTCTTTTATTTGTGAAATGTCCTCCACAAGGCTCGCCCTGGCAAGCTTTTAGTACATCGAACATCTCGTCTTCCCACAGACACCTTCTCATAATCAAATCAGGTCCTGTGCGGAATAGGTCCCCATCTATCCAGGAATAATTTTCACTTCGCCAAACAATATTATGTTTCTCCCTGGTAGAAATATTTTGTGTAAATTTTCCTGTTACCAGCTAATTAGCCATGTCAGCGAACCAGGGGGTAAGAGTTGATATTGCAAACAAGTTTTCATTAGGAAAGTCATCCGAAATTGGTGCCTAAACTGTTTCTTGAGCGATATTCATTTGGGATAAGAAATCAACAGCCAAGTTGTCATTCCCAGGCCTGCCAATCACAATAATGTTAAATTCCTACATTAAAAGCAAACATTTAGTAATTCTTCCATTAGTAATAGGTTTGTTCATTAAAAAATCTAATGGCAGAATGATCGGTATGGACAAAAGTCTAATAACCGCTAATGTAATGTCTAAACTGTGAAATTTTCAATCTGAAAATCTACAGTTGCAGTGATAAGATTTATTTCTCCTACTTATTACTCCAATAAGTTATTTATAGAAATCTATCCGTAAACTTTGAAATAAATACTACTGCAACATTCACAATTATATATTCAGAGAAGTAAACAGTAAAGAACATACGCATAAGAACCAATCACATGTGCACAATTAATTTTGGACAAATGTCCTCGGAAAAACCCAATGCTGGATAACTGGTGCAGCAGATGAGGGTTTTATTAATATTCTTCAGCAAATGAATCTTTACAAAGAATACACTGGTAGATAAAATCTGAAAACACCTGAGACAAAATTCTTGGCTCCTCCTGACAATTTCTTGACACTCGGATCAGCCTCTGCTTCCCTCTGTGCCTGTCTGCGTGTTTCTTTGCGAAGTCTCTGCGCTGGACTGTGTAAGTTTGCGTAGCGTCTGCATGGGTTCACTGTGCTGCAGCTCTGCGCTGCCTTCTGTGGCCCATTGCGTCTCTTTGTCCTCGAGCTCAGTCACTGCTGACTCCCTCCTTCTCCTTCTGCATCTGCAACTCTCCCATTGAGATCTAATGCTATTCCTTTAGAATTGATCTCCTTCCGGTACTAAGTGTATGCCCGACTTACTTTCCAAATGACCCTCAAGCCTTCTTTTATAATCTTCTCGTTGATGAATCAATGACTCATATTAGAAGTCTAATCAATGGCTAAGATTAAAAATTGACTTGATCTTCGTTTTCTAGAAGATTCACACTCTGTCTTAATTATTTAATTTCCCAAAGTTTAGACTTAGGGTCTCCATTAAAATAATTAATTATTTTAATAAGACATGAACCGAGTGGAATTTCCATAAATGGTTTCTAGGTTCTTTGGAATACTGATGTCCAAGTCTCCTCACAAAGTTTGAGACTTAGAACACTTTCCGATGCTACAAAAATCAACACTCCTTAGCGAGGAAAGTGTTCTAGCAATATGCTTGCTGCATGTTGCTATGCTTTTGAAGCATCCTTTGTGCTGCTGTCTCTGGACGCTGCCCCTCATCTGTTGCGCTGCTGCCTTCTGTACTGCTGCCCATGACACTGCCACTATCACTATTACATCTGTACTACAACTCCCTCTGAATCCTGATCCTATCCATTCCTGCTACTAGAATGGATTCTTGATCATCCCCATCTTCTCTTTGAAGTAGACAAACTTAGTCTTCCTCAGAGCCTTCGTGAGAATGTCTGCCACTTGTTCTCCTGTTGGAGTGTATTGCAACTGTACAACTCCTCGTTGGACACAGTCCCTGAAGAAGTGACACCTGATGTCAATGTGCTTCGACCGATCATGGAACACAGGATTTTCAGAGAGCTTGATGCAACTCTAATTATCACATAAAATATTGGTCGCTTCCATTTTCTCCTTTATTAGGTTCACAAGCAGTTTTCGAAGCCATATGGCCTCACACGAAGCTGTGATAGCTGCCATATATTCAGCCTTCGCTGAGCTTAGTGCCACGGATTTCTATTTCTTGCTCCACCAAGAAGTCATCCTTGCTCCTAGACTGAAACAATACCCACCAGTACTCTTCCGATCTACTGGATTCCCAGCCCAATTTGCGTTAGTGAACCCACTCAACTTGACATCACTGCTACGAGTGTACTTCGATCCAAGTTCGACTGTTCCTTGAAGGTCCCTGAGAACATGCTTGGCTACTGCCCAATGAGCCCTCTTAGGTTCCACCATGAACTGACTGAGGGTATTTACAGCATAATAGATGTCTGGCCTTGTGTTTACTAGATACATCAAAGATCCTATGAGCTGCCTATACAAAGTAGGATCAACCTCATCATCTTCGGACGTGTCGATTTTCTTCCAGTTGATGATCATTGGAGTCGTCACGGGTCTACAATTCTCCATCTGAAATCTCTTCAAAATCTCTGTAGTATATCTTCCTTGACCAAGAAAGATCTCCCCCTTCTGTTGCCAAACTTCCAACCCCATAAAATAGTGCATTAGCCTTAGATCCTTCATGTCGAATTCCGTAGCCAAATTCTTCTTGCAGTCTTTGATAAGCCTCGATGATCCTGTCAGAAATAGATCATCTACATATAAAACCAATATCAGGGGCTCACTCCCTACCCTTAAATAGTAGAGATTGGGATCTGCGTCACTCTTGAAAAATCCCATCTTCTGCAAGTGTAGTTGTCAATTCGACCATACCAGGCTCTAGGAGCTTGCCATAGTCCATACAAGGATTTCTTAAGCCTGCACACATGAGTCTTCTGATCATGCGTCTCGAAGCCTTCTGGTTGTTCAATATACACCTCTTCTTCTATCATCCCATTCAGGAACACAATCTTGACGTCCATCTGGTGAATCTCCCATCCCATCTGCGCAGCAAGGGATATCACGGATCTAATAGAGGTATATTTGGCTACTGGGGCGAAGGTTTCTTCATAATCTATCTTCCTTCTGAGCATACCCCTTGGCCACAAACTTGGCTTTAAATTTCTCGATGCTGCCATCTGCAACATACTTGACCTTGTAGATCCATCTTGATCCTACAACTGATCTCTCCTGAGATATGGGGACCACTTCCTAGACATCATTCGTCATGATGGAACTATATTCTTCCACCATTGCATCTACCCATACCTAGTGCTGAGTTGCTTCCCAAAAACTAGAAGGTTCCCCAACCTGTGCAACCAAGGCTTGATACCTCTCAGGCTGCTTACGTTGTCTTTTCTCATTTTGGGGGATTCCGACAAAGTCGTTTGCATCCCTCATAATTTGTCGTAGTTCCCTGCTCGTTCTCCCACTGGTAGTGGGCGGATTTACCTGCTCTCCCTCTTGCAAGTCCTCGGGATAAATGCCCCTAGGATCCCTAGAGGCAGCTGAATTATCTGTCGCTGGTTATGGAGGTTGAACCAGCGGATCCTCCTCAGATTGCGTAGCATAAGGCAACTCACAGGATCTTTTGAAGGCCCTCTCCTCCATGAATTTGACATCCCTTTGCAGCACAACTTTCCTACTTTCAGGAATATAGATGCGATATGCTTTTGCATTCTCACTATATCCTACCAGATACCCCTTTTCCGCAGTCATGTCCAATTTCTTCCTCTTCTCACTGGGCACATGACAGTGAGTTGTACTGCCAAAGATCGTAAAGTGACTCACCTCAGGCTTGCTGCCAGTGAAGACACTTTCCACTGTGATCTTTCCCAATGCAACGTGAGGGATCCCGTTCTGAACATAGACAGCTGTATTACAAGATTCAGCCCACATAAATTTGGGCATGTCTTGATCATACAACATCGCCCTTGCAGCCTCGACAATAGTCTTGTTTTTTCTTTCTGCCACACCATTCTACTCCGGATTATATGGAGCAGTCCAGTCTCTTCTGATACCTTCCCTTGCGCAGAATCTAGTGAATTCCTTGTCTGTGTATTCACCACCATTGTCTGAATGCAACACCTTGATCCTATTTCCTGTTAGATTTTCTACCAGAGCTTTAAACTCTTTAAACCAATTGAAGACTTTGTTCTTGGTCTTCAAAAAGTGGATCCAGGTTTTCCTGGAATGATCATCAATAAAGGTGACGAAATACTTGACACCACTAAGAGCTCTAGTGGACATTGGTCCACAGATATCCGAGTGTATTAAGCCCAATACACTCTTGGCCCTATTGATGCTTCTTTGATATGTTGCCTTGGCATATTTACCCAATACGCACCCTTTGCAGACATCGTCCCACTTGGTGCTCAGTTCTGGAACTTTTGTGACAATTTTTTTGAGAATTTTAAATTTTTAACGCCCCATGATGCAAATGTCCCATTCTTCTGTGCCATAGTTCATTCAGGTCCATTTCATCAGCGCTGCCTATTAGTGCCATTGGGGATTCGAGCTGCAACTTGTAAAGTTTGTTGCTCCTTACTTCGATCTGTGCTTTCTTCTTCCAACTAGCATGTTTGACATAAACCCTGTTACCAATAAAGTAAACACCATAACTTCAGTTTTGAAGTGGAGACAATGAGAGCAAGTTCATTCCCAGCCCGAGCACATGCAGTATATTAGTGGCCCGAAGCTTATTTCTAGCCTCAGTTTGAAATACTATGGTACCTCTTCCAAGAGGGGTACATTTTTCTTTATTACCCATGGTTATTTTAAAATTCATTTGCTCTTCTTGGTAGTCGGAAAAACATTCCCGCACTCCTTTCATATGAGCAAAAGCTCCACTGTTAATGTACCAAACCTCAGGAGAAGCAGTGCTTGACACACAAGCAAATTCTTCTTCAAGTCTGGATGCCAGAACAGAAACATCGTGATCCATTTGTTCTATCATGCTTCTTTCCCTCTCTGGGAAAACTGCGTGAACCCCTTCGAGCTGCTGCCGCAATGTTAGATTTTTGTTCACTTGTCGATTCTCCATTCCTGTTACTCATCTCTAGCTCTGATACCATGTGAAATTTTGAATCTGAAAATCTACAGTTGTAGTAATAGATTTATTTCTTCTACTTATTACTCCAATAAGTTATTTACAAAAATCTATCAGTAAACTTCGAAATAAATACTACTACAACATTCATAATTGTATATGCAAAGAAGTAAACAGTGAAGAACATAAGCATAAGAACCAATCACATGTACATAGTTATTTTTGGACAAATGTCCCTGGAAAAACCCAATGCGGGAAAATCGGTGCAGGATATGAGGGTTTTATTAATATTCTTCAGCAAATGAATCTTTACTTTACAAGGAATACATTGACAGATAAAGTCTAAAAACACCTGAGACAGAATTCTCGGCTCCTCTCGACAATTTCCTGACACCTGGATCAACCTCTGCTTCCCTCTGTGCCTGTGTGCGTGTTTCTCTGCGTAGTCCCTGCACTGGACTGCGTAAGTTTGGGTAGGCTCTGTGTGGGTTCACTACGCTGCAGCTCTGCGCTGCATCTTGTGGCCCACTGCGTCCCTCTGTCCTCGACCTCAGTCACTGCTGACTCCCTCATCCTCCTTCTGCTTCTGCAACTCTCCGCCCTGCAACTCTCCCACTGAGATCTAATTCTATTCCTTTAGAATTGATCTCCTTTGGGTATTGAGTGTATGTCCAAATTACTTTCCAAATGACCCTCATTCCTTCTTTTATAATCTTCTCGTTGATGAATCAACGACCCATATTAGAAGTCTAATCAATGGCTAAGATTAAAACTTGACTTGATCTTCGTTTTCTAGAAGATTCACTCTCTGTTTTATTAATAATCTTTAATTATTTAATTTCCCTAAGTTTAGACTTAGGGTCTCCATTAAAATAATAAATTATTTTAATAAGACATGAACCAAGTGGAATTTCCACAAACAGTTTCTTGGTTCTTTGGAATACTGATGTCCAAGTCTCCTCACAAAGTTTGAGACTTAGAACACTTTCCGATGCTACAAAAATCAACATAAACTAGCTATTAGCATGAACAATTGCTAACAATTCCTTTTCAATAACTGTATAGTTTAATTCAGGGGGTGAGAGGTTCTTGCTAACAAAATATATGGCATAAGGAGAATGATCTCCCCTTTGACCCAGCACAGCTCCAAGGGCGGTGTCTGATGCATCTGTGCAAATGTGAAATGGGAGAGACCAATTAGGCCCTTTTAATACCAGAGCAGTTGTTAGTTTATCTTTAAGTTCCTGAAAAGCATTATGACAGTTAGTGTCCCATAAAAATTCAACATCCTTAGAAAGCAATTTAAACATTGGTGCTGCAATTTCAGTGACAGTTGGTGTCCCATAAAAATTCAACATCCTTAGAAAGCAATTTAAACATTGGTGCTGCAATTTTAGTAAAATTTTCAATGAACTGTTGATCAGCATGTCCCAAGAAACTTCTTACCTCTTTTTGTGTGGTGGGAATCTAGATATGTGATATTACCTCTATTTTCGCTGGATCCAATTTTATTCCTTCTACCGATACGTGATGTCCCAAGACAATTCCTTTAGTTTGCATCATCTTGCATTTAGCACTACTAAGGGCCAATTGAGCTTCTTGACAACAGATCAACACTTTTTCCAAATTCTCTAAGGCTTGATCAAAATCATCCCCATATACTGTGAAGTCGTCCATATAGACTTCTACACAATCATGGATCAAATCAGAAAAGATAGCCAACACAGCTCGCTGAAATGTGGCTGGGGCATTACATAAACCCAAAGGAGAAACACGATAGGCATAGATACCCCATGGGCAGGTGAAGGTGGTCTTCTCTTGATCCTCCGGGGCTATTTGAATCTGGTAATAGCCACTATACCCATCTAGAAAAAAAATACTTTTCTTCCCAGACAATGTATCAAGTACCTAATCAATAAATGGTAAAGAAACTAATCCCGTAAGGTGGCCTTGTTCAGCGCCCTATAGTGTACGCAGATTCGCCATTTCTCATTTTTCTTTGGAACTGCCACCAATGGTGATACCCATTTACTCTCGGAAATAGGATATATGAAATTTGCACTCAGGAGCTTCTGCAATTCATCTTTCACTATATCTTTCAAAGCTGGGTTCATACGCCTCTGAGGTTGCCTAACGAGTCTAAAATTTCATCATTTGTATAGATATGGTGTATACATGTGTCTGGATGAATACCTTTCATGTCCAAGTAATCCCAAGTGAATGCTTTCAACTGCTTTTGAACTCTGTTCAATGCTGGGTGTTTCTGTTCTGTACTTTGAGAAAGGAGACCGAAGGAGGTAACCTCAGACCACTTTGGACTTGGTAGCTAGCCCTACCAAATCAGAGAGGGCTCTCTTTGCAATCTCTCAGCCAATGAAGTGTTTGGAGAGGGAAATAGATCCTAGGCTAGATATTCAGCTCACTTAGGGTTTGACTTTTAGGGTTTGCTGGATCAGGTTCAAAGGTCTAGGGAACTAGGTCAGGGTTTCAAATGATTCTGTTGCAGGGATACAATGGGGCAAGGTAGGTATGTTCAGTAACATATTTGAGTTGTCATTGTGGTTTAGGGTTGAAATAGAGAAGGTTCAAAATGAGCATAAGATTATGAGTTCATTTATCAGAAGAAATGAGACATAAATGTGAAATTTTCAATCTGAAATACTACTGCAGTGATTGATTTATTTCGCCTACTTATTTATGATAAGTTATTTTCAGATGCTTCAGTAAATTCTGAAATAAGCACAGCTGCAACATTCCCTTAATCAAAAGCAGAAGAACAAATAGAACACATATAACACAATAGAAACAATCACATGAACACAATTATTTTTGGACAATTGTCCCCAAAAAAACCCCATGTGGGAAAACCAGTGCAGCAGATGAGGGTTTATACTATTCTTCAGTAGTAGCAAAATCTTTTACAGAAAATATGATGAGCAGATGTCTGGCATACACCTGAGATAATTTTTCTGAACACTTCGGAAGAATTTCTGACACACTAGCTGCACCCTTCCTTCCTCTATGTCACTCTTCGTGGCCTTCTGCGCAGTCACTACGTTGGACTGCGTCACTCTGCGTGGAGGGCCAATGTCGCTGCTCAGCGCTGCTCTCTCTAAGTTCTTCTTCTGCCTTCTTCTCGCTCTGTTGACTTCCCCTTCCTCCTTCTGCGTCTGCAACCCCACCCTCTGAAATTGAATTCTCTTACTTCAGAATTGATTTCCTTCGGGTACTGAGAGTGTGCCCGACTTGCTTTCCAAATTACCAACCTTTACATTTTCCCCATCAAAGCTCTGCGCAAAAACTAGTGCAACTTTGTCATTAAAAATTTGGAATTTCTGGAGAAAAATCATCCACCCTCAGCTCTCTAATACCTCCTTACACTGTTCATACTCTGGGCTTTGTGCAAATTGCCTAAAGGTTGGTGCATGCCTGTTGGCCCCCATGTGATATGAAGCTAGGTCTCCAAAATTTAGCTGAAAAACAATTTTACAGTTGACTGCCCTGTATGAAATGGTCACGGCGTTGCCGCTTTGGCCTTATGAATTTAAAAACTTGCCTCAACGGTTGATTCGACAGCTTATATCGTACTCTGTGGGATGGTGAATGGGTGGAGGTGAGGTATCGAGCATTCGGTATCGTGATGGCCGCTCACCCAATCATCATTTGATTTGCCGGAAGGATAAATCATCGAGGGTGAAATGAGGGATTGATATGCATGAACAAGATTAGGAAGGGAGTGGGGGATAAGAAGGGATTAATAATCATGAGAAGGAGCAATGTTATGGAAGAGATGTAAATGGTAAATAGAGGTACACATTTACATAACAATATAATAGAATATTTATGATCTAGTCTAGATAAATCATAATCACATACCTTTTGATGTAACTTATAACAGTTTGAAACTCGAAGTTTGAAGAATCATGCTAGGCCGACTTGGAATAATAACATAAGAATCAGTCATGAACAATGATATCTCTGCAACCATATTATCCAGTGGAAACTGTACACATCCTTGCCTTTGTAAATGTCATGCTCATAACTCATTTGACGACAGTGATCAAATAAGTATATGCAGTTAAGTACAGGAATTTTAAGTACAGGAGGTTTTTAAGTACAGAATGAGTTTAAACAGAACCAGAAACAAAAGTTTTCCTGCAATATCATCACACAACCTTCTATAGTTTGCCTTTAAATCATGAAACAAATTCTGGAACATCATCCCATGGATTTTGACCAGGCCTGGGTGATTGCTGCCTGGGGAATTTCATATTTAAAGAGTCTGAAATGTTCAAAAAGAAGACTCTAGTGGGCTTCTTTTCCGGAAGTATTCCGTTGAGCCTGGAGAAGAATAATTCTATACCACCTCATGATTTTAACGAGCCTGAAGTAGCCATGTGCTCGAGGCATTCACTTTTAGAGAGTCTGAATAACCCAAAGTAGAATCTAGGGGGGTTTCTTTTCCGTAGATATTCCCTTGACCCCGGAAAAGAATAATTCAGTACTCAAGAAATTCCTAAACTACTACTGTCCCATTAAATTTTTACGAGCCTGGATCAGTCACTGCTCGGGATTTTCAGTTTTTGAGATTCTGAAATATCCAAAGAAGACTCCAAAAGGTCCTTTTCCATAATTAATGTGTCAAGTCTGGTTAAAGGAATAAACTTACCAAGACATATTTCTCCTTTATTCTACATGAGTTGTGAGGAGAACACCTAAAGATATGGAAACTATGTCAGCTCATTGTTTATATATATATGTGTAAATATAAGAATACAATCAGTTTGAAGGGCCGACAGAAGCTAGGTCCTTCCTTTGAACTAATTACATCTCTGGATCTTGCATTACTTGCTTTAAAAATTCCTGGCGAGAGAGAGGTCGATGGTACAATTTCAACTGATGACCATTTGCTACAAATGAGGTTTTCTCATCATCAATTGTTTTAATGTGAACAAAGCCATTATTGAAGACTTTCTCTACTTCGTATGGTCCTAACCATCTGGTTGAAAACTTACCTTTGAAATGTTTGAACTTACTGTCATATAGTAAGGCATAATCCCTTGGGTGAAAAACTTTTTTCTTGATAAATTTATCGTGCCATCGAGCTCACTGATCCTGTACTAACATGGTTCTGTGAAATGCATCCTGCCTGATCTCATCAAGCTCATTTAACTGCATCAATCTTTGTTCTTGGGCGTCATTCAAGTTCATTCCCAATTAAATAGCTGTGCGAAATGTCTTTACCTGAAATTCAATTGGAAGCAACACTTGTTTTCCATATACTAATTCATAAAGGGTGTGCCTCGTTACATTCCTCGAAGTGATATGATAGGCCCACAATGCTTCAGGTAACTTGTCAACCCAATCACCATGGTGTAGTTGAGTGGTTTTGGTGAGGATGGATTCGAAGACTTTGTTTGTGGATTCCACCTGCTCGTTTGCTTGGGGGTGGTATGGAGTGGATTTTCGATGCTTTATCTGATATTGTTCAGTGATGGCCTTTACCAATTTGGATGTGAATTGTGTGCCTTGGTCAATAACAATTTCCCGAGGCACCTCAAAACGGGTGAATATATCCTCAAAAAGGAAGTCCACCATTGCTTTCTCGGAAGCTGAATACAAATCTTTGGCCTCCACCCACTTTGTTGCATAATCAGTGCAGAGCAAAATATATCTCTTCTTCTTGGACATGGGAGAAATGGGTCCTACAAAATCCAATACCCATTTTTCGAATGGTTCTATTGATATTTGTGTTTGGAGAGGCATCTCATTTGCTGGAACTGGTCTCCCCATCCGATGACAGGCATCACAACTCGAGGCAAACTTTTTGGCATCTTTGAAAAGCATGGGCCAATAGTATCCTGCATGTAGAACTTTATAAGCTTATCTTTTATCTGCGAAATGTCCTCCACAAGGCTCGCTGTGGCAAGCTTTTAGCACGTAGAAAATCTCGTCTTCTTGCAGACACCTTCTCATAATAAAATCAGGTCTTGTGCAAAATAGGTCCCCATTTATCCAGGAATAATTTGCACTTCGTTGAACAATATTATGTTTCTCCCTGGTAGAAATATTGTGGAAATTTTCCTGTTGCCAGCTAATTAGCCATGTGAGCAAACCGGGGGGTAAGAGTTGATATTGCAAACAAGTTTTCATCAGGAAAGTCATCCGGAATTGGTGCCTAAACTGTTTCTTGAGCGATATTCATTCGGGATAAGAAATCAACAGCTAAGTTGTATTTCCCAGGCCTGTCAATCACAGTAATGTTAAATTCTTGCATTAAAAGCAGCAATCTAGTAATTCTTCCATTAGAAATAGGTTTGTTCATTAAAAATCTAATGGCAGAATGATCGGTATGGACAAAAGTCTCATAACTGGTAATGTAATGATTAAACTGTGAAATTTTCAATCTAAAAATATACCGTTGCAGTGATAGTTTTATTTCTGCTACTTATTACTCCAATAAGTTATTTTCAGAAATCTATCAGTAAACTTCGAAATAAATACTACTGCAACATTCACAATTATATATGCAGAGAAGTAAACAGTAAAGAACATAAGCATTAGAACTAATCACATGTACACAGTTATTTTTGTACAAATGTCCCCGGAAAAGCCCAATGCGGGATAACTGGTGTAGCAGATGAGGGTTTTATTAATATTCTTGAGGAAATGAATCTTTACAAGGAATACACTGCCAGATAAAATCTGAAAACACCTGAGACAGAATTCTCAGCTCCTCCTGACAGTTTCCTGACACCCGGATCAACCTCTGCTTCCCTCTGTGCCTGCTGCGTGTTTCTCTGCGCAATCCCCGCGTTGGACTGCGTAAGTTTGCGTAGGCTCTGCGTGGGTTCACTACGCTGCAGCTTTGCATTGCCTCCTGTGGCCCACTGCGTCCCTCTGTCCTCGAGCTCAGTCACTCATGACTCCCTCCTTCTCCTTCTTCTTCTGCAACTCTTTGCCGTGCAATTCTCCCACTGAGATCTAATTCTTTTCCTTCAGAATTGATCTCCTTTGGGTACTGAGTGTATGCCCGACTTACTTTCCGAATGACCCTCAAGCCTTCTTTTATAATCTTCTCGTTGATGAATCAACGACCCAGATTAGAAGTCTAATCAATGGCTAAGATTAAAACTTGACTTGATCTTCGTTTTCTAGAAGATTCACACTCTGTCTTATTAATACCCTTTAATTATTTAATTTCACTAAGTTTAGACTTAGGGTCTCCATTAAAATAATTAATTATTTTAATAAGACACGAACCGAGTGGAATTTCCACAAACGGTTTCGGGTTCTTTAGAATATTGATGTCCAAGTCTCTTCACAAAGTTCGAGACTGAAAACACTTTTCGATGCTACAAAAATCAACACTCTTTCTTAGCGAGGAAAGTGTTCCAGCAATATGCCTACTGCATGTTGCTTTGCTTTTGAAGCATCCTTTGCGCTGCTGATCTCTGGACGCTACCCCTCATCTGTTGCATTGCTGCTGCCTTCTGTACTGCTACCCATGACACTGCCACTGTCACTGCTGCATCTGTACTGTAGCTCCCTTTGAATCCTGATCCTATGCATTCCTGCTACTAGAATGGATTCTTGATCATCCCCATCTTCTCTATGAAGTAGACAAACTTAGTCTTCCCAGAGCCTTCGTGAGAATGTCTGCCACTTGTTCTCCTGTTGGAGTGTACTGCAACTGTACAGCTCCCCGTTGGACATAGCCCTGATGAAGTGACAACTGATGTTAATGTGCTTCAACCGATCATAAAACACAGGATTTTTAAAGAGCTTGATGCAACTCTGATTATCACATAAAACACTGGTTGCTTCCATTTTCTCCTTTAGTAGGTTCACAAACAGTTTCCGAAGTCATATGGCCTCATACGAAGCTGTGCTAGCTGCCATATAATCAGCCTCCGCTGAGCTCAGTGCCACATATTTTTGTTTCCTGCTCCACCAGGAAGTCAAGTCATCCCTGATCCTAGACTGAAACAATAGCCATTGGTACTCTTCCAATCTATTGGATTCCCAACCCAATCTGCGTTGGTGAACCCACTCAACCTGACATCATTGCTACGAGTGTACTTCAATCCAAGCTCGACTGTTCCTTGAAAGTACCTGAGGACATGCTTGGCTGTTGCTCAATGAGTCCTCTTAGATTCCACCATGAACTGACTGAGGGTATTTACAGCATAATGGATGTCTGGCCTCCTGTTTACCAGACACATCAAAGATCCTATGAGCTGCCTGCACAGAGTAGGATCAACCTCATCATCTTCGGACGTGTCGATTTTCTTCCAGTTGGTGATCATTGGAGTCGTCATGGGTCTACTATCCTCCATTTGAAATCTCTTCAGAATCTTTGTGGTATATCATCCTTGACCAAGAAAGATCTCCCCCTTCTGCTGCCAAACTGCCAATCCCAGAAACTAGTGCCCCCTTCTGCTGCCAAACTGCCAATCCCAAAAAATAGTGCATTAGCCCTATATCCTTCATGTCGAATTCTGTAGCCAAATTCTTCTTGCAGTCTTTGATGAGCCTCGATGATCCTGTCCGAAATAGATCATCTACATATAAAACTAGTATCAAGGGCTCACTCCCTACCCTGAGATAGTAGATATTGGGATCTGAGTCACTCTTGACAAATCCCATCTTCTGCAAGTAGCTGTCAATTCAACCATACCAGGCTCTAGGAGTTTGCTTTAGTCCATACAAGGCTTTCTTAAGCCTGCACACATGAGTCTTCTGATCATGCATCGTGAAGCCTTCTGGTTGTTCAATATACACCTCTTCTTATATCACCCCATTCAGGAACGCAGTCTTAACGTCCATCTGGTGAATCTCCCATCCCATCTGTGCAACAAGGGATATTACGGATCTAATAGAGGTATATCTGGCTACTGGGGTGAAGGTTTCTTCATAATCTATCCCTTCCTTCTGAGCATACCCCTTGGTCACAAACCTGGCTTTAAATTTCTCGATGCTGCCATTTGCAACATACTTGATCTTGTAGATCCATCTTGATCCTACAACTGATCTCTTCTGAGGTCTAGGGACCACTTCCCAGACATCATTCATCATGATGGAACTGTATTCTTCCACCATTGCATCTACCCATACCTGGTACTGAGTTGCTTCCCAGAAACTAGAAGGTTCCCCAACCTATGAAACCAAGGTTTGATACCTCTCAGGTTGCTTATGTTGTCTCTTCTTTTTTTGGGGGACTCCGACAGAGTCTTCTGCATCCCTCAGAATTTGTCGTAGTTCACAGCTTGTTCTTCCACTGGTAGTGGGCGGATTTACCTGCTCTTCCTCTTGCAAGTCCTCCGGAGAAATGGCCCTTGGATCCCAATGCCTTGGAGAGGTAGCTGAATTATCTGCTACCGGTTGTTGAGGTTGAACCAATAGATCCTCCTCAGAGTGCGTAGCAGAAGACAACTTGCGGGATGTTCTGAAGGTCCTCTCCTCCATGAATTTCACATCCTCCCGCACCACAACTTTCCTGCTCTCAGGACTATAGATGCGATATGCCTTTGCATTCTAATTGTATCCTACCAGATACCCCTTTTCCTCAGTCATGTCCAACTTCTTCCTCTTCTTACTGGGCACATGACAGTAAGTTGTACTGCCGAAGATCCTAAAGTGACTCACCTCAGGTTTGATGCCAGTGAAGACACTCTCTGGTGTGATCTTTCCCAATGCAACGTGAGGGATCCTGTTCAGAACACAGACAACCGTATTACAAGCTTCAACCCACAGAAATTTGGGCATGTCTTGATCATACAACATTGCCCTTGCAGCCTCGACAATAGTCCTATTTTTCCTTTCTGCTACACTATTCTGCTCCGGATTATATTGAGTGGTCCACTCACTTCTGATACCTTCCCTTGCGCAAAACCCAGTCAATTCCTTGTCTGTGTATTCACCACCATTGTCTGAACGCAGCACCTTGATCCTCTTTCCTGTTAGATTTTCTACCAGAGCTTTAAACTCTTTAAATCGACTGAAGACTTCGTTCTTGGTCTTCAAAAAGTAGATCTAGGTTTTCCCAGAATGGTCATCAAGAAAGGTGATGAAATACTCGGCACCACTAAGAGCTCTAGTGGACATTGGTCCACAGATATCCGAGTGTATTAAGCCCAATACACTCTTGGCCCTATTGTTGCTTCTCTGATACGCTGCCTTGGCATATTAACCCAATACGCACCGTTTGCAGACATCGTCCCGCTTGGTGCTTAGTTCTGGAACTCCTATGACAGTTTTCTTGAGATTTTTTAATGCCCCATGATGCAAATGTCCCATTCTTTTGTGCCATAGTTCATTCAGGTCCGTTTCATCAGCGCTGCCTATTAGTGCCATTGGGGATTTGAGCTGCAACTTGTAAAGTTTGTTGCTCCTTACTTCGATTTGTGCTTTCTTTTTCCAACTGGGGTGTTTGACGTAAACCCTGTTACCAATAAAGTAAACATCATAACCTCGGTTTTGAAGTTGAGACACTGAGAGCAAGTTCATCCCGAGCCCGGGCACATGCAGTTCATTAGTGGCCCGAAGCTTATTTCCAACCTCGGTCTGAAATACTATGGTACCTCTTCCAATAGGGGTGCATTTTGCTTTATTACCCATGGTTAATTTTCATCTGCTCCTCTCGGTAGTCGGAAAAACATTCCCACACTCTTGTCTTATGAGCAGAAGCTCCACCGTCAATGTACTAGAGCTCAGGAGAAGCAATTCTTGACACACAAGCAAATTCTTCTTCAAGTCTGTATGCCAGAACAGAAACATCATGATCCATCTATTCTATGATGCTTCTTTCCCTCTCTGGAGAACTGTGTCAACACCTCCAAGCTGCTGCTGCAATGTTATATTTCTGTTCACTTGTCGATTCTTCGTTCCTATTACTCATCTCTGGCATTGATACCATGTGAAATTTTCAATATGAAAATCTATAGTTGCAGTGATAGATTTATTTTTCCTACTTATTACTCCAATAAGTTATTTACAGAAATATATCAGTAAACTTCGAAATAAATACTACTGCAACATTCACAATTGTATATGCAGAGAAGTAAACAGTAAAGAACATAAGCATAAGAACCAATCACATGTATTATTTTTGAACAAATGTCTTGGGAAAAACCCAATGCGGGAAAACCGATGCAGCAGATGAGGGTTTTATTAATATTCTTCAGCAAATGAATCTTTACAAGGAATACATTGGGAGATAAAATCTGAAAACACCTGAGACAGATATCTCGGCTCCTCCCGACAGTTTCTTGACACCCGAATCAACCTCTGCTTCCCTTTGTGCCTGTCTGCGTGTTTCTCTGCATAGACACTGTGCTAGACTGCATAAGTCTTCGTAGGCTCTGCGTGGGTTCACTGCGTTGCAGCTATGTGTTGCCTCCTGTGGCCCACTACGTCCCTCTGTCCTCGAGCTCGGTCACTGTTGTCTCCCTCCTTCTCCTTTTGCTTCTGCAACTCTTCGCCCTGCAACTCTCCCATTGAGATCTAATTCTATTCCTTCAGAATTGATCTCCTTCAGGTACCGAGTGTATGCCCGACTTACTTCCAAATGACCCTCAAGCCTTCTTTTATAATCTTCTCGTTGATGAATCAACGGGCCAGATTAGAAGTCTAATCAATGGCTAAGATTAAAACTTGAGTTGATCTTCGTTTTCTAGAAGATTCACACTCTGTCTTATTAATACCCTTTAATTATTTAATTTCCCTAAGTTTAGACTTAGGGTCTCCATTAAAACTATTAATTATTTTAATAAGACATGAACTGTGTGGAATTTCCACAAACGGTTTCTGGGTTCTTTGGAATACTGACGTCCAAGTCTCCTAAAATTTTTTGAGACTTGAACACTTTCCGATGCTACAAAAATCAACATAAACTAGCTATTAGTATGAACAACTGCAAACAATTCCTTTTCAGTAACTGTATAGCTTAATTCAACGTGTGAGAGGTTCTTGCTAACAAAATATATGGTGTAAGGAGAATGATCTTCCCTCTGACATAGCACAACTCCAAGGGCAGTGTCCGATGCATTTGTGCAAATGGGAAATGGGAGAGACCAATTAGGTCCTCTCAATACCAGAGCAGTTGTTAATTTATCCTTAAGTTCCTGAAAAGCATTCTGACAGTTAGTGTCCCATAAAAATTCAACATCCTTAGAAAGCAATTTTAACATTAGTGCTGCAATTTTATTAAATTTTTCAATGAAGCGACTATAGTATCCGGCATGTCCCAAGAAACGTCTTACATCTTTCTGTGTGGTGGGAATCTTGGATATGTGGTATTACCTCTATTTTTTGCCGGATCCACTTTTATTCCTTCTGCCAATACGTGATGTCCCAAGACAATTCCTTTAGTTTGCATCATCTTTCATTTAGCACTACTAAGGGCCAATTGAGCTGCTTGACAATGGATCAACACTTTTTCCAAATTCTATAAGGCTTGATCAAAATCATCCCCATATGCTGTGAAGTCGTCCATATAGACTTCTACACAGTCATGGATCAAATCAGAAAAGATAGCCAACACAACGCATTGAAATGTGTTTGGGGTATTACATAAACCAAAAGGAAGAACACGACAGGCATAGGTACCCAACGGGCAGGTGAAGGCAGACTTCTCTTGATCTTTTGGGGCTATTGGAGTTTGGTTATAACCACTATACCCATCTAGAAAAGAAAAATACTTTTTCCCAGACAATGTATCAAGTACCTAATCAATAAATGGTAAAGGAAAATAATCCCGCAAGGTGGCCTTGTTCAGCTCCCTATAGTCTACACAGATTCGCCATTTCCCATTTTTCTTTGGAACTACCACCAATGGTGATACCCATTTACTGTCGGAAATAGGATATATGAAATCTGCACTCAGGAGCTTCTGCAATTCATCTTTCATTATATCTTTCAAAGCTGGGTTCATATGCTTCTGAGGCTGCCTAACGGGTCTAATTTCATCATTTTTATAGATATGGTGTATACATGTGTCTGGATGAATACCTTTCATGTCCAAGTAAATCCCAAGTGAATGCTTTCAACTGCTTTTGAACTATGTTCAATACTTGGTGTTTCCGTTCTGTACTTAAATCATTGCCAATGTACAAAGTTTTCCCGTTGTTATCCTCCACAGTGTCCCAAGGCTGAGAAAGGAGACCGAAGGAGGTAACCTCAGACCACTTTGGACTTGGTAGCTAGCCCTACCAAATCAGAGAGGGCTCTCTCTGCAATCTCTCAGCCAATGAAGTGACTGGAGAGGAAAATAGATCCTAGGCTAGATATTCAGCTCACTTAGGGTTTGACTTTGAGGGTTTGCAGGATCAGGCTCAAAGGTCTAGGGAACTAGGTCAGGGTTCAAATGATTCAGTTGCAGGGATACAATGGGGCAAGGTAGGTATGTTCAGTAACATATTTGAGTTGTCATTGTGGTATAGGGTTGAAATAGGGAAGGTTCAAAATGAGCATAAGATTACGAGTTCATTTATCAGAAGAAATGAGACATAAATGTGAAATTTTCAATCCGAAATACTAATGCAGTGATTGATTTATTTCGCCTACTTATTTATGATAAGTTATTTACAGATGCTTGAGTAAATTCTGAAATAAACACAGCTGAAACATTCACTTAATTAAAAGTAGAAGAACAAATAGAACACATATAACACAATAGAAACAATCACACGAACACAATTATTTTTGGACAATTGTCCCCAGAAAAACCCAATGTGAGAAAACTGGTGCAGCAGATGAGGGTTTATATTATTCTTCAGCAGTAGCAAAATGGTTTACAGAAAATTTGACGAGCAGATGTCTGGCATACACCTGAGATAATTTTTCTGAACACTTCGGAATAATTTCTGACACATTGGAGGCACCCTTCCTCCCTCTGCGTCACTCTTCGTGGCCTTATGCGTAGTCACTACGCTGGACTGCGTCACTCTGCGTGGAGGGCCAGTGCTGCTGCTGAGCGCTGCTCTCTCTGCGTCCTCCTTCTGCCTTCTTCTTGATTTGTTGTAATATCCCCTAATTAGCAGAGATCTAATTGAGATATTGATTTTGATTAATATTGGAAAATCCTAATGTTAGGCGAAAAGAAAGTGGGTAGGGGACCCACAATTAATAATTAGGCTAAATAAAGTCTTTTCCTACAATCCCTATGGGAAAATTGCGGCTCTAGTGGTGGGGTCGAGTTGGCCTTAGGTGGCAGCGTAGAAGAGGTACGAAAAGGATAGCGTGGGATTGGCTAGAGGAAAGGCAGCACGTGATTGGCCAAGGAGAGGCAGCGTAGGCCAAGGTGGGACCCAAGGCATACGTTGGGTCTCAATGGATAAAAGGAAGAAGGGAAGGCTCATTTGGGGATTCTTTCATTCCTCTTATTTCTCTCAGTCATTTTGACTGAAGGACGCTTGAGCCAGAGAGCCAAGTCCGCAGTGCTGTTTAGCACACGAGATCTTCAAGCGGAGATCTCAACCTCTACCTCGGGGGAGTTCGAGTGCTCGCTCAGGAGAGGAGTTCCACATTTTGGGGAGGGAATTACATAGCAGCAACAACAGGAAGAGGGTAGCCCCTTCAGCACTACGTAGAGGTAGAGTAGACTGCGCTGTGCTTGCGCAATTCAGTTTGGTGTGCGTTCCGGGAGTGTGGAGAGTAGCGGAGTTTAAGCAGTAGATTTGGAGGGGAGGTTAGCCACCTCCTACCAGGGGTTTTGGTAGCTCTCCGGGGGCATTTTCTAGCAGATTCATCCAGAGTTTCGATTTACCCAGCAGCACAGTGAGCCAAGCCCAAGAGGGCCAAATTTCGAAGTCAAGCGTTGGGCGAACCCTTTCTGGGTTTTTCTGGGTTTATTGAGGAGAAGCCAAGATTAATTTGGCAAAATTTTCTGGGCAGGCTGGAGGCTTCAAACAAAGATCCTAACACAACCAGCAGCGACAGGAGTTAGAGAAAATTGGGCCGAAATTCCGGGGTCAACATCTGGCCAATTCCTTCGCGAGTTTTTGTGGGTTTGGTGAGTAGAGTCCGGGGTTAAAAGCCTGGAATTTTCTAAACAGAGGAAGTAGCCCAACCAGTATTTCGAAGTCAGCCAGCAACAACATTTTTGGGCCAGGCAACGCAGAGACTGAGCCATGCAGAGGCACTTTCAGCCAGAGTTTTTGCTTGAATTTGAGTTGTTCTTCAAGCCTGTCTTGAGCAGGTCTAGGTGCAAACTTTCCAGCACCTCAATTGTACTCTTTCCCAATATATTAATAAAATGGCTTAGTAGTGAATTTGGCTCCAGTTTGTGTTTTAATGGTGTTTGCATTTTTGTTGTAGTTACTTGTCTATTTGCACTTTTATTACTGTTAATCTCCATTTCGGATATTACATCTGTTAACTTCCCCTTCCTCCTTCTGCGTCTGCAACCCCGCCTCTACAACTTTACCCTCTAAAATTGAATTCTCTTACTTCAAAATCGATTTACTTTTGGTACTGAGAGTGTGCCCGGCTTGCTTTCCAAATAACCCTCAAGCCTTCTCTTATTGTCTTCTCGCTGATGAATCAACGACCCAGATTATATCTTTAATCAATGGCTCAGATTAAAAGATGATCTCGGTCTTCGTTTTCTTCCTCATGCAAGGGTGCATCATGCTGGTGTCTTGATGTTCCTTATCTAACAATACTATGTTGGAACTCTTTCCAGGAGCAAACACTAGTATTTTACCTCTGCGATTGGTTTTTGTCACTAATAGTTTACTTGAAGAGCCAACCTCTTGTGGCCTTGGTGGTGCCAATGGAGTACTTTGACTGCTAGGTTGACTTGTAGCAGGCAAAAGAGAAGCTGATTGCATGAATGCCTCCCAAGGTAGGTTGATCTGTGAAAGATGATGTAGAACAATGACTTTGACCAAGCCATGGTGAAATAGGTTTGCTTGGTGATCTTTCCCTTTGCTTTGGACCTTCTCTGTCATCTTGACAAGGCTTCTGCATAAGTAGTGAGGTAGGTTGAGAGGTTTGATTGCTGTAAAATGCATCAGCCGCCTTATGTGATACTGATATAGTCTTGAAACCCTCCCTTCACAAGTAAAGTACTTAATGATCATCTTCATTAAAGGAGCATACTTGTCAAGCAATTGTCTAAAGGGAAAGATGTGTGTAGGAGCATCTTTGTAGTGTGGCTTTAGGAAAACTTTGTAATTCTCAATGTCCAAATCCATCTCTTTAAACCAGATTTCTCCATGGTTAGGGAGACCTGTGGCTGAGGCTATGGCATCTGTTGAGATAGTGAAGTCAACCCCTGTTATGCTGGCCTTATCCCTCCTAAAATTGGTGGCAAAGAGGCTTGTTAATTTGGCATGGCAACCTGCCTCTTGAATCCTTTCACAAAAACTTATGCAGCCCGCACCTTCAAAGGATTTCTTGATGAAATATGAGGCCATGATTTCTTGGATCTGAGTTCGCTTAATCTGGAAACTTGCCCTCCTTTGTTATACTTTTTCTTCTCACTGTCCATAGTTCAGTCTGCATGATAAAACCCTAGCTAGGTAGGAAGAAAGGGGAGGGTATGATGGGAAAACAGGGGAAAAAGGGACCGCTGTATTGAGGGAAGGGAATGGAGAGGTTAGGGATTAGGTAAATTTGTGGGGAAATTCTAGCGGGTGGAGATAGATGTTAGGGAGTGTAGGGAGGTGTAATTTCTTGAAAAGAGTGAGGGAAAGATGATAAAAGATGCAAAACACGATCCTAGCCTATGAATTTGCCAAAAGCGCAACATAGGCAAGGGTTTGTAGGGAAAATGAGGGAGATCAAGTGAATGGGTATGGGAAATGTTTAGGGGAGGTATGTGAAGTATGGGTGAGGGCTGAGTCACTGGGTTCGGCGAATTTCAAGGTTGAAATTCGAAATTCGTCGAATATTAAACCAATTCGAATTTATTTGTTTAAATTCGCCCATAAAATTCGACTGCGTTTAATCTTTGACTAAAACCGAATTTCTAAACAGCACGCCGTTGGCATTGCACTCCCAGTGTTCATGAGTCGTGACTGGTCTCGTGACTTTGCAATCTCAAAAGCTTAGACTCCAGAGAATGACGATACTTCTCACATTGCTTTTTTTGGTTTAGTTGTTTGCAATGGTGAATCGGTGACTGTCGAAATCTGTAGTGTCGATATTTGTACAATGAAATTGCCTGATGCCAATGCAAAGATGATTGTCGAAATTTGAGTGTAGAGATCTACATAACGCATATGGTTCCAACACAATGGTGTCCAAGTCGTATTATGTAAGAAAAAATATTTACATAACTTTTAATAAACTTGGTCTACCTTCTACATTTACATAACTTATTTATATGTAAAAAAAAAATTACATAATAACCTAAAGTTTTATTCATAATTTATTTATTTATCGTTATAGTTATATATAATAATACACGATTTTTAATATATTTATAAAATTCATGAAATAATGGGTTCATAGGGTGAGTCACATAGTGAAGATGAGGAAACCATTTAGACATAAGCTAAGTCACTGTGTTTATTTAATTATTAATCATGTTGGCAATTTGGCAATGTTATTTTTATTTCTGGCATTTGTGTTTAAATTTATATATATATATATATATATATATATATATAATGTCGAACTTAATGTCGAATTTTATTGTCAAAATTTTAACTGTCGAACTTTATTCGAATTTCAAAGTTGTCGAACTTGAACACGAACGCGAACACGAACACGAACGCGGTGACTATGGGTGAGGGTGATAAAGCATAAAATCTAGGTGTTCTACAACTGTGATGAAGCAAAAACTCATAAAAACCAAAAGCGCAGTGAAACCCTAGGAGTGGGATTTCATTGAATTTTTCAAGGAGAATGATGCATAAGAAAGATAACAAATGTCTACTTACTTGCCAAATAGATGCTGTAACCTGTGAAAGGATGAAAGGAACCCCTTTGATGCTTGCTTGGCTTCCAATTTCAAAAACGCAACATAAGAGCCAGAAGCGTAGCGTAGGATGCAGAAGCGTAGCGTAGGAGGCAAGCAAGTGGTTTTGAGGATGAATTTCGATGCCCTGGTGGGTGGGATGAAGCTCAATGGTAGAGAGGTGCTCAATGAAGGTGAAATGAGCAATTAGAATGCTTGGATGGTCTTCTTATAGGCTGGAAGTCTATTTTTTGCTTTGGGTCTTGAAGTGACATCCCTTGTCTTTTTGAAAAATGGAATGATGGGATAGTGTACAACAACTTTATCACTTTATTATGCAAAGTATATCTTCATAAGGTGTAAAATGTACCTTAGAAATCATTTAGAACACTTTTTGCCTAATTACTAACTCCCATGATGGTGACCTAGGTGATGACATGACTCTCTATGACATTTTTGCTGACTTGACCTAATGATGACATCAAATGCATTTATGAAACTTATGATTTGGACCTTTGAACCTTGCAGTATGCATAATCATGATTTGATGATCAAAATGGTGAACAAGACACTATATTGATGACCAATCACAACGAGTGATAACATGACCAGGATGCATTTTTGACCTTAAATATGGTGTGAGGAGAAATATACCTAGACACACCAACCAATGATCAAATTTTATCTGAAAATTTATTTGAAACTATAAAATCTGACCTAGGACCCTATCAACTGACATTGAAAGAGTACATTTGATCACCTTTCTAATGTCAGTGCTTTAGATGCAGTGAATTGGGATATTTTGCCACTACTTGTCCTCATAACTAGAAGTGCACGAAAGATTCAAATTCTAAGGTTGCAACAACTAAGGCGGATGATGGCAGTGATGACGATGTGGCTATGAGTGTTCATGTGCCTCGAGAGAAGAGGTGGGGCGACATAGATCTGTAGATTGAACTATAGATGGTGCAAGGGCAGGATCCTTGAGGTGCCAAAACTCTTGGATCCATTATGAGCTACAGGAGCTCTTAATGACAATAGCAGGATGACTAGAGTCAGTTGGTGCAGAGGACTATGGAGGCACATAGGCGGAGCTAGGACGCTGAAGACTCGAACAGCGCAGAGCAGAGGCAACAACAACGTATAAGCAGCAGCGCAGAGGCTGATGGGATTTCAACAACGTAGAGGCAGTGCTTACGCAGAGGCAGAGCAACAACATCACAAAGCTCTAGAGGGTCAGTGCAGATTAGCAGCAGAGGCAGAGGGTGTTTCAGTATCGAGATGCAGCTAGACTAACCCGTCTGTCAGGATTTTGGGTGATGTCCTTTAGTTGCTAAACTCTCAGCAACTGAGTTGTAGTGCAGCAGTTAGCAGTGGCAGTGCTATGGGAAGCATGATGCAGCATTTGAGAGGGAGCTGCAGACTGCAGTACATATGAGGCAGTGACTGTGTCAGAGTCATGGGTAGCAGTACAGAGGGCAGCATCGCAGTGGATGAGGGGCAATGGCTGAGCATTAGTAGCGCAGGGGACTGATGTCGTTGATCAGAGTAATTCTTCTGGATTGAAGTGTTGCTAGAGGACATTCCTCGCTAAGAGGGAGTGTTGATTTTTGGGTAGCATCGGATGTGCTCTAGCTCTGAAACATTGTGGAGGGGCTAGAACACATGAGATCTCCAAGACCCAGAAATCATTTGGAGAAATTCCACCCGAAACTTAAGTTATTCCAATAATTAATTATTTTAATGGAGTTCCTAAGTCTAACTTAGGGAAATTAAATAATTAAAGGGAATTAATTTAAACATGTGGGTGAGAATGTTCTAAGTGACAAGGATCAAGTATTTTCTAATCTTAGATGTTGATTAGAGATTAGATCACGACCATTGATTGTTCAACGAGAAAAGTATTAAAGGAAGGCTTGGGGTTAGTTGGAGGATACACACATAGCGGTAGCACTTGAGCTAAGTTGAAATTCTGGGGCGTGGTTTGCTAAGAATTTTCGAGTGAAGCTTGCAGTGCAGCGAGGGGTAGTTCGACAGTAGGATTTTTGAATCCAAGGCCGAGAATACAATTGTAGAGAGGCAGATCCATTCTAGAGAGGCAACGCAGTCCCGAAGGGGTGACGTAGAGGCAACGTAAGCCCAGCAGGGGTGATACAGGCTCAGCCAGGCTCACGCAAAGCCAACGCAGAGGCTGGTGCAGTCACAGGAGGGTGACGCAGGCCAAGAGGGGCTGACGCAGAGCCGGGAAGGGCAGCGTTGGGGTTTCAGTGGGCCAGATAGGGCTCGTTTTCAGCAGATCCAAAAGGGGTGACGCAGTGACTACATAGGCACTTGTGGGGTTCTTCATCCTCAGTTCAATCAACCATATTTTCTGTCTCCGAGAGATAGAGGTACTTTTGCCGAGATTTTCTCTGTTGGGTAAACCACTATTGGTACCCTAGTTTGTATTCAGAAACTGCATAATAATAAAACCCTCAAGAGCTGCTGCACCAGTTTTCCCGCGTTGGGTTTTTCTGGGGACATTTGTTTGAAACATCTCGTGTGTCCTTTGTCGAATGTGCTTAATTCTTCAGTAGTTGATCTGTATGTATATGTAGGCTGCAGTGTGTTTACTTCAATGTTTTCTGAATATTTCTGAAAATAACTTGTTAATTAAAAACACAAGTAGGAGAAGTAAACCAAATTTCTGCAATAGAGTTTCTGTTTAGAGGATGCAAAAATTTTCACAATCAATTCGACCATACCAACCTCTAGGGGCTTGCTCAAGTCCATACAAGGCTTTCTTAAGCCTACACACGAGTCTTTTGTTCATGCATCTCAAAGCCCTTTGGTTATTCGATATATACTTCTTCTTCTATCACGCCATTCAAGAACGCAGTCTTGACATCCATCTAGTGAATCCCCCACCCCATTTGCGCAACAAGGGATATCATGGATCTAATAGAAGTATATCTAGCTACTAGGGTGAAGGTATTTTCATAATCTATCCCCTCCTTCTGACCATACCCCTTAGCCATGAACTTGGCTTTATATTTTTCTACACTGCCATCTGCTACATATTTGATCTTGTAGATCCATCTCGAATCCACAACTGCGCTGGCTTGAGGCTTAGGAACCACTTCTCAGACATCATTTGTCATGATGAAGTTGTACTCTTCCACCATTGCATCTACTCACACCTGATGCTGAGCTGCCTCCTGAAAACTAGAGGGTTCCCCAACCTGGGCTACCAAGTCTTGGTATCTATCCGGTTGCTTATGCTGCCTCTTCTCATTTCTAGGAGCTTCGACAAACTCCTCTGCGTCCCTCAGAATTTGTTGTAATTCTCTGCTTATCCTACCACTAGTAGTGGGTGGACCTACCTGCTCCTCATCCTGCCAATCTTCTAGAGATGACCCCCCTGGATCCTTATGCTTTGGAGAAACACTCATGCTAGCCTCTATTGGTCGTAGTGGCTGGACCAGCGGTTCATCTTCAGACTGCGTTGCGGAAGACATCTCTTGGGATTTTGTGAAAGCTCTTTCCTCCATGAACTTTACATCCCGCCGCACTACAATCTTCTTGCTATCAGGAATGTAGATTCTGTACGCCTTAGCATTCTCACTATATCCCACCAGATATCCCTTTTCTGCAGTCTTATCCAATTTCTTCCTCTTCTCTTTGGGTACATCGCAGAGTGCCACGTTGCCAAAGATCCTTAAGTGGCTTACCTCTGGCTTCCTGCCAGTGAAGACACTTTCTAGAGTGATTTTACCCAATGCGTTGTGAGGAATCCTGTTCTGAACATATACAATTGTATTACAAGCTTCAGCTCACAGAAATTTGGGCATGTCTTGATCATACAACATTGCCCTTGCAGCCTCCACAATATTTCTATTCTTCCTTTCTGCGATAACATTATGCTCAGGATTATACAGAGCGGTCCACTCTCTTCTGATGCCTTCCCTTGTGCAGAACTCTGTGAAGTCTTTATCAATGTATTCTCCACCATTGTCTGATCGTAATATCTTTATCCGCTTTCCTGTCAGATTCTCAACCAGAGTTTTAAACTCCTTGAATCAATCAAAGACTTCATCCTTAGTCTTCAGAAAGTAGATCCAAGTTTTTTTGGAATGGTCATCAATGAAGGTGACAAAATATTCAGCACCACTAAGAGCTCTAATGGACATTGGTCCGCAGATGTTCGAGTGTATTAATTCCAACACACTCTTAGCCCTATTGCTGCTCTTGGGGTAGGCTGCCTTGACATACATTCCTAGTATGCACCTTCTGCAAACATCATCTCGCTTGGTGCTCTCCTGTGATGGCCTTCTTGAGAATTCTCAAAGCCCCATGGTGTAAGTGCCCCATTATCCTGTGCCATAGTTCATTCAAATCCTTCTCATCGCTGTTGCCTATCAGTGCCATTAGAGATTCAAGCTGCAACTTATACAGTTTATTCCCCCTGACTCTGATTTGTGCTTTCTTCCAATTCGGGTGTTTGACATATACTCTTTTGCTAATGAAGTAAACGTCATAGCCCTTATTTTGTAGCTGAGATACCGAGAGTAAGTTCATCCCCAAACTAGGCACATGCAACACATTGGTGGCCCGAAGCTTATTGCCATCTTCAGTTTGAAATACTACGGTACCTCTTCCCATAGTACACTGCGCCTTATTGCCCATGGTGATCTGAAAGTTCATCTGCTCTTCTCGATAGCTTGAGAAACATTCTCGTACTCCTGTCATATGAGCAAAAGCTCCACTATCAATATCCAGAATTATGGAGAGGCAGAGCTTGATACGCAAACAAACATATCAAACAAACTCTTCTTCCAGTCTGGAAGCCAATACAAAAATGTTGTGATCCATCTGTTCTTTCATGCTTTTCTCTGGAGAACTGTGTGAATCCTTCCAAGTTGTTGCTGCAACAGCTTCTGGACTTCGTTCAATTGCAGGGTCTCCACTCCTGTTACTCAATCTCAGCTCTGATAACATGTGAAAATTTCAATTTTGAAATTCTACTACAGTTATAGATTTATTTCTCCTACTTATTTTCACAATAAGTTATTTACAAAACCCTTCTAGTAAATTTCGAAATAAACAAACACTACTGCAGTTATCACCAAGTACATATAGAGAAAAGAACAGTAAAATGCAAGCACAAGAATCAATCACAATGACACAATTATTTTTGGACAATTGTCCCCGGAAAAACCCAATGTGGGAAAACGAGCACAGCAGATGAGGGTTTATAATCTTCAACAACAAATTCTTTACAAGGAAAGACTAGTAGAAAAATTGAGAAAATTATTTTGAAAACACCTAAGATAAATTCTCTCTAGACCTTTGGAGAATTTCTGACACCTGAGCGACTCATTGGCCCTCACTGCGTCACCCTTGCCTGGCTCTCTGCGTAGAACCTGCGTGAGACTGTGTCACTATTGCGTGAGCTCTCTGCGCTACTCCTTTGTGCTGCCTCTCCACCCTTCTACTTCCTTCTTCCCTCGAGCCCTGACACTGCTGATGCACTCTGCTTCCTCTGCCCTGCAGCTCTCCCTCTAAAATCGAATTCTATTCCTTCAGAATCGACTTCCCTCGGGTTACTGAGTGTATGCCCGACTTGTCTTCCAAATGGCCCTCAATTCTTATTTTATAATTGTTGGAACACCTAATCCTACATGGGTAGGTGTGGAATATGAAAAGTCACAATGGAGCCCAAGTGACCTTGGAATGTGAAACCAAGAGTCACACCATTGTACTATAAATGTACATCTTTGTATAATGGAAAATAAGAAAGCCTCACGCTTATCTTTCATTGTGTGTTGTCTCTTGTGTGTGTGCATTCTTCTTCCTCATACACCATGTGTGTGCTTCAACATGGTGTTTAACATGGTATCAGAGCGGGCGATTGCTGGCCCTGCTCCAACTTGAGTGAGCCATTTTGTGTTTATGGCCTATGCATATCTGCAAAAATTGTTGGCATTTTTGCAGCATTTGGAGGATTTTTGCAGCAGTGATTTTGCCACATTCAGGGATTTGTTTTGAGAATAGCATCAGTGTTTTGAAGAGGAGCAGCATTCAGTGATTTTGCAGCTTTCCAACATTGGTTTTGAAGAAACGCAGCTTTGTGCATCTGAAGGTTTTCTAAATTCTAATTTTTCTCTGCATTTTCTGCCTTTAATTCTGCCTTTGAAGCGCTGCTAGAATACTGTTCAAAGTGGGATTTTGAAGAAGTTTTTGGTTTTACTGCAAAAGAATTCTGAGTTTCTACTGGATTTTTTGCTGCTATAATATTCTGAAAAGTCTTGAGTTTTTTGTAAATATTCCTGAGCCTCTGGATTAAATATTGTTTGCTGCTGAACTATTGAAATTTTTTTTTGAATTGTTTTCAAGCGTTCTGGAATCTCTCTTTGCTGTTTTAAAACAAAACAAAAAATTAAAAAAAAAAAATTCTTGCTCTCCTAACCCGGCCTTTCGGCCCTGCACAACGCTCTACCACCGGCATCACACTCGACCCTATACCTCACACCCTCCAACTGCTCTACGCCTGCGCATACGCCTCTACATCCCCGCAGGCTCCGTCCCACATAGCACGCTCCCCATAGCCTGTCGGCTCTCCTCTACCCACTTCCCCCACTTGCTACGCACTCCTTTACGCAGCTCTCAACCCGCCCCCTCTCTGCGTCAGTTGTCCCCCTCTCCTACACTCTCCCCTACAACCACCGTCCCCGCCCCCTTTCCAGCTCACCACCACGCCCTTCTCCAAATTAGCCGTCTCTGCAATCAAAATCCGCTATCCCTACCTCCCACAGGCTATCCCTCTTCCTGTCCTTACGGCTTCCCTCTTAAATCTTTCGGCCCCTCTTCATTACAATACATCTCTCAAATCATAATTCGTTTTAAAAAATTTTATATATGCCCTCCGCTTTATTAATACTGCCCCTCCATTTATTAATCCCCACCATGTTATATATATTAAATTAAATCCACATTCCATTAATTCGATTCCCCTCCATTCCCTTTTAAAATTAATCCCCCTTCTTTTTTTACTAAAGCCCTTTTTCCCTTAATTTAATAATCCCATTTACTTTAATAATCCCCTCCCCAGTTTTTATTTAATAAACTCCATATAATACGTCCCATCCCAATAAATTTTTCTCCCATATCATTAATAACCCCTTTTTTAATATTCACCTTCCCATATTCTAAAATCCCTTCTCCCATTTTTTAAATTCCCCCACATTTTTAATTATTCCCACTTTTCTTTAATTAATTTTTAATTAACCAAAAAAAAAAAAAAAAAAAAAAAAACCAGCAGAGAGAGAGAGGAGAGAGAAGATGAACAGCAGAAATAAAAGGAAATGACATGTGAGCAGATTGATTAGAGAAAATTGCAGATTTGGCATTGTGATTTGTGGCATAAGGGTGATTTTTTGAAGATTTTTACATTTGAAGACTAGTTTGCCATCATTTTTAAAACAACGCTTTGAAGGAAAATTCAGCTGCCCAAGGCTTCTTGCACATTGTTTTTGCTGCACATTTTTGCAGAAATATTGTATTGACACCATATTTCTTCTTCATTCATAATCAGTACTTGAGTTGTTGAAAATTGTTGATTGCCCTCCATCATTTGAGGAGCAGAATTTGTACTTTGAGATTTCCATCTTTGGAAGTTCTCTTGAGTCATTTGTATTTGTTGTTGAATTACATTGTAAACGGGTGCATTTTCGGTTGAAGCCGACACCCTTTCATTTTTTGAGCCTAAGTTGTTGAAATGGCCAAAATCAATGAGGTATTAGAGTTGTTGAAAAACCTCATTCATTCAAATGTTGATGACATGATAAAAATGAGCAAGGATGCTCTTTGTAATATTCAGAGTTGTTTACAAGATGCACATGAGAAGATTGAGTTTTTGCAGTTGGAATCTCAGCTCCAACAAGACGAACTTCAGAAAAAGAGTCACCATTTTGAACCTGTTTCTGTTCAGAACATTGTGAAGGACTCTCATCAGAAGAAAGAAGACAAAGATGATTCACATACAGCAGATGTACATGCAGATGCAGCGGTTCAGCTTGCACTTCTCAAGCCCATCATCAGGCCTTGGGAAGAGCTTGTCCACAACAAGCACAAAACTGGTCTTGGATATGACAAGGATGTGTCCTTTCATATTCCGGACTACACAAAACCCATCATATTTCAGAGTGCCGGATTCTTGTATGACAGTTCACCTGCAGCAGTTCCAGATCCCGCTCCACAACAACAATCACAGATTGAGAAATGCCAACACTGTGATCGAGTTGGCCATATGAAAGATCACTGTTTTGATCTTCATCCATGCAAGCACTGTGGTCGGCACACCCATTCTTCAGACAGATGCTTCAGAAACAAGCCTCCTGCAAGAACCAAAATTCATCTTGGATGGATCGCTTCTTGGCAATGGGCATCAGCAGCCAAGGAGATGTTTACGACACATGTTAGAACTTGTTCACGGATATTAAGCAAACTTGCAGTTGAGTTTTCGCCATCATCTCACCTTGTCCCTGACAGGGGGGAAAATGGTGGTCATGTACAAGCTTCGACGACAGATCAAGCGAGCCTGAGCCATAATCTCTCATTCCATGTTCAGAGTTGTAGCCAGCAGTTCAAGCGAGCCTGAGTCACAATTCGTCATTTCGGATTCAGAGATGTAGCCAGAGATACGGATGCCCATGAGCATACCTTCGGTTGGTGGATAACCTAAAACCATCATTTTTGGTTGGTGGATAACCTAAAACCATCATTTTCGGTTGGTGGACAACCTAAAACCACCACAGGTCATAGACCTCCCTTCTTTTAGGTCGAAGGTCTCCCTTTTTTATGAGGGACAATTCCTCTAGCAGAAGCCTTCAGCTTCTTGCCAGTTTTGGAAGAGTTCCGGGAATTGCAACATGTATTGCGTTCCAGTGTTTGTGGTCATCCTAAAACCACCTCCTTTTTCCAACATTTCAGAGAGTTGATTCAGCCAAGTGCTGCCATGTATACTTTGCAGATTTGTATTACAACTCTTTTCTTGGACTCACACATACCCCTTCGGATTAAGGGGGGATGTTGGAACACCCAATCCTACATGGGTAGGTGTGGAATGCGAAAAGTCACAATGGAGTCCAAGTGACCTTGGAATGTGAAACCAAGAGTCACACCATTGTACTATAAATGTACATCTTTGTATAATGGAAAATAAGAAAGCCTCACGCTTATCTTTCATTGTGTGTTGTCTCTTGTGTGTGTGCATTCTTCTTCCTCATACACCATGTGTGTGCTTCAACATGGTGTTTAACAATAATCTTCTCATTGACAAGTCTGATCTCCATCAGAACCTCGGACAATGCTAGTCCTAGGATGGTTTGACAAGGGGGAAAAACACATTTCCTGAGTTGTCTCAACATATTGACTTCGCGTGGAGTCACAGGGTGATTAGCCTACTTTGGCAGGAGCCGATAGGAGGAGGTGGCATCAACAGGCCACCAGGCAGGGCATTACATGGAGACGGTGCTCTCCCATTGGTATATTGGACACTAGAGCTATGGAGGATAGGTGCAATAGTGTCATTTCCGTTGGCATGTGAGTAGTCAGGCTGCTTAGGTCTTCCAGAGCAGATGGGGAGATGTAGCCCACATCATGGAGGGTTTATTAGTGGAGTGGTCGATATTTTGGCCCATGCAGGATACTGTTTGTTACAGGGTGGTACGAAAATGGGAAATGGTACACAATGTTGATTTTTGGGTAGCATCGGATGTGCTCTAGCTCCGAAACTTTGTGGAGGGGCTAGAATACATGAGATATCCAAGACCCAGAAATCATTCCGAGAAATTTCACTCGGAGTGAAAGTTATTCAAATAATTAATTATTTTAAATAGAGCCTAAGTTAAAACTTAGGGAATTTAAATAATTAAAGTGAATTAATTCAACATGTGGGTGAGAAGCTTCTAAGTGATGAGGATCAAGTCTAATTTAATCTTAGCCATCGATTAGAGATTAGATCATGACCGTTGATTCATCAACAAGAAAAGTATAAAGAAAGGCTTGAGGGTTAGTTGGAGAACACACACAGTGAATTTAGAGATTGAATTCTTCTAATAAAGCAGTGCTCGGACGAAGATAAGATTTAAGTGATTTAGTTGCAGCGAGGGGTAGAAGCAATTGTTGGTCAGATGACCAAGAGTACATAACAGAGCAAGGGCATCAAAGATGACAGAGGAAGCAACGCAGCCACCCAGATAGGTGACGCAGTCTGCAGAGAGGGTGACGCAGGGCCACTAAGGGCTCACACAGGGGCAGTGCAGAGCATCTGAGAGACAATCCAGATTTAGCTGAAGATTGAGGTTTCAAAGTCGGTAGGGCCGAAACTTGATTTTTTGAGAGGCAGATCAACGAAGAGAAGGGGTGACGCAGTCCTCAGTCAGACCCACGCAGGCCTACGCATTTATTGCGCAGAGGCAGCTGGGGTTTCACCAGTTTTTGATCCACATCAGCCGGGACTTGCAGTGTGAGGTAAAACTCACCATTTTATTTGTCTGCCAAGGATTCTTATTTGTTGGGTGAGCCAGATTTTGGCACCCTAGTTCTAGTCAAAATACTGCTGCTTAATAATACAAACCCTCAGATCTGCTGCACCGGTTTTCTCGCATTGGGTTTTTCCGGGGACAATTGTCCAAAAATAAGTGTGTCCTTTGTATGGTTGTCTCATTTATTTTTTAGTTCTTGATTTGTATATTGGTGTAGGTTGCAGAGTATTTACATTAATATTTTTACTGCAGTATTCAAAAAAATAACTTGTTTATATAAACACAAGTATATAATGTAAATCGGTTTTTTTTTTTTTTTCTGCAGTAGGATTTATGGTTTAGATTTAGAAGTTTTCACATGGTATCAGAGAGATTGCAAATCAAGAAAGACTGAAGCCATCAACAAAAGGACAAAGAAGAATTTGCTGCAGGAAAGCAGCTGTCCCGAGTGACAGCCTGAACCAGAAAGGTAGACGAAGGGTGACATAGTCACCAGAGGGGCTCACGTAGAGCCCGCGTCGGCCTGCTAAGGTGACGCTGTAGCTGCAGGAGACAACACAGTGGTTGCTGGGCTAGCGCAGAGGCCATTGAGCCTCAGTTATCTGTTTGACGTGGCTGGAAGAGCAATACGATTTCTATCTGGATTTTCTGGTGGGGCATTGTTTCTGTTGGTGCAAAACATTGTCTAGTGGGGCAGAAGCAAAGTAGAGGGAAGTAGTTCCTCAGAAGATTTCTTGCTAAGAAGTTTAGATCTAGTGCAGAGCAACAACAAAGCAAGATCAGAGAGGAGTGTTTCGACATCTGTTGGCAGAAGGATTTCCGTGAAGGAAATGTAATCTCAGAGGGAGCTTGTTCCTTGGAGGGTTTCTAGCCCAAGAAATCCAAATCCGAGTTTTGCTGGGGAAGTAGCGAAAGAGGGAGAAAGGAACCTATTCGACACTTAGTTGAGAAAAGATGGTTGTGAATGGACTAAGGGATCAAGACAGGTTGGATGGAGCATCCAACTTTGTCATCTGGAAGGCCAGGATCCTGACAGTTCTGGATGAAAATTACATCAAGGATCATGCCTTGAACACTATTGTTGTTTTAGTTGATGCTAATTCTCTCAAGAAGTACAGGGAGGCTCAGGCAAAAGCAAAACGCATGATCATGGACGGTGTTAAGGATCATGTGATCTCACATATTGCTGAGAAGAACACAACAAGAGAAATGTGGGAGGCCTTGACCACTATGTACTAGGGATCCTCTGTTCAGCAGAAGATGTTGCTTGAGAACCAACTGAGATTATTTCAGATGCAGAAGGGAGAAGAGATCGACTGCTTTCTCATTAGATTGTAGGGGATTCGAGATCAGCTAATTTCCGTAGGGGCTACACCAAATGTTGGTCTTATGGTCAGGACTGCCCTGAATGCAGTCAGTGAAGACTGGGAGTCCTTTGTCCAAAGCATTTTGGGCAGCACAACTCTTCCAAGCTGGGAAGAGATGTGGGCAGCTCTTCAACAAGAAGAGCTCAAACAACGGACCAAGGCGGGAAGCAACAACAAAGGGATCAAAGTCAAGAAAGAGGAAGAGGAAGATGTCGCTCTCGCATCTAAGGGACAACAAGGGTAGCAGAGAAGGAAAAAGAAGGACCTCTTGAAGGTCAGATGCTTCAGATGTGGGAATTAGGACATTTCGCCACGTAGTGTCCTCTGAAGAAGGGCAAGGAAGAATCTAACTCGAAGGCTGCTCCAGCTCAGGTTGGTGCGGATGATGATAATGGATGCGCCATGAGTGCTCATGCACCTAAGAAGTGGGGCGATATGGAGTTGTAGATCAGCTACTTGAAGGGGCAGGATCCTTGAGGTGCCCAAAGTCTTGGATCACATACGACTACAGAAGCCCTTAATGACAGTCACAAAATGACGGATGTCAGTTGATGCAAGGGATGATGGAGCAACAATGGCAGAGCTAGAGTGCCGAAGTTTGAAGCAGTGCAAAGAAGAGGCAACATCAACGTAGCAGCAACAGTGCAGTTCAGAGCAGCAGCGATGCAGTGGCATCAAAGTGTTAGCGCAGATTAACAACAGAGGTAGTTCCAACATTGAGGAGTATCCAGACTGACCAGTATGTCAGTTTTGGGAGGCTTCTTCAGTTGCTTAACTCTCATCAACTGAGTTGTAGTGCAACAGTTAGCAGTGGCAGTGCTATGGGCAGCATGATGCAACATTTTGAGAGGGAGCTGCAATACAAATGTAGCAGCGACAGTGGCAGAGTCATGGGCAACAATATAGATAGCAGCTAAATAACCTGACATAGGGACATGGGATTCGATGGACACGCGGATTCGAGTGTCGGGATTCGAGACACGGTGACCCCCGGAATAGGACACGTTATATATATATATATATATATTAAAAATTAGATTTTTTTTACACAAATTGAAACAAATACATTGATTCAAACATAGATTTAAGATCTTAGATACTCATACATGATACATTGATACATCATACAATTGTCAATCATACATATTACAAATTCACAAAGTATTAGTAATAGACATATTCATCAATGATCCAATAGGAGAAACTTAGAAAGACAAGATAGTAAGATATTGTAGTTTTCTCATCAAGTCATCAAAATGAAAATGTGTTACATAAGTACTAGCCTCTAGGCTCTATGTAGTACACTGCCAATGGAAAATAGAAATAGAAATACAAAACAACTATAGTCTACAAGTCTAGAAGACTACAGGCCTCAATGAGTCATCAATCCTCATCATCATAATCAGCATCACTGTCCTCATCCTGATCATCATGCTCACCACTACTCTCCTCTGCTGCATCTTCCTCCTTTGTCGTCTCTGCATCTGCTGGTGTGGAGGATGATGCCTCTACTATATCACCATCATCAAATGTGATAGGCTCTAGCACTGGTGCATTGAGATCCAAGTTGGCCAATGCCAACTCAACACTGTTGTCCAGACCCATATCATTAGAAAAGACATCCCACATCTTTGTCTTTCCCTTCAACCAATCCTCCCTCTGCCTGTAGATGAGACGAAGGTTGGTGTGCACATACACCGTTGTCTCTGCCCTGGACTGCTCAAGCCTGCTCTTCTTCACACTATACAAATTTCCATATGTGCTCCAATTCCTCTCGCAACAAGAGGATGAAGTCACCTGAGAGAGGAGCCTCATGGCTAACTGCTGTAGAGGAGGGCTTGTTGCCCCATGAGTTGCCCACTAAGAATAGGGCTTCTTAGCCCCCTTGTCTCGAATCACATCATAGCCTGCAAATTGCACAGTGCCAGTGGAAAACTCTGCAAAGGCATCCTCCACCTCATCAAGGGATGCCCCCTCCTGAAAAATCGTCCTGAATGCATCTTTCCTCCCCTGTGAGATTTCACCATCCATGTGAGGAGAGAATTTGCGGGAAGGTCCACCATTCAACCACTCATGGCTGTAGTATTTTGGGTTCAAGGAGTGAGCCAAACAATGTAAAGGTGTGCAATTCTTGTCCCATTTGCTGACAAGAATATCCTGTATGCTGGTGAAGAAGGCCTCTGGTGACGTCTCATACTCTGGGCACTAACTCTGTAAAACAATGGTCCTCATAGACTCAATCATGCAATCCCATCCCTCATAAACCTCTCCTAGGATGGGTTGGTTTGTATCTGCAAATCGAAGCAAGGAAATTATAGGCTCCATGATCTGAATAACTAGATCTGCCTTCTCCCACCAGACATCATCCAACATAGTGTCCTTCTGTAATATCCCCAAAGGGAAATAACCAGTAATACACAGAAATATGCCAGACAGATATAGAAAATACAATGATGGAACCAGATCATGGAACAAGTACATATAGAATGCCAGAAAACTAAGCCATTTTATTAATCTGAGAATACATAGAGAGGAGTACAAAATAATCAGAATGAGTGCACCTATCCTTGCTCAAGGCAAGTGGAGACCCTCTCAGAACAGATAATGGCTGCAAATAAGGACAGCGTCCTAGCTGGCTGAAGATCTGCTATGAAGAGCTGCTGCTGGAATGCAATGGAACTGTGAACTGAAGACTAGAAGATGGCTGATCTCAATCCTCACCAATAAAAACGCTGTCTCTGCTAGTGACAGCGCAGAAGACAGATGAAATGCTGGCCACAGAACCTCCAGATGGCAAGATCAACTCCTCAAGGCTGGAACCACTGAAAAACGCTGCCAAATCTCACCCACCAGACTCTGCTCATCAGATCAGCGTCCTTCCTGACTAGATCTGCGTTCTCTCTCCCTCAGATCTGCTAGATCTGAATCCTCCTTTCCAGATCTGTGTCCTATCACTCCAGATCTGCGTCCTCTAAGGCCAGATCTGCTGCTATTTCTTCAGATCTAGGCTGGATCTGACAATATCTCCTCAGATCTGTATCCTCCAAGGCTGGTTCTGATGCTATCTCTCCAGATCTGCACTCTCCAAGGCTAGATCTGCCAATATCTCCTCAGATCTGTATCCTCCAAGGCTGGATCTGATGCTATCCCTCCAGATCTACACTCTCCAAGGCTGAATCTCTCAGATCTGCGTCCTCCAAGACTGGTTCTGCCAATGCCTCCCCCAGATCTGCGTCCTTTCTGCCTTAGCCAACTGGATCTGCGTCCTTCCTTCTCTCTGGAACAGCGTCCTACCTCTCAGATCTGATCTGCGTCCTTCCTCCCTCTGGAAGAGCGTCCTACCTCTCAGATCTGTGCAGACACCAGAAGGGCTTCCTTCTCTCCAAATCTCCACCAAGAAACTGCTGCTGACTACCACTGAAACTGAAGGATGTTACTCAGAAAATTACCTTACTAGGGCAGGCACTCGAAGTCCCCCGAAGCTAAGGGTGATATAGAAAATAACCTTACCAGGGCAGGCACTCGAAGTCCCCCGAGGCTAAGGGTGAGATCTCCGAACGGAGACACTCGGTTGCACTAAACAGTGCTGCAGACCGACTAAACAACCGGCGTGCTGAAGCAGACAGAAGTCTAGCTCTCAATATCAATATCAAATCAAGCATGTCCAAATGAGGTGAGAACCCCACCTTTTATAATGCTAAACTCCCTCCAAAACCTTAACTGCGTCCTTCACTCTCCTTGGCCTGCGCAGTTAACCTTGGGTCAGCCTGATGCCTCCCCATCATACTCATGTGGACCCCCAAGGCCCCCTCTTTAAGTTATAACGTCAATCAACTAGGAAAAGAACACTTTATTTATAAAGTGAGGTGACTAAAGTGAGGTGACCCCTCTTATTTCTCACTTTATTTATTACTTCTAGCAAAAGCGGCAAAATTAAACAAAAATGAAATATTCCAATTAGCAAAGCTAATTGGGAATATTACACCTTCACTTTCTTTGAGGTTGCTTGATCCGTCTTTTTCCAAAAAGACCAAAACTCTGAAATAACCATGGCCCCAAGAGCGGTCTTGACCTCCCTCAACCTCTTCAACATGATGAATGAAAAGGCAAACCATGTATCCACAATCTTCAACAATGATAGATTGGTGTACTCATTGTAGATAGTGAGGGCATTTGTATGGTTTTGTACAAAGTTGCGGATATGTCATGCTTTCTCAATAATGCCTCCAATCCAAAGTGCATCAGAGGCAACAGATTTCAGTGCTAAGTTCAATGAATGGACAATGCAAGGTGGATATTTTGCTTCCACAATCATGCCAGCAACCTTGCAAACAGGTGCATTATCTGTAATCATTTGCACACAAGCATCGACACCTACATCTTCAATAATTTTAATAAATAACTCACCCATATATTGTGCATCCTTGTACTGTCCAAGTGCATCCACTGATTTCAAGAAAATTGGACCATTCAATGATGACACCATGAAGTTGATGAGTGGGTGGCGTGCTGGATCTGTCCATCCATCAGAAACAATGCTAACCCCAGATGTTGGCCATGCTAATTTAATAGGCTCAAGCATTTTGTCCACCTATTTCTTTGCCTTTGTCAACAATGTGGTTTTGAGCTTCTCTGACCCAGGAGGCACATACTCTGATGGATCCCCATGACTAAGAGCTCGACACATCTCAATAAATAGAGGTGATTGTGCAACATTAAAGGATATGAAGTTCTGATAGAAAAAAACGCAATGGTGAGATCAAGTTCTTCCCTCTTCTCTTTTTGGAAAATCTTGTCCATTGGACCAAGTGCAGTTGCCTTACTTTTTGCTGATTGTCCCCCACTAAAACTCTCAAAAGGGAACTTGTTGCTCCTTTTCCTTAAGAATGGAAGGGGGTCATCATTCTTGTTTTGTTTTGATTTTGATGCCACAGTTGTCGCACCAACAAATGCATCTTTCTCCAATTCCTTCCTCTATAGCGATTCAATTACTTTACAAGCTAAAATGCCATAACTCGGCAAAGCCAACAAATCAGTTTTCACACGGTAATATGCGCTCGTGAAATGACAATGGCAAAAATTGCATTTCCATGCAACATTGCCTCCTCCCTTTGCCGTGCTGCCTGGCCCTGCCTCTCTTGTCACATATTTCCACAATGGGTATTTGGGGTCATGAGTTTGTTTTCCTTGAACATTTGAAGCGGCTGTTGCAGCCCCACTTCCAATAGATGGAATACTTGCAGACCTTGATGAAATAGGGATAGGAGGGGCATCTCCAATGGGGACATTCTTCCCCTTTCTTTGCCCCTGTCTTGCTGCCCTTGATTGAGCCATGAATACTGTAAAAAATAAACAAAAATGACCAAATATATAAAACATATGCACATACAAACACTAACAACAAACTAAATGCAAAAACATAAAGAGACAAGGCACATACTAGATGTTTGAATCTCTTTGAAAACACTCCTTTTCTCCTTGCTAACCCTTGCTCCTTGCTCACTTCTCAAACAAATTCAGTGTGAAAGAATGAGACAAAACAGAGTTTTATAACCTAAAAATCGCACTTTAGCGCTGCACGTGTCCGACTGTACGGGATTCGGTCGTGTTCGGATAGGACATGATCGGGTTTCGACGTGTCCTGTACGGACACGATCGAATCGGGCGAAAAGGATTCGAATCTGTACGTGTTGTGTTCGACACGACGGATTTGGGACACGTGGGCCCCACACTACGAATCCAGTTTCTTAGGATAGCAGCAATGCAGTGGATGAGGGGCAATAGGCCAAGCATAAGCAGCGCAGAGGACCGATGTCGTGGATCAGGGTGATGCTTCTAGTGAAGAAGTATTTCTAGAACAAATTCCTCATAAGAGGGAGTGTTGATTTTTGGGTAGCATTAGATGTGCTCTAGCTCTGAAACTTTGTGGAGGAGCTAGAACACATGAGATCTCCAAGGCCCAGAAATCGTTCCGAGAAATTTCACTCGGAGTGAATGTTATTCAAATAATGAATTATTTTAAGTAGAGTAAAGTGAATTAGTTTAACACGTGGGTGAGAAACTTCTAAGTGACGAGGATCGAGTCTAATTTAATCTTAGCCGTCGATTAGAGATTAGATCGCGATCATTGATTCATCAACATGAAAAGTATAAAGGAAGGCTTAAGGGTCAGTTGGAGAACACACACAGTGAATCTAGAGATCGAATTCTTCTGATATTGCAATGCTCGGATGAAGATAAGATCTAAGTGATTCAGGTGCAGCGAGGGGTAGAAGCAGTTGTTGGTCAGAGGAATAGGATTACATAGCAGAGCAAGGGCAACAAAGACGATAGAGGAAGCAGCGCAACCACCAGGAGAGGTGATGCAATCCCCAAAGAGGGTGGTGCAGGCCCACGTAGGGCTCATGCAGGGGCAGCGCAGAGCATCTGGGAGACAGTCCAGATTTAGCTGAAGATCGGGGTTTCTGAGCCAGGGGGGCTGAAGCTTGATTTTTTGAGAGGCAGATCAACGAAGAGAAGGGGTGACGCAGTCCTCAGCTAGACCCACGCAGGCCTACGCATCTATTGCACAAAGGTAGTTGGTGTTTCACAAATTTTTGATCCGAATGAGCCGAGACTTGCAGTGTGAGGTAAAACTCACTATTTTATCTGTCTGCCGAGGATTATTCTCTGTTGGGTGAGCCAGATTTTGGCACCCTAGTTGCACTCAGAATATTGCTGCTTAATGATACAAACCCTCATATCTGCTGCACCGGTTTTCCCGCATTGGGTTTTTCCGGGGACAATTATCCAAAAATAAGTGTCCTTTGTATGGTTGTCTCATTTATTTTTTAGTTCTTGATCTGTATATTGGTGTAGGCTGCAGTGTATTTACATTAATATTTTTACTGAAGTATGCAAAAAAATAACTTGGTAATATAAAAAACACATGTAGATAATGTAAATCAACTTATTTTGCAGTAGGATTTCTGGTTTAGATTCAAAAATTTTCACACACCGGACTACACAAAGTTATGTCATAGGGTCCAATGTTATGTAGTGGGATACAGACTGATGCGTACAAACCTAATGTTAGGTCGTAGCATCCAGGGGTGTTCAAGGGCTATGCAGCGAGGAGAGGTGGCTTGTAGAGGAACGTGGAGATGTAGGTTGATGTGACACAGGAAGGACATGAGGTCATACAGGATGGGACAACAACAGTAGGAGGTATCCAACGGTGTACAATAGTTGGGCGTGTTATACAATGGCATGTCAAGGAGTATAAGGATGATCGGTGGTATGCGAGAGTGTATGGTGTTGTACAATGGGGTCTTGGAATGTTGCCTCCAGGGAGACTCATGGACGGAGACACCGAGCATACCTTAGGGCATAGTTCTCTTGAGTCCCAGGATTGACAGAGACGCAAATGAGCGATACTTGATGGTTTTCGTGGGGACTCACATCCCTGACCCTCTTGTACATAACTTACGGGCGCATTCATTTTGGTTTTTGTCCTTTGGCACTTTGGGCATGAGCACCCAGGGTCGAGGAGCTCACCCAAGATATTTGGATGACACTTAGCACACTAGGGGAGATACTTCTCAGCAGTGGCATTGGGTTGGTGTGCTAGTTGATAGCCACATGTTGGGGGATGAGATGATCATCTCCAGGGGTGGCATATCATTCATCACTCAGCCTATGCCTGGGTAGTGGGTCATGAGGGAGACATGTATCACTCTTTTCTCAGGGCATGTCGGGACCATGCATGAGCAGAGGATACTGGGTACAGCCGAAGTAGCATCCCACTATGTATCCGAGTTCTAGGCATTATATTGGCACATTATGGAGAGGGCGGATGGCAGACCCAGTGGATATGGTTGGCAGGAATAGGAGGAATCCACATACCCTGAGTCGATTGAGAGTATCAAATACCCATCTATTGGTTGCATTCAGGGGGTAGCTATTCGACACATGTGGCTTCCAGCGGTCATCGGTACTACACAGTGGCAGGCACATGGCATATTAGAATGCATCAGATTAGCCCATGATATATGGACCCTCTATATTGATCACATGCATATATTAGAGATGAGGCACAAAGGGATTCCTGCAGTTGTCCAAGCTCTGTTGCAGCATATTCGACTATGGGATGCAGAGATTCAGTTGACTGATAGATCATTCTGTCTCGTGATGGTCAGAGTCATGACAGAGAGATCTAGTTCACTATTGGGTTGGCACATGGGGGTACACAGAGGCCTTCACTGGATGGCAAGGCAGGGTTTCTCTATTGCTGCATAGGTTTGGAATTGGAGGGGTAGGTATTGGCATCATGGTGATGCCTGGGCAGGATGAGCTTGGCTCTCGCAGACCTTTCGCCACTAGGCCTCAGGAGAGGAGGATACAGTCTACACATGGTGGGGAGTATGTCGTAATCAGAGTAGCGCAACATCAACATGGTGGCATCACTCTAAGTTTGGTAGGGGACCTGATCATCACCGCTCTTTACAGCTCAATAATCCTTAGGGATGAGCTGGCTACCATAGGGGGAGATCATGCAGATCTTCCAAGATCTTCCATTGGGCTTTAGCGAGTCCCTGATGGCATGGGGAACTTTAGTAGCTTGGAAGGTGGGCCAGCAACATGATATCCGGAGAAGTTCACGTGAGCAAGACAATATCTCTGCAGGGATTAGGCGGTATCTTCGAAGGCTTACTCTTGGAGTGCATGGGATGGACTACTTGGTAGGGCAACTTCATGAGGTTGGGCATAGTGCCATATTATCATGATTCCCTACTCACTGATGGTGTGCAGAGGGCTTCTGCTACTTATGTTTAGCAAGATGGTGAGTGGAGTAGGGGGGGCTTCATGTTGGACAAGATGGCTTGGGATCCTGGTATTGAGGGATCCCTTCATATCAGGGCGATGCAGAGGTCAGGGATGATTCAGTGGCGCATCTGGGACCCTGGCACATTTTTGCAGTGACCGTGGGGAGCCTCAACTAGAGAGGATGCTTGTTCAGACATTGCTGGAGGACAAGCAATTTTTGGCGGGGAGGACTATAATATTCCTAATTAGTAATTACACTAATTAGAATATTAATTTTTGATATTTTGCTAACTCTTACGCTTTGACTATGAGGATGTGGGTTTGGGGGCCCATAATTAGACTTAGGAAACTATAGAGATCAAAACATTAGGCCAAGGCAAATATTGTGACTATAGTAGAGGATGGGGGCCCAATGGGGAGAGACTACGTCCCACATGTGGCAGCGCAACTCATTGGTACGAGCTAGAGGCAGCGCAGTTTTGAGGTGGGGCCTAAGGGAACGTTGGGTAGACTTAGTTAAAAGAAAGCAAGCTGCTCATTTTGGGGGATTCATTCAATCATCCATCTCGACTTTGTCTTTGACAGAGAGCACGCTTGAGCAGGAAGCCAAGTCTGCAAGTGTTGTTTAGCACACCGGGTGTTTTTGAGTGGATATCCTAGCCTTAGCTTCGGTGGACTTCGAGTGCCAGCCCAAGGGAGGTGTTTTTCCATAGTTGATCATTTCTAGCAACAGGGACTTCATCCACAACACAGTCAGCTCTTCAACAACGCGGTGGCATCTACAACAACGCAGACGCTGTGTAGTCAGTGAAGGGATCACTCCGGGGGCTAGGGGAGTGAGAGGATATTTTGGATGACACTTGGTGGGGAGGCTTAGAGCTTCCTAACAGGGGTTTTCCAAGCATTTTTGTGGCATCCAGCAGCAGAATTTCCAGGAGGACTGATTTGCCTAGTAGTTGGGTGAGTCAAGCCCAAGAAGGCCAATTTTCGAGTTCAAAAGTAGGACAAACCCTTTATGGGTTTTTTTGAGTTTATTGAGAAGAGGCCAAAAGTAATTTGGCATAATTTTCTGGGTAGAATTAAGGGGCCAAACAAGGATCCCAACTTAGCCAACAACTAGAGGAGTTAGGGGAAAATTTGGCTGAAATTTCGAGGTCAATATTTGGCCAATTCCTTCACGGTTTATTGTGGGTTTCTTGAGAAGAGTGCGTGGTTAAAATTTCAGAATTTTTTGAGCAGTGTAGCAGGCCCTAGCAACATTTCTTTAGGAGCAGCAACAACATTTTGGCTAAGGACTGCGCAGAGCTACAACCACGCAATGTACATTTCTGGGGGAGATTTCAGGCTTGTTCCAAGGCTATCTTCAACTTGCCTTGAGCAAGCCAATGTGCCTTCATTCCAGCACATATGTTGTACACATTTTATCGATATTAATAAAATGGCTTAGCAATATTTTATGGCTCCAATGGTGTATTGGTATCAATTTGTGTTTTGCGGTTTTCGTAATATCTCTTAGTCTATTAGTATTGTAATTTACCAATTAGTAATATTACACACCCGTTCGGTATAGACCCTCAAATTACACACCCAATTCTGCGACACAACATGATCTAGTAGACCAAGTGATTTGTAATAAAATAATTTAGCCAATTAGCTTAAATTATTCCCAAATCATTTTTTCAGAATACTCGACTGAAACACTAGGAATCACCTAAGACTTTGACGAAAAATTCTACCTTAGCTTTAGGGTGAGGCTAGAGGGAAAAACTCTACCGACCATCTGTGTTTAGAAACACAGATGAATCGGTGAGACGAAAAACCTCCTAGGTGTACTGAAAAATAAGATGAGACAAACAAACAAAGGACACACTTATTTTTGGACTAAACATCCCCAGAATAACCCAATGTGGGAAACCCAGTGCAACAGATATGAGGGTTTTATTATTAAGCAAATTTTTGAATACAATCTAGGGTGCCAACTCCGGCTCACCCAACAGAGAAAATCCCAACAGAGGTACCTTTATCTGGGGATAGATATTTTGGTTGATTTAGCAACAGAATGACCAAACCCCACAGGTGACCGCGCTGTCCCCAGTGTTGCGCAGCGATGGCTGCTGCAAGCTCTGCGCTGAGATTGCATCACCTCCTCTAGGAGCTGCGTGACCCTCCTCGTGAGCCTTCCTGGCTCAAAAATCGATCTTCTGAATTTCTGCCTGATCTGCCCCACAAAAACCCCAACGCTGCCTCTTAAGTGATTGCGTCACCCTCTGAAGCTCTGCATCAACCTTCTGGCTCTGCGTCACCCTCTCAGCTGTTGTGTTGTCTCTCCTGGCGCTGCTCTGCCTCTCTGCAATTGTATTCTTGGCTTTGGACTGAAGTCTCGATGCCTAAATGCCCCCTCTTTGCACTAGAACTCACTCCGAAATTCTCAGCAAACCACGCCCCAAAATTTCAACTTTGCTCAAGTGCTGCTCTCCGTGTGTGTATTCTCCAACTGACCCTCAAGCCTTCCTTTATACTATTCTTGTTGATGAATCAACGGCCGTGATCAATTCTTTAATCAACGACTAAGATTAAAACATACTTGATCCTCATCACTTAGAAGCTTCTCACCCACATTTAAATTAATTCACTTTAATTATTTTAATTTCCTAAGTTTTAACTTAGGCTCTATTAAAAATAAGTAATTATTTGAATAACGTTCACTCCGAGTGGAATTTCTCCAAATGATTTTAGAGTCTTAGAGATCTCATGTGTTCTAGCCCCTTCACAAAATTTTGGAGCTAGAGCACATCTAATGCTACCCAAAACTCAACACTCCCTCTTAGCGAGGAATGTGCTCTAGCAATGCTTCTCACCAAAACCATCACCCTGATCCAGGGAATTGGTCCTGTGCACTGTTGATGCTCGGCCTGCTGCCCCTCATCCACTGCGTTGCTGCAATCTGTACTGCTGCCCATGACTCTGCCACTGTCATTGCTACATCTCTACTGCAGCTCCCTCTCAAAATGCTGCATCATGGTGCCCATAGCACTGCCATTGCTAACTACTGCACTACAACTCAGTTGCTTAGAGTTAAGCAACTGAAAAAAATCCCAAATCCTGACATACTAGTAAGTTTGGATGCACCTCGATGCTGAAGCTTTCTGTGCTGTTAATATGCGCTGACCTTCTGTTGCTACTATGTTGCTGCTGCTCTGCACTATGTAGGCACTGCACTTCACCACACTGTACCACCGTGCACTGCGCTGCTGCTGCTACGCTGCTTCTGTCTCTGCTCTGCTACTGTCATTAAGGGCTCCCGTAGCCGTATATGATACAAGAGTTTGGGCACCTCAAAGATCTTACCTCTCACTGTAGTGTTGAGATTTTGGGTAGCATCGAATGTGCTCTAGTTCCGAAAATTTGTGGAGGGGCTAGAACACATGAGATCTCCAAGACCCAGAAATCGTTTGGAGAAATTCCACCCGGTATGAAATTTATTCAATAAATTAATTATTTTAATGGAAACCCTAAGTCTTGTGAAAAATTCTGAACATAGAAACCCTACTACAGAATATTGTTTTACTTCTCCTACTTGTTTTATTATACACAAGTTATTTAACTGAAATTTTTAGAAAAAATAAAGTAAACACAATCTGCAACCTACACATATACAGATCATTTACTGAAACATAGCGCACATATGACAAAGGACACACATGAGTTTTCGGACAAATGTCCTGGAAAAACCCAATGCGGGAAAACCTGTGCAACAACTCTTTGAGGGTTTTATTATTAAGTAGAATTTGAATATTTCAAGGGCACTAGTAGTGGTTTTTCGACAAAGAATTTCACGACAGTTGTACCTTATCACTCGGAGATGGAAAATATGGCTGATTCAAACCCTGCAAGAATTACTGAATACGAGCCCTTTTTGGCCCACTGGAACCCCAACGCAACTCTTATAGCTACTGCGTCAGCCTCTCCTGCCCAGAGCAACACAGGTTGCCCCCTTGTCACCATGAAGGCCTCTGCGCTGCCTCTGCATCACCCATAAGGGTCTGTGTAACCCTCTGCGCGGTCTCTGCGTCAGCCTGGCTGGGCTGCGTCCCTCTTGCTGGCCTCTGCGCTGCCTGGTACGGATTTGCCTCTATGATATATGTATTCTCGGTCTCGGATCAGGACATCCCTTGCCGATCTGCCCCTCACTAGCACTGCAAGCTCACTCGAAAATTCTCAGCAAACTGCGCCCTAGAATTTCGACTTAGCTCAAGTGCCGCTACTCTGTGTGTCTCCTCCAACTGACCCCAAGCCTTCCTTTAATACTTTTTTTGTTGAGAAATCAACCACCGTGATCTAATCTCTAATCAATGGCTAGGATTAGAGAAAGCTTGATCCACGTCACTTCGAACATTCTCACCACATGTGTAAATTGATTCACTTTAATTTTTCAATTTCCCTAAGTTAGACTTAGGGTCCCCATTAAAAAATTTAATTATTTGAATGACTTTTACACTGGGTGAAATTTCTCCAAACGATTTTTGGGTCTTGGAGATCTCATGCGTTTCAGCCCCTCCACAAAGTTTCAGAGCTAGAGCACATCCGATGCTACCCAAATTCTCAACACTCCCTCTTAGCGAGGAATGTGCTCTAGCAACACTTCACCATTGAAGCATCACCTTGATCTTTGGCATTGGTCCTCGCGCTGCTGATGCTTGGCTTGCTGCCCTCCATCCACTGCACTGCTGCTTTTTGTACTACTGCCCATGTCATTGCCACTGACACTGCCACATCTGTACTGTAGCTCCCTCTCAAATTGCTGCATCATGCTGCCTATAGCACTGCCACTGCTAAACTGCTAACTGCTGCACTGCAACTCAGTTGCTGAGAAAGCAACTAAAGGACAATCATCCAATCAACTGACAGACAAGTCAGTCTGGCTGCATCTCATCACTAAAGCATCCTCTGTTGCTGCTCCACATTGTCTCTCTGAAGCACTGCACTATTTGCTGCTCTGCACTGCGTAAGAACTGCCTCTGCGCTCTCTGCGCTGCTCTAGCCTTTAGTGATCAAGCATTGCCTTGTGCCTTTTGATGATCTTCTGCATCCACTGCCTCTAGTTATCCTGCTACTGTCTTACAGCTCCTGTAGCTAGTATGTGATCCAAGAGTTTGGGCACGTCAAGGATCTTGCCATCCACCGTCTGTAGTTCACTCTAAAGATCTATATCGCCCCACCTCTTCTCTCGAGGTACATGAGCACTCATAGCCACATCATATTCATTGCCATCGTCCCTTTCCGCTGTTGCTGCCTTAGAATGCGAAGCTTCCTTTTCCTTCCTCTTAGGACAAGTATTGGTGAAGTGTCCCAGTTTGCCACATCTGAAGCACCGGACCTTGGATAAGTCCTCCTTCTTCCCTTGCTGCCATTGTCCCTTAGATGCTAGGGCTGCATCTTCCTTCTCCTCTTTCTTTATCTTGACTCCTTCGCTGCTAAATTCCCTCTTGGCTATTCTTTGGATCTCCTCCCGTCGAAGGATTACCCACATTTCTCCCCAATTTGAGAGTTCTGCTCTGCCCAAGATACTTTGGACAAATGTCTCCCAATCATCGGTGACTGCATTTAGGGTAGTTCTCACCATGAGTCCATCATCCGAAGTTGCCCCCATGGCAATCAATTGGTCTCGGATAGTTTGCAATCTGAAGAGGAAGGGATCGATCTCCTCTCCCTTGTGCATCTGAAACATCCGTATCTGATTCTCCGGAAGCATCTTCCTCTGGGAAGGGATCGATCTCCTCTCCCTTGTGCATCTGGAACATTTGTATCTAATTCTCCAGAAGCATCTTCCTTTGGACGGAGCTACCTTGATACAACATGGTCAATGTTGTCCACACCTCATTTGCCGTCTTTTTCTTGGCAATGTTCGGGACCACGTCATCTTTCACTCCATCCATGATCGAGCGCTTAGTCGTTGCCTGATTTTCATTGAACTTCCTTAGAGCATCAACATCGGTTGGCACATCCATGTCATTCTCTGCGTGGTCTCCGATACCGTACTCCTCTAGGATTGTCAGGATTTTGGCTTTCCAGATAGCAAAGTTACACACACTGTCTAACCTATCCTGATCTCTTAGTGTGTACGGGGCCATCTCTGCGCAAACAAGTCGAAGCAAGTACTCTTCTCCCTTCTACTGCTGCTACACTCAGTGAAAGACCGGATTTGGGTTTCTTGGCGATAGAAACCCTCTAAAGAATTTGCTCACTTTGACAAATGATTTCCCTCCTGGTAATCCTTCGCCAATTCTGTCGAATCAACCCTCTACGATCACCCTCCTGATTGAATCTCAGATTTCTTGGCAAGAAAATCTGTCAAGGGAATATTTCCCCTTACTTTGTCAACTTTGCTAGGCACTGTTCTTTACCAACAGAACCGATGCCCCACCAACAACTTTGAAGATTAGAAGCTGCACCTCCAGACCCGGCAACTGGCATAGCGTCACCCAACTTGGATTGCGTCACCCTCTAGGGCCTTCGTCAGCCATTGCGTCACCCACTAGGGCCTACATCAGCTCTGCTTTAGTAGACTGGCTCTGCACTGCCCCTCTGGCGATGCGCTGCCTCATCCTGGATGTATCAGCTTCAGCTGCCCTCCTGCAACAAAAAAATTTCAGCCTCTTGCTGATGGCTTCAGCTTGATTTGCAATTGCTCTGATACCATGTGAAAATTTCTGAACGCAGAAGCCCTACTGCAGAATATTGATTTACTTCTCCTACTTGTTTTATTATACACAAGTTATTTAATTGAAATATTAAAAAAAACATCAAAGTCAACACAATCTGCAACCTACACATATACAGATCATTTACTGAAACATAGTGAACATATGACAAGGGACACCCATGATTTTTCGAACAAATGTCCCTGGAAAAACCCAATGCGGGAAAACCGATGTAACAACTCTTTGAGGGTTTTATTATTAAGCAAAATCTGAATACATCAAAGGCAATAGTAGTGGTTTTCCCAACAGAGAATTTCATTGGAGTTGTACCTTATCACTCGGAGACAGAAAATATGGCTGATTCAAACCCTTCAGGAATTACTGAATACGAGCCTTTTCTGGCCCACTGGAACTCCAACGCAACTCTTCCAGCGACTGCGTCAGCCTCTCTTTCCCAGCGCAGCCTCTACGCAGCACACGCTGCCATTACGTCACCCTGAAGGCCTCTGTGCTGCCTCGCGTCACCCAGAAGGGTTTGTGTCACCCTCTGCGCTGTCTCTGCGTCAGCTTGGCTGGGTTGTGTCCCTCCTGCTGTACTCTGCGTTGCCTGGTACGGATCTGCCTATATGTATTCTCGGCCTCGGATCAGAACATCCCTTGCCGATCTGTCCCTCACTAGCACTGCAAACTCACTCGAAAATTGTCAGCAAACCAGGCTCCAGAATTTCGACTTAGCTCAAGTGCTGCTACTCTGTGTGTCTCCTCCAACTGACCCCAAACCTTCCTTTAATACTTTTCTCTTTGAGAAATCAATGACCGTGATCTAATCACTAATCAACGACTAAGATTAGAGAAAGCTTTATCCACGTCACTTAGAACATTCTCACCATATGTGTAAACTAATTCACTTTGATTTTTCAATTTCCCGAAGTTAGACTTAGGGTCTCCATTAAAAAATTAATTATTTGAATAACTTTTACATCGGGTAGAATTTCTCCAAACGATTTCTAGGTCTTGGAGATATAATGTGTTCTAGCCCCTCCACAAAGTTTCAGAGCTAGAGCATATCCGATGCTACCCAAAATCTCAACGAGTGTAACTTAGGGAAATTAAATAATGAAAGGGAATTAATTTAAACATGTGGGTGAGAATGTTCTAAGTAACATGGCTCAAGTCTTTTCTAATCTTAGCCGTTGATTAGAGATTAGATCACGATCATTGATTTCTCAACGAGAAAAGTATTAAAGGAAGGCTTGGGGTCAGTTGGAGAAGACACACGGAGCGGTAACACTTGAGCTAAGTCGAAATTCTGGGGCGCGGTTTGCTCAGAATTTTCGAGTGAACTTGCAATGTTGGTGAGGGGGAGATTAGCGAGGGATATTCAAATCTGAGGCCGAGAATACATAGGCAGAGAGGCAGATCCGTACGAGGCAGCGCAGAGACCCATCAGGAGGGAAGCAGTCCATCCAGGATCACGTAGAGGCAACACAGAGGTTGACGCAGGCCATTTAGGGTGACGCAGAGGCAACGCTGAGCCTAGAGGGGTGACACAGGAGCAGCCGGTGCTGCACAAAGGCTCTAGCAGCTATGCAAAGCTGAGGCAGTGCCGAGAGAGGCAGCACTGGGTTTTCCAGTGGGCCAGAAAGGGCTCGTATTCAGTGTTTCCATAGGAGTGCTTCCTTGGCTGAATCAACCATATTTTCTGTCTCCGAGTAATAGGTACATTTGCCGTGAATTCTGTGTTGGGCAAACCATTACTGGTGCCCTTGATCGTATTTATACATTCTAATAAACAAACCCTCTAAGAGTTGCTACACCAGTTTTCTCGCATTGGGTTTTTTTGGGGACATTGTCCAAAAAATACTGTGTCCTTTGTCATATGTCCATTATGCTTCAGTAAATGATCTGTATGTATGTGTAGGCTGCAGTTGTGTTTACTTTGATATTTTACTGAATATTTCAGAAAATAACTTGTTAATTAAATCAAACAAGTAGGAGAAGTAAATCAAGTTATTGTAGTAGGGTTTCTATATTCAGAAATTTTCACATGGTATCGGAGCGATTGCAGATCAAGTTGAAGCCATCAACAAAGGGTTGAAGATTTTTTTGCTGCAGGAGGGCAGTTGAAGCTGCACAGATTCAAAAAGAGGCAGCGCAACACCAAAGGGACAATGTAGAGGCCTTGCAGGGGTGACGCAGAGCCAGTCTACTCATGCGGAGCTGGCCCATGCCCAGAAGGGTGATGCAAAGCCTGTCAAGCTCACGCTGAGCTGACGCAGACCCAAGATGGTGACGCAGTCCAAGAGGGAGTGACGTTGTGCCGGTTGCCGTGGCTGGAAGTGCAGTTTTCTGATCTTCGAAGTTGCTGGTGGGGCATTGTTTTTGCCGGTGCAGAATAGTGCCTATTAGTGTTGACAAAGTAAAGGGAAACATTTCCTTAGCAGATTTTCTAGCCAAGAAATATGAGATTCGATCAAGTGGAGTGATCGTAGAGGGCTGATTCGGCAAAATTGGTGAAGGATTTTTGGGAGAGAAATCATTTGTCAGAGGGAGCATATTCTCTAGAGGGTTTCTATCGCCAAGAGACCAGATCTGGTCTTTTTCTGAGTGTAGCAGCAGTAGAAGGGAGAAGAGCACTTGCTTCGATAGTTTGAGCACGCAGAGCTGACGCAGGCCTAGAAGGGTGACATAGAGCCTGTCAAGCTCATGCTGTGGGCTAACGCAGGCCCAAGATGGTGACGCAGTCCAAGAGGGAGTGACGTTGTGTCGGTTGCTGTGGTTGGAAGTGCAGTTTTTCTGATCTTCGAAGTTGCTAGTGGGGCATTGTTTCTGCTGATGCAGAGCAATGCCTAGTAGTGTTGACAAAGTAAAGGGAAACAGTTCGTCAACAAATTTTCTAGCCAAGAAATATGATATTCGACCAAGTGGGGTGATTGTAGAGGGCTGATTTGACAGAATTGGTGAAGGATTTCTGGGAGGGAAATCATTTGTCAGAGGGAGCATATTCTCTAGAGGTTTTTTATCGCCAAGAAACCCAGATCCAACCTTTCGCTGAGTGTAGCAGCAGTAGAAGGGAGAAGAGCACTTGCTTCGACAGTTTGAGCAAAGATGGCCCCGCATGGATTGAGAGATCAAGATAGGTTAGACTGTGTGTCTAACTTTGCCATCTGGAAAGCCAGAATTCTGTCAGTCCTTGAAGAATATGGCATTAGAGATCATGCCGAGAACATCCTGGCTGTTACAACTGATGCTGCTCTTCTAGCGAAGTTTAATGAAAATCAGGCGCGGGCTAAATGCTTGATCATGGATGGAGTGAAAGATCACGTGGTTCCGCATATTTCCGAGAAGAAGACGACAAACGAGGTGTGGACGACATTAACCACGTTGTATCAAGGTAGCTTCGTCCAATGGAAGATGCTTCTAGAGAATCAAATGCGGTTGTTCCAGATGCGCAAGGGAGAGGAGGTAGATCCTTTCCTCTTTAGATTGCAGACTATCCGAGACCAGCTGATTGCCATGGGGGCAACTCCTGATGATGGACCTATGGTGAGGACTGCCCTGAATGCAGTCACCGATGATTGGACCTTTGTCCAAAGTATCTTGGGCAGAGTGCAACGTCCAAACTGGGGGGACATGTGGGCAATCCTTCGACAAAAAGAGATTAGGAGAATAACGAAGAGGAAATTTAGCATCGGAGGAGTCAAGATTAAGAAAGAGGATGAGTAAGATGCAACCCTAGCATCTAAGGGACATAGGCAGCAGGGGAAGAAGAAGAAAGACCTATCCAAGGTTAGGGGCTTCAGATGTGGCGAATTGGGACACTTCGCCAATACTTGTCCTAAGAAGAAGGGCAAGGATGATTCGATTCCAAGGCAGCAGCAGCAAAAGGGGATGACGACATCGATGATGATGTGGCCAAGAGTACTCATGTACCTCGAGAGAAAAGGTGGGGCGACATAGATCTTTAGATTGAGCTATAGAGGGGGGACGACAAGATCCTTGTGTTGCCCAAACCCTTGGATCACATATGAGCTACAGGAGCCGTTAAAGACAGTAGCAGGATGACTGGAGTCAGTGGATGCAAAGGATCATGGAAAGGCACAAGGCAGTGCTTGAACGCTGAAGATTGGAGCAGCGCAGTGCATTGGCAGTAGCAGCGTAGAGGTTGATGGAATTTCAGCAACATAGAGGGGCAGTGCTTACGCAGTGCAGAGCAACAGCAACGCAGAGGCTCAAGAGAGACAATGCAGAGCAACAGCAAAGGGTGCTTTAGTGATGAGATGCAGCCAAACTGACTTGTCTGTCAGTTGTTGGGTGATGTTCTTTAATTGCTTACTTCTTAGCAATTGAGTTGTAGTGCAGTAGTTAGCAGTGGCAGTGCTATAGGCAACATGATGCAGTAATTCGAGAGGGAGCTGCAATACAGATGTGGTAGTGACTGTGGCAGAGTCATGGGCAGCAGTACCGAAAGTAACAACGCATTGGATGGAGGGCAACATGCCAAGCATCAACAGCGCAGGGGATCGATGCCAGAGATTAGAGTAATGCTTTTGGAGTGAAGTGTTGCTAGAGCACATTCCTCGCTAAGAGGGAGTGTTGTGATTTTGAGTAGCATTGTATGTGCTCTAGCTCCGAACCTTTGTGGAGGGGCTAGAACACATGAGACTCTCAGACCTAGAAATCGTTTGGAGAAATTCCACCCGATGTGAAAGTTATTCAATAAATTAATTATTTTAATGTTGACCCCAAGTCTAACTTAGGGAAATTAAATAATTAAAGGGAATTAATTTAAACATGTGGGTGAGAATGTTCTAAGTAACATGGATCAAGTCTTTTCTAATCGTAGCAGTTGATTAGAGATTAGATCACGACCGTTGATTTCTCAACGAGAAAAGTATTAAAGGAAGGCTTGGGGTCAGTTGGAGAAGACACACAGAGCAGTAACACTTGAGCTAAGTCGAAATTCTGGGGCACGGTTTGCTGAGAATTTTTGAGAGAGCTTGCAGTGCCGATGAGGGGCAAATCGACGAGGGATATTTAGATTCGAGGTTGAGAATACATAGGCAGAGAGGCAGATCTGTACGAGGCAAACAAAGTAGAGACCCTGGGGGCGCACAGGAGGGATGTAGCTCCAAAATGGTGTCGACGCAGGCACGAGAGGTCGATGGGGAGAGTGCGTTGATGAGCCGCAGGGGGGTGACGTAAGAGCACTGAACAGCAGTAGGCTCCAGTAGCCTGCGGCAGAGTCGACACGAAGCGTTTTCAGAAGTAGCATTGGGATTTCGAATGGGCCAAAAAGGGCTCATTCCGCATTTCCGCAGGTGTGCTTCTCGTCGAACTGCTGGAAACACCTAGAGGGGGGGGGGGTGAACGTATTCCCTTACACTAGAGCATTAGTTAATCTTCTTCAATTATTATTAGTGTTTGTACAATGATAAAGCAGTCGAACAAGAGGAACATAAATGCATTACGCTTTTAAGGTGGAAAACTCACTCCCGGACAAAACCACCTAATGCTTTTCTAATAATTCTTTAATATTCAACTCCACCTCGAAAATAAAGCTCCAACTATTAGTGTTTGTACAATGATACGAGCGAACAAGAGGAACACAAATGCACACAGTTTTTAAGGTGGAAACCCACTTCGGGACAAAAACCACCTAATGATTTTCTAATAATTCTTTAATATTCAACTCCAATTGAAAATAAAGCTCCAAATTCCTAGAATATAGAAAAGCATTCTTCTCCATCTCCCACCGGATGGACGCTCCAACGCTCGAGATTCTTCAGTAGTCAACTGAACGGATGCCCCAACACCCAATGAGCTACAACTCACCCTAGCACCACCCTACCACCCTATAGAAGAATAAAAGAAGAATGGACTCCCGTACCAGGGAAAATGGTCCACTTACAATGATATAGAATGATGCAGAAGAAGAAGATATACTAGACCATAACCCCAACTTTGACACAACCACCTAATGATGATCCTAGACCTCCCAACACCGCCTCTTCAACCCTTGGCAGATAGACACTAGTACAATTTGTACAATAATGTATTTACAATGACTAAGTACAATGATACCTTTACAATGATTGTATGCAGTGCTGCCCACTTGAAGACTTCATATGATGAAATTCTTGCTGCTGTTATGCACCTTGGTTGCCGCTCTTGTCATGTTACCCTCTGCTGCACCTTTCTTTGCTTTGCTGCCGTAGAAAGTCTGGTCCTTTGCAACCCTTGACAACACATGATCTAGCTTTTTCTTGCCTTCTAGGAGCTCGATATTGAATCTGGTGTATCTCTGTTATTTCAGATCCTAAATATCTGATTTTCGGTCCTATAGTATTCCTCTGAGTCTTCTTTCCAATGCCACAGGTCTGACCCAATTTGGATTCTTCAAGAAAGAGTTATGCCCAATCTCTCACAATGCCCTAATTATGGACTATTTCAGCAGAGCGCACTTGTACGACATGCCACGTGTCACTATTTCTTCATTTGGCTCTGAAATTGATAGAGAGAAAATTACAGAATGTGCACTATCTTCCAATTTTTACGTAATTCTAATCTGATACTCAGAGAGAGAGTTTTGAAAATTTTACCAAGGTCACTTCTTTGAGATGAATTTTAGGAGCCTGCAAAAACCCTGACTTCCATAGATCATATCTCCAAAAATATTGTGCACCTTGATCTCGATGATTTTGATCGCGTTCTTCTCGTGATTTCTCGGCTTCGCTCTACAAAAAAAAGTTCTCGCTTTCCGAACCTCTCTTATCACTTATTTTAAGCGAAAATGCCACGATGACCTGTTTCAGATGGCGAAATCCCTTCCCTAAGGAGGAAATGAAGATCACAATTTATATAAATGTTTAAGTTGAGAGGGGCTTCGTCATGAATGAGGATTTTTACATAAAAAATATTAATTATGACTTTTCAATGACCCATGCCTCAACCCCATGGGGTTTTAGCCCACTAACTGGGGTTACAAACTTCAAACATGAATATCTCTCAAACCGTGAAGAATTACATGGCGTGCCATATATCAATGGAAACATCTCGACAAGTAGAAACCATAAAAAGCATTTTTGACCCAGAATATATTAATTTGGTAGGTCAAAATTCCCATGCAATATTGGGTTAGCCCCTGGTGCTGCTTGGGTTGACATCAATGACAACCGCTTGTCAACAGAATCAACCATATTTTCTGTTTCTGAGTGATGGGTACATCTGCCATGAATTCTCTGTTGGGCAAACCATTATTGGTGCCCTTGACTCTATTCAGACATTCTGCTTAATAAACAAACCCTCTAAGAGTTGCTGCACCGGTTTTCCCGCATTGGGTTTTTCCGGGGACATTGTCCAAAAAATACTGTGTCCTTTGTCATATGTGCGTTATGCTTTAGTAAATGAATTATATGTCTGTGTAGGCTGCAGTTGTGTTTACTCTGATATTTTACTGAATATTTCAGAAAATAACTTGTTAATTAAATCAAACAAGTAGGAGAAGTAAATCAAGATACTGCAGAAGGGTTTCTATATTTAGAAATTTTCACATGTAGCTCCAATCTACAGCTCCATATCGCCCCACTTCTTAGGTGCATGAGAACTCATGGCGCATCCATCTTCATCCTCCTCATTAGCCTGAGATGGAGTAGTGTTCGGGTCAGATTCTTCTTTTCCTTTCTTCAAAGGGCATTGCGTGGCGAAATTTCCCATTTCTCCACATCTGAAGCATACGACCTTGGAGAGGTCATTTTTCTTCCTTCTCTGCTGCCCTTGCTATCCCTTAGATGCGAGAGCGACATCTTCCTCTTCCTCCTCCTTGACCTGATCCCTTTATCGTTGCTTCCCGCCTTGGTCCACCTTATGATCTCTTCTTGTTGAAGAACTGCCCACATCTCCTCCTAGCTAGGAAGAGAAGCCCTGCCCAAAATGCTTTGGACAATGGTTTCCCAGTCTTTAGTGATTGCATTCAGGATAGTCCTGACCATAAAACCAACATCTGGTGTAGCCCCTATGGAAGCTAGCTGATCTTGGATCGTTTGCGATCTAATAAGGAAGGGATTAATCTCTTCTCCCTTCTACATCTGAAACAATCTCAACTGGTTCTCAAGCAACATCTTCCGCTGGACGGAAGATCCCTCGTACAAAGTGGTCAAGACCACCCACATTTCCCTCGCTGTGTTCTTCTCAACAATGTGTGGGATCACTTGATCCTTGACTCCGTCCATGATCATGCACTTTGCTTTCTCTTGAGCCTCCTCGTATTTCTGGAGAGGATCAACATCTACCGGAGCAACAATCGTGTTCAAGGCATGATCCTTGATGCGATGTTCATCCAAAACTGCAAGGATCCTGGCCTTCCAGATGATAAGGTTGGATGCTCCATCTAACTTGTCCTGATCCCTCAGTCCACTTGTGACCATCTTTGCTCAATTGAGTGTTGAACAAGTTTCTTTCTCCCTCTTCTGTTGCTGCCCCAACAAAAATCGGATCAAGATTTCTTTGGCACTAGAAATCCTCTAAGGAACAAGTTCCCTCTGAATTTTGATTTCCTTCATGGAAATCCTTTTGCCAAAAAATGTCGAAACACTCCTCATTGATCTCTCTTTGCTGCTGATCAACACTGGATCTAGATTTCTTGGTAAGAAATCTTTTGAGGAACTGATTACCTGTACTTTGCTTCTGCCCCACTAGACTGTTGAGATTTTGGGGTAGCATCGAATGTGCTCTAGCTCCAAAATTTTGTGGAGGAGTTGGAGTACATGAGATCTCCAAGACCCAAAAAGCGTTTGGAGAAATTCCATCTGGTTTGATAGTTATTCAAATAATTAATCTTTTTAATTAAGGACCCTAAGTCTAACTTAGGAAAATTAGAAGATTAAAGTGAATTAAATTAAACACGTGATGAGAATATTCTAAGTGACGTGGATCAAGTAGCTTCTAATCTTTAGTCGTTGATTAGAGATTAGATCACGACCGTTGGCTTGCCAACAAGAAAAGTATAAGAGAAGGGCTTGGTGTTAGTTGGAGGATACACACATTGGTAGAGCACTGAAGCTAAGTCGAAATTCTAGGGCATGGTTTGCTCAGAATTTCGAAGCGAGTTTGCAGTGCGGTGAGGGGCAGAGATTGGCAAGGGATGTTCTGATCCAAGGCCAAGAATACAACAACAGCAGAGAGGCAGTGTACCATGCAACATAGAGGCCAGCCAAAGATACGCAGTTCAACCAGAGCCACGCAGAAGGCAGCGCAGAGGAAGCAACAACCCTTCAGGGGTGATGCAGGCCCAACTAGGGCAGCGCAGTGGCAGCGTAAGCCCAGAAAGGCAGAAACAGGCCCATCCAGGGCAGCACGAGGCTGACGCAGGTCAACGAGGATGATGTAGAGGGCTGAGGGACAATGCTAGGGTTTTCGGTGGGCCAGAAAGGGCTCGAGTTTTTTAAATCCCGTTTGAGGGTGTGAATCAACCATATTTTCTGTCTCTGAGTGAGAGGTACTACTGCCGTGTAATTTCTCTGTAGTGCGAACCCTTTTGGTTCCCAGATATTGTTGTATTTAGATTCTGCATAATAATAAAACCCTCTAGAGCTAGCTGCACCGATTTTCCTGCATTGGGTTTTTCAAGGGACATTTGTTCGAAAAATCTGTGTCACTTTGTCATGTATGCATGATGTTTAATAAATGATCTGTAAATGTAAATCTGTGTCACTTTGTCATGTATGCATGATGTTAGTAAATGATTTGTAAATGTGTAGGTTGCAGTTGTGTTTACTTTGCCGATTTTATTGAATAACTCAGAAAATTAACTTGTAATTTAATTCAAGTAGGAAAAGTAAATCAAGACACTGAAGTAGGATTTTTGTTTAGAAATTTTCACATGGTATCAGAGCATTGTAGATCAAGCTGAATCACCAGTGAAGCGGCTGAAATTTGTTTGCTGCAGGAAGGGCCGCTGAAGCAGCATAGACCAGAGAAGGCATCGCAACATCAAGAGGGATGTAGACCCAGCTGAGAGGGACATAGAGCTAGTTTGCTCATGCAGAGGCTGACGCAGCACCACTAGGGTGACGCAGAGCCAGCCTTGCTTACGCAGAGGCTAACACTACACCAGTAAGGCTGATGCAGTGTCTGAAGCAGACCCTAGAGGGTGACGCAGTGTCTGGAGCAGATCCTAGAGGGTGACGTAGTCCACTTTGCAATGACGCTGTGCAGTTTGCCGGGGTTGGAAGTTTAACTTCCGGTCTTCAGAAGTTGCTGGTGTGGCACTGGTTCTGTCGGTGCAGAATAGTGCCTAGCTAAGTTGACAAAGAGTGGGAGGAGAACAACCGCTCAACATATTTTTGCCAAAGAAATCCAAGGATCGATCCGGAGGGTGATCGAAGAGGGCTGATTCAAGAGGTTTGGCAGATTTTCGAGGAGGGTAATCAGTTGTTAGAGGGAGCAGTTGCTATAGAGGGTGCCTCTTTGCCAAGGACCCTATATCCGAGCTTTTGTTGAGGGTAGCAACAACAGTAGGGAGAGGAGCATCTGTTTTGACAAATTGTTTTGAGCTAGATGGTGCCGTATGGACTGCATGATCAAGATAGGTTGGACGACTTGTCCAACTTTGCTATCTGGAAGGCCAGAATCTTGATGGTCCCAGAGGCATACGCACTTCGGGAACATGCAGAGAATGTCTTGGCTACACCAACCAACTTTTCTCTTCTCGCGAAGCATTATGAAGCGGAGGCGCATGCTAAGCACTTTATCATGGACGAGGTCAAGGATCATGTGGTTCCACACATTGCCGAGAAGAAGACGGCTAATGCTATGTGGACAACTTTGACCACAATGTATCAAGGAAAATCTGTCCAGAAGAAGATGCTTCTGGAGAACAAGATGAGGTTGTTTGTGATGAATAAGGGAGAGGAAATCGATCCTTTCCTCTTCAGGTTGCAGTCGATCCGGGATCAGCTGATTGCCATGGGTGTTAAAGTGGAGGATGATGTCATGGTGAGGACTGCTCTAAATGCAGTCTTAGGGGAATGGGAAACGTTTGTCGAAAGCATCTTTGGCAGACAGGACCTTCCAAGCTGGGACGACATGTGGGCTATCCTCCGACAAGAGTAAATCCGCTGGATGACCAAGAGACAAAACAACATCGGATCCAGCGAAGTGAAGGAGGAGGAAGAGGAAGATGCAACCTTTGCATCCAAGAAGCAACAAGGGAAGAAGAAGAGGGATTTATCGAAGATCCGATGCTTCAGGTGTGGTAAACTTGGACACTTCCCCACCACTCTTTTTCTAAGGAAGAAGGACAAGGAAGTTGATTCCAAGGCTGCGGTAGCTAAAGAAGACGATGGCTCTGATGATGATGTAGCCATGAGTGCTCATAAACCTCGAGAGAAGAGGTGGGGCGATATTGATCTGTAGAGCAACTAGAGATGGGAGGCAGGATCTTTGAGGTGCCCAGACTCTTGGATCACATACGTGCTATGGGAGCCTTAAGACAGTAGCAGGGATGACTGGAGAAGTGGGTGCAGGAGATCACAGTGAAGCAGAGGGTAGAGCTGGGACGCTGTAGATGGGAGCAACGCAGTGTAGAGGCAACAACAATGTAGGAGCAACAGTGCGGTTCAATGGAAACAACAACGTAGGAGCAACAACGCAGAGGCTTATGGGATTTCAGCAACGCAGAGGGGCAGTGCTCATGCAGTGCAAAGCTGCAGCAACGCAATGGCTTCAGGGAGACAATGTAACGCAACAGCCAAGGGAGCTTGAATGATGAGATGCAGCCCAACTGACTTGTCTGTCAGTGATTGGGCAGTGGTCCTTCAGTTTCTTACTTCTCAGCAACTAAGTTGCAGTGCAACAGTTGGTAGCACGATGCAACAATTTGAGAGGGAGCTGCAGTATAGATGTAGTAGTGACTGTGGTAGAGTCATGGGCAGTAGTACAGAGAGCAGCAGCAGTGCAGTGATGGAGGGCAGTAGGCCAAGCATTAACGTGGAGATTGATGCCAGAGATCAGGGCAATGCTTCAGTGTGGAAGTATTACTAGAGCACATTCCTCGCTAAGAGGGAGTGTTGAGATTTTGCGGTAGCATCAGATGTGCTCTAGCTCCAAAATTTTGTGGAGGAGCTAGAGTACATGAGATCTCCAAGTTCCAGAAAGCATTTGGAGAAATTCCATTTGGTTTGATAGTTATTCAAATAATTAATCTTTTTAATTAAGGGCCCTAAGTCTAACTTAGGAAAATTTAAAGATTAAAGTGAATTAAGTTAAACATGTGATGAGAATGTTCTAAGTGACGTGGATCAAACAATTTCTAATCTTAGCTGTTGATTAGAGATCAGATCACTGTTGTTGGATTGACAACGAGAAATGTATAAGAGAAGGGCTTGGGGTCAGTTGGAGGATACACACATTGGCAGAGCACTAATGCTAAGTCGAAATTCTAGGGCGTAGTTTGCTAAGAATTTCAAAGCGAGTTTGCAGTGTGGTGAGGGGTAGAGATTGGCAAGGGATGTTCTGATTCGAGGCCAAGAATACAACAGCGACAGAGAGGCAGTGTACCAGGGAGCAGTAACCCTTCAGGGGTGATGCAGGCGCAGCCAAGGCAGTGCAATGGCAGCGTAATCCCATAAAGGCTAATGCAAGCCCATCCAGGGTAGCGTAGAGGCTGATGCAGGCTAAAGAGGCTGACACAGAGGGCTGAGGGACAATGTTGGGGTTTCTGGTGGGACAGAAAGTGCTCGAGTTCTGTAAATCCCGTTTGAGGGTGTGAATTAGCCATATTTTCTGTCTCCGAGTGAAACAGGTACTACTGCCATGTAATTTCTCTGTAGGGCGAACCATTTTGGTGCCCAGATATTGTTGTATTCAGATTTTGCATAATAATAAAACTAGAACTAGTTGCACCGGCTTTCCCGCATTGGGTTTTTCTGGAGTCATTTGTTTGAAAATTCAGTGTGTCACCTTGTCATGTGTGCGTAATGTTCAGTAAATGATCTGTAAATGTGTAGGCTGCAGTTGTGTTTACTTTGCTGATTTTATTGAATAATTCAGAAAATTAACTTGTAATTTAATTGAAGTAGTAAAAGTATATCAAGACATGGCAATAGGATTTATGTTTAGAAATTTTCACATAGACACTGTTTTGTACCAACAGAATCAACGTCCCACCAACAACTTCAGATAAAAATCTACACTGCACCTCCAAACACGAAAATCGGAAAAATTAGGCTCAATAGCCTCTGCATTGGCCCAACAACCACTGCGTTGCCTTTTGTAGCTACAGCGTCACCCTAGCAGGCTGACGCAGGCTCTGCGTGAGCCTTCCCTGGTGTCTGCGTCACCCTTCCTTTGCTTTTCTAGTTTAGAACTGCGCTGTCACTTAGGACAACTACTTCCCTGCAACAAATTTCTTCTGTCCTTTCGCTGATGGATTTTGTCCTCCTTGATCTGCAATCACTCTGATACCATGTGAAAATTTCTTAATCTAAATCAACATAAATCCTACTGCAGTTAATTGATTTGCATTACCTACTTGTATTTTCCATTTAACAAGTTATTTACATAATTATTTAGCAAATATTAATGCAAATACTCTACAACCTACACCAATATACAGATCAAGTACTGAAAAATAAGATGAGACAAACAAACAAAGGACACACTTATTTTTGGACTAAACGTCCCCAGAATAACCCAATGTGGGAAAACCGGTACAACAGATATGAGAGTTTTATTATTAAGCAAATTTCTGAATACAATCTAGGGTGCCAAATCCAACTCACCCAACAGAGAAAATCCCGGCAAAAGTATCTCTATCCGGAGACAAATATTTTGGCTGATCTAGTCGCAGAATGAACAAACCCCACAGGTGACTGCGCTGTCCCCAGTGCTGGGCAGCGATGGCTGCTGCAAGCTCTGCGCTGAGACTGCGTCACCCTTCTCGTGAGCTTCCTGGCTCAGAAATCAATTTGCTGAATTTTTGCCTGATCTGCTCCACAAAAACCCTAGCGCTGCCTCTTAAGTGACTGCGTCACCCTTCTGGCTCTGCGTCACCCTCTCAGGTGCTGTGCTGTCTCTTTTGGCGTTGCTCTGCTTCTTTGCAATTGTATTCTCGACCTTGGACTGAAGTCCCGCTGCTGAACTGCCCCTCTCTGCACTAGAACTCAGTCTAAAATTCTTAGCAAACCACACCCCAGAATTTCGACTTTGCTCAAGTGCTTCTCTCCGTGTGTGTATTCTCCAACTAACCCTCAAGCCTTCCTTTATACTTTTTTTGTTGATGAATCAACGACCGTGATCAAATCTTTAATCAACGACTAAGATTAAAACAGACTTGATCCTTGTCACTTAGAAGCTTCTCACCCACATTTAAATTAATTCACTTTAATTATTTTAATTTCCTAAGTTTTGACTTAGGCTCTATTAAAAATAATTAATTATTTGAATAAATTTCACTCTGGGTGGAATTTCTCCAAACGATTTTTGGGTCTTGGAGATCTCATGTGTTCTAGCCTCTCCACAAAATTTTAGTGCTTGAGCACATCTGATGCTACCCTCAAATCAACACTAGGATGAAATGTTCGCCAAAGTAATAGGCTTACCTAGGTTGTTACATACATACATGGTCTTACTAACATCATTTACATTACAAATTTTGCAGAATGGGTTTACAATGACTCAATAAACTGACGGCCAATGATCTCGATCCTTTTGAAAGATATGGTACAACTACTTCCTTGAAACTTTGACAAAATGTTTGCAACAGTTCCAACCTCATCAAACTTCATATGGAGAAAATATAATTTGATATCCCATTCAAAATTCAATAAACTTAATAGTTTTCAGGAATCTAGGATCAATGGGATTGTGGCATTTCATTGGATTATACCATGTATGAAGGTATGTGATTGGCATTTAATCAAGAGCACCAAGCCCTATATGTACCCCAGTGTTGGTGGTGTTGATTGTTAAACTCCTTTGTCATGGCCTTAGCGGAAATGTACCCTTCACTCAAGTCAAAATCATTGATCAGCCATGTAAAGCTTGGATTAGTCCATTTGATCAAATTGGGCAACATTGACTAATATCCCTAGAGAATCAAAGTAGAGGCAAAAACTAGACAAGAGGAGAGGAATCTAGATTCTAGATGGTTGATGCTCGAATAATTAATCATTGATGTACAGTGGATGCCATATCTATCTTGATTTATGTACAGATATGCATGCTTTCATATCTTCTACAACTAATTTGGTATTTTGGATTTTTTTTTTGAATATAAATGAAAAAAATATAAAATAATATGTATATATAATAGACCTTATTAGATGCTTCGCTTCCTAGAGTTTTGGAAACAATGCTTCGCTTCTAAAAAACATCCCTGCTTCGTCCAACATTGATTTGGAGATTGTGTCAATGCAATGAAGGGTAATTGAATGAGGATCTTGGTATAAGGGATGATTTTGTTTATATTAGTTATTTGTCCAACATTGATTTGGAGATTGTGTCAATGCAATGAAGATAATTGAATGAGGATCCTGGTATAGGGGATGATTTTTATTATATTAGTTATTTGTAGCAGCATGGTGTATTTTGTACTCTAAAGGCCATTTACAGCCTAGATTTTTATGTGTTTTGTTTAAGACATGCATTGCACTTGGTGCCAATTTGTTATAACTTATATCCACCATTATATGCTAGGTACATTAGCAAATTTTTCATATGGTTCTTAAAGGCTTGCATTTACATTGACGTACATGAATTTACATATTTTTTATTAAATTTTGCACATTTTATGTATTTTATAGTAGACTGATTTTTCAACCTGGTTTTCCGGCTGCTTTTGTCTGGTTCTGGCTCTGATAACTTTGATTTGCATATTCTGTCTTTTCTGTGACTTGAACTTTTGGTGGATTACACACATTGTGACTAGTTGGGAATATTATATTAAGCATGGTGGAATGGAGAAAATCATAGCAAACAAGCAAGCATGTGTTCATTATTTTTTGAATTAAACAATAAAGAGTGTGGTTTGTTAAATGAAACTGGTTTGGCATGTTCTTTTGAAAATGAATATTGTCTAGTTTTCACAGTTCTGGACTGAGATATCATAAACAGATGAGGGATTTCCATTTACACTAGACAGAGATAACCAATTTAGTTGTATATGAATGCGCTCAATCCCTATGTCTGACCTGTTTTTGACATCACTGATCATGCTTCACATCTAACATTGAGGATCATAAATACTTACTTTCCCACGACTTATGCTTTATTCCTTTGCGAATGCCCAAAGGTTTGCTAATTCATTAATTTTTTCCTATCATTAATATTTAAGGTGTTAGATATGCATGATAGTTACTATGGTTGGCCTCTTATTTTCCTCTAGGAATATCTATATCTTAGTCTTGGAGAAATCATCTAAGTTAGCTGGCCTGCCGCCTGACAAAAGTTTTGATAATAAACAAGTCTTTTTTTGTCCATTCCTTTTTGTTTGGAGAGAAAGTAACATCTTGCATTCACATCTTTTGATATAGCTTTCCTTTTATATGCGGCCTTCTTTGTATTTACTAATATCTGCGCACATCACATCTCATTCTTTGCAGCATTGCCACTTTTGGACTTTTAAGTGTTTCTTGCCACTGCATGTAAGCTGGGGTCAAGAATTGAAAGATATCAGTTAGCATATCATAATTATTCTTTGTTTTCAGTTATCGTTTCAGATAGATTCATTAATCTGCCTTTTTATGTTTTTGTTTCAACTTCATTAGCGAAGCTACTTAATTTTGGACATCAGGAGAGCAAAACAGAAGCTAAACTTGCTTCACTAAGGGCATCGTTTCAACAAGAAGTGTCTGTCTGGCACAAACTTGATCATCCTAATGTGACAAAGGTAACTAGTGGTGCATATTTTTCTTTTTATGTCTCTGGTTAGGTTATGTGTTTAGCTACCTTGGCTTTGCAGATCTATGGATGATATTGCCTTTACATCTTCCTGTAGCTTATTGGTTCATGAATGTGTGGTGCAAATTGGGATCCATGCAAATATGTTGGAGTCTCACCTGCAATGCATTTTCTTAAATTCCATAATTGCACATCTTTATTTAGCTCTTGCTACATATAAATCAACATTATTGGGCTGGCAACTGATAAGGCTTTCAGTAGTTAAAGAGGACTAAAAAGTAAAATGTAATTTGTTGTTGGTTAAAGCTGCAGGTTGCGAAACTCATTAAGGTTAAAAGAGTGGTTAGAGAATGTACCTGGATAGAACAACAATATCACATAAATATAATTGTGACTGCTAATTAGATGCAATGATGAGTTGCCTCTTTCAGACTCAGAATAAAATGTGGATGTAGAATTGGATCCTTTGTAATTTTACTACAATGTTGTGAACATCGGCATCGGGATAAAATCGGCAAGGGTTTGGAAAACCAAAAAATCGTAAAAATGGGGAAAATATCGGTAAAAATCGGCAAACATAGACAAAATTAAGATACCATAAAAATATCTTTAAAAATCGGCAAAAATCGGCTAGGCCAAAAAATCGTGATTTTGAGATAAAATCGAGATGTTATCGAGATGTTCGCAACATCTTAGAATGTAGAAACCTTTCTGAATATTACAAGTCGTTAATATGCAAAATGTAAAATGTTTGGTGAAAGCTTTTAAAAATAAACAAATTTCTTAGGATTTTATATAGTTTCTATAAAATTTTGGCTATTTTAAAGGTAAAATAAATTTATCCTATAGAATTTGGGCGAATCATTTTTAGAAAAAATTAAAATTGAGGAAGTTTTTTCTAGGAAAAAACATGGAAGATTAGCCCATGAGTGAAATCAACCCCTTAAGTTTTCCCTAGTATTGGGCACACAAGCATGGATAATATAATTGAGTTCAGTGTAAGTAACTGTCATGCATATTAAACACTATTGGGCACACAAACATGGATAATATAACTGAGTTCAGAGTAAGTAACTGTCATGCATATTAAACACCTTTGATGTTAATCATATAAGAAATATAGTAGTTCAATAATCCTTTGGCTGAACATATCGATGACCCGTCAAATGTAGGCAAGAAAAGTCTGCCCATGGTACGTTGCAGGTCATTGCCCTGCGTGTACCCTCCTCCTCTGGTCTAGCCTCATGGTCTGTTGTTATTCTTTAATTGACGTAACTCATTGAAGGTAAGGGCGTCTCTAAACTTCGGCTCGTAAGATTGATACTCAGCGAAGTACTCCCCATAGTGAGCCACCTCCGGCTCTTGTGGCCCTCCTGCTCTTGCTCCCGCTTCCGAATCCAAGAATGTGGACATGGTGGAACGTGGTGGAGTGCATGGCACCACCTGCTGGGCAGCGTTAGGCTCAGGTGGGTGATGGGAGGTGCCGAATCCTTCTCCGATCTGGAATTCCCTTGGAATTTCCCTCTGCTTGTTATCTCCGACAAACTTCTGCCCCATCTCCTCTATCCTCTTAGTGAGCTCCTGCATTGACTTTAGAAGGAGGTTAGTAAACTCCTTTCCATCGTCTCTCTCCTCTGCCATCTGTGCCTTTCCCCTCTCTCCTTCCACTGGAACACTGTCTACTTGGTCTCGTGTGATTTCAAGCCTCCTCTCTCTTCTTCTATACCGTTGCCTTTAGTATGTGATGTTCTACCTATCCTCCAGTGTCATAGACGAAGTGTTCCACAAGCTGAGCCAAGTCTATGAGTTCTAATACCACTGTAATATCCCAAATTGGGAACAAACAGTAATATAAAACATGCAAGACTAAATCTACAACAAAACATAAATAACCATTAAAAACACCATGAATGAGCCTAAAATATCTAAGCCATTTTATTGATTTTTTGATGGGAAAAGGTACAATGAGGTGCTCAAGAAGATGGCACCTTGGCCTTCACAAGACAGGCTGAAATAACTCCTCAAACCCGAACATAAATCTTGCTGTTCTGCTGCTTTGCGTGGCTCCTCCTCTGCGCTATCCTGTTGGAACTACTGTTGCAGGCTAGAAACAGATTGCTTGTTGAGGCTGCTTCGTTGCGTAGAAAATTCCAGGAATTAGACACCGAACTCTCCTCAACAAACCCAGAAAAACCCACAAAGGATTTCCAGAAATCCTGACCCCAAAAATTTGCCCCCTTGGGTTTGGCACGCTGCTTTGCCAGGTAATATGGTTCTCTGGCTGAATTGCTAGAAGATGCTACTGGAAATCTTCCCAAAAACCTTGGTAGGAGGTGGTTGACCTACCCTCCAAACTCCGGACTAAAATATGCTCTCTCTACCACTCTCTCAACACTGCTCAACTGGACTGCGTATTCCCTCTGCTACCTGCATGGCCTCTGCGCTGTTATGGAGGGACTGCATATGCCTGAATGTGCTCTTGTGAATCCTCTCTCAAAACTGGATGGAATCTCATCTCTTGAGTAGGCACTTGAAGTCCCCCGAGGTAGAGGTTGATATCTCCGCTTGGAAATCTCTGTGCTAAACAACACTTGCAGACTCGGCTAAACAACTCAAGCGTTTTACAGTCTGTCAGACAGAAAATCAGTGATTGAATGCATGAGGAATGAGCTGATCTCACCCATTCTTTATCCAAGTGAGCCTCCAATGTTCCCTTGGGCCCACCTATGCTGCGCTGCCCCTCTTCTAGCCTGTCCCTGTGCTGCCACTACACAGTCTACTAGGCTGCCTCTCCTGCGCTACCACTTAGGATGTTGTCCCATTCGAGTGGCTGGCCTCATGGGCTCCACTTTAGCTCTAATATTGGTCTAAGTGACTTTAGGAAAGTGAATTAGTTCTATGGTTTATTAGTGGGTCCTTCATTGGCCATTTTATTTCCTGCTGAACATTAGAAAAGGCCAAAATTAATATTCCAATTTGTTGACTGCTAATTTGGAATATTACAGTGTCCAAAAAGCTGATTGAAGATCTCAACCTATCCATCAATGAAGATGGCTACATCATTTATTTCCCATGGAAAGAAAACTCATATGTGTCGATACCTAGGCATGAATTTTTTGCCCCCATGATCGCATCGTCTCACGAAGATCGAAGTGACCTAGAAGAAGAAAATGAAAAAATTGGAGAATGGAGGCTTTTAAAAAATGAACATGTTGCTTCCTCTCCTCATCCATGATTATGGGTAATGTACTTCGATGGGGCACATTCCAAATTAGGGTCGGGTGCTGGCATTGTAATCATCTCCCCATACGAAGAATATCTCTTGTTTTCCGTAAGACTCCAATTCACCTGCACTAATAACATTTCCGAGTATGAGGCCCTTCTGTTAGGTCTTGAAGCAATCAAATCAAGAGGGATTAAAAAATTGATCATAATAGGAGATCCCGATCTAGTTATCTCACAAATCAGGGGACATTTTGACACAGGATGAGAAATTGAAATCCTACAAGGAAAGAATCACTCACATGCTTAAAGGGTTCGATGATTTATCTTTCCGAGCATTTGACCTATCTTTGATCGACATGGATAATACCTTGGCTGTGGCCGCGTCCACTTCCACCATTATCCCTCATGATGTTGCAAGAAAAGGCCGATGCATCATTGATATAATCCATAGGCCCTCCATCCCCGACTATGAAGAGCACTGACCCGTTTTTGAGGATGACCAAGACATAAATAACTGCATGCAAGATCATGAGAGCTCCCGCTGAAGAGATAAGGATGTCATCAATGAGAAACACTTCGACATGAATGATGCTAACATTACTAGCAATAATAACAAAGAAAATCCCGACATGCTTGACCTAAACCTAGGATCTGTGACCTCTCCCCAAATCATCAAGATTGGAAAGAACCTCTCTAGAGGAGAAAGGGATGAGCTTGAAAATCTGCTGAGAGAGTTTAAGGATGTTTTTGCTTGGTCATATGATGATTTAAGAGCATATAGCCCTGAGATTATCCAACAAACCATTCCTCTCAAGGAAGGGGTGAAGCTTGTTAAGCAAAAGTTAAGACGGATGAATCCGAAACTCGCTCCCCTTGTAAAGGAAGAGCTCCAAAAGATGGTTGACGCATGGATCATTGCTCCCATTCGACATTCATTATGGATCTCTAACCCTGTGATCACCCGCAAAAAAGACTGGTAATATCAAGATGTGCATTGACTTTAGGGACCTTAACCATGGATGTTTAAAAGACAATTATCCTTTGCCCAACATGGAAAACCTTTTGCAAAGAATAAATGGGTCTCAAATGGTGTCATTCTTGGATGGCTTCTTTGGATACAACCAAGTTATTGTCAAAGAGGAAGATCGATTAAAAACTGCTTTTACTACACCATGGGGAACATACACGTACCTTAGAATGCCCTTTGTCCTCCTTAACGCTGGGTCTACCTTTCATAGGGCCATGGAATTTTCCTTTAGGGACCTCATCGGAAAGATCATGGAGATCTATCAAGATGATTTGACTGTGGCCTCTAAGGAGAGAAAAGACTATTGTAAACATCTGAGGAAGGTAGTTGAGAAATGTAGACAATACAACATATCTCTAAATTCTAAAAAATCAATCTTTGGTGTGGACAAAGGTAAATTGCTTGAGCACGTAGTCTCCAAAGATGGGATTGGCATTGACCTCGAGAGAATCCAAGCTATTAGAAATATTCCTTATCCCAAAAATCAAGCCGCCTTAAGGTCATTCTTTGGCAAAATCAATTTTGTGAGGAGATTCATACCAAACTTTGTTGAAATCTTCAAACCGATGAGCGACCTCTTGAAGAAAAACACCCCGTACACATCAGATCCTACAACGAATGAAGCCTTTGAGGAAATAAAGAAAAGGATTGCTTCCGCTCCTGTCCTTGTTAGCCTTGACTACGCTAAGGATTTTATCATTTATTCCTTTGCCTCTAGAGACACTATTGCTGGGAAACGAGGGAAATGAGAGACCTATAGCTTTTATGAGCAAACCACTCCATGACGCTGAAACAAGATACACCATCACCGAAAAACAAGCATACGCCCTTGTCAAGTCTGTCAAGCATTTCAGGCCCTATGTCGGGTACAACAAGATATATGCATATGTCCCATACCTTGCTGTCAAATATGTGTTGTCCCAATCCGATTGTCTTGGATCCAGGGGAAAATGGGTATCCAAAATCCAAGAATATGATCTTGAAATTTACTGAAAGAAATTATCCGGGGCCAAGGCATGGCTGCAATGATGACTGAAAGCAATAACGAGGCCAAGGCATGGCTGAAATGATGACTGAAAGCAATAACGAGGCCATTAGAGAAGGAGAGAAAGAGAAACTATGTGCCACCACTATCGAACTTCGAGAAGATGAATGGTACAAGGACATATTCTATTACCTGCACAAAATATCTGCCCCTCCTCACCTAACTGACCACAATAGAAGACCCCTAAGACTAAAGGCCCCCAAGTTTTGCTTAACCCAAGATGGGCTCGGGTGGATGAGCCCCGATGGAGTGATCCTTAGGTGTGTCAATAAGGAAGAATCTGAGAAGTGACTGAAAGAGTTTCATGTTTGGTTTTGCGGGGAACATTATGTTGCCTAAACCACCTTTCACAAATTTTTGAGGGCAGGTTAATATTGGCCCACCATCTTCGCTGATACCTTGAACTTTGTAAAAAAATTCCAACCTTGCCAATTCTTTGCTGGGAAGAAGCATTTAGCTGCCATGCCCTTGGAAAATGTGGTGGTGGATGCCCCCTTTCAACAATGATGAACCACACTGGTTGGTTTGAAACGCGTCGGCAAAAAAATTCTTACTTGTGATTTTCACCGAAAATTTTTATACACAATGAGGCCTGGTTTTCATGGGTGAGTTCAAAGAAAATTCAAGTCATAGCCATAAGTGGATCCTTGTTGGGCCTCATATATGCCCATGTTTTCATCATGAAATATCACTGTTTATACCCTAAAACCCTAGTTTTTTAGCCCGTTCCATACCCTAATTCCATCACTTGCCACCAAATACTCTCTATGGTTGATTATCATTAGTTTTATTCACTTCTCTATGATTAAAGATGATTATGCCATGTTTTATTGATGACAGTGTTGCCAAGTACATTTATCACAGGGTTCCATTGTCGAAATCTTCCACAAGCCAGTTAAGTATGGGAATGCCTAATTTAGGGCTTTGACACTTTCGGCGTGCTTCCAAAGAAACCGAGAAAGGTTATTATAAGAAATGATGTTATAATACCTCTCCATAACTTGGATTCCACTTAGCTCACTCATATGGGTCTCTAGAAGGAAATTAGCCAATTTGTCCAAATCTGTAACAAATTCTAAACTGCCAATTTCTACCTCGATTTTTGTGCAGCTGAAGGCGAATGAAGAAATTCTGGGACATGAGTTTTGGTCCCAGTATAGCATATTTATTAAACCTAATACAATTTTCCAAAATACCTTACGGTTTGGGAGATATTCAGGGTTCTTTGAGGCTAATTTATGTAAAATTCGGAATTTCCAGATTTCTCAAAATCTCCCTAACAACCTTGTTATGGTCAATTATGAACTCCTTTATTCCCTTTTTGTCCTTCCTATGGCCTAAATCACATCAGCTACCAACCTAAGGTAAAAAGCATTACAAGTAGGATTATTTTGACTATTCTATGGTTAAGTTTAGGCGGTTGATGTTATATGCTTGTTCGTTAACTAATCACTATGGGATATAGTTGTGAAATTACTTCTACAGGACTCATTCAACTAAAGGAAGCATGAACGCTGGCACCTAGGCTCGATTTGGAAGAACTGCACTACCCAAATCATACTCAAGGCTCAATGTTCCAGCAACTCTCCATGGGTTCGATGGGATGTCCAACTGGCCATTTTCCAGAAACCGGGCTCAGCTCGATGACTTAGATGACTTCTATGAAGCACTTTTAGTTATGCCAGAGATTGGAATAGTTTAAGAATTGATTATCTTAGGTGGAGCGAAATGTTAATTTTGAACAGTTCCTAGGATCTCGATATCAGTTGGTTTCATGAACTCTTTACTATTTTATGGATGTAACTATGCCTATAAAGGCTGATGTAATGTCATGAGTGAGTTAGCGAAGATTACCATTCCCATTTGCTATCAAGCTGATTGTAAACTTTGTTATTTAGTAATTGAAGATCAATTTGTGATTTGTCATGGCGTGTTACTGATTCAATCTAAGATCATGGTGAATTCATTTAGTTTCTGAATGATGTGTGTTGAGGTTTAGTTCGCTTCTATAAGTTTTCGAGCTGTCTCCGGGTGTGGCAAGGGCCCACCACAATCTGGATCCAGCTTCTGTAATCATATGTGTAAGTAATCTCTGTGTGCGTTTTATTTAATTACTGCGTTTCGATTTAAATTCATTTCTTGAACCATTGATTTAAGCTTGATTCTGATTATCTGTCAAAGGCAATTCGATACCGTATGTGTTAATGATTGTTGGTTTCAGTTAGAGGAACGATCTCGTGTGCCAAACTTCGATTAGACAAGCTAAGTGTATAACGCCAAGGATTCCATATTGAATGATCTCAAGGAATTGTTTATAGTTTGTTGTGGGCGTGCGTTCGACATTTACAGAGCATTGCTCCATTTCTTTGTATTTAACCTTGCAAGCACTTGTTCATATATACGCAGAGAATTAGATTGCTGTTCTTGCCCATCTCAAAATCATCTTCAAATTAGAATGAACACTTCCTGTGCATGCTCAAACTAGAAGATCAAATTGAAAGCACGAATCCCTGCGCTGATAAATACGAATAAAAACACAGTATGGTTGAAATTAACATTGCCTTGAGGTTTCATTATAGAGTTCATAAGAGTTGTGTCATTTTAATTGCAGAATAAGGCTTCATGTTTCCAACATAAAGATTTAATATGAGTTTTAATTTGTACAGTGTGATTTTGGTGTGATTAATCAATTCTGGACAATGCGTTTTCAATTCCTTTGTCATCATCTTTTGAGTTATCAAGAAAAGTATGAAGCGCTATAGGTAGTGTAGTTCGATTAGGTGCTTATAGGATCTCAGTTGTTTCAATTTCCAGCCTTTGCAATTCGACTTTGATGTGTCTTTTCTTCATTAAGACTCCAGTGATAAATCAACTAGTTGTAATTTGATTAAACAATTAAGTGTGAATTTCATTAGCAATGTGGGTTGAAATCTTAGTTTCCAGTTTAAGGTAGTTTCTATTAAGCATTGCCTTAGTACAATGTGTGCTTGTTGGATTTCGAAGTAGTTAAGGTTGCAATCAACACTGTGACTTATCTCTTTCATTAAAAAGACGAAGTGTTGGTTTGTTGTCTTAAGTAGGTTGCTTGAGCTCAATTTGTTGAAAGGGTGAGGAATTTAATTCATGTTAAATGCAACTATAACATAGTCTCTCAAGTACAGTTTTGTGTGTTTCATAGCAATTCATAGTTGTCTTATTTTGCTTTACATTCTTGAAAATAGAATTAGGGTTTGATATTTGAGCTTGTGAGAGATCAAGTTTTCTAATTCTGATTGGTTAAGTATATGAGACAAAGTATTCAGATTAGTTCCTAACATAAAGATCTTTTACTTGCTATCAAAACAACAAAATTAATGTGAAGCCTTCTCATTCTAGGGTTTGAATCTAAGTACAGTTTTTGAATGTAAGATTAAGTTGCAAGTACAAGTAATTAGGTCTTTAATTCTTTCAGAGTGTAGATTGTAGAACCACGAAATTAGGGTTTGAATTTCGAATGTAATTTCAAATTATTGAGTTGATGTGTGGAGCTCCTATCAGTTTAGGGTTTTCAATTCCAAGTGAAGCTTTAGGAGTTAATGCAAGATTGATTCCAAGATTTTAATTTCAAGGTTGCTTAGCTTTAAATTCAAGATCGTTTAGTGTTTATTCACAGATTGGTTGAAGAAGGATGTGCAGTGAAGAACTAGGTTTCCATTCAAAGTACAAATTTTATTTAAAGAGCAAAGTTGTATTGATTCAATACATATCTTAAGTTTTAAAATTGAATTTAATTACTTGGCTTGATTCCCTTTTCGAAAGTTGTTTATTCACAAGCATTTGTGTGTTTTATTACTTAGTTGATCATTACAAAGGAAACATTAAAGCTCTGACCTACAACCTGAATCAAGAAGTGCAGTGCAACTCGTGTTTAAGAGCCCGAATTGACAATTAAATATTAGGAGTAATTTAGCAATTATTTCTCCCAACAATCCTCATGGCAACTGAGTATTTCACCAAATGGGTGAAAGCCATACCAACCAAAACAACGACTGATTAGGTAGTTATGGATTTCCTTGAGGGCAAAATCATTACCAGGTTTAGGGTTCCTGCCAAGATTGTTTCTGACAATGCTAAAGCTTTTGACTCTATGGCCCTCACATCCCTGTGTAATAAATATGTTATAATATTGTCTCGCTCCTCTAATTATTAACCCCAGGGTAACGACCAAGCTGAATCAAGCAACAAGAACCTCATTAGGATTATCAAGAGAACTATCGGCGAACACAAGAGGGATTGGGATAACAAGATCAAATATGCCTTGTGGGCTAACCGAATCACGGTAAAGGCTTCCACTGGATTCAACCCATTTCAATTGGTATATGGGCCTGAGGCCAAGCTACCTATGCAGCTCCAACTAACTATCCTTGAGTGCTTGAAAGCCTTCCCCAAGCAACAAGATGCTATACAATCCCGTATTGATCGAATCATTGAAAGCGACGAAAACAGGAGGAAAGCCCTTGATCAAATTTCTCGTGGCCATGACAAGATAAAAACTGCGTTTGACAAACACGCACAAACTAGAACATTTAAAATTGGGGACCTTGTACTCTTGTGGGATAAAAGAAGGGAGAAGCCAGGTATGCACAAAAAATGGGATAATATATGGATATGACCCTTTGAAATAGTCGACACAACAGGGATAAATTCATGTCACTTGGAAACCAAAGAAGGTGAGTCGGTCCCCCTTCCCATAAACAGACAACTCCTGAAGGAGTACTTTCCTGAAGGCACTTGACGATGTACTATATGCATGTTAGGGTAGGGTGCATCACATGATGATTTTTGCATTAGAACTAACCGCATATGATATTTCTCATGATAGATTAGATGCATTTAGATTAAAATTTGCATTATTTCACTACTTGTTGGTTTTATGGGCTAACATTAAGCATGGGTGATCACAAGACAACGTGAAAACATGTTGCCCCGTGGTTTAATCTTTGACGTGTGCAGATAATAGGTCTACGGTGACCAAGAGATTGTTGGAGTTCTTGTGACATCCCGTTTGAGTAGCCTTGCCACTTCTTCGAGAGATCACGTCCATGTTGGAGCTAGATGTTACCCACCACTTCGTGGGTGATATCCCTAAGAGATTTTTTTTCTTCATGATGGACCTCAGCCGATAGCCAGCAGCCTCTTGCTAGCTTGTTCTGCCATTTATCTGCCACTTGAGCCAGCCATGTGGTCCCTCACCCATCTGTATTGATCGTATGTTTGAGGTGGGCCTCCCAAATCTAAAGATATGTCTTGTCATTTGGTAATTGAGTATTGGGTTTACTTATCATGGATACTTGTGGGCATGGATTGATGGGGGGATTTGGCGGAAAGAGTGGGCTTAGTCTGTGCTCCTGTCCCCTTGATCTCTTTTGGGTGCTACCCTTGCATCTTAGTCTTGTGGGATCTCCTTTATTGACCGTTTGGTTCTAAGGTGGTACTACTTGGGAAACCCCGACTTTGGGTGCGTGGTCCCGCTTCTTTATCCACATACATTACTCCCCTTCCGCTCATGATGCTCCCATTCTTCACTTCTCCCACTTGGGTCCACATAGCCCCCATGGGTCCACATAGGGTCAGCCCTCCCTATCCCTTTACCCTCGCCTGGGGTCAAGCCTAAAATGATGCCCCAAAGGTTGAAGCAGCTAAAAGAAAAAGAAAAAGCATAATTGGCCACACTTAACATGAAATTGTACCACAAAATGCAAAATATGGTCGGGATAAAGATAATTAGCACGTGGGCAAAAGCCAATGCATGAGCTCTGCCCCTTACCCATGGCCATCACGTTGGTTCCATAGGCCCTAGATGACCTTCCTTTGTCATACAAAAACCCATGATTGTCCCACCCCTTGGAGGGCATTGAACTGCCCTATCTTGAAGGTGGTAATCACTGCTATATCTGACACATCATGCTCTCATCCTTGAGCCCCGAGCAATTAATTAAAGAAAACTAATAAAAGGTAAAAGGCATATACAGAAGGGTGGAAAAATCAAGGTCAGGACGCCTTATGTACCACGGTTGCTCCCTCCTACTCATTATATACTTGGTGTGGGCTTCCCCTTATCTAGCTGCCCCTATGCCCCGATATGTGGCCCAGGATTGCCCCTCTCATTCCCTACTCTGTTACACTTATTTGTCACTTTCCACCCCCATTCAAAGGATGTACCTTGTACCTACTATCCCCTTAAGGGCCGAAACCATTCAATAAGGTACATGGCTAACCCCCTTTGGAATATGGATATATTAGTACATGCCAAAGCCCACTACAGAAGGGCATGCCATTGTGAAGTGTTCATTTTGTTATCCATGATTTGTAAGCTATTTTACACATTTATTCTATATGACTAGTTGTACTGGAAGCCTTGGGGCCACATTGGATTTTGTACAGGATTGCAGATGGTTTCCATTTGGGTTTGGTCTCCCTATACGAGATCCTAACCCCCAGAGAGCTACATTGGCACACATAGGGTGTGCATAGAGAGCCGTGGGCCTCCATAACAACATATAGCAGTCCATGGATTCTGATTGATGTTCATGGAGTACTAGCCATCCACTTTTGGGATAATGGTGATGTGCTTCGTACACTATGCCCAGTAGGCCCCACATGAGCCCCACACTCTTAGTAGGTGTCCCAGGACATGTATGATGTCATGGCAACGTTCATTCTGTCACTCGAGCCCTTGCAAAGGATCTACGAGCATCTCCGATTCATATGGAGACCCATATGGAGTACCTTACAGGTGGACTCCACTTGTCCATTGGCTTGTGGATGATATGGAGTAGACTTCTGATGCTTGATTTTATATTGTTCCATGATCTTTTTCACAAACTTGGATATAAATTGAGTACCTTGATCTATTACAATTTCTCCTGGAACACCAAAACGAGTAAATATATCCTCAAAAAGAAATGTAACTACAATATTTTCAGTTGCAAATAAAAGAGGTTTAGCTTCTACCTATTTTGTAACATAATTTGTACAAACACGTATATACCTTTTCTGTTTAGATGAAGGATTTATTGCCCCAACAATATCTAGAGCCTATTTTTCAAAAGGCTCTACAAGTACCTTTGGTTGTAGAGGCATTTCATCTGATGGAATAGGCTCCCCATTCTTTGACAACTATCACAACTTTTGACATATTCTTTGGCATCCTTAAAATAGATGGCCAATAATATCACAAAAGAAAGATTTTGTAAGCAGTTCTTTTGTGAACAAATTTTCCTCCACATAGCTCATCATGACAAGATTTTAATATTTATGGTACCTCATCTTCTTGAACACACCTTCGGATGATCAAATCAGGGATAGTTTTGTATAATTCTCCATCTATCCAAGAATAAAGTGCATGGTTTTGATAACTTTTTGCTTTTCTCTGGTTGATAGTTGTGGAGGTAATTTTCATGTAGCTAAGTAATTAGCTATATCTGCAAACCAAGAAGTTTTAGTAGATACTGCATATTCATCAGGAAAATTATCTTTTACAGGTGTTAGCGCAAGGAGTCACTCCTTGATTGCAAAAGGAGTAAGCCTTACACATCATAGTTCATTTCAAATTTAAAGGTTTTGAGTGGTGGGATGGCTTCTCAAAGAGTTCGAAATGATTTTTTATTCTTTAAGACTTTCATGAATTTGACAAGCTGTGGCAAGTATAAATTGTTTGTGTAAATTGGTAGTATAGGGAGGAGAGTGTAACAAATGAGAGGAGGTGGATAGCTGGTACTTACTCTAAGAAATATTCATATCCTAAATCAGTCACACAGCTATAATGATGGCTCTTTACACATACTCTGTTTTATGTAAAGTAAACAACATTCAGAAAGTAGAGTTCATTCATAAAGTATTTCATAAATCTTTCATGAAATCTTCCCTAACATGTTCTACACAACATTTATATGATTTGCAGGAAATTAAACAACATATAATTTGCTATTAGATCCTCTAATAGTTTCTTACTCACACCTTAATAGTTGTTGCAACTCATAAATAAGAAGAAATAAACAATAAGGGAAACACACCATACATTAGATAGTCCTTGAATCACAAAATCCTCTAGCATGAAGTGCAAAAATGAATTTTATTTATTATATTAATTCTTCAGGTAGACCAACATCCAACCCTGAAATAGTATTTACAAATGGTATTCAAAATCCTCAAACATGAAGTGCAAAAAGGAGTTGTTTATTATTATATTAAGTCTTCAGGTAGACCAACATCCAACCCTGAAATGGTATTTACAAATGGTATATATAGAAAGAGAGGCACCAACTCCATGTCTTCTAAAAAGAAGGAAACACTACTCCTAACATTACATAGGTGTCATAGGACATTAAAGCTATATCCCATCAAAATCTAACTGAAAGGGCAGATGTAGATGAAATAAGAAAAGAGAATTTGGGTTGAACTGCTGAGTATGCTGACATGCTACCCCTTTTTCTGCTGATTTGTCTCCTCATGTCTTTGGTTCTTAAATAACCATGTATCTTCATTAAATATGATCTCCAACAACCTCATAACCACTTATCACAATCACTTGTTATATCCATTTTGTTATGAGTCCTTATCTTTCCTGAATTGGCTCAGAAACTTTGCTGACAGATGTCAAAAATCATTTAAAACAGGCGCTATTGGAAATTCCGATAAAAACCTGTAATTGTGCAAAACTGTAACACTACCGGAATTTCCGGTAGCGCTCTGTTTCTTTTTCAAAAATGCACAAAAAACATTTGAAAAACTTGTGCAAACTTACACACTTTGAAATTTGAGTTGCTGTTCAGAATTGCACTTGATAAGTAAAAAGGTGTTTTTATCAGAAAACCTTTTTACCTATCTTCCATATGAACTGCAGCTTCAATAAGCTTGTCCAAGTCTGATTTGCTGTCAACAACTGATCTTGATCTTGTGGTTCTTGTGGCTGCTTCTTTTTCAGTGGCCTTTTTCTCCTTTGAATCCTTTTGGATATTTCTTCTTTTTGAGGGTTCTGTTCGCTGTTCTGTAGGGGTTTTGATTTTATCTTTCTTCTTGGACTCATTATTCTTTAATCCTTCAGATTTTCCTTCTACATCAATGACCTCTGTCAACAAACCTGGATTATGCAGAGCCTTAGACTTGAGCCTGAACTTGTTGCTGCCTCTGAAATGTCTTTTTCTGGTACCAGCAACAGGTTTGGTCTCCTCTTTCTTTTACTTGCTACTTATTTCATACCCTACATCTTTGAGGAGCTCTTCATCAGACTTTGTGGGCTGATACTCTTTCTGCATTTTCTGTTGAATGTCTGCTTCCGGAATTTCCGGTAGCACCTGTGCTTTAGATTTTTCTTTAGTGGCAGACCTTCCTCTTCGAGCTCTGGGATAGACATTAGGAAAAGGAGAAATGGGAGGCACCATTTTCATGGATTTAGGTCTACTTATTGATGAGCTCTCTCCTTTCTCGAACTTCCTCTCAACCTTAGCTGAAGGAGTTTCTTCTTTTCCGCTCTTGGTCTTCTTATGGATATTTTCATTCTTAGCCTTCCTCTTTGTTCTTTTTGCAAGTTGAGGGTGTCATTGTGAAGCTGGAGACAATTGAGCTGGAGGTGTAGGTGCAGGTTGGCCTGCTCTGTAAAATAAGAAATGGTCCCATATTTTATTTCTTTTCCTTAGTTCTTCCTCAACTAACACTTTAATGAGAGCTTGATTATACAAGTTGTATTATGAAGCAACAATGTGTGTTTGAATCTTGGCTGACATCTTTGTCAGGCTCTTCAGCAAAAAGTATGGCAAGTTGAGGGTCTTCATACCTGCAACATGAAACAAAAATCTCATATGATAAAGAAACACTACAGTATACCTCCTTTCACAAGTGAGGTATTTTGATGAGTTTGACAACTTTTGCCCATTCATTTTTAAGGAAAAACTGCTGGGAATTCCTTTTGCCCAGTTGGGATCTCTGTGTCCATCTTTCTGGAAACTGTTGAGGTCTCCTCCAATGATGACTTGGCCTTTAAACCACCTTTCTCCTTCTCGTGGAAGGTTGAATGCCTCAAAAATTGAATCTGCTGATACCTGCAATTTAAGACCATAGATGGTTGCTTCCTGCCCATTGAAAGAATTTGCAAACTCCTAAGCTACTCCTAAGTGAGAGCTTCCCAGTCTTGAGCACAGAGAATACCACCTTGCTTGAACAAACAACCTTCTCACATTCGAATTTGCATCTACTAGGTCAACTCCTTATGATTCAATTTGTTTTAGCTTTCCTCCTCTTTTAGTCATCTTCAGTAATTAATAAGTCTGTCTGCTGAAATCTGATAGGTGGCAAGGCTAGAAGAGCTCACCTAACAGGTGTTGCTGTGTCTTCTATGAGATCTTGTCTGAAATCTAAGACTCCTTCCTCAAGATGCACACTAGAAAATCTCGTTCTCCAACAGCTAAGCTCAAAACTGATAATCTTCCTTCTTTCTCGGTGGTTGAAAACAACTACATTGGTTCACCCTCGCATGCAAGAGATTTTCATTATGGTAAGTATCCTGGACCGTAGCATGCACCATGTGATAGCAATTATGGTCTTCAGTTGGCTGCTTAGCTTCAGATGGCATGCTACAGGTGGCTGGAGATAAGCGGATCTGTGACTGGCAGTTGCTTCCACTGTATGCTGATTATTGGCCTAAATTTTCGGCAACATCTATCCATGACTAACCAAACGGTAATCGCATTAAGACTGCAGATCCACAATATTTTCCAATCGATAATCACATACCTTAACATGAAGCTAAACCTACTCAGCTGACAGACAGGATGAGATCAACGATTGGCTGTTTTAATTGCAGATTAACACCTAGACACTACACGTATAACCACGACTTAAACTTAACATGACTGACTGCAAACCTTTCCTATCACGTGATTTAAATCATAATAAAAGATTTAAAATGTATTTAAAACTGGAACACGTGGCTTGACACAAAGCAGATGCACTTTTCTTTTATTTTTTCAAAAAACAATGGAAGTTACCGGAATTTCCGGTAGCATCGAATCAAAGAAAAACAGACAGAAACTGAATTAAACAAACTGTCCGAAAAAGGCTAAAACAAACGCTACCGGAAATTTTGGTAGCGTTCATTTTGTTTTTGTTGTTGAAATTTACAAAGTCTAATCCTAAAAAACAAAAATTTAAAATAGACTCATGACTTAGCAAAGAACTGTGCTAACAACAGGAACATCATCATTATTATTCTGTATTGTAGAAATAAATATTCTACATTCTAGAAAGAAAATCAGCAACTGTATTTTCTTTTCCTGGTCTATTAAGAATAATAATGTTGAAATTTTGTAATAATAACAATCATCTTGTAATTTTAACATTAGTAAATGGTTTATTCATTAGATATCTAATAGCCATATGGTCTGTATGAATGAAAGTTTCATAACCAGTGATATAATGACGAAACTTATTAATGGCATGAACAACAGTTAAAAACTCCTTTTCTGTTACAGTGTAATTTAACTCAGTTGGAGTCAAATTTTTGCTTGTATAATAAATAGCATAAGGAGTTAAATATTTTTGTCCCAACACAACTAAAGTTGTATCTGAAGCATCAATAGAAATGTGGAAAGGAAGAGACCAATTAGGTCCTCATAAAATTGGTGCTTCAATAATCTTTTGTTTCAATGTCTCAAACGCTTTTTGACAGTCAAAATTCCAAAAAATTCACAATCTTTTGTAAGAAGTTTGAAAAGTGGAAAAACTATTTTTTGTGAAATTTTCTATGAATCTTCTATAATAACTAGTAAATCCAAGAAAACTTCTAACATCTCTTTGACAAACAAGAATTGAAATTTTAGAAATTACTTATACTCTAGATGTATCCACTTTAATTCCATTGAAATATGGTGGCTTAGAACAATCCCTTCTTTGAACATCATAAAACACTTCGAATGGCTTAATGAAAGGTTTGCTTCTTTACATCTAATAAGATTTTTTTCCAAATTTTCAAGTGCTTTCTCAAAAATGTTTCCATGTACAGTAAATTTTGATTTTTGTAGCATCAGAAAGTGATCTAAGTCTCAAATTTGGTGACGAGGCTTGGACACCAGCATTCCAAAGAACCTAGAAACCGTTTGTTGAAATTCCACTCGGTTCATGTTTTATTAAAATAATTAATTGTTTTAATGGGGATCCTAAGTCTAAACGTGGGAAATTAAATAATTAATGGGTATTAATAAAGCAAAGTGTGAATCTTCTAGATAATGAATCTTCGAAAGTGTGCAGCTTCAAGATTTAATCTTTAGCCATTGATTAGACTTCTAATCTGGGTCGTTGATTCTTTAATGAGAAGATTATAAAAGAAGGTTTGAGGGTCATTTGGAAAGTAATCCAGGCAAATACTCAGTAACCCGAGGGAAGTCGATCCTCAGAGCATAGAATTCGATTTCAGAGGGAGAGTTGCAGGGCGGAGGAAGCGAAGGGCTTCAACAACAATCAGAACTCGAGGAAGAAGGAAGCAACTCGAGGAAGAATGTAACGACACAACTCGAATTATATGGAACATAGAAATATTAGCATGCATATGAGACTTGCATATGATAGCTACATATGCATGTATCACGTGTACGGCACTAGTACTTGCACTAAGCAATTATGAAAAGAAACTCGGTGTAGAGTAAGGAGTGAATTATTGAAGTATTGAGTAACTCCCTAACTCACCATAATATAATGAAAACTAATACTTTGTTCAAAGAAAATTAAAAGCATTGACTTTTGCAAATAAATGATGATATTTTAATAAATCCAAGATATTTAATAAATAATAATATTTTAATAAATGTAAGATATTTAATAAATAATATTATTTTAATAAAACCAAGATATTTATTAAATAATAATATTTTAATAAATCTGAGATATTTATTAAAATATAATATTTTTAAGATATTTTTCAAAGATATTTGTTAAAAGATCATATTCTAATAAATATCAGGAATGGAGTTTGTGTATAAAAGGAGAAGAGGGGTAAACTTGATGAGCATGGGTAGTGAAGGGGAAAACTGACTCGGATGCTGTCAGAGGAGTTTTAACTGCATGGTTCATGAGCAGTGAGTTCGAGAGTTCTAACAGAGTTATGGAATGCTCTCGATTGTTATTGGAGTTTTGGGCATGGGGGCCAGAAGACTTGTCTTCTGGATCTAGGGACTGGAGAGGTTGACCTCAGATAGGCTGAGAGGAAAACGACGATTTGGTAACGGAAGTTGGAACTATGGCGGATCAGAAACATCTTCAAACACGGTTCCAGGTAAGTATTAATTAGTCAATTGATATATATATTCTGCTTGAAAAATCCCATTTTTGAATGGTGTAGTATGAATTTTGTGAATGATTCTTAATTTCAAAAATTAAGAGCTTTACACTTATGTATTTTGAGATTGGCGGTTAAATTCTGAAAATGAAAGTTTAAGGCTCTTACACATGGTATCAAAGCACAGTTTCAGACTCTGGGGATCTTAGGGTATTTAAAATCGTTTCTATGGATTCCAAGCTTGTATTTGCCTCCATCTCTTCAATATTTGCTGTCTTTCTTATAGCCAAATAATCATAATCAAAGAAAATCTTCTGTCTCAAAGCTTAGTGCAAATATTTCTTGTGGGTACCTTTGCAAGAAACCCCGGTACTGGTCGCTGCTAATTTCGCTGTCAATACTTCAGTGCATATTCATATTAAATTAGTCCATACAATAGTGTTTGCACAGGTATGCTGCTGCCCCTATGAAATAGATCCGAGATTCTGAGATTGAGGCCGAAGTCTGTGGAGATTCATACTACATCTCTGTATGATTGTAATTTAAGCCCGAGTATGATTGTAATTCGAGTTTATTTATCTAAGACCGTCCTTTGAAATCTGTGAATTGTCCAAGCCATGAATTCCGAACCTCGGTTGATGATGGCCAAAATTCTTCTGAAATAGATCCGTTTCACAGCACTCAGATCCTTCTCAAAGACTTTGATCTCAAAGAAATCACCTTAATTCTTGAGAGCAAGGGCCAGTACCAGGGCACCAATTCCACCTCCTGTTATCAGAATCCTCAGAGGCTTTCTTCTCTCCCCTAATTCCTTCACTCCTGCAGAGTCATCGACTGGCCCACAGATCACACCAGTACTTCTCCAATACCCTTTTTGTTTTTTTGTATTTCTGAGCACTTTGACATTTTTATTTGAAGGAAAAACTGGGATCATGAGATTGTAATTCGACGTCTTACACATATAGAAATGGGACATCGCTTGTACATTGGCCATATGGGTTACTATAGAATATGCCTTCAAAGCTGTAACTTGAGTCAGATAGATAGATATGTCGAAGGACACGAGTGGATGACTCCAAATCCAAACTTGATACGACCTCCCACTTCGCTTTTTGTTAAAAGGGTTTCGAAAACAAACCCATCAGTGCTTTACAGTCGAATTCAAGAAGCAATCATTTAGTAGGAGATCTTGGGACTCAAGCCTAGGATCTACTAAAAATGAGAAGGATAAAAACAGATATTTTTCCTCCGGCAGTGGTTTTTATAAATAACCTGCTGTGAAACTCCTCCGCTTTGCGTATAGAACAGAGATAGCCCAATAATCCAACACAAAATTCGATTTGGATTAAAATTTGTTAAAAGAAAATTCCGTCACGGAACTTAGCATAAGAGTGCCATAGAGTAAATGCAAGAGTATATGCCTTGGCAGCTTTGCAAACAATTGATGGGGGTGTTGCGGAGGAGATAATGGAGAGTGGTCTCGGGAGATTTGAAAGAATTTAAAAAGGGGCTATGACACCATCTTCATTTCCTTCGGAGGCGGAGGCTGCGGCACCGTCTTCATCTACTTCGGCGGCAGCAGCAGGGGAAGAAGAGATAATTGTGGCGGTGAAATGGAGCGGCAGAGAATACACGGTGCACGCGTGTGGAGACAACACAGTCGGGGAGTTGAGGAGACGAATAAGTGAGATGACTAACGTGTTGCCAAAACGGCAGGAGCTTCTCCATCCGCAGACAGACAACCTTTACTTCATTTTTGCAATACCCGCAACAACCTCTCACTGTAATTTTGCACCTCATCAGAACCGAGAAATTCCACTGTGTTTGACGTCAACCATTGTTTAACTCGCTTTCGCCTTCGATCTGCCATTTCACCCAAAAATCTTTCGAAAACGGAGTGCCACCATCCTCCATCAATTCCTTTCTCAACACAACCGTTTCTAATCTTGACCTGAGCTCAGATAAAATGTTTCCAGCAACGACCTTTGGTTCTTGTGAAGGTGACAGACATTCCCAACCAAGTCTTCTGCCATTTTGATTACCTTGTCGATACCCATATTTTATATGCATATTCTTCTTCATCTGGGAAATTTCTATGGAAACAGTCGAACAATTGAATAATTGGCCTCAGAAGGAAAATCAAAGCACCATCTAGAAAACGAAGGTTCCTTACGCAGAGTCCCCCTCTCAGACATCGATATTTATTCCTCGGGAGACGGGATTTGAGCCCTCTTGTCTCCGACTGCCGCCATTATTTACCAATAAAACGCAATTCTTCGATCTATTCATGGAATCAAACCACAAGCGGGTTTAATATTCGAACAAACCCAAATTTTAACATGCAAGAGCAGGCCAAACCCCATTCCGTCCCCTGTAAGTTCTAAAGACTACCATCGATGCATCAAATCGAAGATTGATATGTCAAAAGAACAAAAAACTTGTATCTATTCCTCTGGCCAAGCACCGAGAACGTCTGAATACTCGGAAAACCTAAATTTTTCCTGTTCAGAATGTATGTTCCCTGTTCTGTTTGCTGTTGGTCGTAAAGAACGCCATGGAGTCATCAAAGAATCAAACCAAAACTAAAAATAGGCTTACGTAATAAATTTTTTTTTGGCAGAGAATGGTGCCATTCCTGCGAAAATCAATTGAATTAGCCAAGTTTGGCGTGCAGGAGGTTTCACTGCAGATCTTAAACCCGAAGTTTGGGGCAAGCAGGTTGGGGAGGCAATCAAAATGACGGTGAACTGATGCAACGTGTCACGTTTCCCGGAACAGTGATGTTTAGTTTTCAGTAACAGTAGTTAATGGGATAACTTGGATTTTCTCAGCTGGGTCGGTAGCCGCCACATTGTATTTCCTGCCTTTGGATGGGTTGGTGAGAATCCAGATAATCATTTAGAAGACTTTCTGTCTTCCAAAAATATGAAACTCATTTAGATTTATGTTTGAATGTGCCACATAAGTAAGTATTAACAAAAGTTGTCGGCCACTTATAAAAAATATTATTTTTTAAAATAGATACGATTAATTACAATTTTACAATATCTATGATTGTATAATTTAAATGTTTTAGATTTATTTATTAAAAAAGAAAAAAAGAAAAAAGGTGAATAAGGTATCTTTATGAAAGTGTATTCGTATTTTGAATATATTACAATTCTAAATTACAAAAGAGATTTATGAATATGTATTTTTAAGCTTGGTGGGACTACATCTTCATCATGTCCAATATATTATCCAGATCAGGGTGGAAATTTGAACTAATAACTTCACATCAAGGAATGCCTTAAACAGAGCACCTCATAGTGGTCTATTCAAGACCCTTGGACTATGAATTTATGTTTTGAATAGATTGAAAATTTAAATTATAATAAATATTAAATTGAAATTGATTTGTCTTGTTTGGAATTGATGATCTAGGGAAACATCGCATATTACCAAGGTGCCAGGTCTTGAACCCTAGAATTATAAATCAATTCGAAGAATTCTCTTCCTCATCTGTTGCTTTGTTATCCACAACTCTGAGTTTCCTATAATTGAATCTTCAGAACCTTATGTAGCAAAAAAAGTGATCAGTTCAATACAATTAGGAAATTACTTTGGAGGAGTTTGTAAACTAACAGAAAAAGGGAAGATCAAGTTATTAGGGACTTTAGTGTATTTATTAATAGATTTATTAATAATTAAGGAGAAGGGAATCCTATGGTATATTCCAGTTAGTGAATATACGCTCAATGACTCCATTATATAAATAAATCTTATCTCGGTAAAATATATGCATAAATAAATGATGGTTGAGTGATTAAAAAAAATAATTTGTGAGAAGTTAAATATTAATGTTAAATTGATAAAAACGTGGAGTATAAAATATATATTTAGACCAGCCTATGTTTATAAGTAGGAATTGGTAGTACATTATTTTAGGATTGGAAAATGTTAGACAATATTACAAAGTAATATTATGGTTTATAAAGATTCATACATTTTAAAGAATATTACGCATAGAACATCCTGCTTTAGGATAGGGAGGCCGTGTTTAATCTAGGAGTCAATTAGACTAGGTTAAAGGTACTAGGATGAATGATCACAGCCAGAAATAACTTAGTTTTAACTACTTTCCGAGATCTTGTGTTGATTCTTGGATATCATCGCCTTATATTCATAATTATGGCAAGAATCCTAGTATAACCCGAGGTGTATTACTCTGAGTCATCCTTGATAATTTACTCGAAGTATTTAGTATTATGTAATATACAATGACGAGAAAAGTAGTTTTCAACTTTTGGAAGAAATAGAAGCTTTTAACAATGATAAAATGAAACTTTATATAATTTGATATTTGAAGGCTACGAACCCTAGCATGATACATTTTATTAGAAGAGATGAGATATTTAATACTGATTTATGTATTTGTCGAAGGCATATATCAAGCTCAATTCCACTCGATCCCTAATCCATTACTTTTATTTTACATTCCATCCGACAAAGGAGTTGAGATAACTCATGAATATCAGCTATAAATTTTTCCACAATGAAGTTTCAGATTTCATATATCATACAAGTAGAGTTTGAAGTACATTCAAATTATTATATTAAACTGGGCACATTAACATCACTTTAGACATCAAACTTTTCCTGTAAATTTTCGAACGTTAGAATGGAAACTACCCCTTGAGCCACAATGGAAACATTTCATTCTTCAAGTGATATCGAGATTTCCATGTATATATATCTTACTAGTCGATAACTATAACCATTGATGATATGAACTTAGGCAAATATCTTTTATAATTATTTTATGTTAATACTTTAATTACTATCAAAGTATATGTAAATATTTTAAGGAGGAGAGTGAAGGTTTAAATTAGTATAGCCGAATATTCACTAAATTGGACATTTTGAGATTCAACCATTATGTCATTGTTAAGATAGATAATTAGCCATTTACAACCGTAAGGGTATATCGATGTTTAAAACAAATAAAATGGCAACACAACATTTTCATGGAAAGGAAAACAATGTGGTTGAGGAAAGAGAAATTTGGGACGTTATGACACTATAAGATGATTTACGGTAATCAGTTAGGCATATATAAGGACTAGTTGGAGGAGTTACTCCAAAGAAGTTAACTCTTGAAGAAAGAAAGATTAGTAATAAAAGCATGACTATGGACATTATGGCCGGACCATGAATGGAACTTGCGACGTTGTTTTTGCTTACGTCACGAATAACCACCATAACAACAAACATGGGCCATTAGACGTGGAGCTACAACCACACAAAAGGGTAAACTAGTCGAGAAAAATTGATGGAAGAACATATGTTAAGAGGGTAATAAACCACCCTGTAAGTTAGTAAACACACTATTAGAACCAAACGCTATAGTTACCACGAGAGGGCAGCGAAAAATTTCAAAAGTTTGATCTTCATTGATTACCATAATATAATCAATATAGTACCAAGGGAGGACGGGAAAAGAACAAAATGGAAAACTTCTGATGACGATAATAAATGTTAGTTAGCGTAATCAACTTAGAATATTGAGATCGACAAAATAGCACCAATGATGAGTGAGTGGAAGTTTCACAAAGAAATATAAGAAGTCAATAAAATTAGATTAAAGAGTAAATCTACAATAACGTCGATCAATTATAGGATAATTTATGCGCATAGGGGACACCTATTATGGTTTCTCTCTTTAAAGGGAGAGTCACATTATAAAATTTTCCTTAAGTGACTAACTATATCCATGGATTATGGACATCATGGAGTATGATTAGGAAATTCTATTCCGTAATGTCTTAAAACCTGAAATAATAAGTAGATTACATTTGATATCCACGTTACTAAATTTATTTATAGGGCTTTACCCAAGTTGGGAAATAGTAACGACATTTCCAAGTGAAATAAGTGTATGCATTAAGAGAGAAGGAAAGAAAACCATGATGACTGGAAGTGAGAAAACAAAGTCAAACTAATAATATGATCTTTTCAAATTGAAGTAGACCTGGAATATTAGGAATATCGGGCATAAGAAAGTGAAGAGATGTTTTCTATCAAGAAGAATTTTCTTAAGGATATGAGCAACATGATTTGGTAAAGGTCAAAGCAATGACCTATAAGAAGTTGTGAATACTCCTAATCTGTTAAGAATAACAAGTGACGAACTGGGAAAATGTTTAAAAATAAATATTAAAGATAATAATTGGACACCGTTAAAAAAGAAGATACATTTGGCAATAAGATGAGACCTAAGGACTAATGAAAAAACGATTAATGTGAAGAATAAGGAAAGGGTATATCAATGATGTGTTATGTGTTTGGATTAAATGAGTCAATCTAATAGAAGTGAAACAATGGTTTAAGGAATGATGGTAAAGCTAGTAATATCCTAGCTAGAGTTAAGACTCTAAACGGTGAGACTTGAAAGTAAAGAGACTACATCAGAACTGTAACATACTAATGATGTGACAATGCATATCTTGTAAATTGTGAATTTATTATTAAAGGAGGAAATTATATGTTGTCAACAATTGACATCTTGTTGAAAACATGACATTCTTAGGAGACCAAGTATAATGAAAAGTGAATAATGCATTTTCAAGCAGTGACAAATTCCTTCTATCAAAATAAACCTCTCAATAAGAGATCTTTAGAGTAGTCAACTAACTCTTCCTCCATCTCTAGCATAACCCTAATGATTAGCCTTGCAAAACCCTACTCCTTGGCTTCTAGATTTTAGGCTGAAGATGAGTTGAAGTAACTTGATAAAGAAGTTAATGTTATTATTATCTCTTTAGATTCAGATTACAGATCAAAGATAATTAGACTTAAAAGAAAAATAAATAACAAGAATTAAAAGATTGACTGGATCCATATGTAGTTTTGTGTTTTAGAATTCTTAATCAACTTGTATCAAGAAATTAGATCATGCTTCGATTAATAGTAAGTGTTTTATGCTCTTGTTTCAATTCATTTCGTTTCTATATATGCAAGGGTTGGAGCATCCCTCCATTTAGATTTAAAGCCTCAACCTGTGACTTTTATAAGGATTAATCGGTTAATAGAGTATAGAAAATAGTGACTACATCCTTATTTGTATATCCATGTTCGATTATTCTATATGACATTTATAACTGTGGGTAAACTTATCTTGTTTTGGATGGATACTTAAGACTATCATTTTGTACTATGACATGTGAGAATATGTTAAATTGCTTAAACATTGCATGAAGAAAGTTTTGCTTAAACATTGTTGGTATAGGGATACTAATATAAATTAGGAATTATGTTGTGGATATGGTATCTATAATTTTACATATCAACGTAAATGATGAGATAGAAATAAAAGAGTGATTGCACTTGACTATTCAGGGTAAAAATGAATTTACAGACCTATTTTAGAATGTGTAGAAATTGTTATATGGGTAGCAATTTGTTTTGAACATATTGATACATATGTGGACAAGTGTTTTAACCAAGTATGTTATATTTTAGAATGTGTAGAAATTGTTATATGGATAGCAATTTGTTTTGAACATATTGATACATATGTGGACAATTGTTTTAACCAAGTATGTTATATGAACTCAAGAATCAATATCACAGATAGCGACATATTTGGAATGTGTAGAAATTGTTATATGGGTAACAGTTTGTTTTGAACATATTGATACATATGTTATACTTTGTGGACAAGTGTTTTAAATTGCAGATAATATCATTACCGAATCGACCGCGTGATGACAAAACTCCAAGAGCAATTGAGATGCACTGAGATTCCCTGATAGGGTGTTGACCCTGGTCCTACTAGGAGGGGTGGAGGTGTTGCCTACCGTTTATCCTCCAATACCTGGAGTCATGGGAGAACTGTGCGAGTCACGCTCCCCTAGACGTGTGATGATGACTGCCGGATGCCTACAAATAAATCAGGTCGGCGTAATTGACACTGCTACCCTTAAGGACTATGGATGGATCAGTAAAACTGATGCCATGGCATATTCCTGTAGAGGATGGATAGGATGGGAGCGGAAGAGATTAGGAAGGATAGGATGATTCTAGAATAGCTTGGGAACACTGTTGGGGCAAAACGTAACTACTAAATTGGTAAACCAATAAATGATCAAAACATAAATGTTAAAAGTGTTCTCACACATTAAACGAAAATTCATCTATGATACACCAACCTTATATGATTATACTAATCATTGATATAATTAATGATATACGACATAAAACTTAACTTCGGGACGAAGTATGTAACGACCCAACTCGAATTATATGGAACATAGAAATATTAGCATGCATATGAGACCTACATATGGTAGCTACATATGCGTGTATCACGTGTACGGCACTAGTACTTGCATTAAGCAATTATGAAAAGAAACTCGGTGTAGAGTAAGGAGTGAATTATTGAAGTATTGAGTAACTCCCTAACTCACCATAATATAATGAAAACTAATACTTTGTTCAAAGAAAATTAAAAGCATTGACTTATGCAAATAAATGATGATATTTTAATAAATCCAAGATATTTAATAAATAATAATATTTTAATAAATCTAAGATATTTAATAAATAATATTATTTTAATAAAACCAAGATATTTATTAAATAATAATATTTTAATAAATCTGAGATATTTATTAAAATATAATATTTTAAAGATATTTTTCGAAGATATTTATTAAAAGATCATATTCTAATAAATATCAGGAATGGAGTTTGTGTATAAAAGGAGAAGAGGGGTAAACTTGATGAGCATGGGTAGTGAAGGGGAAAACTGACTCGGATGCTGTCAGAGGAGTTTTAACTACATGGTTCATGAGCAGTGAGTTCGAGAGTTCAAACGGAGTTATGGAATGCTCTCGATTTTTATTGGAGTTTTGGGCATGGGGGCCAGAAGACTTGTCTTTTAGATCTAGGGACCAGAGAGGTTGACCTCAGATAGGCTGGGAGGAAAACGACAGTTTGGTAATGGAAGTTGGAGCTATGGCGGATCAGGAACATCTTCAAACACGGATCCATGTAAGTATTAATTAGTCAATTGATATATATATTCTGCTTGAAAAATCCCATTTTTGAATGGTGTAGTATGAATTTTGTGAATGATTCTTGATTTCAAAAATTAAGAGCTTTACACTTATGTATTTTGAGATTGATGGTTAAATTCTGAAAATGAAAGTTTAAGACTCTAACAAAGAAGGAAGCAGAAGAGCTTTCAAGAGCTTCCTCAAAAGTGTTTCCATATACAATAAATGTTGATTTTTGTAGCATCAGAAATTGATCTAAGTCTCAAATTTGGGGAGGAGGCTTGGACACCAACATTCCAAAGAACCCATAAACTGTTTGTGGAAATTCCACTCGGTTCATGTTTTATTAAAATAATTAATTATTTTAATGGGGACCCGAAGTCTAAAGTTAGGGAAATTAAATAATTAATGGGTGTTTAATAAAGCAAAGTCTTCTAGATAATGAAGATCAAGTCAAGATTTAATCTTAGCCATTGATTAGACTTATAATCTGCGCTATTGATTTGTTAATGAGAAGATCATAAAAGAAGGCTTGAGGGTCATTTGGAAAGTAAGTTAGGAAAATACTCAGTAACCAGAGGGAAGTCGATTCTCAAAGCATAGAATTTGATTTCAGAGGGAGAGTTGCTGGGCAGAGGAAGCAGAGGGCTTCAACAACAGTCAGAACTTGAGGAAAAGGAAGCAGAAGAGTAGAGAGGCAACATAGAGGGACAATGCAACAATGACGCAGTCTCTACGCAAAGAAGGACGCAGAGGTGATGCAGTCTCTACGCAAAGAAGGACGCAAAGGTGGTGCAGTCTCTACGCAAAGAAGGATGCAGAGGTGACGCAGTATTTACGCAAAGAAGGACGCAGAGGTGACGCAGAGAGGGATAGGGTGTCTCTCGGGTGTCAGAAGTTCTCCAGAGATCAGGAGAAAAAGTATCTTAGGTGTGTTCCTGCAGTTTCGTAGTTATTCTACTAGTCATTGCTTGTAAAGAAATTGTTGCTGAAGATTAATATATAAACCCTTATCTGTTGCACTTGTTTTCCCACGTTGGGTTTTTCTGGGGACGATTGTCCAAAAATAATCGTGTTGATGTGATTGGTTCTTGTGCTTCTATTCTATTGTTCTTTTCATTATATGTATAAATGTGATAGCTGCAGTAGAATTTATTTCGAAATTTATTGAAGGCTTTTCATAAATAACTTATTGTGAAAATAAGTAGGAGAAATAAATCAGTAACTGTAGTAGAATTTCAGAGGTGAAATTTTCGCATGTTATTAGAGCAAAGATCAGGGAACATGATTGGAGATTCTGCAATGGAACGAAGTCTAGATGTTGTTGTAGCAGCAAATCGGAAGGGTTCACGTAGTTCTTCAGAGAAGAGAGAAAGCATAGAAGAAAGGATGGATCATGGCATCTCTGTATTGACTTCCAGATTAGAAGAAAAATTCACTTGCGTATCAAGCTCTGTTTCCTCAGAGGTTTGGTATATTGATAGTGGAGCTTCTGCACATAAGACGGGGATACGAGAATGTTTCTCGAGCTATCAAGAAGAACAAATGAACTTCAAGATCACCATGGGTAATAGGGCGAAATGTACCCCTATTGGAAGAGGTACCATAGTTTTTCAAACTGAAGCTGGGAATAAGCTTCGGGCTACTAATGTGTTGCATGTGCCTAGGTTGGGGATGAACTTACTCTTTGTGTCTCAGCTGCAGAACAAGGGCTATGACATATACTTCATTGGAAAACGCGTATATGTCAAACACTCGAGTTGGAGGAAGAAGGCACAAATCGGAGTCAAGAGCAACAAATTGTATAAGTTGCAGCTCGAATCTCCAATGGCATCGATAGACAGCAGTAGTGAGAAGGATTTGAATGAGCTATGGCACAAAAGGATGGGGCACTTACACCATGGGGCTCTAAGAATTCTCAAAGAGATCGTCATAGTAGTTTCAGAACTGAGCACCAAGCGAGATGATGTATGCAGAGGATGCGTACTAGGTAAGTACACCAAGACAACTTATCCTAGGAGCAGCAATAGCACTAAGAGTGTTTTGGGATTAATACACTCGGACATCTGCGGACCTATGTCTCACAAAGCTTTTAGTGGTGCCGAGTACTTCGTCACCTTCATTGATGACCATTCCAAGGAAAACTTGGATCTACTTTCTAAAGACCAAGGATGAGGTCTTTGATCGATTTAAAGAGTTTAAGGCTCTGGTTGAGAATTTGACCGGAAAGAAGATAAAAATATTGTGGTCAGATAATGGTGGAGAATATATTGATAAAAACTTCACTGAGTTATGTGCAAGGGAAGGCATCAAAATAGAGTGGACCGCTCCATATAATCCAGAGCATAATGGAGTAGCAGAAAGGAATAATAGAACTATTGTTGAAGTAGCGAGGGCAATGCTATATGATCAAGATATGCCCAAATTCCTATGGGTAGAGGCATGCAGTACAATTGTACATGTTCAAAATAGGATTCCTCACAAGGCACTAGGTAATATTACACTAGAGAGTGTCTTCACTGGCAGGAAGCCAAAGGTAAGCCATTTCAGGATATTTGGTAGTTTGGCATACTGTCATGTTCCAGAAGAAAAGTGGAAGAAATTGGATCAAACTGCAGAAAAGGGATATCTGGTGGGATATAGCAAGAATGCTAAGGCATATAGAATCTACATTCTTGGAAATAGTAAACTTGTAGTACGACGGGATGTAAAGTTCATGAAGGACAGAGCTTTCAAGAAATACTGAGAGACGCCTTCCGAAATGTTGTCAGAGCATGATCCACTGGTCCAGCCTCTTCGACTAGTCGAAACTAGCATCAGTACTTCTTTAGGGCATAAGGATCTAGGAGTTTTATCTTAGGAAGATTCACAAGAGGAGCAGGAAGATCCACCCTCTACTAGTGGTAGGACGAGTTGGGAACTGCAACAAATTTTAAGGGACACAGAATAGTTTGTCGGAGCTCCTAGAAACGAGAAGAGGCAGTGTAGGCAACCTAACAGGTACCAAGCCTTGGTGGCTTAGATTGGGGAACCTCTAGTTTCCAGGAGGCAACTCAGCAACAGGTATGGGCAGATGCAATGGTGGAAGAATACAACTCCATCATGACTAATGATGTCTGGGAAGTGGTTCCTAGGCCTTAGGATAGATCGGTTGTAGGTTCGAGATGGATCTACAAGATCAAATATGCTGCAGATGGCAATGTAGAAAAATACAACGCTAGATTTGTGGCTAAGGGGTATGCTCAGAAGAAAGGGATAGACTATGAAGAGACCTTTGCCCCAGTAGGCATATACTCTTCCATCAGATCTGTGATATCCCTTGCAGCGCAGATGGGGTGGGAGATTCACCAAATGGATGTCATGACTGCATTCTTGAATGGGGTGATAGAAGAAGAAGTATATATCGAACAACCAGAGGGCTTTGAGACGCATGAGCAGAAGACTCATGTATGTAGGCTTAAGAAAGCCTTGTATGGACTTAAACAAACACCTAGAGCTTGGTACGATATGATTGATGGGTACTTGTAGAAGATGGGATTCGTCAAGTGTGACACAGATCCTAATCCATACTATCTGATAGTAGGGAATGAGCCTTTAATACTGGTGTTGTATGTGGATGGCCTATTCTTGACAGGCTCATCTAGGCTCATCAAGGATTGCAAGGAGAACGTAGTTGCAGAATTCGACATGAAGGATCTGGGACTGTTGCATTATTTTCTGGGGTTGGACGTTTGGCAGTAGAAGGGTGAAATCTTCCTTGGTCAAGGAAGATATGCTACAGAAATTCTGAAGAGATTCAAGATGCAGGATTGTAGACCCATGGCTACTCCAATGATCACCAATTGGAAGAAGATTGATGTATCCGAAGGTGATGAGGTTGATCCTACCTTGTGCAAACAACTTATAGGCTCCCTGATGTATCTGGTCAACACAAGGCCAGACATCTGTTACACTGTCAATACACTCGGTCAGTGCATGGTGGAACCAAGGAGGGTACATTGGGTAGCAACCAAGCATGTTCTCAGATACATACGAGGAACAATTGAGCATGGATTAAGATACACTCGAGGCAATGACATCAGACTGAGTGGGTTCACTAACGCAGATTGGGCTGGAAGTTCATTAGATCGGAAAAGTACCAGTGGGTATTGTTTCAACATTGGATCAGGAATGACTTCCTGGTGCAGTAGGAAACAAAAGTCCGTAGCTCTGAGTTCAACTGAGGCGGAATGTTCAACTGAGGCGGAATATATGCCAACAAGCATAGCTTCGTGTGAAGCCATATGACTTAGGAAGCTACTTGTGAATCTACTAAAGGAGAAGATGGAAGAGACCAGTATTCTATGTGATAATCAAAGTTGCATTAAGCTCTCTGAGAATCTTGTGTTTCATGATTGGTCGAAGCACATCGAAATCAGGTGTCATTTTATTAGGGACTGTGTTCAGCGGGGAGATGTACAGTTGTAGTACACTCTAATAGGAGAACAGGTGGCAAACATCCTTACTAAGGCTCCGGGAAGAACAAAATTTGTTTATTTCAGAGAGAAGATGGGGATCATCAAGAATCCGTTTCAGTAGTAGAAATGGAAGTGCAGAACTTGAGAGGGAGTTGCAGTATAGATGAGGCACTGGCAGTGTCACAGAAGGCAGGAGCGCAACAGATGAGGGGCAACAACTGAGCATTAGCAGCAGAGGATGCTTCAGGGTCAGAGCAATATGCAGCAGGCAAATTGCTAAAACACTTTCTATGCTAAGAGGGAGTGTTGATTTTTGTTACTTCAGAAAGTGATCTAAGTCTCAAATTTGGTGAGGAGGCTTGGACACCAGCATTCCAAAGAACCCAAAAATCGTTTGTGGAAATTCCACTCAGTTCATGTTTTATTAAAAAAATTAATTATTTTAATGGAGATATAAAGTTTAAACTTAGGGAAATTAAATAATTAATGGGTATTAATAAAGAAAAGTGTGAATCTTCTAGAGAACGAAGATCAAGTCAAGATTTAATCTTGGCCATTGATTAGACGTCTAATCTGGGCCGTTGATTTGTCAATGAGAAGATTATAAAAGAAGGCTTGAGGGTCATTTGGAAAGTAAGCCGGGAAAACACTCAGTAACCCGAGGGAAGTCGATTCTTAGAGAATAGAAGTCGATTTCAAAGGGAGAGTTGTAGGGTGGAGGAAGTTTAGGGCTTCAACAGTAGTCAAAACTCAAGGAAGAAGGAAGCAGAAGAGCAGAGAGGCAGCACAAAGGGACAATGAAACAATGACGCAATCTCACGTAGTCTTTGCGCATAGAAGGATGCAGAGGTGACACAGTCTCTGCGCAGAGAAGGACGCAAAGGTGACACAGAGAGGGATAGGGTGTCTCTTGTGTGTCAGAAGTTCTCTAGAGATCAGGAGAAAAATGATCTCTGGTGTTTTCCTGCAATTTCTCAGTTATTCTGCCAGTCATTCCTTGTAAAGAAATTGTTGTGGAAGATTAATATATAAACCCTTATCTGCTGCACCAGTTTTCCCACATTGGGTTTTTCCGGGGATAATTGTCCAAAAATCACTGTGTTGTTGTGATTGGTTCTTGTGCTTGTATACTATTGTTCTTTTCTTTATCTGTATAAATGTGATTGCTGCAGTAGAATTTATTTCAAAATTTACTGAAGGATTTTCATAAATAACTTATTGTGAAAATAAGTAGGAGAAATAAATCAGTAACTACAGTAGAATTTCAGAGATGAAATTTTCAAAGTAAAATCATTCATGTAAACTTCCACATAGTCATGAATTAGATCAGAAAAGATACCCAAAACTGCTCTCTGAAATATTGCAGGTGCATTACATAATCCAAAGGGAAGTACCCTATAGGCATATGTTCCACATGGACATGCGAAAGTAGTTTTATCTTGATCTTCTGGTGCTAGTTGGATTTGGTTATATCCACTAAAACCATCAAGTAATGAAAAATATTTCTTCCCTACCAAGGTATCTAATACTTGATCTATAAAATGTAGTGGAAATTGATCTTTCAAAGTAGTTTTGTTCAATTCCTTGTAATCAATGCACACTCCATTTTCCATTTTTCTTTGGAACAATAACCAAAGGTGACACCCATTGACTATCTGATATTGGATAAATGAAATTCATATTAAGTAACTTATGTAATTCCTCCTTATCAATTTCTCTCAGATTAGGATTCATTTTTCTCTGAGGTTGTCTAACTAGTTTGATATTTTCTTGGATATAAATATGATCCATACAAGTTTTAGGATCAATCCCTTTCATATCAGTGTACTCCCATGCATAAGCAGAGGAATGTTTTTGCAACATCTTTATCAATTTCTTCTTTTGAAATTCTTCCAAGTTATTATTAATATTCAATGTTTTGCCCGAAAATTTTTCTACTAGAGAATTTTGCATTGTTTCTGAAAACTTTGATCTTTCTCAGAGTATGAAGAAGAACCATTATTATTCATTAAATTTATCAATTGATCTTCTTCATCTAATTGCGAAAGAGTAAATACTGGTTGCATATCATCAAAGTCTTCATTATCATCCTCTATCCAAATTTCACTTTCTATTTCAGTTATTGTTTTTGTAGGTGGATATAATGTGAATTTTCTTTTTTAGTTTCCATCAGAAATATACATATCACCAGATCTACAACTTATAAATGCATCAACTGTAGCTAGCCTAGGTCTACCAAGGATCACTGGATGGCCTCCTAAATTATTCTTGGGAGTTTAAATCATGAAATCAACAGGATATTCCCAAGAGTCTAGAGAAACAAACACATCTTCCAATATACCATCTAGTTTGATAACAAATCTATCTCTTAATTGTAACAATGTAGGAGTATATTGAAGATTAGGAAGCTTTAATTGCTCCATTGTTTGTTTACTCATAATATTGATGGCTTCTCCTATATCAATCAAAGTGTTTGGAATGTCAATACCATTGATATGAATTTTTACAATAGGACTACCTGGATCTAGATATTTTTGAATAATTGGTTTCCCCATCATAATATCAACAATTTTTCCTACCAATTGGATCTTTTTGACATCTTTTCTTTTTCCTCCTGGTTTCCTAATGCATAGCTCCTTAATAGTTTTTGCAAATATTTGTATTTCCTTTATAGCTTGAAGCAAATGAATTTTGATGCAAATATTCTTAAGTTCATCTAGCATATGATAATCTGGTAAAATAATCTGCCTTTCTATTCCCTTATTAATTTTGAGTCTTTCAGGAAAAAGGTGGATCCTGTAAGGAAATAGAAGGTTGTTTTACGAGAGGAATTGTAGGAGCTTGTTTTATTTGCTCATCTTTTAATTGTATAAGAACATATTCCTTTATAAGAGTCTTTTCTTGATGAAGATTTGCATCTTTTTCATGAATTTCATCCTCTTTAGATTTTTGGATGGAAATCATTGGTGACTTCTTTTACAAAACCCTACCAGATCTACGTTGAACATCATTTAGACCTAATGGGGTTATCATACAGGCTTGAAAATTTTGGCCTTCAATATTATAGACAATTTGTTGCATTTTTTTTAATTTGGATTTGGGAGCAGTTGGGCGGGTAGTTGATTGGGATTTTGAGGGAATGGTAATGAAAGTTGTTGATTTGGATTTTGGAATTGAGGGGGTTGGTTTGGTTGAGGAGGATAATATTGTGGTGGAAAAGAAGAATAAGGTTGTTGGAATTGAGGATATTGAGGATTTATTCCATAAGGATTTTTCCAACCTTGTGCCCAGGATGGATTTTGAGGTTGTAGGGGCCAAGGTTTCCAAGGCATAGGTCTTGTCCAGTTATTCTGTGGTTGTGCATATGATTGAGTATTGAAACCTTGAGTAATATTTGGTTGTCGATTTTTCCTTGGCCTTTTGGCAATAAAACAAAGTGATTCAGCTTGGCTTGTTCTAGCCTCATCTTGAAAAACAAATTTAAGACCAGGTATTGAGGGGCATTCCTTTGTATCATGATTTTCAGCACATATGACACAAATTTCTATACTATCAAGGGGACATTCTCTTAAGGCATGCTTTTTTCTACATCTAGGACAAAAAATAGATAATGCAACATTCTCAGCTTTTTGTTTGTTTTGTATCTTAAGAGTATCTAGTAGCTCACTATGACTCCCAAGAATATATGTTTTGAAATTATCAAGCAAATTGCCTATTTCAACTCTACAACTAAGATTCCCAAGAATATATGTTTTGAAATTATCAAGCAAATTACCTATTTCAACTCTACTTACTGTTCTAGTTGCATATATACTAATTTTGGACATAACATGATCTTTGGATTTTTACCATTTCTAGCCTTACCCCTTTAAATATGTTTACACAAATCACAAATTTCGTCTAATGAAAGTTGAGAAACATCTCCTTTGCCCATTAAGTTGAGAAGGTCAATCCACTCATCACTTATGGGTTTTGACAAAAGAGCTTTTAATGTTCCATCATCTAATTCATGCATCCTAGCCCTTTTAACATTATAGGCAAATCTTTCGACTAGGTCTTCAAGGCTTTCATCATCTTTTTGCATCATCTTAAAGACTTCATCCTTAAGGTTATGGGGCATGCAATAATCCTTATATTTTTCTAAGGACACTCTTTTCATTTATTTCCATGTTTTAATAGTATGTGTTCGTAGTAGGGTTGCAGGGGAGCTCCCCCCCCTCTAGAACCCGCTTCCAATTCGCGCTCTGAGCAGGAGCGTTTTGGGAGTGCGCTCCCTAAATAAGAAAAACACTCCCTGGTTTTCAGGGAGCGTTTAGGGAGCATTTTAGGGAGCTTTTTTTAGGGAGGGACCATTTTAGGGAGCATTTTTTTAGGGAGTGAGTGTTGAACATTTTTTTGAAGGGAGCATTTTCGGGAGCGTTTTTTTTGTATAAAGACTTGGTCCTAAATGAAATTACTTGCTCTCCATTTGGTTAAATCATCCATTTGCCAACCTAACTATACTGTCGATATAATGTGTATCAACTATTTTTTAACATATTATGATACAATTCCATTTGGAAATGGCCATTATTTTATTGTAAACCTAGGAAAGGTATGTCCTTTAACAATCTTGAGACAAAATTTCCTACCATAAAGTGGATTGGATTTTGTTCAAACTAGTTGAAAAGCACACATCATATTCGTTTTATGCAAGGATCAATTGTCAAGATATGAGTAAAGGCTAATTTTCATTAAGGAATAAAAACAAAAGCTTAGCTTTAAGACTTATTGTGTTGTAGTTATTATAAGCGGAATATGTGACCCTTTGAAACTCAATATTTAATTCAACAACAATTTCTCTCCACTGTAAAAAGGGCCTAAATATTATGAAATCATTCCTTGTACTATTGTTAATGCCTTACACCTACTCCTTTCTAGTTGACAGTCCTTTGCAATCAAGATATGCCATCTTATTGGAGACAATGATGGATGACCGAAATATTTGTTGATGTTTCATCAATGCCTCTACCCTTTTAGGTCATGGCCATATTGCTTGCATGAGATGGGGGCTTGTGTATTTTCCCATCTACTGTTTCTTAGACATTTTATGACCTTAATGGCAAAGTGGGTAACAAGTTGATGAAAATGAAATTGCTTGAACTTTGGATAATTAATGATATGCCTTCTAGGTTGAATTTCCCATTTCCTTAAAATAAATTAATTTATTCCTTAGCAACACATTCTATGTGTTCTCCACCTATTGGACATGCCAAATACCTAAGCAATCAGCTAAAGTGAAGATCCCATTCTCCCTCTGGGGACTGACTTACGGCTCTAAGATTTTAACTCTATTATATTTTATTAGGCAAGATCCCATTTTTTTTTCTTAAGCAACCATCACATAAAAAAGCATGTGGCTTCTTGCAAAATGATATCAAAATCAAAGCCCCAGTTTAAGCTGCCTAATGTGACCCCAACATTATAGTATCTTACCATATCTTTTAGGATGATATTCTGTTAGAAATGTTTCAAAAACCAGATGTATCATGTGAATTTCTCAATATGTGTTTAGTGTTTATTAATACGCCATCGTTTTTAAGATTTCTAAATCTTTACAACCATCTATATTTCTATGGTTGAAAATTTTCACATTATTTCATCTAAGACACACCACAGGTTAGAGCTTTTTCATTTTCTTCTGGGTTACATCTTGGGAATTTGTGTGAATATTTTATTGGATCATTATCTTTAAGTGGATGTCTGACGTAAAGTATCTTCTCTTCATTCTTACATCTTTACAAATACCTTTTCACGTTTCTAGAGAAATTATTCTTCATTCTTACATCTCTACAAATACCCTTTAACATTTATGGAGAAATTATTCACATTTTTTTTAATTATATTTTCTGAGGGAAGACAATGTCAACAAGCATTAAGGCCAAGCCGTAGAAGACCATCGTAGAAATTATTCTTCATTCTTACATGTCTACAAATACCCTTTAACATTTATGGAGAAATTATTCACATTTTTTTAATTATATTTTCTAAGGGAAGACAATGTCAACAAGCATTAAGGCCAAGCCTTAGAAGACCACCATTACCATGATCTGCGCAAATTTCAAAAATTAGACATTTCTCGTGGCAAGAGGCCAAGCAATAGATAAAAAAGATTTACTAGTCTTTTCTATTTTCTAGTAGTTTTTAAATTTTCATAACTGTTGAAACTTGACTCTTTCATATTTATTATGATACTTTTTGTAAACAATATATGACAATTTAAGTTTGAAGTTTGAAACTTTGAAGTTGGCAGTTATAAGTTTATAATTCATTATGAATTATGAATATCATGCTTCATGAAATTTGAAAGTTGTTTCATTTCGTTTCATTTTATAACATTTCATTTCATGTTAAATATTCTTTGTTGTAAATGTTACACTTACCTTACAAGTACAACTATGGTGATCAATGAAGCAACGATGATAAATGTTATATATTGAATTTTAAAAGCTTGAAACTTTAAGATTGATGAATCATGAGACTCAAGAGTCAATATGTTGTATGTTTCTAACTTCTAGATTAGAAACATAATCTTCTAGATTAGAAGATTATAACTTCTAGATGATTGATGTTTTATGGTTCAATCTATGTTTTTATGTTTTTTGTTGACATATATGCATCAATATATATATATATATATAAACGCTTCTCGAAATGCTCCCAGACCGAGAGCTTCTGGAAATGGCGCTTCTGCTCCTGCTCCCAAGTTGGTTCGTAGTCCCATGAACCATTTAAGTGCTCCATCCTTAAGAGTGACTGGAAATAATTTCAATTTTTGAGTATCAAGTAAGTAGTCACAAGACCTACATTAAACTTCAAACTCAAAAAGAAATGTTTCTAGATCCTCATTTTTGAAACCATGGAAATTAGTGAGGATAGAAGGTGAAATACTCTTCATTGTGGTTGTGGTATCTTCATCAAAGATAGGGAATCCATAAGGATTTGGTTCTCCTCTTCCCCCTCTACCACCTTGTCCTCTATTCCTCCTCTGCCTCTTCCACCTCCAATCCTAAGTTTACCATTTACATTGTGTACTTCTCCTTCTTCTTCCCCTGTCATTTAAGATTCTTTATAGCTAATATAAGGTTTTATGATAGGATTATCTATCTCTTCTTCTAGTTCCTCTACTAATGGTATATTAGAATAAATTTCCTCTTCTTTGTTAGGTACCTCTAGTTGTTGTTCTAAGAGTTGTTCTCCTGTTGAGGAGAGAAATATTACTCTTTCTGTTGGGGTTGTAGGTTCTTCAATTACAACTTCAGTAGAAGAAGTTGGTGAATCTCTTGGTTGGATTTTAGATCTATGCACCTCAGGGAGTCTATGTCTAACTGCAAATAATGGAACTCTAGTTCTTGTTTTTTCCTGCCGAAGAGAGAAATATTACTCTTTCTGTTGGGGTTGTAGGTTCTTCAACTATAGCTTCAGTAGAAGAAGTTGGTGAATCTCTTGGTTGGATTTCAGATCTATGCACCTCAGGGAGTCTATGTCTAACTACGAATAATGGAATGCGAGTGTCAATGGGTGGTGTGGTAGTACGATGTCTAGCAGGAGTGAATGGTGATGCTGGAATTGAACTTCTTCCTCTAATTACAAATCTACCCCTAGAATCCCTTTCTCTATGCATAAATGATTTTTATCATGCTTTAATGTGAATCTACAAAGTTGAATGTACCTAAAATGATATGCAACCAAGAATGGAATCCTATATAAACTTCCCAAGCAACGACGCCAAAATGTTGGGTAATTCAATTGATCTTAAATTACTCCATTAATTGTCAACCAATGTCCGTGTACTAATGAAGTGTATGTGCACCGTATATGCTAGGAATTTTATCTTTGGATGAAATTGATCCAAATATGGATAAATGTTAGAGAAGATTAAAGAGTTATTACACACATGTTTTTTTCATTAAAGCTACTTCAAAGCCAAATGCTAAATTGTATTGAAAATTAATCTATGACTTGAAATCACAATTTATTCTAATTACAGAGTTGGAGGTCTATTTCTAATTTTCATAAAAGAAATCCTAATGCTATTTGTAGTAAAGAAATCTTAATACTAAGTGCAGAAAGGAAGTCTTAACATTATTTGTAGAAAAGAAATCTTAATACTAGTTTGCTGAAAAGGAATCTTAACATTAATTTGCAGAAAGAAATACTAATGCTATTTGAAAAAAGGAAGTAACTTGTAAAAACGAAATGAATAAAATTAAATTGTAGCTTAAAGTGATTACTAATGTGCATTAATAAGCTCTGAAAACTATCTATTCATTATCCCCAAAATTTAACTGAGTTAAAAGATTAAATTACTAAGCGAAATGCATTTTGGAAATAAATCTTTTTGGATTTCTTTTTATGAGTGCTCTATTGACAAAACAACAGGGAGTTGGACTAGAAAGCAAATGAAATGAAACTATCTATGTTGACAGACAAAAGACTATGAGAAATCGCAAATGAAATGAAAACTATCTATTTTGACAGAAAGAAAACTATGAGAAATTGCGATTTAAATGAAATATATCTACCCTTACAACTCTCCATGGGGCCCTCCCGTGAGTGTAAATTCGTCACCGATTCAATCGACTCGCTTAACCATGCATTGATAAAAAGCAACATAGTATTATATTAATCGCAAAAGTCTCTTGAACAAAGATTGCAGATAATTAACAACAACAACTAACTGTTTTTTTGGGTTTTGCCTCATGACTTTTATACATTTCTTTATCAAACTGATCTAAGAGTCCTATGCCAAGAGGCGGTTTAACTAATTTTCCATCTAAGAAGTAATATTAAATTTTGTGAAAATTTCTAAATACAAAAACCCTACTATAGTATATTGATTTACTTCTCCTACTTGTTTTATGTAATTAACAAGTTATTTAACTGAAGTATTAAGAAAAACATCAAAGTAAACAAAATTGCCACCTACACATACATATAGATCATTTATTGAAACATAGCGCACATATGACAAAGGACACATGATTTTTCAGACAAATGTCCCTAGAAAAACCTAATGCAGGAAAACCGATGGAAAAACTCTTAGAGGGTTTCATTATTAAGCAGAATCTGAATACATCATGGGCAGCAATAGTGGTTTGCCCGATAGAGAATTTCACGACAGTTGTACCTTATCACTCTGAGACAAAAAATATGGCTGATTCAAACCCTCAAGGGAATTACTGAATACGAGCCCTTTGTGGCCGACTGAAACCCCAACACTGTCTCACTAGCCTCCACGTCAGCCCCTGAAGCCTCATGCTACCCCCACGTCACCTTGAAGGGCTCAGTGCTGCCTCTGCGTCACCTGGAAGGGCTTGCGTCAGCCCTTGCGCTATCTCCGCGTCGGTCTGGCTGGGCTGCGTCCCTCCTTCTGGCCTCTGCACTCCCTGGTACGGTTTTGCCTCTCTGCTTATGTATCCTCGACTTCGGATTAGAGTATCCCTTGCCGATCTGCCCTGCACTAGCACTGTAAGCTCACTCGAAAATTCTCAGCAAACCGTGGCCTAGAATTTTGACTTAGCTCAACTACTACTGCAATGTGTGTATCCTCCAACTGACCCCATGCCTTCCTTTAATACTTTTCTCGTTGAGAAATCAACGGTCGTGATCTAATCTCTAATCAACAAATCAGATTAGAAAACGATTGATCCATGTCACTTGGAACATTCTCACCCACGTGTAAATTAATTCACTTTAATTTTTAACTTCCCTAAGTTAGACTTGGGTCCCCATTAAAAAATTTAATTATTCGAATAACTTTTACATCGGGTGGAATTTCTCTAAACAGTTTCTGGGTCTTGGAGATCTCATGTGTTCTAGTCCCTCCACAAAGTTTCAGAGTTAGAGCACATCTGATGCTACCCAAAATCTCAACACTCCCTCTTAGCGAGGAATGTGCTTTAGCAACACTTCACTCCAGAATCGTTACTCTGATCTTTGGCATCGGTCCCCTTTGCTGCTGATGCTTGGCCTACTGCCCTGCATCCACTGCACTGGAGCTTTCTGTACTGCTACCTATGTCACTGCCACTGACACTGCCACATCTGTACTGCAACTCCCTCTCAAATTGCTGCATCATGCTGCCTATAACATTGACATTGCTAACCGTTGTACTGCAACTCAGTTGTTGAGAAGTAAGCAACTGAAGGACATCACCCAATCAACTGACAGACAAGTCAGTCTGGTTGCATCTCATCACTGAAGCACCCTCTGCTGCTGCTCTGCACTGCATAAGCACTGCCTTTGTGTCGCTGAAATCCCATTAGCCTTTGCACTGCTGCTTCCACACTGCTGCTCCAGTCTTTAGCATTCAAGCGCTGCCTTGTGCCTTTCCATTATCTATTGCATCCACTGACTCCAGTCATCCTGCTACTGTCTTAAGGCTCTCGTAGCTCGTATGTGATCTAAGAGTTTGGGCACCTCAAGGATCCCACCACCACCATTTGTAGCTCAATCTACAGATCTATGTCGCCCCATTGTGAAAATTTCTGAATATACTTAAACATAAATCCTATTGTTAAATTCTTCACTTACTTCTCCTACTTACATGAGTTATTAATCTGAAATCTTCAACATTAACATCGAAGTAAATACATTAACAACCTACGCATGTAGATCTAAACTGAATAATATGCACAATGACAAAGTGAAACATAAGGATTTTCTAGACAAATGTCCTCGGAAAAACCCAATGCGGGAAAACCGGTGCTGCTGGCTTTATTAAGTAGATTCCAGGTACAATAGATCTGGGCACCAAACTGGTTAACCCGACAGAGAAATAAATATGCAACTATACCTCTGTTCTGGAGACAGAAAAAATGACTGATTCACACCCTCAAATGTGATTTACAGAACTCAGTCCTTTTCGGCCTCTAGAAGCCCCAGTGCTGCTCTGAAGCCCTCTGCATCAGCCCTGTTGGACTGCGTACGCCTCTGCGTTGCTCAGGAAGGGCCTGCATCACCCCAGACTGGGTTACGCTACCCATACGCTGCCCTAGCTAGGCTTGTGTCAGTCCTCCAGAGATTGCGTCAGCCCTCCAGGCACTGCGTCAACCCTCCTAGCCTCTGCGCTGCCCCTGTTGGGCTCTTGGCTGCTCTGCGTCGCTGCTTCTTCCTCTGCGCTGCTCTGGTCTGCGGCTCCTCTTCCTTCGTTGCACTCTTGGCCTGGGACTACACCATCCCCCTCGCCAATACTGCCTTTCTCCGCAGCTGAAACACTTCTAAAATTCTTAACAAACCACGCCCTAGAATTCCAGCTTAGCGTCAGTGCTCTGCCAGTGTGTGTGTTCTCCAACTGACCCCAAGCCCTCTTCTTATACCTTTCTCGTTGAAACATCAATGGTTGTGATCTAATCTTGAATCGACGGCTAAGATTAGAAGATGATTGATCCGCATCACTTAAGTCATTTTCATCACATGTTTAATTTAATTACACTGTCTTTTAATTTTCCTGAGTTAGACTTAGGGTCCTTAATTAAAAAGATTAATTAATTAAATAGCTCTTAAACCAAATGGAATTTCTTAAAACACTTTTTGGGTCTTGGAGATCTTATGTACTCTAGTCCCTCCACAAAGTTTGGGAGCTAGAGCACATCCCATGCTATCCAAACACCCCAAAATCTCAACACTCCCTCTTAGCGAGGAATGTGCTCTAGCAATACACTTCACCCTGAAGTACTGCTCTGATCTCTGGTGTCAGTATTTGCGCTGATGCTTGGCCTGCTGCCCTTCATCACTGCGCTGCTGTTGCTCTTTTGTACTATTTCCCATGGCTCTGCCACAATCACTACTACATCCATACTGCAACTCCCTCTCAAGTTGCTGCATCGTGCTGCTCATAGCGCTGCCACTGCTAACTACTGCACTACAACTCGGTTGCTGAGAGTAAGCAACTGACGGACCCCTGCCCAAATGATAGACAAGTCAGTTGGGCTGCATCTCGTCACTGAAGCTCTACAGATTGCTGCTCTGCGCTGTCCTCCTGAAGCCTCTGCGCTGCTGCAGCTCTGCACTGCGTAAGGAAGCCTCCTCTGTGCTGTTGCCTCTATACTGCTGTTGCATCTGCACTGCACTGCTCCCTCTCTAGTTCTTTAGCCGCTGCCTTTACTTCATCTGTGATCTTTGCACCCACTACTCCAGTCGTTCCTTGCTACTGTCTTAAGGCTCCCGTAGCACGGATGTGATTGAAGAGTTGGGCTACTCAAGGATCTCGCCACCACTCTGTAGCTGCTCTACAGATCAAGCTCGCCCCACTTTCATGGTTTGTGAGCGCTCATGGCTATGTCATCATCAGAGCCATCGTCTGCTACAACAGCCTTGGAACTAGAAGCTTCCTTGTCCGTCTTCTTCTGAGGACAATTGCTGGCGAAATGTCCTAGTTCGCCGCACTGGAAACATTTGATACTTGACAGATCATGCGTCTTTCTTCCTTGCTACCTCTTTTGATGCCAAGGTTGCATCTTCTTCCTCTTCCTTCTTCACCTTGCTCGAATTTTCCTTGCTACCTCTTTGATGCCAAGGCTGCATCTTCTTCCTCTTGCTTCTTCACCTTGCTCGAACCGGTGCTATACTGTCTTTTGGTGATCTGACGAATTTCCTCTTGTCAAAGGATAGCCCACATATTGTGCCAGTTGGGAAGGTCCACTTTGCCCAAGAGACTTTGGACAAAAGTTTCCCAGTCCTCTGTGACTGCATTGAGAGGAATCCTCACTATGACATTGTCCTCCACCTTCACCCCCATTTAGTCAGCTGATCCCAGATCGATTGCAGTCTGGATAGGAAAGGATCGATTTCCTCTCCCTTGATCATCATGAATAACCTCAGCTGATTCTCCAATAACATCTTTCTCTGGATGGATCTTCCTTGATACAATGTGGTCAGTGCTTCCCAGATCTCATGAACCGTCGCCTTCTCGGCTATGTGTGGTACCACATGATCTTTGACCCTGTCCATAATGAAGCGCTTGGCATGTGCCACTACTTCATTGTGCTTCTCCAGGAGTTTCGCATCGGTCGGCGTATCCAAGACTTTCTCTACATGCTTCCTTATGCCATATGCCTCAAGGATTGCCAGGATTTTGGGTTTCCAGATCGCAAAGTTGGACAAGCCGTGCAACCTATCCTGATCATGTAGTCCATGTGGCCCCATCTGCTCAGAAATTTGTTGGAATTGATCCTCCTCTCTAAGCTAGAGACTGAGATCTAGGGTCCTTGGTGAGTAAGGCACGCTATGCTCCCTCTGACAACTGACTCCCTCTCTTGGAAGTCTACCAAACAAAACGAATCAGCTCTCTTCGATCCTCTGATCAATCTACAGATCTCTTTGGCAGAAAATCCTTTGAGAAGTTGTTCTCCTCCTGCTCTTTGTCAACTTAGCTTAGGATAAATTCTGCATTGGCAGAATCTTCACCCCACCAGCAACTGCTAAAGGTCTGTAGCTCAACTTCTGGTTCTCAGCACTCTGCACAACAAATAAATTCTAGACTGCGAAACCTTGGCTGGCCTCTACGTAAGCAGATTGACTCAGCACAACCTCTGCGTAGCGCAGGCTACTCCTGCGTCCCTCAGGAAGACTCTGTGCTGCCTCTACGTCACCCAGCTAGGACTGTGTCAGACCCTGCGTGGCCCTAACAGCCTCTATGTCCTTTTGTTGCTGCGTTGCCCTCTCTGGGTTTTTTGTTGCTACTGTTGCTGAACAAATTCTTCAGCCTTCTTGCTGGAGATTCAGCTAGATTTGCAATCGCTCTGATACCATGTGAAAATTTATGAATATACTTAAACATAAATCCTATTGTTAAATTCTTGATTTACTTCTCCTACTTACATGAGTTATTAATCTGAATTCTTCAACATTAACATCGAAGTAGATACATTAATAGCCTACACATGCAGATCTAAGCTGAATAACATGCACAATGACAAAGTGACACAAGGATTTTCTAGACAAATGTCCCCGAAAAACCCAATGCGAGAAAATCGGTGTTGCTGGCTGCTGGAGGGTTTTTATTATTAATCAGATTATAAGTACAACAAATCTGGGCAGCAAACTGGTTAACCCGATAGATAAATAAATATGCAACTATACCTTTGTTCTGGATACAGAAAAATTGACTGATTCACACCCTCAAATGGGATTTACAGAACTCAACCCTTTCCGGCCTCTAGAAACCCCAGCGTTGCTTTGAAGCCCTCTGCGTCAGCCTTTGCACTGCTCAGGAAGGGCTTGCATCACTTTAGACTGGGTTACGCTTCCCTTGTGCTGCCCTGGATGGTTCTACATTAGTCCTCTTGGGACTGCATCAACCCTCCTGACACTGCATCAGCCCTCCTGGCTACCTGCTGCCTCTGCTGGGTTCTTGGCTGCTCTGCGCAGCTGCTGCTTCCTTTGTGCTGCTCTGGTCTATTGCTTCTCTGCCCTCGTTGCACTCTTGGCCTGGGACTACACCATCCCCCTCGCACTTCTGAAATTCTTAGCAAACCACGCCCTAGAATTCCAGCTTAGCTTCAGTGCTCTGCTAGTGTGTGTGTTCTCCAACTGACCCCAAGCCCTCTTCATATACTTTTCTCATTGAAACATCAACGACCGTGATCTAAGTGATCTAATCTTGAATCGACGACTAAGATTAGAAGATGCTTGATTTGCGTCACTTAAGTCATTCTCATCACATGTTTAATTTAATTACATTTAATCTTTTAATTTTCCTATGTTAGACTTAGGGTCCTTAATTAAAAAGATTAATTAATTAAGTATCCCTTAAACCAGATGGAATTTCTTAAAATGCTTTTTGGGTCTTGGAGATCTTATGTACTTTAGTCCCTCTACAAAGTTTGGGAACTAGAGCACATCCGATGCTACTACCCCAACACCCCAAAATCTCAACACCCACCTCTTCTCTCGAGGTACATGAGCACACATGGCCACATCATCGTCACTGCCATCGTCCCCTTTCATTGTTGCTGCCTTGGAATCCGAATCTTCCTTGCCTTTCTTCTTAGGACAAGTAGTGGTGAAGTGTCTAGATTCACCACATCTAAAGCACCAAACCTTGGATAGGTCTTTCTTCTTCTTTTGTTGTTGCCTTTGTCCCTTAGATGCTAGGGCTGCATCTTCCTCCTCTTTCTTAATTTTAACTCCTCCACTGCTGAATTCCTTTTTGGTTATTCTCCTGGTCTCCTCCTGACGAAGGATTGCCCACATGTCCCCCCAGTTTGGGAGTTGTGCTTTGCCCAAGATACTTTGGACAAAGGTCTCCCACTCATCGGTGACTGCATTCAAGGCAGTCCTCACCATGAGTCCATCATCTGGAGTTGCCCCCATGGCAATCAGCTGGTCTCGGATAGTCTGCAATCTAAAGAAGAAGGGATTGATCTCCTCTCCCTTGTGCATCTGGACCATCCGCATCTGATTCTCCAGAAGCATCTTCCTTTGGACGGAGCTACCTTGATACGACGTGGTTAATGCTGTCCACACCTCGTTGCTGTCTTCCTCGGCAATATGCGGAAGCACGTGATCTTTCACTCCATCCATGATCTAACATTTATCTCGTGCTTGATTTTCATTGAACTTCTTCAGAGTATCAACATTGGTCGACATAGCTAGGACATTCTCGACATGGTCTCTGATGCTGTACTTCTCAAGGATTGTCAGGATTCTAACTGTCTAGATAGCAAAGTTAGACACACCATCTAACCTATACTGATCTTTCAGTCGATATGGGGCCATCTCTGCTCAAACTGTCGAAGAAAGTGCTCTTCTCCCTTCTACTGCTGCTACATTCATCAAGAGACTAGATTTGGGTTTCTTAGCAATAGAAACCCTCTAGAGACTATGCTCCCTCTGACTAGTGTTTTTCCTCCCGAAAATACTTCACCAATTCCGTCGAATCAGCCGTCTATGATCACTCCTCTTGATCGAATCTCAGATTTCTTGGCAAGAAAATCTGCTGAGGGACTGTTTCCCCTTACTTTGTCTACTTTGCTAGGCACTGTTATGCACCGACATAATTGATGCCCCCCCAGCAACTTTGAAGATCAGGAACTGCACTTCCAACCACGACATTCGACACAACGTTACTCCCTCCTGGACTGCATCACCCTCTAGATCCTGCATCAGCCCAGCATGAGCTTGACAGGCTCTGCGTCACCCCTTTGGGTCTGCGTCAGCTCTGTGTGAGCAAACTGGTTCTGCGTCACCCCTGTAGGGCCTGTGCCGCCCCTCTAGTGCTGCACTGCCTCTTGCTGATTTTGTGCAACTTAAACTGCCCTCATGCAGCAAAAAGATCTTCTGCCCTATGCTGATGGCTTCAACTTGATTTGCAATCGTTCTGATACCATGTGAAAGTTTCTGAATACAAAAACCCAACTGCAGTATATTGATTTACTTCTCCTACTTGTTTTATTTAATTAACAAGTTATTTAACTGAAGTATTTAGAAAAACATTAAAGTAAACACAACTGCAGCCTACACATACATACAAATGATTTATTGAAACATAATGCACATATGACAAAGGACACACATTATTTTTCGGACAAATGTCCTCAGAAAAACCCAATGCGGGAAAACTGGTGCAACAACTCTTAGAGGATTTTATTATTAAGAAGAATCTGAATACATTATGGGCACCAGTAATGGTTTGCCCGACAGAGAATTTTACGATAGTTGTACCTTATCACTCGGAGACAGAAAATATGGCTAATTCAAACCCTCAAGAGAATTACTGAATATGAGTCCTTTCTGGCCCACTGGAACCCCCATCGCTGTCTCACCAGTCTTTGCGTCAACCCTTGAAGCCTGACGTTGCCCTGCATCACCCTGAAGGGCTCAGCGCTACATCTGCATCACCCGGAACGACCTGCGTCACCCAAAAGGGCCTGTGTCAGCCCCTGCGCCATCTCTACGCCAGCCTGGTTGGGCTGCGTCCCTCCTGCTGGCCTTTGCGCTTCCTAGTATAGTTCTGTCTCTCTGCTTATGTATTGTCGGCCTCAGATCAAAATATCCCTTGTCGATCTGCCCCTTAAAGCACTACAAGCTCGCTCGAAAATTCTCAGCTAACCGCACCCCAGAATTTCGACTTAGCTCAAGTGCTACTACAATGTGTGTATCCTCCAACTGACCCCAAGCCTTCCTTTAATACTTTTCTCTTTGAGAAATCAATGACCGTGATCTAATCTCTAATCAACGACTCAGATTAGAAAAAGCTTGATCCACGTCACTTAGAACATTCTCACCCACATGTGTAAATTAGTTCATTGTAATTTTTTAATTTCTTTAAGTTAGACTTAGGGTCCCCATTAAAAAATTTAATTGTTTGAATAAATTTTACATCAGGTGGAATTTGTCCAAACGATTTATGGGTCTTGGAGATCTCATGTGTTCTAGCCCCTCCACAAAGTTTTAGAGCTAGAAGACATTTGATGCTACCCAAAATCTCACACTCCCTCTTAGGGAGGAATGTGCTCTAGTAACACTTCACTCTAGAAGCGTTACTCTGATCTCTGGCATTGGTCCCCTGCGTTGCTGATGCTTGGTTTTTTTCCCTCCATCCATTGTGTTGTTTCTTTCTGTACTGTTGCCTATGTCACTGCCACTGACATTGCCACATCTGTACCGCAACTCCCTTTCAAATTGTTGCATCATGCTGCCTATGGCATTGCCACTGCTAACTGTTGTAGTGCAACTCAGTTGCTGAGAACTAAGTAACTAAAGGACATCACCCAGTCAACTGATAGGCAGGTCAGTTTGGCTGCATCTCATCACTGAAGCACCCTCTGTTGCTGCTCTGCGCTGTCTCTCTGAAGCTTTGCACTGTCTATTGCTCTGCTTTGCGTAAGCACAGCCTTTGTGCTGCTAAAATCCCATCAGCCTCTGTGCTGCTGCTGCCTCCCCTATGCGCTACTCCAGTCTTCAGCTTTCAAGCATTGCCTTGTGACTTTCCATGATCTACTACATCCATTGACTCAAGTCATCCTGCTACTTTCTTAAGGCTCCCGTAGCTTGTATGTGATCCAAGGGTTTGGGCACCTCAAGGATCCCGCCACCACCATCTTTAGCTCAATCTACAGATCTATGTCACCCCACCTCTTCTCTCGAGGTACATGAGCACTCATGGCCACATCATCATCGCTGCCATTATCCCCTTTCGCTGCTGCTGCCTTGGAATCTGAATCTTCCTTGCCCTTCTTCTTAGGACAAATATTGGCGAAGTGTCCTAATTCGCTTATAACTGTTGTAGTGCAACTCAGTTGCTGAGAACTAAGCAACTAAAGGACATCACCCAATCAACTGACAGGCAAGTCAATTTGGTTGCATCTCATCACTGAAGCACCCTCTGTTGTTGCTCTGTGCTGTCTCTCTGAAGCTTTGCGTTGTTTGTTGCTTTGCTTTGCATAAGCTCAGCCTGCAGTCTTTCTGTTGCCTCCCCCTATCTTGTTGCTCAGTCTTAAAACAAAGCATTGCCTTGTGCTTTTCCATGATTTACTACATCCACTAACTCCAGTCATCCTGCTACTTTCTTAAGGCTCTCGTAGCTTGTATGTGATCCAAGAGTTTGGGCACCTCAAGGATCTCGCCACCACCATCTTTAGCTCAATCTACAGATCTATGTTGCCCCACCTCTTCTCTCAAGGTACATGAGCACTCATGGCCACATCATCATTGCTGCCATTATCCCCTTTCGCTGCTGCTGCCTTGGAATCCGAATCTTCCTTGCCCTTCTTCTTAGGACAAATATTGGCGAGGTGTCCTAATTTGCCACGTCTGAAGCACTAGACCTTTGATAGGTCCTTCTTCTTCTTACCTTGCTGCCTCTGTCCCTTAGGTGCTAGGGATGCATCTTCCTCTTTCTTAATTTTGACTCCTTCGCTGTTAAATTCCCTCTTCCACTCATTTTAGCCCCTTTCATCTATTTTCCCATCCAGGTCAACATGTGTCCACTAGGTCCACATAGGGTTAGCCTCCGCTTCCCCTTGTCTACACCTTAGGTCAGGCCTGGAACGATGCCCTAGAGGTTGATGCAGCTAAAAAGAAAAGAAAAAGCATAATTTGGCCTATCTCAATAGGAAATGTACCACAAAATGCAAAAGATGGCTAGGACATACCAATTTAGCACGTGGGCAGAAGCCAAACATGAACTCTACCCCTTATCCATGGCCATCACCCTAGTTGCTATGGGCCCTAGATGGGCCCCCTCTGTCATTAAGGAACCCATGATTGTCCCAACCCTTGGTGTGCAATGAACTGACCCACCTTAAGGGGGTATTCACTGCTACATATTACACATCATGCTCTCATCCCTTGGAGCCCCGAACAGTTATGATGAAAAATCAATAAAAGGCAAAAGGCATACTAGGAAGGGTGGAAAAACAAAGGTCAGGGTGTTAGAGAACCAGAAAGGTAGAAATATCCTCTTGTTCTTGATTATTTACTTGTGATCTTCTTAAGTTCTTATTATGTTCTTCTTATTAGTTCATCAAGTAAATATCAAAGCAAATACACATAGATCAAGGACACCAGATGTAGGCCAACAGCAAGGGAAAAACCCCACTCTTGGGGAAAACTCAGTCAGTAATTCTTCTTTCAATAGTGATTCTTGAGACTCTAGACCTTGATCGGGACTTCCTCCACACCAAGTCAGCCTTCTTTGTGATCCTTCTTGAATCTGGTAGCAGTAGCAGTACTATGATGATCTAGAACTTCGACCTTGCTTCTTGAGACTTCGATCTTGAGGTAGAGACTTCGATCTAGCTTCAAAGACTTCGATTTAGGCCCAATACAACTTCTCCAAGCAGTAGGATTCAACAAAACAAACTTCGACTTTCTCTTCTCTTGGTAGCAACACCTGATGCAACAAAACTTTGAGAACTTCGATCTCCCAAAATATAGCTCAAAATGCAGAGAGAGTGGTGCCAAAATTTTGATTTTCTTCAACTCTATAAGCTTGCCCAAAACCGATTCCAAAAAGTCCTCTTTCTCCAATTCATAATTTTTCCTTGTTGCAGCTTCAAAATCGAATTTCTGTGTTGCAATGAGATGGTTCCAAGTGAGTTTGATTCCACTGTATATATAGGCTTGATATGAGCTCAAATTCTTGGGTTTGAGGCTGACTTGGTGTGGAGGCTTCATAAATCATGTTTTACTCAATACTTGACCTAATTGCATGATTCAAAAGGCCAATATGGATCAATTTAAATCTGCAATAATCCTATAAACTCAGAATAAAACCTAGAAGTCCACACTAGAGACTTTGACCTAAAATAAATATGACCCAAGCATGAAACCCGTGCTTTAATAAGTCATTTAATAATAATGTGAAATTATTTTCTTTATTCTTTTGACAAGTACAATAAGTATGGACTCAAGTAAAATTTATGAAGACCAAACCTAGTTACATTCTTCAACAATCCCTCTTAACTAGGGAGGTATTCATAACTCAATAGTACAAGGTAGATCTCAACTATATGAACTATGAAGAATCTTTAGACACTTAAATGTCGTGGACTAGATTCTTGACCAGGGAACTCTATCCATTGGTCACTCAATAGCTTAGGCACCGCAATGCCATGGACTAGATTCTTGACCAAGGCAATCTATCCAATTGGGACTAAGATGGACTAAAGTTTTCAGCCTCTATAGGTACCATCATGCTTACTTACTAACCATCACCCCAGGGAACTAGGTGCACATCCACTCGATGCCACCCTCCCAACCAGACATCAACATAGTGCTGACTCGATGTCTTATTAGGCAATGCTTCACTCACAAAGCGTCATCACACCTTGATCCAACAGATCAAGGACAACCAGTCTCTCCCAATCAAATTGATTGGTAATCAACATGCTATCAAATCCTTCGGGAGATTCACCTGTGCAAATACAAACCCCAATCATCAAAAATTTCAAATGTATAATCAAAACAAATCTACGAGGTTTCGATGTTGCTCTTCAACTAATTTCAGTAGGACTATCAGTTGAATCTTTGAAAGAAGATTCCTCAGACACTTTTCTTTCCTAATTTTCATGTAGCAACATATTATTTAATTGGATCCTGCTTTTCTTCTTATAGCAGTACCAAAGCATTCTCCAAACATGACTATGATTCTTACACATGGTATTCACTAAGACTTATGATTCTTATGACTGTTAGTCTTGTGTTTAGTGCATGACACATGAAGTAGAGAACCATAACCATTTATTCTTATATCCAGGTCCCTTCTCAATCTAGGGAGATCAACTTCTTCCTTAGGTGTTGGAGAATGTTTCATGGCTTCCATCCTTTTCATCATACTTACTAGCTTATCATTTTCATGATGTACCTGCACAACTTTAGATAGCAAGTACAACTAAAACTATAGAAGCATAAAGTTAGCCATATCAAAGTCATCGAAGCATTTTCAATGTTATACATATTGGATACCCATGCAAGAGACGTATATTCTTCAACATTTTGCTAGGGACTTTTATTGTAAACCCTAGAATACTTCACAATGTCCTTTGTTCTATCTAGGGTTTCAGTGTTTCTTTCAAATGTATAATATACCTTGCTACAACATTTAGTAAACCCTAGAATCAATATACATCTACAAGATGTCTGACAACCTTTAGAATTTACATGTTGGACTTTCCACTAGGGATTTATGCAAATCCTAGATTTCATAAAAGAGTCAATCAAGATTAATCAAATTTCAGACATTGTCATGATCAACTTTCACTAGAATTAGTTGCATACCCTAGATTTCAAATCTATTATCATATTAGGAAGAGCTTATACTAGGGTTTAATGTAAATCCTAGATTTCAATAAACACATCATGAGTAACTTCCGCTAGGGTTCGATGTAAACCATAGATTTTGCATTTATAAATTCTCAGTACACATTATATAGATTTAAATGAACATAGATATTAGAGAATTTAATAATTACTAGGATTTATTTATAGACCCTAGACTTTTCAATCATCATCCTAGATCTTTCAAACTTTGACTAAGGTTTGTTTCCAAACCATTGATTCTTAGGACCATTTGAAAAATAAGTCAACACACATATCTAGGAGATTACCATTATAAGCACACCATATGTTAGTCAACATTAATACATTAGACATATATTGTCCTAGACTAGGCTAGGGATTTAATCAAGAGAACATATACCTAGGGTTTCACTCCTAGGACTTTCCATAACAAGGATTTTACCTGTAGACCTAACCAAAACCTACAGTTTCGGTTCACTGTCAAAGCAAACCATTATTATATCAGACTTCAGAGGTTCGAGATTTCGAACAACATCATTTTAACTCTAGCAAGTTTAAAGCTTTCATGATCATATCAAAATCCCAAACTCGACATTATCAATATGTTAATCAGAATAACAATTTCTCATAAATATCCCTAAATAGGTTTAGGGTTTCACACATTATCAACATACCCTTAGGTTAGAGTTTTCTAGAGAACCTCCTTAAGGTTCTATTTATATATAAGCAATAAGAGGTGTATAAGTTGGGTAGATTCATCAGGTGTTGAATCATCCCAAACAAGAATCCTTTTAGGATTCGGTGGTGTTGGACATATCAATAGTTAGTAGCATAGAAATGGATATTTCAAAGAGAATAACAAGACTTTATATTTTAATACATACCTTTAATTCTTTGACAAACCTTTTGACTTGTGTGGTCTTCTTATTTGATTCTTGAATTTCTCCATGATTCTTGAACATCCAGCAGATTGATTCCTAGACAAGGAATAGAGGTAGACAAGTGATTAGTATTTAATATAATCAAAATCTTAAATAAATACAGGAATACAAATAGAGGGAATGAGATACTTATCTTGAGGAGTTGTTGTGGGCTCCCTCCCAGTATTTAATATAATCAAAATCTTAAATAAATACAAGAAGACAAATAGAGGGAATGAGATACTTATCTTGAGGAGTTGTTGCAGGCTCCCTCCCAAGCTTGAGAGAAAACCTAAAAGTTTATCAAACAAAGAAATACATATCCAAGATGTTAAACCTATACTAAAAATATACAAATAAAATATAAAAGAAAAGGGGCTTAGTAGTGCAAGTCCCTCAATTCTTCTTTGGGATTTGCTTTCTTGGGGGATGATGTTTCTTCAGCCATGTTTGCATGATCTTTATCTCTTTTCTTGCTCCTAGGGTTGTCAGAGCAATCACTCCTTATAGTGTCCCATCTTGTGATAATGATAACACTCAATTTTGGACAGATCAACCTTCTTCTTTGGTGCCTTCTTCTTGATTCTTCCTTTATGATGAGCAACATAAGAATTTGAAACTTGTTCATTGTTGGTTACCATGGAGACTCTTAATTCTTCTTGACTGCATGCTGTCCATAGCTCCTCAAAGGTGGGTGTTTCTTTCCAGCCGTTGAGAGTTGAATTAAAGGAACCCTAAGAAAGTGGTAGTCCCAGAGAGGCTGTAATCACTAGTTCTTTATCTGACACTATTTCATCAGTGGCAAGAAGCTCATCCCTTATCCTTGTTATCCTCACAAATAAAGAGGAAACAATATCTTCCTTTGTCATCTTAGTAGTTCTTAGTTCATTCTTCAGACTTGCCACTTTTCCAATGTTCTTGATGGTGAATAGTTTTGGAAAAACCTCATACATTTCCCGGGCATGATTAATGTTTGCTATGAAGGGGACAAGATTGTCCTTTATGCCTTCAACCATCAAAGCCATAGCTACTAATTCCTTATGCCTTCAACCATCAAAGCCATAGCTACTAATTCCAATTCTCTATACTTTACTTTGTCAGCATCACTTGATTCTTCTGTAGGCCTTTTCATTTTTCCTTTGACTAAATCTAAGACCTTGTTCTTTTCAAGGATGATGTAAATCCTTTTCTTCCAAGATCTATAATTTGCAGCTCTTTCAAGCTTGTTCTCTCCCTTGATAGTGTTAGACATCTTTCTTGAAGATAGTGGAGACTACTTCTCTCTAGTGAACTTCTTATGACTTCCTTGATGAAGTCCTTGAGAATGTTGTTTTTTGTAGCATTGGAAAGTGTTTCAAGTCTCATATTTTGTGAGGAGGCTTGGACATCAGTATTCCAAGGAACCTAGAAACTGTTTATGGAAATTCCACTCGGTTCATGTTTTATTAAAATAATTAATTGTTTTAATGTGGTCCCTAAGTCTAAACTTAGGGATATTAAATAATTAAAGGGTATTAATAAAACAGAGTGAGAATCTTCTAGAAAACGAAGATCAAGTCATGTTTTAATCTTAGCCATTGATTAGAGATCTAATCTCGGCTCTTGATTCATCAACAAGAAGATTATAAGAGAGGGCTTTAGGGTCATTTGGAAAGCAAGCCGGACACACACTCAGTACCCGAAGGAAATCGATTCTGAAGGAATAGAATTCAATTTCAGAGGGAGAGATGCAAAGGTAGAGTTGCATAGGAAGAAGAAGGAAGGAGAGGTCAGTAGAGGTAGAGAAAGGCAAGAGGAGGACGCAGAGGGCCACAAAGGACAACTTTGAGCAACAGCACTAAGTCCCCATGCAGAGTGATGTAGTCCAACACAAGGACTATGCAGAAGATCACGCAGAGTGACGTAGAGGGAGCTAGGGTGTCTCCCGGGTGTCAGAAATTCTCCTAGAGGATTTGGGGAATTCATCTTAGGTGTATTCTAGAAGTCTGCTCATCAAATTCTTGTAAAAGATTTCTACTAGCTGAAGAATAATACAAACCCTCATCTGCTACATCAATTTTCCCGCATTGGGTTTTTCCGGGGACAATTATCCAAAAATAACTATGTTCATGTGATTGTTTCTATTGCGTTATATGTGTTCTATTCTATTTTCTGCTTATGGTTAAGTGAATCCTGCAGTTGTGTTTATTTCAAAATTTATTGGAAGAAAATCTGTAAATAATTGATCATAAATAAGTAGGCGAAATAAATCTATCACTGCAGTAGTGTTTCAGTTTGAAAATTTCACATGGTATCAGAGCAAAAGGCGAGTAACAGAAGAGGACGTTCTACAATGGAACGAAGGTCCGAGAGTGATGCAACATCAGCTCGGAAGGGTTCACGCAGTCCTCCATAACGCATGGAGGAACAAAAGGATCATGACGTTTCAGTTTTGGCATCTAGACTAGAAGAGGAATTTGCTTGTGTGTCAAGCATGGCCTCTCCAGAGATCTGGTATATTGAAAGTGGAGAATCTGCTCACATGACGGGAGTTCGAGAATGCTTCTCAAGCTACCAGGGGGAGTAGATGAATTTTCAAATCACTATGGGAAACAAGGCAAAATGTACCCTTGTTGGAAGAGGCACAATAATATTTCAAACAGAATTTGGCAACAAGCTTCGGGCCACCAACGTACTGCATGTACCAAGATTGGGGATGAATTTGCTCTCAGTGTCTTAGCTTTAGAACAAGGGTTACGATGTATACTTTATTGGCAGCAAAGTTTATGTCAAACACCCAAGTTGGAAAAAAATGGCACAAATTGGATTAAGGAGCCATAAATTGTACAAGTTATAGCTTGAGTCCCCCAATGGCACTGATAAGCAGTACTGATGAAAGATATTTGAATGAATTATGGCATAGAAGAATGGGGCATCTACATCACGGAGCCTTGAGAATTCTCAAGAAGACTGTCGCGGGAGCTCCAGAACTTAGCATCAAGCGAGATGATTTCTGCAGAGGGTGTGTATTAGGAAAGTATGCCAAGGAAGCATATCCGAAAAGCAGCAATAGAGCCAAAAGTGTGTTGGGATTGATACACTCAGACATCTGCGGACCAATGTCCACGAATGCTCTCAGTGGTGCAAAGTATTTTGTCACCTTTATCGATGACCATTTCAGAAAGACCAAAGATGAGGTCTTTGAACGATTCAAAGAGTTTAGGTCTCTGGTGGAGAATCTAACATGAAAGCGGATCAAGACATTGTGATCAGACAATGGTGGAGAGTACATTGACAAAGACTTCACAAGGTTTTGCGCAAAGGAAGGCATCAAGAGAGAATGGACTGCTCCATATAATCCGAAGCAGAATGGGGCCGCAGAGAGGAAGATCAGGACTATTGTGGAAGCTGCAAGGGCAATGTTGGATGATCAAGACATGCCCAAATTTCTGTGGGCTGAAGCTTGTAATACACCCGTGTATGTGCAGAATAGGGTTCCTCATAACGCAATAGGTAAGGTTACTCCTGAGAGTGTGTTCACTGGCCGCAAGCTTGAAGTGAGCCACTTTAGGATATTTGACAGTATAGCATACTGCCATGTACCCAATGAGAAGAGGAAGAAGTTGGATCAAACTACTGAAAAAGGGTAGCTGGTAGGATATAGTGAGAATGCGAAGGCTTATTGTATCTATATTCCCGAGAGTAGGAAGATAGTAGTAAGATGGGCCGTGAAGTTCATGGAGGAGAGAGCCTCAAGAAATCCCAAGAAATGTCTTCAACTACGTATTCTGAGGAGGATCCGTTGGTCCAGCCACAACAACCTACGGATGATGGCTCTAGTGCCTCTCCAAGGCACAAGGATCCTAAGGAAAGCTTTTCCGAGGAAGTGCAAGAAGGAGAGCAGGCGAATCCACCCACCACCAGTGGAAGGACGAACAGAGAACTACAACAGACTCTGAGGGATGCAAAGGAGTTTGTTGGAGCTCCTAAAAATGAGAAGAGGGAACGCAGGCAACCAGATAGGTACCAGGCATTGGTAGCACAAGTTGGGGAACCCTCTAGTTTTCAGGAGGCAGCTCAGCATTAGGTGTGGGTAGATGCTATGGTGGAGGAGTACAACTCAATCATGACAAATGATGTCTAGGAAGTAGTTCCTAGACCTCTGAACAAGTCGGTTGTAGGTTTGAGATGGATCTACAAGATTAAATATGTTGCAGATGGCAGCATAGAGAAATTCAAAGCCAGGTTTGTGGCTAAGGGGTACGCACAAAAGGAAGGGATCAACTATGAAGAAACCTTCGCCCCTGTAGCTCGGTATACTTCAATCAAATTCGTCATCTCTCTTGCAGCGCAAATGGGATGCAAAATTGACCAGATGGATGTCAAGACTGTGTTCTTGAATGGGGTGATAGAAGAGGAAGTGTACATAGAACAACCAGAGGGCTTTGAGACGCATGAGCAAAAAACTCATGTGTGCAGGCTTAGGAAAGCCCTGTACAGACTAAAGCAAGCCCTTAGAGCTTGGTATGGGCGAATTGACAACCACTTGCAGAAGATGGGATTTGTCAAGAGTGACGTAGATCTCAACCTCTACTATCTGAGAGTAGGGGATGACCGTCTAATATTGGTGTTATATGTAGATGATTTGTTTATGACCGGATCATCTAGGCTCATCAAAGACTGCAAGGAAAATATGGCTACATAATTCGACATGAAGGATCTAGTGCGGATGCACTATTTTCTGCGTTTGGAAGTTTGGCAATAGAAGGGAGTAATCTTCCTTGGGCAAGGAAGATATACTCCAGAGATTCTAAAGAGATTTCAAATGGAGGACTGTAGACCCATGGCTACACCAATGATCAGAAAATGGAAGAAAATCAACACCTTCGAGCATGACGAGGTTGATCCTACCTTGTATAGGAAACTCATAGGATCATTAATGTACTTGGTCAACACTAGACCAAAAATTTGTTATGCCGTGAATACCCTCAGTCAGTTCATGGTAGAACCAAGGAGGGCTCACTGGGCAACAACCAAACATGTTCTCAGATACTTGAAGGGGGCAGTCGAGTTTGGATTGAGGTACACCAAGGGCAATGAAATCCAGTTGAGTGGGTTCACTAATGCAGACTGGGCTGGAAGTCTAGTAGATTGGAAAATTTCTAGTGGGTACAGTTTCAGTGTCGGATCCAGAATGACTTCCTGGTGCATTAGGAAACAAAAATCCATGGCATTGAGCTCAACCAAGGCTGAATATATGGTAGCTAGCACAACTTTGTGTGAGGCCATATGGCTTCGTAAGTTGATCATGAACTTACTCAAGAAGAGGATGGAACCAACTAAAATTTTGTGTGATAATCAAAGTTGCATCAAGCTCTCTGAAAATCCTGTGCTTCATGATCGGTTGAAGCACATTGACATCAGGTGCCACTTCATCAGAGACTATGTCCAACGGGGTGTTGTACAATTGAAGTACATTCCTACAGGGGAACAGGTGGCAGATATCCTCACAAAAGCTCTGGGTAAGATTAAGTTTGCTTAATTCTGAGAAAAGATGGGGATGGTCAAGAATCCATTCCAGTAGAGGAATGGATAGGCTGAAAATTCAAAGGGAGTTGTAGTACGGATGAGGCAGTGACAGAGATGGTGTCATGGGCAACAGTATAGAGGGCAGCAACATAGCAACCGAGACATCAGCAACGCAGTAGATGCTTCAGGTCAAAGCAGATGCAGTTGGTATTTTTCTTGAACACTTTCCTTGCTAAGAGGCAGCGTTGATTTTTGTAGCATTGGAAAGTGTTCCAAGTCTCATATTTTGTGAGGAGGCTTGGACATCAGTATTCTAAAGAACCCAAAAACCGTTTGTGGAAATTCCACACGGTTCATGATTTATTAAAATAATTAATTTTTTTAATGTGGTCCCTAAGTTTAAACTTAGGGATATTAAATAATTAAAGGGTATTAATAAAACAGAGTGAGAATCTTCTAGAGAACGAAGATCAAATCATGTTTTAATTCTAGCCATTGATTAGAGATCTAATCTGGGCCGTTGATTCATCAACGAGAAGATTATAAGAGAAGGCTTGAGCATCATTTGGAAAGCAAGCCGGGGACACACTCAGTACCCGAAGGAAATCGATTATGAAGGAATATAATTCGATTTTAGAGGGAGAGTTGCAGAGGTAGAAGAAGGAAGGGGAAGCCAGTAGAGGCAAAGAAAGGCAAGATGAGGATGCAAAGGGCCATAAAGGACAACGCTGAGCAACAATATTGAGTCCCCACGCAGAGTGACGCAGTCTAGCGCAGGGATTGCGTAGAAGATCACACAGAGTGACGCAGAGGGAGCTAGGGTGTCTCCCAGGTGTTAGAAATTCTCCTAGAGGATTCGGGGAATTCATCTCAGGTGTATTCTAGAAGTCTGCTTGTCAAATTCTTGTAAAATTTTTTTCCTTGCTGAAGAATAATACAAACCCTCATCTGTCGCACCGGTTTTCCCACATTGGGTTTTTTCGGGGACAATTGTCTAAAAATAACCGTGTTCATTTGATTGTTTCTATTGCATTATATGTGTTTTGTTCTATTTTCTGCTTATGGTTAAGTGAATACTGCAGTTGTGTTTATTTCAGAATTTACTGGAAGAAAATATGTAAATAACTTATCATAAATAAGTAGGTGAAATAAATCTATCACTGCAGTAATGTTTCAGGTTGAAAATTTCACAGAGACTATCTTTTTCCTTCTTCTTTCACCAAAGCTCTGATACCACGTTAGAGAATAAGAAAGGCAGAAATATCCTCTTGTTCTTGATTATTTACTTGTGATCTTATTTAGTTCTTATTATGTTCTTCTTATCTTTCTTCTTATTAGTTCATCAAGCTAATATCAAAGCAAATATACATAGATCAAGGACAATACATATCTTGGGAAAACCTAGTCTGTAATTCTATCTTCAATAGTGATTCTTGAGACTCGAGACCTTGACCCTAACTTCTTACACTCCAAGTCAGTCTTGTTATCCTTCCTGAATCTGGCAGCAACAGCAGTAGTAGCAGTGCTATGATGACCTGGAACTTCGACCTTGCTTCTTGAGACTTTGATCTTGAGGTAGAGGCTTCGATCTAGCTTCAAAGACTTCGATTTAGGCCCAATACAACTTCTCCAAGCAGTAGCATTGAACAAAACAAATTTCGACTTCCTCTTCTCTTGGCAGCAACACCTAATGCAACCACTGTTGCAGTAAAACTTTGAGAACTTTGATCTCCCAAACTATAGCTCGAAATGCAGAGAGAGTGGTGCCAAAATTTTGATTTTCTTCAACTTTATAAACTTGCCCAAAACCAAATCCAAAAAGCCCTTCTCCGCTTTGCAATTTTTCTTTGTTGCAGCTTCAAAATCGAATTTCTGTGTTGCAGTCAGATGATTCCAGGTGAGTTCGATTCCACTGCATATATATAGGATTTTGAGATGAGCTTGAATTCCTAGGCTTGAGGCCGACTTGGCGTGGAGGCTTCATAAATCATATTTTACTCAATACTTGGCGTAATTGCATGATTCAAAAGCCCAATATGGATCAATTTAAATCTACAATAATCTTATAGACTCAAAATAAAACCTAGAAGTTCACAATAGGGATTTTGACCTAAAATAAATTTGACCCAAGCATGAAACCCATGCTTTAATAAGTCATTTAATAATAATAAAAAACTCTTTTCTTTATTCTTTTGACAAGTACAATAAGTATTGACTCAAGTACATTTTATGAAGACCAAACCTAGCTACATTCTTCAACACGGGGTAATTCATGTACCATGATTTGCTTCCTCTTACACTCATATACCCTGGTGTGGGCTTTCCTTTTTATAGCTACAGTTGCACCTTGACATGTGGTCTAGATGATTCCCCTGATCCCCAATCCATTCATTTATTATATCATTTGCGACCTACCACTTGAGGGATGTACCATGGACATGTCCCCCTCTTTAGAGGTTGAAACCACCTAATAGGGTCCTTGGCTAACCCCCTATTGAGCTTGGAGACACTTGTACACACCAAAGCCCACTATGGAAGGGCAGGACACCGTGAAGTACCCCATTGATTCCATGACTTGTAAGCTCTTTTACTTGATTATTCTAATGATTTGTTGTATTGGAGGGAAAGGGGATGCTTTGGATCTTATGCAGGATTGCAGGTGGATCCCCATTTGGGGCTTGGTGTCCCTTTACGAGGTCCACTTGTAGGGTGAGCGTTGAGAGCCATGTGCCTCCATTATAGTCAAGATTACTTCATGGATCCCCGGCAATGCTTGTTGATTGCTCATATTCCACCTTTGATTAGGATGGTGCACTTGGTCCACCATGCCTAGCTGTCTCCATAGATGCACCATACACTTGGGAGATGTTCCAAGATCTAGAGGATTGTCCCCCGCTGCAGAACGAAGGCTTATGTCATCATTCTATCCCTTACAGATGGTCTATAGGAATTTCCGATCCATTTGGATACCCGTGAGGATGACCTTGTACCCCCACATCCACTTGGGAACAACACATGTTTTTGCTTGGAAAACAAGGGACCAACCCCTTGCACACTATGTTGGGAGTCCATTTCTACATCATGGCACCCTTTGGACTTCATTAGGCCTCCTCAAATGCCCAATGACTCACTTTGTTGATCATTCGACCCTCTTGAGAGGCTTATTCATGTATTATTGAGCTATTTGGTGGGTTTGTCACCAAAAGTATTGTTATTATGCACATTATTTTATTTTAGGGGCTAAATTAGGCCAAATTAACCAAATCAAATTCATTAGATAGTGTATAAGTAGAAGTGAGATGATCATTTTGAGAATCATCACTTGGATTGGATCGTTCTCTCTTGTGAGATCTTTGTTATTCTTCTTGGAGGACGAATTTGGATGAATGGACGAATTTTGATGTTTAGATCTCTTTCATTTTGTTTTGGAGCTTCACTATCGACATATAATGATGATTGGCTATACTCTTTCTTACATTACTCCTTAAACGCTATTCTTGTTATTTTCTTATGTCACATGCATGTTACTAGGAATTTTAGCTATACTAGGCTGAAATTTACTGCTTTTCTAATGCGAAATTGTGGAAATTTGTTCTTTTATAGCATTGCATCATGTCATGGGCCATGTATGAATGAGTGTATATTCCTAGAGATATTTCATCGAAATTTTATCTCAATGTCATCATATATAGCAAATCAAAGTGCAAATACCTTGAAGCAACTGTTCTGATGCCTTATGCGCTGCGAAATTGTTCTAGAGGCCTCCTTGACTAAGTGAATCTATTCCAAGCATTTGAATCTTCTTGACTCCATATTCCCCAAAGGATTAGGCACTGTTCCTCTATTGGTGATAACTCAAAAGCATATTCATCTCACCTTTCTCTCTTTCTTTCTAGGTCTAGCCTCCATGGGTGACCTAGGGCATCGATTTTCTCACGATTCACCCATTCAAAAAATTTGATCTCTTGCCCTCTACGGCACTGGTGTGTCCCCTAGGTGCCCTCCAAATTTGAAGCAATTCCAACAGTGGGGTCTTGAGATATTTCAAGCCCTAGATTTGAGATCAATTCATTCCTTTGGTTTCCTTTGGCTAGTGACCTCATTGGGATCATTGCATCATGTTCAAAGAAAATTTCTCCTTTGACCCCTTTCTCCTCATCAATTAGTTCATGTACACACTTGATTGATCAATTCCATCCCTATGACCTAATTTTGGGTCCACTTGGTCTCGTGTTGTCCCACTTCTTATCAAAGCTAATCCTTCAAAGACCATGTGTAAACCAAGTTTCCATGAGGATTCCGAGGTCTAGGAATCTCCTTTATAAGTCATATCTTCAAATCCTATCCCTCGAAATCCTCCTAGCCCTTCCTAGAGAGCTTTTCACCTTGCTTTCTAAGTAAGCAAGTCATATATTTGAGCCTCTCTTGTAAACATGCCTTTAGGATGACCTTTCATCCTATCGTTGATATACTCATTATCATGATCCTTATTATACCGGGTCTCCTCCCATCAGTGAAATCCGTAAAGAGAAGGAAGCCTTAGCTGAGGTGACAGTGGGCTATCGTTCCATTGTTGCCCTTGAGCTAGTAGTTTCCCTTCAAGGATCCCCTCCTAGGACCCTTGCTAGTTTGAGCGGTAACAAACCCCACTTTATATAATAGTAATAAAGTAAATAGTGTATATATACTATTTACTTTCTTACTATTATATTACTATATTAATAAGTAAACTATATAACTATACAATTATATTATATGCTAACTATAATTATAAAATATATAAATTATAAACTAATTATATACTAACTTTATTATAAAATTATTTATAAAACTTAATACTTATGCATTGAATAGGATGACATCAACTAGGGAAATAGGGTTACAACTGGGATTGCTTTCAGTGGAAATGTCATGATTGTTGCAGGGGAAACAAGGTGTCGATTGGATGAATATAGAAAGGCTATAGCGGACTTGACACAACAATGGAAGGAAAACTTGATAGGTTTGTCAGCGTAAGTTTTGTGGTAGGGTGGACATGTGAGACGGTCAACGAAGGCAACAACAGGAGTGAGAGGAGGATGAGGGGATAAGGAGTCAGTGGAACAACAATAGCAGCGGCATGCGAAGGAGATAATATGGAATGTGCAACAACTTGTACGATAAATGGTTGAATGGCTCTACTACCAGTGTAGCAATAACACAACTTGCAAGTAAAAGGACATATAAATATATTTATTATTGGTGAAAAATGAATGATGGTTACATTCTCTGGTGATGGTGTACCTAAATAGTCATTGACTAGTTATGAGAGTTGACTAGTCATGACTAATGATTTTTAATAATTAATTATTTTATAAGTGTTTTTATTGTTTATCTATTATTAATTGTTTATAATATTCATAACGTACATCAATGTTGATGCTACCAATCAATTATTAATCCTTATGCTCAATAAAATTGAAAAGATAAAATTATGGAATGAAAACCTGTAATATCCCAAACTCAAATTTTTGTAACCGCTCAAAAATGAACTCAACAAATGCTCCATATAAAATTTCCAGTGATTAAGAGAACATTGCCATGTAAAATTCAATAACATAAAACAACAAAATAACAACATAATGAATAGAAATAATCTCAGCTTTATTTATAATATATATAAAGAGGGGGTTTTACATGCTGAAAGAACTACTATAGTTGAGATAGAATTGGCCTCAAGAATCTGCTCCATTCCCGCAATAGCCCTCCACCAAAACTGAACTGAACTGCCACTGCAATGCTCTCCTGTGAATTTTGGATGAATTCACCAAGGGGAGATGGGTACTCGCCCAATCTCACTGAATCACTCGAGGGTTTTTGTCCTGGGGCTACACATCAAGTAGAGAACCAGGTTCTCAAACCCCTCATACAAGAAGAAGATTAAATCCTATCTTGGGGCTACACATGAAGTAGAGAACCAGGTTCTCAAACCTCTCATACAAGAAGAAGATCAAATTCGAGATGTTCTCCACTAGCCTCCTCCTCTTTTATAAATCGGTTGGACACCTCTAGAACCTCCTACTTTATTATTATTTAATAAATGGGCACATTTCCCTCTTTATATTTCAATTAAAATATTCTTTTTAATGTGGGAAAATGGTAAATTGGCCACCATGCCTCCTCAGGTCACTGAAAATCACTTCTAACCATCCCAGCCTGTAGATCTCCTCATTCTGGTTCCAACGAGCTATTACACTAAGGTGTTCCATCAGGTATTCCTCTCGGATTTCCACCTTAAGTGTAATTAATTGAGTTAGGCCCAATAATACCCTTGTTTCTCGAAAGTTGTCCGAATGCAATAGAACGAAAGGCAAGCTGTGCAAATGATGGGATAGGCATGTGAATGCCATTGGATCCCATTGAAACTCCTCAAAACTCCATGAAACATCTCCAAAAGCCCCTAGGCTCGCTGATGAAGTAAACATGCACCTGTGACATGTTTGCCCTCCAACCTTGAAAGTCCATCCATAAGGAACACCAGAAAAAGGAACATAACGAATCCTCCTGCCCCAAGATTGTTTTCCCTCAAGCAATCCAAACTTGTGGATCAATCTAGTGACTCAATGCAACTGAGACCCAATGCCCAGATCCCATACAAACCACTGGGTGATGCTATGCCTTTGTGTCACCCCACCATGAACTGACCCCTCAATGCCTGGATCCCAGACCAATCTTTGACTAAACCTGTCATCAACAAATCCTCCTGGATCCCAGTGCCACCAAGGACAAGCATCAATGCTCCATGGCTCTTGTTGTGCTATAGCTCCGGATATGAATGTTGCTTTATTAATGACGTACCAACTCATCACCTCTCTCCAGTCCAACCCTTTTCATAGGCTAAGGTCAGTCCCATTATGCAGATGCAGGTCTGAAGTGTTGGAAAAATGTTGGCCGCCATCCCATTCCCAACTGGAGCATGTGGTACTCCTCATGTCTAAGGGTCCCTGTTGCACTATGATATTGACTGAGAATATCGTGCCCCTAACAAGATACCAACTCATGATCACCCGCCAATAAATCTCGTGGGAAGGATTGGATGCATGTGCACTAGTATATGGTACGATTCTACTGTGTTGCACTATGCTCAACTCATGCAACTCTACCCAAACAATCAACTAGATATGTCTAGGAATCCCTGCCTCTCTCCCTATAAGTGGGAACCCCGTGCTACACACCCTATTTATTTACTCCTCGAGAGGGTTAACGCCTAGAAATACGCAACATCGCTAGGCCCCCGCCAATCGTCTGTCATCGGTGTGTGGACATAGATGGATGCACCACTTTCTCCAAAAGAGCCTCCCTCATCTGATTGTAAACTCCATGCTCCATTTGTCCACTCATCGCCTGCAAAATTGTCTTGTCACGTCTTAACGCCTCCTGATGACCCATGTCTGCAAATACTACCTCCCTGGTGGTTGTCTGTACATCTGCTTGCTCCCCATCAATGGCTAGAGTCTAGACCCAAGGATGCCTACTCATCCTCCTCCATCATGGGCTCAACATGAGCCACCAACTGGCTCTTCAAATATGTGCAATCATGTGCACTGTGCTCCACTATGTGTTTCTCATGCTGAATGTGAACAAGTTGTTGCTCATCAATATCCTCTACCAAACATGGCTGCATCTCTGAGTTGCAATCAACGACTCCCCCTGACTGCTCATGCTCCTCAAAGGTGTCCTCGTAAGAACACATAGACTCAACTATAAAAGAAGAATCCTCATCCTTAAGTTAGAAGGAATCTCCTCCTAATCTACCCATGTCATCTCCTCGGTGTCACTGATGCACGAGGGATTAGGTCCCCAAGGTTCCTTGCAAATGAAGCATAGACCCGCTTCCTCCTTGCGCTCATTCTTCGCACCGCGATCCACCACATGAGCGGCTCTCCTTGTGCTTAGTCTTACGAACAACCCAATGTTATGCTCAACTAACCTTTCGGCGAGTTCATAAGCTATAGGTGAGGCCGATTTTTCTCTCCTCCAAATGATCAACAATCTAGTCCGGAACTCCCAGCAAATGGCATCACGACCTCCCATACATGAAGACAAAATGGACTGCGTATGTATTACGACCATGTTAAGATGATGTTTCCTAGTGTTGAAGAAGCATTGGAACATTTGGAGAATCAAGTCATCACACTACAAATCAAACATGATGTCATAAGATCTAACCAAGGCCATGCCTTCTAGAATCTCAACTTCTTCCCAAATGTAGGACCCTCACTGTTAGCCAAATCCTGAAAGGTCTCTACTATCAGTCTGAAGACTCTCCTCATTATGTCATCACTCTAAGGAGGTATAGGTGCAGTCAGCATCATGACACTGCTGAGACAGGAGACAACTAGAAGTGTGACCCCTTCACAAGGGTACTCCAAGAACTTGTTTTGTGTTAGGGCAAGCATAGTTGGTTTTGAGGCCCAAGTTGATTTCTTCTCTATTACGGTGTAATTCAATAAAAGTGCATCCATTTCTTCTAGTTTGAAAAGAGCTTTCACCATGACCCTCGTTTTTCAAATCTGTCGCAAGTTTAAAGATTTTGTGTCCCAACTTATGCTCTTTTTGTGGTTGCTCTTGCTGTAGCACAGTGTGTATCCCCTTGGAAAAGGATTTGTTGATGGTTGTTGCTAGTTTACTAAGGGAGTTTATGAGGGTTTGATCCTTGTTTCAATTGAAGTTGTTTTGACTGACACTCTCCCAACTTTCAACACAACGATACAATGATGATAGAAAATCTTGGCACACATCATACAAGATTTTGATTAACCATATACAATAACCATCCAACTCAATACATAGGCCTTTCACATTTTACTAGTAGCATTCATGGCATAACACTCCAACAATCAAGCACTCATGTTTGTGACAAGATACATTCAACCTCTCTTACAGTAGACAATAATTTTGCTTACTAATCCACGACTTAGACAACATGTTCGCCTACAACATTGTCATTCATAGATAGTATTGGTGACAACAACTTATTCAAGCCTATCAACATGATACTTTATTTATTTAGCCAATACATGTTCAGTATCAAACCCGTCAACAGTGTGACACAACATGAGAAGTTACAAGGCATTTGGCATAGTAATCTGTCACTGAATTGTACTAGCTACACAAAAACACTGTGGAATTTTTACAAGCAGTGGGTAGTTGTATTCTTGTTTAGGATGACAAAATCTCAGCTTGCAACTAGCTCATGCATTTTATACAAAGTGAAATGATCAATCCTTACACAATTTGATACGAAGAAATATAAGGCAGTAGTGGAACCTAGAACTAAGATGTATCATCGACGTTTTGTCATCCTGGAAGTGTGTGATTAGTGGACTATGCTACAAAATTTCACACCTTTAATTTAACTTTGGTTCATGCTCCAACAATAGAAGTCTTGTAAGGTTGAGAATGAAGGAACACTCGATGAAGGAATCTGTCAAACACTTGTTGGCATACTGTTGATTGGGTCATGATGATATGTTTTTAATTGGGTGCTCAACACTCCAATTCGTACTTGATCCCTTTTTTTAATGTGATGGCACCTCTGAAATTAAGCTGCTCAAGTTTCCCATTGTGACTTGACTCTTGTGCAAAATGACCCTCAGGAGATTTTTGTCTGGCAAGTGGAGATAAATCCTTTTTCTCTATTACCCAACCTCTTAGAAATTAGCAATTTCGGTCGAACAATCTTGGCAATAGAAAAATATGCCCACATTACTCCAATAAGACAGTCATTTGTGACAGAAAATTCAAGCCCTAATTGAGCTATATACTCAAACTGCCAACAAGCATTCTTGCTTTTTTCACACACAATTTATGGTTGAGAAAATACGGTGCAATTGGCGCTTTAATGTCCCCAGAAACTTCGCTTCACAATTCCGAGATTAATTAAACACCATGGCAACTGGAAAGTGTGAAAATTTCTGAATATACTAAACATGAATCCTACAACAGTAATCTGATTTACTTCTCCTACTTGTTTTATTAACTTAACAGGTTATTTTTTGAATAATACAACAATAACATCAAAGTAAATACACTATTGCCTATACAAATATACAGATCAAGTACTGAAGAATTAAGCACATTCGACAAAGGACACACAAGATTTTTCGGACAAATGCCCCCAGGAAAAACCCAATGCGAGAAAACCGGTGCAGCAACTCTTGAGGGTTTTATTATTATGCAGATTTATGAATACAATCTAGTGTACCAGTAGTGGTTTACCCAACAAAGAAAATCTCGGCAGAAGTACCTCTATCTCTAAAAATAGACATTATGGATGATTCAACTAATGCTGAAGAACCCCACAGGTGCCTACACAGTCACTGCATCACCCTTCAGTGTGGCTGCATTACCCCTTCTAAATCTGTTGAATACAAGCTCGATCTGGCCCACTAAAACGACAACACTGGTCACTGAGTGACTGCGTCACCCTGGCTGGGCTTGCGTCCCTCTCCATGAGCCCTTTTGGCTCTGTGTCACCCCTCCTGGGCCTACGCTACCTCTACGTCACTCCTCCTGGGCCTGCGCTGTCTCTCTAGCACAGATTTGTCTCTCTGCTATTGTATTCTCGGCCTTGGATTCATAAATCCCACTGCCGAACTTGTTGAGAATTTGGAGGGCTATAGGTTAATACAAATTTTCTTCTTGAGAATTACTTGTGAGCTTACTCGAGTTACTTATGTCTTCTCTTATTTAGGTTAGTTAGTCTTTCATCAAGTCAATTATCAAAATACACGACACAAAATTAGGCTCCTAGAGCCGAGCAAAGCTCTCTCCCTCTTGGAGGAGAAAACCCACGAAAATTCTTGCGGCCAAGTCTTCAAATGACAAGTGATACCATGACCAAGACAAACCCTTGACCTATATATGCATCCAAAACATTGTCACTGCTTCTTAGTCTTCCTCCAACTCTGATCTTTCTTTCTTCACCAATGTGTATTGACCTGTATTAACATTAGAGAACTCAGTCTCTAGGTTTATCTTCAGAAGCTTCTTATTGCTTATCTCATCTTTCACTTAGCATACATTAGAGACTGGAGACATGTAATATTTCCTTTGTGAACTGTGAGTAGGAGGGTAAATCATAGATTTACCTTCCTCATTTTTCCATACTGTAATGGCCCTTAAACATAACATCACAGCATGGTCATTGTTCTAGACATTTACATAGAGATCTTATACCACCGCTTCTTCATTCTGATCACATACTCTGCTTCAGGAAACTTCCACAGCAAATCTTCCCATATTGGTCACTGCCTTAACCCACACTAATATCATACTTTATTAATTGAGTCCTTCATCAAATCTGCACTTAATTACAGATGTAACCGCAGATTCTATTATTATGAAATGTGGTGACTTTGTCTGTCCTTAAGCCCGCATTTTCCCTTCTCTGTAATCCGCACTTAACCACAAGTGTAACCGCACTTTATTACAGATGTAATCCGCAAGAATAGTTGTGATACATCCGCACTCAAAACCCTGTTCTTGTCTCCTAAAATCCGCACCTTTTATTCTGTTCAAACTCAGGAAATCTACACTTTATTTTCTGTCTCACTTCAGAGAGATCCGCATTATTGATTAACCAACTGAACCGCAGTTTCTTCATATATATATATATATATATATATAGCACATTTTACTGTTGGAAGGCTGACCATACATCTTGCATGAAGGCCGACTTCACCATTGAGAATATAGGCCGACTTGTAGTCCATTTATTCCAGCATTTATGAAGGTATCTTGAGCATCTTCCAGAAGCCATTTCTTCAAGGTATCATGACCAGGTTTTGGAGCATATAACTAGACCCTTTATCCATATGACACTTAATTACATTTGTGACTAGAAGACAATCTTAGTAGGCATCAAGAAGAAGTCTACTGACCTACAAAATCTTGCTCATGAAACCCATGAAGCAAGTACAACAAAATACATTCTATTATCTTTGTCTTCTACTTTACATAAATCCATAATTACGTAGTCAATATGAAGACCTACCTAGTTACACTTTTCAACACTCCTCTTAAGCGGGGTATTCATACGATTTTATCAATCATATTTGAAGAATCTCATAAGAAGAATCGGATTGGTAATCACATACGCATAGCATCATATCAACCAACATTTTCCTAGTGCAAGGCCTTGACTAACATCCCCATCTCTCAACGAGACAATGAGCCACACACTTCAGCGAGACACATGACTTGTAAACACATCGTCATTTGTCTCTCCAATGTACATCTCACCGGGTGTTCCAAAGTATTACCTTCTTGGGTAACTATTTCTTGGGTAGCTAGCCCTCGGAGAATATCGGTCCTGACTCTTGTCTTGAATGCCCTAATACATTCTCAAAGAGTATCGAAGACGAATGATTACCCAATCCTTCCTCATTACTTGTCTTCCCAAGTTTGCCCAGAATGATGTGTCTATCTCTCCCTCTCAACCCGGAGGAGACCTATTCTGAAATTTACTCATTCCTATGCAAGGTGTACCTAGCTCATTCTTAGGAATTACCAAGTTTCTTCCAAGTAAAAAACTTATCATCAGGCTCCCTCTTAACCAGGGACCTCCAGCAGTAATGGTGAGACACCCAGTTGCTCATGAAGAATTCCTGTCCTTGATGTCATGGATTTCGATATTGAGGAATATTCAACTTTTAGCTTCATAGGGCACAGATCATCCATCACTTCCATCCTGAGTCATGTCAGCTATCAGAAAGTGATTCATCAGACTTCCTTTATTTGGTCCATTGTTATGCCATGTTGTTTTCCTTTGAATCATCTCCAAGGATCGTACACCTTTCTGTTGATTAGCAACCCTGCACAAATTTCATCCAGATAAACATATTCATATGAACCTTTTAGAACAAAAGTTACCTTAGTGACGATCTTTCACCATGACATCTTCCTGTAGGCATCGACATCCTTCATACATATTGACACATCTCCTAATGATATGCTTTTGCCCAAGGTCTTCTTCTTTACCAGACTTCCGTCAGAGTCTACATATCTTTCCAGGAGATCTCCTAGTCAAATATTATAGGCTTCTGGATGGTAACTGCCTCTTGACATGGTTGCATTTCATGATCTCCCTTTCTACATGTTCTCCATTCCCAGGAACTTACAACCTTTCTAGTTTCTCGTTCATATACAACCACCTCATATTTCATGAGGGCATATTATGTTGATTTCATCTGTCCGTGCACTGAGAGATACTCCTCCATAGATCATACTTCTAAATACGGAAGTTCATTACCTGCAACCATATGACATGACTTCACAACATACCATGTTAGCATATAAATATATACATACCTCATACCCTTTTTCCCTTGAGTCATCCTGTAGCAATTTCTCAAGAATGAAGAGTTTCATTCTCTTGCCCTGCTCCATCAATATGTCATCACATCCCATAAATTTGCTTCCATGATGACCATTGCTCTTGATGACTGCTTTTCATTAGTAATGTTATCAAAGAGGTTTTCCCGGAGCTGATTCACTAGGAGCTCCTACCATGCTTTCATCAAGATGCTACACTACTTTCTATCATATACCCAACATAAATCACTTAAAGGAGAAGATGATCTCAATCGTAGTGGAGATCCTTTCTTCTTTCTTCTTTCCTCATGGGCTTCTTCTCTATTTCTCTTGTCCTTTTTCAGATTCGGGACAATTTCTATTTTAATGTCCAAGTTCATCATATTCAAGACATTGTGCTTCGTCCACATTTCTTCTTTTACTTTGAGGACCAAGACTTACCAAATCTTCTTTTCTTCTTTTCTTCATGGACACGGCTCCAAAGATTTAATTTCTTTACTTGATCCTCTAACAACTTTGGCTTTCAATCTTGTTTCCTCTATTTACATAGAGACCCTAAATCGTGGAATGGCATGACTTCTATCTTCCCGTATAATTGTGAAGTGAGATTTCCCCATTCTTCTCATAGAGCTTTTAGCATCACTGTAGTCTTCTCCTAGTTCCTGCAGTTGATCAGAGAGATTGCTTCTCCTGCTGTACTCACAGAGAAACTCCACTAAATTCTTGTATACTCCTTTTGATGATTTTAGATTTGGTACATAGGAGATGATAGAGTCCTTTGTGGATCCTATAAGAACCCTTTGGGCTCTTATATCTCCCATCATGACTTGATTGCCCTTGTCTTCTATGGAAAGTTTGAAACCCCAAACAATTTGTTTCTTTCTTTTCAAAGGAAAAGATGCTTTTCTTCTTCTACCAGCTTGATTACCTTGAAGATGGTTGAAGCTTCCTTTGAATGGTGATTGATGAGGATATTCTGCTGCTTCCTTGAAAGATCAAGGATGATAGGTAACTTGCCTTGAAGCTTTTGATGGCAATACTTTGAGATAGCAATGATCTGCTGGCACATTTAAGATGGTTCCATAATACTGCCTTATTTCTTTCACTGTGACAGACTGACCTTTCTTCTAATCAAATCCTTGCTTTGATACCCTCCATGAAATCTGATCCTTGAGTGTTTCTGTGCCCTTTCTAGCACCTTAGCTCTGATACCATGTTGAGAATTTGGAGGGCTATAGGTTAATAGAAATTCTCTTCTTGATAATTACTTGTGAGCTTACTTGAGTTACTTATGTTTTCTCTTATTTAGCTTAGTTAGTCTTTCATCAAGTCAATTATCAAAATACACGACACAAAATTAGGCTCCTAGAGCCAGGGCAAAACCTCTCCCTCTTGGAGAGGAAAACCCACGAGAAATTCTTCTTAAAGATCTTCAAATGACAAGTACCATGACCAAGACTCAGACCATTGACCTATATATGCATCCAAAACATTGTCACTGCTTCTTAGTCTTCCTCCAACTCTGATCTTTCTTTCTTCACCAATGTGTACTGACCTATATTAACATTAGAGAACTTGGTCTCTAGGTTTATCTTCAGAAGCTTCTTATTGCTTATCTCATCTTTCACTTGGCATACATTAGAGACTGGAGACATGTAATTTTTCCTCTGTGAACTGTGAGTAGGAAGGTAAATCATAGATTTATCTTCCTCCTTTTTCCATGTTTTAATGGCCCTTAAACATAACATCACAGCATAGTCATTCATCTATACTTTTACACAGAGATCTTATAACACAGCTTCTTCATTCTGATCACATACTCTGCTTCAGGAAACTTCACAGCAAATCTGCTCATACTGGTCACTGCCTTAACCTGCACTAATATCAGTTTTTATTAATTGAGTCATTCATCAAATCCGCACTTAATTACAGATGTAACTGCAGATTCTATTATTCTGAAATGTGGTGACTCTGTCTGTCCTTAAGCCCGCGTTTTCCCTTCTCTATAATCCGCACTTGACCACAAATGTAACTGCACTTTATTACAGATGTAATCCACCAGAATAGCTGTGATATATCCACAATCAAAGCCCTGTTCTCATCTCCTGAAATCCGCACCTTTTATTCTGTTCAAACTCAGAAAAATCCGCACTTTATTTTCCGTCTCCCTTCAGAGAGATCCGCATTATTGATTGACCAACTGAACCACAGTTTCTTCATATATATATAGCACATTTTACTGTTGGAAGGCCGACCATTCATCTTGCATGAAGGCCGACTTCACCTTTGAGAATATAGGCCGACTTGTAGTCCATTTATCCCAGCGTTTATCAAGGTATCTTGAGCATCTTCCAGAAGCCATTTCTTCAAGGTATCATGACCAGGTTTTGGAGCATATAACTAGACCCTTTATTCATATGATACTTAATTACATTTGTGACTAGAAGACAATCTCAGTAGGCATCAAGAAGAAGTCTACTGACCTATAAAATCTTGTTCATGAAACCCATGAAGCAAGTACAACAAAAATACATTTTATTATCTTTGTCTTCTACTTTACATAAATCCATAATTACATGGTCAATACGAAGACCGACCTAGTTACACTTTTTAATAGAACTGCCCCTCGCTGCACTGCAAGCTCACTAGAAAATTTTCAGCAAACTGTGCCCCAAAATTTCGACTTAGCCCAAGTGCTATCGCTCTGTGTCTCCTCCAACTAACCCCAAGCCTTACTTTAATACTTTTCCTGTTGAACATTCAATGACCGTAATCTAATCTCTAATAAATGACTAAGATTAGAAAAGACTTGATCCTCGTCACTTAGAACATTTTGACCCACATGTTTAAATTAATTCACTTTAATTATTTAATTTCTGTAAGCTAGACTTAGGGTCTCCATTAAAATAATTGAGTATTTGAATAACTTAAGCTCCGGGTGGAATTTCTCCAAACGATTTCTGGGTTTTGGAGATTTCATGTATCCTAGCCCCTCCACAAAGTTTCAGAGCTAGAGCACATCCAAGTTTCGGAGTTAGAGCACATTCGATGCTACCCAAAAATAAAAAAATCAACACTGTTGTTTTTTGTAGCATTAGAAAGTATTCCAAGTCTCAAATTTGTGAGGAGGCTTGGACATCAGTGTTCCAAAGAACCCAAAAATTGTTTGTGGAAATTCGACTCGGTTCATGTTTTATTAAAATAATTATTTATTTTAATGGAGACCCTAAGTCTAAACTTAGGGAAATTAAATAATTAATGGATATTAATAAGACAGAGTGAATCTTCTAGAGAACGAAAATCAAGTCAAGTTTTAATCTTAGCCATTGATTAGACTTCTAATCTGGGTCATTGATGTGTCAATGAGAAGACTATAAAAGAAGGCTCGAGGGTTAATTGGAAAGAAAGTCGGGCATACACTCAGTACCTGAAGGTGATAGATTCTGAAGGAATATAATTCATTTTATGAAGGAGAGTTGCAGGGCAGAGTTGCAGAGGCAGAAGGAGAAGAGGGAGTCAGCAATGATTGAGTACAAGGACAGAGGGACACAATGGGCCACAAAAGACAGCGTAAAGCTGCAGCGCAGTGTACCCACGCAGAACCCATGCAGAGTGACGCAGTCCAGCATAGGGACTGCGCAGATAAGCACGCAGAGAGACACAGATGGAGACAGAGGGTCTTCCGGGTGTCAGAAAATCTTCGGGAGGTTCTAGGAATTTTGTCTCAGGTGTTTTCTAAATGTATCTACCAGTGTATTCCTTGTAAAGATTCATTTGTTGAAGAATAATATATAAACCCTCATATGCTGCACTGACTTTCCCACATTGGGTTTTTCTGGGGACAATTGTCCAAAAATAAGTGTGTACATGTCATTGTTTCTTATGCTTATGTTTACTGTTCCTTTTTTTGCATATGTAATCGTGAATGTTGTAGTAGTATTTATTTCAAAATTCACTGATAGAATTCTGTAAATAACTTATCAGAGCAATAAGTAGGAGAAATAAATCTATCACTGCAATTGTATATTCTGGATTGAAATTTTCACATGGTATCAGAGCTAGAGATGAGTAACAGGAACAGAGAACCAGCAAGTGAACGTAAAGTTGACATTGCTGCGGTAGCTTGGAAGGGTTCACGTAGTTCTCTAGAGAGGAAGAGAAGCATGGAAGAATAGATGAATTACGATGTTTCTATTTTGGCATCCAGACTGGAAAAAGAGTTTGCTTGTGTGTCAAGCACTACTTCTCCTGAAGTCTGGTACATTGACAATGAGGTTTCTGCTCATATGACAAGAGTGAGGGAATGTTTTTCCATCTACCGAGAAGAGCAGATGAACTTCAAAATTACCATGGGTAATAAAGCAAAATGTACCCTATTGGAAGAGGTATCGTAGTATTTCAAACAAAGGGTGGAAAAAAGCTTCGGGCCACTAGTGTGTTGCATGTGCTTGGGTTGGGGATGAACTTACTCTCGGTGTCTCAACTTCAAAACAAAGCTTATGATGTTTACTTTATTGGCAACAGAGTATACGTCAAACACCTAAGTTGGAAGAAGAAAGCAAAAATCGGAGTCAGGAGCAATAAACTTTATAAGTTACAGCTCGAATCTCCAATGGCACTAATAGGCAGCACTGATGAGGACTTGAATGACTATGACATAGAAGAATGGGACATTTGCATCATGGGGTGTTAAAGATTCTCAAGAAAGCTGTCACGGGAGTTCCAGAACTGAGCACCAAGTGAGACGATTTTTGCAGAGGGTGCGTATTGGGTAAGTATGCGAAGGCAACGTATTAGAGAAGCAACAATAGGCTAAGAGTGTATTGGGCTTGATAGACTCGGATATCTGCAGACCAATGTCCACTAGAGCTCTTAGGGGTGCCGAATATTTCATCACCTTTATTGATGACCATTCCAGGAAGACCTGGATTTACTTTCTTAAGACTAAGGACGAAGTCTTCAGTCATTTCAAAAAGTTTAAAGCTTTGGTAGAAAATCTGATAGGAAAGCGGATCAAGGTGTTGCGATCAGACAATGGTGGAGAGTACATTGACATAGAATTCACAGGGTTCTGCGCAAGGGAAGGTATCGGAAGAGAGTGGACTGCTCCATATAATACGGAGTAGAATGGTGTGGCAAAAAGAAAGAATAGAACTATTGTTGAGTCTACAAGGGCAATGCTTTATGATCAAGACATGCCAAAATTTATGTGGGTTGAAGCTTGTAATACATCTCTCTACGTTCAGAACAGGATTCCTCACAACGCATTGGGAAAGATCACTCCAGAAAGTGTCTTCACTGGCAGCAAGCCTGAAGAGAGCCACTTTAGGATCTTTGGAAGTATGACATATTATCATGTGCCCAATGAAAAGAGGAAGACGCTGGATATGATTGCATAAAAGGGGTATCTCGTAGGATACAACGAGAATGCAAAGGCATACCGCATTTACATTTCGGAGAGCAAGAAAGTTGTAGTGCGGAGGAATGTGAAATTCATGGAGGGCCTTCACGAGATCTCGGGAGATGCCTTCTGCTACGCAGTTTGAGGAGGATCCGCTGGTCCAACCACAACAACCTGCGGAGGATAATACGAGTGCCTCTCCAAGGCATGGGGATCCAAAGGATACTTCTCCCGAGGACTTGCAGGAAGGGGAGAAGGTAGATCCACCCACTACCAGTGGTAGAACGAGCAGGGAACTACGGAAAATTCTGAGGGATGCAAAAGACTTTTTCGGAGCTCCCTGAAATGTGAAGAGGTAACGCAGGGAGCCTGAAAGATATCAAGCCTTGGTAGCACAGGTTGGGGAACCTTCGAGTTTTTGGGAAGCAGCTCAACACCAGGTATGGGTAGATGTGATGGTGGAAGAATACAATTCCATCATGACAAATGATGTTTGGGAAGTGGTTCTCAGACCTCAGGACAGATCAGTTGTAGGTTCAAGGTGGATCTACAAGATCAAATATGCTAAGGGGTCGAGAAGTTTAAAGCCAGGTTTGTGGCTAAGGGGTATGCTGAGAAGGAAGGGATATATTATGAAGAGACCTTCACCCCAGTAGGCCGATATACTTCCATTAGATCCGTGATATCCCTTGCTGCGCAGATGGGATGGGAGATATACCAGATGGACGTCAAGACTGTGTTTCTGAATGGGGTGATAGAAGAGGAAGTATACATTGAACAACCAGAGGGCTTCAAGACATATGAGAAGAATACTCATGTGTGCAGGCTTAAGAAAACCTTGTATTGACTAAAGTAAGCCCCTAGAGCTTGGTATGGTCAAATTGACAACTACTTGCAGAAGATGTGGTTTCTCCAGAGTGACGCATATCCCAATCTCTTCTATCTAAGGGTAGGGAATGAGCCTCTGATACTGGTTCTATATGTAGATGATCTATTTTTGACAGGGTCCTCGAGGATCATTAAGGACTGCAAGGAGAAATTCGTTACAGAATTCGACATGAAGGATCTAGGGCTGATGCATTGTTTCTGGGGTTGGATGTTTGGCAACAAAAAGGGGAGATCTTCCTTGTTTAAGGAAGGTATACTATAGAAATTCTGAAAAGATTTAAGATGGAGGACTATAGACCCATGACTACTCCAATGATCACCAACTGGAAAAAAATTGACACATCCAATGATGATGAGGTCGATCCTACATTGTGTAGGTAGCTCATAGGATCTCTGATGTATCTGGTCAACACTAGGCTAGACATCTGTTATGCTGTCAATACCCTCAATCAGTTCATGGTGGAACCCAGGAGGGCTCATTGGGGAGCATCCAAACATGTTCTTAGATATCTTCAAGGAACAGTCTAGCTTGGACTGAAATACACCCGTGGCAATGACATCAGGTTGAGTGGGTTCATCGACGCAAATTGGGTTGGGAGTCTAGTAGATCGAAAAAGTACCAGTGGGTAATATTTTAGTATTGGATCAGGAATGACCTCCCAGTGCAGGACGAAACAGAAATCCGTAGCGCTGAGCTTAGAAGAGGCAAATTATATGGCAACTTGCACGGCTTCGTGTGAGGCCATATGTCTTCAGAAGCTACTTGTGAACTTACTGAAGGAAAATATGGAAGTGACCAACATTCTATGTGATAATCAGAGTTGCATTAAGCTCTTTGAAAATCCTGTGTTTCATGATCAGTCGAAGCACATTGACATCAAGTGTCATTTAATCAGAGACTGTGTCCAACGAGGAGCTCTACAATTGCAGTACACTCTAACGGGAGAACAAGTGCAGATATCCTCACGAAGGGTCTGGGGAAGATAAAGTTTCTCTATTTCAGAGAGAAGATGGGGATGATCAAGAATCCATTTCAGTAGCAGGAATGTACAAGATCATGATTCAGATGGAGTTGCAGTACATATGCGGCATTGACAGTGGCATTATCATGGGCTGCAGTACAGAGGGCAATAGCGCAGCAGATGAGGGGCAACAACCAGAGATTAGCAGCGCAGAGGATGCTTCAAAGAAGGGTAGCATGCAACATGCATATTGGTAGAACACTTTCCTCGCTAAGAGGGAGTGTTGTTTTTTGTAGCATCAGAAAGTATTCCAAGCCTCAAATTTTGTGACGAGGCTTGGACATTAGTATTCCAAAGAACCCAGAAGCCATTTGTGGAAATTCCACTCGGTTCATGTTTTATTAAAATAATTAATTATTTTAATGGAGACCCTAAGTCTAAACTTAGGGAAATGAAATAATTAATGGGTATTAATAAGACAAAGTGTGAATTTTCTAAAGAACGTAGATCAAGTCAAGTTTTAATCTTAGCCATAGATTAGAATTCTAATCTGGGCCGTTGACGCATCAATGAGAAGATTATAAAAGAAGGCTTGAGGGTCATTTGGAAAGAAAGCCGGGCATACACTCAGTACCTGAAGGAGATCGATTATGAAGGAATAGAATTTGATTTCAGAGGGAGAGTTGCAGAGGCAGAAGGAGAAGAGTGAGTCAACAGTGACTGAGTATGTGGACAGAGGGATGCACAGGGCCACAGAAGGCAACGCAGAGCTGCAACGTAGTGTAGCCACGCAGAGCCCATGCAGAGTGATGCAGTGCAGCGCTGGGACTGCGTAGAGAAACACACTGAGAGATGAAGATGGAGACAGAGGGTCTTCTGGGTGTCTGAAAATCTTCGGGAGGTTCTAGGAATTTTGTCTCATGTGTTTTCTAAATGTATTCACCAGTGTATTCCTTGTAAAGATTCATTTTCTTGAAGAATAATATATAAACCCTCATTGGCTGCACCGGTTTTCCCACATTGGGTTTTTCCGAGGACAGTTGTCCAAGAATAAGTGTGTACATGTGATTATTTTTTATGCTTTTGTTTCTTACTGTTCCTTTCACTGCATATATAATCGTGAATGTTGTAGTAGTATTTATTTCGAAATTTACTAATAGAATTCTGTAAATAACTTATAGGAGTAATAAGTAGGTGAAAGAAATCTATCACTGCAACTGTATATTTCTGGATTGAAAATTTCACAAACGCTCCCTCTTAGTGAGGAATGTGCTCTAACAATACTTCAACCTAGAAGCATTACTATGATCCACGACATCGGTCCCCTGCGCTACTAATGCTTGGCTTGCTGCCCCTCATCCTTTGCGCTGCTGCCTTCTGTACTCCTGCCCATGACTCTACCACAGTGATTGCCTCATCTGTACTGCAACTCCCTCTCAAATGCTGCATCATGCTGCCCATAGCACTGTCACTGCTAATTGCTACACTACAACTCAGTTGCTAAGAGTTAAGCAACTGAAGAACATCACTCAAAATCTTGACAGACAAGTCAGTATGGTTGCATCTCGATCTGAAACACCCTTTGTTTCTAATCTATGCTGTTCCTTTGGTGTCTCTACGCAACTGCTGCTCTGCACTACCTCTACGCTGCTGCTTCTATGCTGTTGTTGCCTCTGCACTGCTACTGCCTCTACGCTGCTGCTACCTCTGCACTGCTCCAATCTTCAGCATCCTGGCTCCGCCAATGTGCCTTCACAATCCTCTGCACCAATTGACTCCAGTCTTCCTGCTATTGTCATTAAGGGCTCTGGTAGCTCGTATGTGGTCCAAGCGGTTAGGCACCTCAAGGATCCTGCCCCTCACCATTTGTAGCTCAATCTACAAATCTATGTCGCCACAGCTCTTCTCTTGAGATACATGAGCACTCATAGCCACATTGTCATCACTCCCATCATCACCCTTTGTTGCTGCAGCCTTAGAATCTGCATCTTCCTTGCCCTTCTTCTTCTGAGGACAAGTAGTGGCGAAATGTCCTAGTTCACCACATCTGAAGCACCTAACCTTTGAAAGATATTTCTTCTTCTTCCCTTGCTGCCCCTACTGTCCCTTAGATGCGAGAGCCGCATTTTCCTCCTCCTTTTTGATCTTGCTTCCGTCGCTGGTGCTACCCGCCTTGGTCAATCTCCTGATCTCTTCTTGATGAAGAGCTGCCCACATGTCTTCCTAATTTGAAAGTGTCACTCTGCCAAAGATGCCTTGGACAAAGGTCTCCCACTCTTCAGACACTACATTCAGGGTGGTCTTGACCAACTGCCCTCATCAGGAGTGGCCCCCATAGCAGTGAACTGATCTCGAATCGCCTTCAATTTAATGAGGAAGAGGTCGATTTCCTCTCCCTTATGCATCTGAAATAGTCTAAGTTGATTCTCCTGAAGCATTCTCCTCTAGATAGAAGTCCCCTGATACATTGAGGTCAATGTTGTCCACATCTCATTTGCTGTGTTCTTTTCAGCAATGTGTGGGACCACATGATCCTTGACCCCGTCCATAATCAAGCGCTTGGCCCTTGCTTGCGCTTCCTCATACGCCTTCAACGGATCAACATCAACAGAAACAACTACAACCTTCTCGGCATGATCTTCGATGAGATGCTCATCAAGGACTGACAAGAATCTAGCCTTCCAGACGACGAAGTTGGATACTCCATCCAACCTGTCCTGATCACTAAATCCATGTGGGCCATCTCTACACAAAAGCTGTCGAAGCGAATACTCTTCTCCCTTCTTTTGCTGCTACCCTCAGCAAATGACCGGATCTGGGTATCTTGGCGCTAGAAACCCTCTACAGAATATGCTCCCTCTGACAAGTGATTTACCTCTTGGAAATCCTCCACCAACTGCCGTCGAATCAACCCTCTCCAATCAATTTGCTGATAATATCTCAGACTTATTGGCCAGAAATTCTGTTGAGGAACTGCTTTCCCTTACTTTGTCAACCCTGCTAGACACTGTTCTGCACCGATAGAACAATGCCCCACCAGCAACTTCTGAAGAACAAAATTGCACTTCCAGCCACGTCAACCGGCACAACGTGACCTTCTCTCGGACTGCGTCAGCCTTCTGGGCTGGCGCGATGTGAAAATTTCTGAATATTACTTATGCAGAAACCCTACTGTTAAATCTGGTTATCCTTCTCCTACTCAAACAAGTTATTAATTTGAAATTTCAGCATTAACATCGGAGTAAACACATTTACAGTCTTCACAGATATAAATCTAAACTGAATACATGCACACAAACAAAGTGACACAATATTTTCTGGACAACTGTCCTCGGAAAAAACCCAATGCGAGAAAACCAGTCTTTCGGCTGCTGGGGGATTTATATTATTAAGTAGATTCTATACAACAAATATGGGCACCTTACTGGTTAACCCGACAAAGAAATATCAGATTTGCAACAATACCTCTGTTCTGGAGACGGGAAAATTGACTGATCCACACCCTCAAACGGGATTTACAGAACTTAGCCTTTTTCTGTCTTCAGAAACCCCAGCGCTGCTCTGAAGTCCTCTGCGTTAGCTTTTCTAGCCTTCTGATGCCCCTGCGTTGCTCAGGAGAGGCATGCATAACCCCAGACTGGGTGATGCAGTCCCTGTGCTGCACTAACTGGGCCTGCGTAAGCCCTGATGACCTCTTGCTGCCTCTGCACTGCCCTTTCTGGGCCTGCGTAGCACTGAAGCCCTTTGCGTTCCTCTGATTGCTGCTTCTCTTCCTCTTGCTGACTCTTGGCTCTGGGATTAGATCATCCCCTGCCAATACTACCCCTCGTTGCAGCTGAAACACTTCTGGAAATTCTTAGCAAACCACACCCTAGAATTCCAGCTTAGTCTCAGTGCTCTGCTTCCGTGTGTGTGTTCTCCAACTGATCCCAAGCCTTTCCTTTATACTTTCTTGTTGGGAAGCCAAAGACCTTGATCTAATCTTGAATCGATGGCGAAGATTAAAAGAAATCTTGATCCGTGTGACTTAAGTCATTTCCATCACATGTTTAAATTAATTACCTTTAATATTTTAATTTTCCTAAGTTAGACTTAGGGTCCTTAATTAAAAATATTAATTAATTAATTTTCTCTTAAACTGGATGGAATATCTCAAATCCCTTTCTGGATCTCATATACTCTAGTCCCTCCACAAAGTTTGGGAGCTAGAGCACATCCAAAGCTACCCCATCACTCAAAATCTCAACACTCCCTCTTAGCGAGGAAAGTGCTCTAGTACAACACTACTTCACCGCGAAGCTCTGCACTGATCTCTGGTGTGGGTCTTTGCACTGATGCTTGGCCTGCTGCCCTTTATCATTGCGCTACTGCTGCCATTCTATATTATTGCCCATGACACTGCCACCGTCATTGCCACATCTGTACTACAGCTCCCTCTCAATCTGTTGCATCGTGCTGCCAACTGCTACACTGCAATTCAGTTGCTGAGAGACACAACTGAAAACTCCTGCCGAATCTTTGACAGACAAGTCAATTGGGATGCATCCTCATCATTGAAGCTCCATAGGCTGCTGCTCTGCACTGTCCTCCTGAAGCCACTGCACTGCTGCAGCTCTGCTCTGCGTCAGCCTGCACTGCGCTGCTGAAGTCACATCAGCCCCTCTGCGCTGCGTTGCTACGCTGTTGTTGCATCTGCACTGCGCTGCTCCCTCTCAGCGTCTAGCTCCACCTCAACTTCATCTATGATCCTTTGCACCAACTGCTCCACTTGTCCCGCTACTGTCTTAAGGCTCCTGTAGCTCAGATGTCATCCAAGAGTTGAGCTGCTCAAGGATCCCAACACCACTCTGTAGTTTCTCTACAGATCCATGTCGCCCCACTTCCTTGGTGTATGAGCGCTCATGGGTACGTCATCTTTAGAGCCATCGTTCGCCATAGCAGCCTTGGAGGTAGAAGCTTCCTTGTCCCTCTTCTTCTGAGGACAATTGTTGGCGAAATGTCCTAGTCCACCGCACTGGAAACACTTGATCTTTGATAGATCACGCTTCTTCCTCCCTTGCTGCCTCTTTGATGCCACGACTGCATCTTCTTCCTCTTCTTTCTTTACTTTACTTGATCCAGTGCTGTACTGTCTCTTGGTGAACTGATGAAGTTCTTCCTGACAGAGGATCGTCCACAATCTGTCCTAGTTGGGAAGGTTCGCCCAGATACTTTCCACAAAAGTTTCCCAGTCCTCTGTGACCGCGTTGAGTGTAGCCCTCACCATCACATCATCCTCCACTTTCACTCCCATGGCAGTCAACTGAGCCCTGAATGCCCGTAATCTCAAAAAGAAAAGGTTCAATCTCTTCTCCCTTGGCTGTCATGAATAACCTCATCTGATTTTGCAGAAGCATTCTCCTCTGGACGGATCTCCTTATATATAGGGCGGTTAAGGCTTTCCACATCTCATTAGCCGTCTTCTTTTCAACTATGTGTGGTACTACATGATCCTTAACCCCGTCCATTATGAAGCACTTGGCATGTGCCGCTGCTTCTTCAGGAGATCCGCATCGATCGGCATGGCCAGGACATTCTCTGCATGCTCCCTCAAACCGTATGCCTCCATGACTACCAGGATTCTAGCCTTCCAAACTGCAAAGTTGGACAGGCCATCCAACCTATCCTAATCTGGTAGTCCTTGAGGTGCCATCTGCTCATTAAATCTGATGTTCTCTATGCTAGAGACTCGAATCTAGGGTCCTTGGCGAGAAAGGCACCCACTGCTCCATGCTCCCTCAAATCGTATGACTCCATGACTACTAGGATTCTAGCCTTCCAAACTGCAAAGTTGGACGGGCCATCCAACCTATCTTGATCTCGTAGTCCTTGAGGTGCCATCTGCTCATTAAATCTTGCAGAACTAATCCTATTCTCTATGCTAGAGACTCGAATCTAGGGTCCTTGGCAAGAAAGGCACCCACTACTCCCTTTGACAACTGACTTCCTCTTTTCGAAGTCTGCCAAATCACAACGAATCAGCTCTCTTCGATCCTCTGATCGATCTGCAGATTTCTTTGGCTGGAAATCTTCTGAGAAGTTGTTCTCCTCCTGCTCTTTGTCAACTAGTGCTCAGGTTAATTTCTGCACCTTCAAAAATTTAACCCCACTAGAAACTACTGAAGATCTGTAGCATTGTTTCCGACACGCTGAATTAGTAACAGCTTCAGGACTGTGTCACCCTGGATGGCCTTTGCGTGAGCAGACAGTCCCAGTGTCGTCTTTGCACAGTAAGTACGCGGGCCTGCGTGGAGACTGCGTGGAGACTACGTCACTCTGGCCTTTGCGTGTCTCTTCTCCCCTTTGCTGCTACGCTGTCCCTTCTGGTCTGACTTTCTGCGGCTGTTGTTGCTTTCTGCAGCATGGATTCTCCAGTCTTCTTGCTGGTGATCCTGCTAGATCTGCAATCGCTCTGATACCATGTGAAAATTTCTGAATATTACTTACGTAGAAACCCTATTGTTAAATCTGGTTGTACTTCTCCTATGTAAACAAGTTATTAATCTGAAATTTCAGCATTAAAATCGAAGCAGTGTTGCGAACATCTCGATAACATCCCGATTTTATCTCAAAATCACGATTTTTTGGCCTAGCCGATGTTTGCCGATTTTTAAAGATATTTTTATGGTATCTTAGTTTTGGCGATGTTTGCCGATTTTTTACCGATATTTTCCCGATTTTTATGATTTTTTGGTTTTTTGGACCCTTGCCGATTTTATCCCGATGGCGATGTTCGCAACATTGCATCGAAGTAGACACATTAACAGTCTTCACAGATACAGATCTAAACTGAATACATGCACACAGACAAAGTGACACACAAGATTTTCTGGACAACCGTCTTGGGAAAAACCCAATGCGGGAAAACTGGTCTTCTAGCTGCTGGAGGGTTTATATTATTAAGTATATTCTAAGCACAACAAATTTGGGCACCTTATTTGTTAACCCGATAGAGAAATATAAGATCTGCAGCAATACCTCTGTTCTGGAGACAGAGAAACTGATTGATCCACACCCTTAAACGGGATTTAAAGAACTCGTCCTTTTTCTCTCTTCAGAAACCCCAACACTGCTCTAGAGCCCTCTGCGTCATCTTTGCTAGCCTTCTGATGCCCCTGCGCTGATCAGGAGAGGCCTACGTAACCTACACTGGGTGACGTAGTCCCTGCGCTGCCTTAGCTGGGTCTGCGTAAGCCCTGATGGCCTCCTGCTGCCTCTGCGCTGCCCTTTCTGGGCTTGCGTAGCACTGAAGCCCTTTGCGCTGCTCTGACTGCTGCTTCTATGCCTCTTGCTGAGTCTTGGCTCTGGGATCAGATTATCCACTTAGCCAATACTACCCCTTGCTGCAGCGGAAACACTTCTGGAAATTCTTAGCGAACCACGCCCTAGAATTCTAGCTTAGTCTCAGTGCTTTGCCTCCGTGTGTGTGTTCTCCAACTGACCCCAAGCCTTCACTTTATACTTTCTCATTGGGAAACCAACGACTATGATCTAATCTTGAATCGATGGCTAAGATTAAAAGAAAGCTTGATCCGCGTGACTTAAGTCATTTCCATCACATGTATAAATTAATTACCTTTAATATTTTAATTTTCCTAAGTTAGAATTATGGTCCTTAATTAAAAACATAAATTAATTATTTTTCTCTTAAACTAGATGGAATTTCTCAAATCCCTTTCTCGGTCTTGGAGATCTCATGTACTCTAGTTCCTCCACAAAGTTTGGGAGCTAGAGGACATCCGAAGCTACCCCATCACTCAAAATATCAACACGTGAGCCCCTGTGTCAGCTCTGTGTGAGCTAGAATGGCTTTGCGTCATCCTTCTAGGTCTGTGTGAGCCTCTGCGTGAGCTAGACAGGATCTGCGTCACCCCTCCTGGGCCTGTGCTGTCCCTTTGGTGTTGCGCTGCCTCTTCCTGGATTTTTGCTGTCATAGCCGCCTTCCTGCAACAAAAACTTCGTCTCTTTGCTGATGGCTTCAACTCTCCCTGATCTGTAATAGCTTTGATACCATGTGAACGTTTCTGAATTTACTAAACAAAAATCCTACAACAGTAATCTGATTTACATCTCCTACTTGTTTTATTAACTCAACAAGTTATTTTTCTGAATAATACAAGGAAAACATTGAAGTAAATACACTGCTGCCTACACAAATATATAGATCAAGTACTGAAGAATTAAGCACATTTGACAAAGGACACAAGATTTTTCGGACAAATGTCCTTGGAAAAACCCAATGTGGGAAAACCGGTGCAACAACTCTTGAGGGTTTTATTATTATGCAGAATTTTGAATACAAACTAGGGTACCAGTAGTGGTTTACCCAACAGAGAAAATACCGGCAGAAGTACCTCTATCTTTGGAGATAGATATGATGGCTGATTCAACTGAGAATGAAGAACCCCACAGGTGCCTACGCAGTCACTATGTCACCCTTCAGTGTGGCTGCGCCACTCTGTCTGATCTGTTGAATATGAGCCCGATCTAGCCCACTAAAACCCTAGCGCTGGTCACTGAGTGACTGCGTCACCCTGGTTGGGCCTGCGCTGTCTCTCCGGCATATATCTGCCTCTTTGCTATTGATTCTCGGCCTTGGATTTAGAAATCACACTGCCAAAATGCCTCTCATTGCATTGCAAGCTCAATAAAAAATTCTCAGCAAAGCTCGCCCAAGAATTTCGACTTAGCTCAAGTGTTACTGCTTTGTGTATGTTCTCCAACCGACCCCAAGCCTTCCTTTAATACTTTTCCTGTTGAACATTCAAAGACCGTGATCTAATCTCTAATCAATGGTTAAGATTAGAAAAGACTTGATCCTCGTCACTTAGAACATTCTCACCCACATGTATAAATTAATTCACTTTAATTATTTAATTTCCCTAGGTTAGAATTAGGGTCCCCATTAAAATAATTAATTATTTGAATAACTTAAGCTCCGTGTGGAATTACTCCACATAATTTCTGGGTCTTGGAGATCTCATGTGTCCTAGCCCCTCCACAAAGTTTTGGAGCTAGAGCACATCCGATAAATCAATAGAAAGACAATGCTCATACACTGGTGAATTCTCACTCTACAGCTAGCACGACCAACGTCAAATTCCATAGAAGCCTTCCCACAATGTCTACACAACTTGTCACGTACTAGCTGCATTCAACCGGTCCCACCCCACGCATCACACAATTTTGTACGTCGTCCATGAACTCGGCTTCAGGTGCTTCAACAATTCAGACATAGCAATTTCAAGAATTTCATTTGTAAAATTCGGTCTCAGCAAACAGATGAAAACTCATGCTCTTCAGCTCTCTGCCTTTGATATTTAACTTTTTAATGCGGTCCTCTTATAATAAAACAAATTCCGCCCTTTCAATAAACTTTGGCTCAAATTATTTGGCCAAGTAATATTTTAACTAAGTTGAAGGAAACATTGTCCAGAGGGTCGTTTCCTCAAAGAAACGAAACAGAAACACGTTTGGTACGACCTAAAACGCATTTTAGGCTGTACTAGCATGTTTCGCATGGGGGAAACGTGGCCCAGTACGGCCTGAAATGCGTTTCCAGGTCGTACAACCACGTTTCCACAGGAAAATGACTTTTTTTCAGTTTTTTATTTTTTTTATTTTTCGTTTTGATTTTTCTGTTTTTTCTCCCTGCCAATTCTGGAGTGATAGAGGGAGTTGTTGAAGATTGGAAACACATTTTTTTGAGTAGGGCAACCTAATGTTCAAGCCTATGGCCCTAGTGTTGATATATAGTTCATGGTAATGTTAAATTCCTTAGTTACATGGGAACCGCTCCCGACATGTATGGAACCCGTTTTGGTCATTCTTGCATTCCCAAGAGCTTTGGAACGAGAGCGAAATGTTCCTATTTCTTGCGGAACGACAATGAAAGTGAAGGGATGTTCCTGGCATGTGGAATGCTTTGATCAGGGAAGGAGCGGTCTTTTCAGCGTTCCCTGTTGTGCGAATGACTTATTAATCTGGCACCGCGACAACCTTGATGTCTATAGGGATCAGATTCTTATATTTTCCTTTTGCCTTGAATATATTTGTTACCTTCGCAGACATGCAGCGGCTCTCGTGCGTGATGCCCAAAACGTGCTTACCAGACCCGCTTGCATCTCCTTGCTTCCAAAACTTGCTTGTGTGCTTACCAGATCTTGCTTGCGTGCTTACCAGAGAAATAGATTGCGGCATGTGAATCGATCAATTAAACAAGGTGTGAACCGACCAAGGTGTGAAGATATTGTGCGAAAATGCCTCTGATATCAACCAAAACATGGCGGCGGCATGATATTTAAGTGTTCACACAAACTCTCTTTCACCTCGCATGGTCTAACACACCACCCCACCCCAAGGATCTTGTAATTCATCATATTTGGGTTTCAAATTCAATTCATCACCAAATACATGATTGTAAATAATAATTTTTTCTTTACCCTATATTTGTTTCATATATATATATACATTTTGTCATTCACAAGTCAATTTGTGTTTTTGATTATCCATTTGTTTATGCATATTTATATTGAAAGACTGCGTAGTCTCCTAAACTCCAATAAATTGGTTGTTTAAATTTTTGTAAATTGATTTTAAAATATTTAAATAATAAAAAAATATTTTATTATTATTAAAACTATTACATATTTAATATAAAATTTAAAAAATTTGTTTTGTTAATTTTTCTTCTAGGAAATATTGTGTTATATTCTACAACTTAATATAAGGAAGATGTGTAATTCTTTTTATCTTCAATTTGAAGTTGACATATATCCTTTTTATAATTTTTTTTAATGTCTTTTAATTTTGCATTACATAGTATTGCTGCTCTCGATCAGTTGTTTCCTATAAATTTTGGGGAAACTTCTAACCGTTCCAGACACTCGTACCCAAGTTCCCAACATTCCCCCGTTCCAGAAACTCATGCAAAATAGTTAAATTCTTAAAGTAAAAGTGACATTCTCCTTTATCTTTCATTTTCATCCTTTTACAGTTTACTTGAATTTTTAACATTACCATGAAATGACTCAGGATGTTTGAGAGTGGTTTCGCCCTCATCGGATTTCATATGGAGAAAGTAGAATTTTAGATCTCACTCAAAATCCAGCAGACTTACCATTTTTTCAGGATTTCAGGATTGGGGGGATTGCAATGTTTCCATTGGATTTTGTCATGTACTAGGGCATGGAACTTGTATTTAATCAAGATAACCAAGCCCTCTATGCAGGGGAGACTCCCAATAATCAAGAGCACCTAGGGTACTAGGGTATGGAACTTGTATTTAATCAAGAGAACTAAGGTCATTCGACTATGCAGGACAAGAAATTAGAAATTTCTCGTTGTTGGTTTTGGATATTGCTATTTTAATTATGTCACCTTTCATGAGTAAATGTGATGTAAATTTAGAGACTTATGGTTTATGCATTGACATTGGACAATTTAATCATAATGTAATAAATTATAATGTATTATGTATGCTTTATGATTACACATATTTCTTAAATGTCCTAATATATATATATATATATTGCATATCCCTGTTTCCAAAATTTGGGGGGGGGGGGGTGTCCCGTTTTGGAAACTCATACCCGTTTCCTCGTTTCGTGCAATTTAGAATTTAAATTGTGCCTCCCTGCAACATGATTCGACTCCCGCTACGTGCTCGCATCTCCTTTGTGACTTGGGCTCTCGGTCTATCACCAGCGAGTCTCTAGAGCGCTTCCAAAAGCGAATGACAACTAAGAATGTGATTTCGTTCTTGCTTGACGGCTTCCCAATACGCCCACATGTAAAGGTTCGGTCCACTTTAAAATAATGTGCTACAGTTTATTAAAGATGATATGCGATTGTTTATAAAATAACTCAACTTTTCCACACTTTGTAATAAATCTTGGCCCCCTTCAAAATTTTGATCGACGACTTTTGATTTCCCTATTATTAGGCTCAAAGTTCTTCAAATTTGTTAGACAATTTGCTCATGGGAAAACAAATTAAATAAATTTTTGCTGAACATTTTGTTGAGAAATTAATATTTAGGAGACAAATTTGCACTCAAAAATTTGTCCTTTCGATCAGGGTTTGACCTAAGGGAAATCCCTTTCTGCTCTTACAATAAATCTAGTCCGACAATTTTGGCCAATAAATCCTCAGGCTGGCAGGAAAACTGGCGCTGTTACCACTGTAATATCCCAAACTCAAATTTTTGCAACTTGAAATTTAACTCAACAAATGCTCCATATAAAATTTTCATCATTAACAAAAGATTTCCATGTAAAATTCAACAACTTAGAACAACAAAATAACAACATAATGAGCAGAAATAATCTCAACTTTATTTATAATATATATAAACTGGGGGTTTTACATGCTGAAACAACTGCTATCGTTGAGATAGAACTGACCTCAAGAATCTGCTCCAATGCTGCACTAGCTCTCCCACTAAAACTGTGAACTGAATTGCCACTGCTAAGCTCTCCTGTGAATTCTAGATGAATTCACCAAGGGGAGATGAATACTCGCCCAATCTCACTGAATCACCAGAGGGTTTCTGTCCTAGGGCTACACATGATGTAGAGAACTAGGTTCTCAAACCTCTCATACAAGAAGAAGATGAAATCCAAGATGTTCTCCAATGGCCTCCTCCTCCTCTTTTATAAATCTGATGAACCCCTCTAGAACAACCTATTTTATTATTATTTAACCGTTGAGCACATTTTCCTCTTTTTATTTCAATTAAAATATTCTTTTTAATGTGGGAACATGGTAAATTGGCCACTTTGCCTCCTTAGGTCACTGAAAATCACTTCTAACCATCCCATCTTGTAGATCTCCTCGTTCCAGTTCCAATGAGCTATCACACTAAGGTATTTCATTTGGTATTCCTCTCGGAATGCCACCTTAAGTGTAATTAACTGAGTTTGGCCCAATAATAACCCTGTTTCTAGAAAGTTGTCAGAATGCAACAGAAGAAAAGACAAGCTGTGCAGATGATGGAATATGCCAAGCGAATGCCATTGGATCCGATAGAAAGTCCTCAAAACCCCATGAAACATCTCCAAAATCCCCTAGGCCCGTTGATGAAGTAAACTTTTGTGACCTGTCTGCCACCAACCCTGAAAGTCTATCCATAAGGAACACCAGAAAAAGGAACATCACAAAAACAATGTGATCTTTTTTCGCAATGTTTTGACTCAAAAAATGCCCTTTGATGCCTTAAACAGGCTTAGGGAGTTTCTGGAACCCAAACCACCTAAATAGAACTTGCCCTAAAATGGATACAAAAAGCCAATAGCTCCAGTTTTTCCACCCAGAAAGTACGAGCACAGATGATAAATTATATAATGATCCATTTCGGATCAAAAAGTACATTAAATGATCTAGATGTAAACCATAATGTGGTGTTTCTCAGGTTTTTTCAATATCAGGGTACGGATTTCAGTATGTTTTTGGTCTGTGCTTTGGGTTATTGATCTACCACACTTTCCTCTTATAGATGTTTTTGTTTGCCTTTTATATGACCGGAAACCTAACACATGCTTTGATTACATACCTTTCTAGGGGCTTAGTAAATTTCAATTTTTTCCAGGTATGTGTCATTACCTTGGAAGATACTATTCCTAGCAATGCATTTGATCTCGAATAAGGTAAAAAACTCCCAAAACGGAGTTGGAATGATTATTTTCTTGTTATGCCTCTTTGTAGATGTACAAGTAGATCTTCTTCATTGCCATACATGGTAAAATTAAATGTTGGATTTTTGATGCAGTTTGTAGGAGCTTCCTTGGGAACCTCAGATTGTAATATACCTTCAGAGGTTTCTCGTGGTGATCAACTTCAGGAACCAAGCAATTTTTGTTGTGTTGTTGTGGAGTATCTTGCTGGGGGAACTCTGAAAGCTTTTCTTATAAAAAATAGAAGACAAAAACTGGCTTTCAAAGTTGTGGTCCAGATGGCTTTGGACATTTCTAGAGGGTTAGTCTCACATTTCCTTTGTCCAGACATTTAACAAATATATAAAATATTCTCATTACAACCACTAGATAAACTGGTCTGATTATGCACTTTCAGGTAGTCGGAATCAAACTTGGTGCTTTATGCGTTTTGGGCATTGGCATATTTACGTGTGATGTATGCTGCAGGTTGAACTATCTTCACTCTAAGAAGATTGTACATAGAGATGTAAAAACAGAAAATATGTTGCTGGATGAATCAGGAACAGTTAAACTTGCTGATTTTGGTGTTGCTCGTATTGAGTCATCCGATCCAAAAGACATGACTGGTGAGACAGGCACTCCTGGCTATATGGCACCAGAGGTATAATGCTACCATTGTGTCTTGATGTTAACAATGAGAGTTTTGTTTGTAAAATATGTTTTTCCTTGCAAGAAATCCAATCTTGTATTTTTAGAACTGTCTTTATAGCTAACCTTTAGTTGTTATAATTGGAATGGATTTACTTGTATAATTTCATCTTTCCATGTTCTGTGTTGTAGTCATGTAGAACGCTTTTGGCTTGCTAATTAGATAACTTATGTATGTTATTGTCAATTGCTTAATCAACCAAAGATCAGAGCTAAATAGGTAGGGTGGAGAATATACCCAAACATTGTACTGGTATAATATAAAACACCTCTACATCCTTCTTTAGATGATATTCTAAAATTTAATTTTACATCTTTGAATAGCAAACTAGTATATTCACGTGGTTATCTGACACAAAATGGTTTTCATTGTTTTTTCACAAATGAGGCACCTTTTGGATATTTTTTTCTTTACAAATTTGTATTTACGAATGACATACAAATTGCGCATGTTTCTTTTTTCTACCCTTTTACACCAGATTCCTTATCTTATTTTTCATGGACAATGATGACTTGCTTTTCCTATTTGTCCCTCAAGCTTTGGAATTCTTACGAGTACTACACAAATTAGTAGCCTTGATAAGGTCCCTATCAAGGTGCTAGGATGCTAAGCACAAATAGGAGATGCACCGTCTATCCCCTCGATACACCTTTCAGAAAACACAGACCAGAAAGGTGAATTTCACTTAATCGCAAAAATAAATGTATTATTTTAATGCATAATATTAAGTATTGATTGCATAGAACAAGGAAGAGACTTATTCTTGAGTTACGCTTTGAGTAACTCAAGAATATTATGCATGAGAAGGGACAGATTGGTTGCTGCGCTGTGCTTTTAAATCTGATAAATGTGTAAGAATGCAGAAAACTACATATTTAAACCAAGTTAAGAGCCCCCTGGAAGTGTGGAAAAACACTAGAACCTTATGGACCTTGAGCGTGTTAAATATTTTAGCCGGGATGGGTGTTCTAGCCTTAAGAGGTGTGACTAAGGCTAGGAACACAGAGGAATTAATTATCTCCAAACCAATGTAATTTTTCCTAAGTTTCACATAGGGAAAATGCTTTAATTAAGTCAATTATGTGAAAATTTCTGAAAGTACTTAGACAGAAATTTCTACTGCAGAAATCTGGTTTACTTCTCCTACTTGTGTTTTTAATTATACAAGTTATTTTCAGAAATATTCAGAAAATAGCGGGAAACACACCGCAGATCTACACATACATATAGATCAAGTACTGAATAATAAAGCACACATGACAAAGGACACAATATTTTTTGGACAATGTCCCTGGAAAAACCCAATGCGGTAAAATCAGTGCAGCAGCTCTTAGCGGATTTTATTATTATGCAGAATGTATGAATACAATCAAGGGCACTAGTAGTGTTTTTCCCAACAGATAAATCATGACAAATGTACCTCTATCACTCGGAGACAGAAAATATGGCTGATTCAGCCGAAGACGAACAACCCCAATGGGTGCCTACGCAGTCATTGTGTCACCCTTCAGTGTCGCTACTTTAGTCTTTTTGGAATGCTGAAAATGAGCCCTTTCTGGCCCACTGGAACCCCAACGCAGCTTCTCCCAGCTTCTACGTCAGCCTTTCCTGCGTAGCGCTGCTCATGCGTCACCCCTTTGGGCTCAATGTGGCCTCTGTGTCACCCTGAAGGGCCTGCGTCAGCCTCTGCGTTGCCTCTGCACGAGTCTGCCCCTCCTGCTGCGTCTTTGTGCTGCTTGGTATGGATCTGCCTCTCTGCCTATGTATTCTCGGCCTCGGATCTGAATAATCCCTCGCCGATTTGCCCCTCACCAGCACTACAAGCTTACTCGAAAATTCTCAACAAACCATGCCCCAGAATTTCGACTTAGCTCAAGTGCTACTGCTCTGTGTGTTTCCTCCAGTTGACCCTAAGCCTTCATTTAATACTTTTCTCGTTGAACATTCAACGACTGTGATCTAATCTCTAATTGATGACTAAGATTAGAAAAGACTTGATCCTCGTCACTTAGAACATTCTCACCTACATGTCTAAATTAATTCACTTTAATTATTTAATTTCCCTAAGTTAGACTTAGGGGCTTGATTAAAATAATTAATATTTTGAATAACTTAGTTTCCGGGTGGAATTTCTCCAAATGATTTCTGGGACCTGGAGATCTCATGTGTTCTAGCCCCTCCACAAAGTTTCAGAGCTAGAGCACATACGATGCTAGAGAAACACTTCACTTCAGAAGAGTTACTCCGATTTAAGGCATCGGTCCCCTGCGATGCTAATGCTCTGCTGCTGCGCCTCATCCACTGCGTTGCTGCCTTCTGTACTACTGTCCATGACTCTGCCACAATCACTGCCTCATCTGTACTGCAACTCCCTCTCAAATGCTACATCATGCTGCCCATAGCATTGCCACTGCTAACTGCTGCACTGCAACTCAAGTGCTGAGAAGTAAGCAACTGAAGGACATCACCCAAAATACTAATAGAAAAGTCAGTTTAGATACATTTCGTTACTAAAGCACCCTCTTCTGTTGCTCTACGTTGACCCTCTGAAGCTCTGCACTGCCTTTGCGCTATCTGCTGCACTGCACTGCACTGCCATAGCGCTGCTGAAATGCCATCAGCCTTTGTGCTGCTACTGCCTCTCCTCTGTGTTGCTCTAGTCTTCAGCGTCCCAGCACTGCTAAAATGCCTCCATGATCCTCTGCACCAACTAACTTCAATCATCCTGCTAATGTCTTTAAGGGCTCTCATAGCTCGTATGTGATCCAAGAGTTTGGGCACCTCAAGGATCCTTCTTCCTATTTGCAGTTTAAGAGAACTACAGATCAATGTCGCCCCACCTCTTATCTCGAGGTACATGAGCACTCATGGCCACATCATCATCATTGACATCATCCCTGTAACATCCTATCTCGTTAATTCACAATCCCCCTTGGCTGCCGCAAACTTGGAATCTGAATCTTCATTGCCCTTCTTCTTCTGAGGACAAGTATTGGCGAAGTGTTCCAATTCGCCACATCTGAAGCACTGGACCTTTGAGAGGTCCTTCTTCTTCTTTGTGAAATTTTTTGAATGTTATGCAGAAATCCATTGTTAGATCTGGTTATACTTCTCCTACTTAAGCGTGGTATTAATGCTGAAATCTTCAGATTAACATCGAAGTAAACACATAACAGACTTTCACCGATTCAGATCTAAAACAGAAAAGTACATGCACAATAGACAAAGTGATATAAGATTTTCTGGACAATAGTCCCCGGAAAACCCCAATGCAGGAAAACCGGTCTTCTGGCTGCTAGAGGGTTTGTATTACTAAGTAGTTTTTTGAATACAACAAATCTGGGCACCACACTGGTTCACTTGACACAGAAAAATATATATCTGCAGCTAACCTGTTGTTCTAAAGCCAAACGTTTTCTTTATCCACACCCTTGAAGAGGATTTACAAGACTTAGCCAGATCTTGTCCCTAGAAACCCCAGTGCTGCCCCTGAAGCCCTTGCGTCAGCCTCTGCAGCCTTTGCGCTGGCTTGGAGAGGGATGCGTAACCCCAGAATGGGTGACGCAGACCCTATGTTGCCCCTGAGGGTCTCTGCGTAACCCAGATGGGTCCTCGGCTGACCAGCGCTGCCCCAAAAGGGACTGCGTAGCACCTGCGTTGCTGAAGCTGCCTCTGCGCTGCGCAACTGCTGCCCTCTGTGCTGTTGCCTCTGCTTCTCTGCACTGCCTCTGGAAGATGCTCTCTCCCTCTTGCTGATTTTAGGCACTGGGATCAAATCATCCCCTTTGCCTAAACTACCCCTCTGCAGCTGAAACACTTCTGGAAATTCTTAGCAAAACACGCCTTAGAATTCCAACTTAGCTTCAGTGCTCTGCCTCTATGTGTCTTCTCCAAATGACCTCAAGCCTTTCCTTTATACTTTTCTCGTTGGGAAACCAACGACCATGATCAAATCTTGAATCAATGGCTAAGATTAAAAGAAAGCTTGATCCGTGTGACTTAAGACAATTTCACTTTAATAATTTAATTTTCCTAAGTTAGACTCAGGGTCCATAATTAAAATTATTAATTAATTAATTATCTCCCGAATCGGATGAAATTTCCCAAACCTGTTTCTAAGTATTGGAGATCTCATGTACTCTAGTCCCTCCACAAATTTTGGGAGCTAAAGCACATCCGATGCTACCCCATCACTCATGAAAACTCAACACTTCCTCTTAGTGAGGAATGTGCTCTAGTACAAACACTTCTACACCCGAAGCTCTGCACTGATCTCTGGTGTGGGTCTCTACACTGATGCTGGACCTGCTGTCCTTCATCATTGTGTTGCTGCTGCCATTCTGTAGTGCTGCCCATGACGCTGCCACCTCCACTGCTACATCTGTACTGCAGCTGCCTCTCAATTTGCTGCATCCGTGCTGCCATCTGCTACACTGCATCTTCAGTTGCTGAGAGAAGCAATTGAATCTCCTACCCAATATTTGATAGACAAGTCAGTTGGGCTGCATCCTTATCACTGAAGCTCCATCGGCTACTGATCTGTGCCGTCATCTGGAGGATGATGCACAACTACAACTCTGCACTGTGTAAGCATACTCGCTCTGTGCTGCTGAAGTCACATAAGCTCCTTGTGCTGAAATCTCTCATGCTGCTGCTGCGTTGCTCTGTCCTCCTTAAGCCTGCACGTTGTTGCAACACTGCTCTGCGTAAGCATCTCTGCTCTGCACTGCTGAAGTCACATCAACCCCTACGCTGTTGTTGCATCTACACTGCACTGCTCCTTCCAGCCTTCAGATTTGCCTCTACTTCATCCGTGTTCTTTGCACCCACTGCTCCACTTGTCCTGCTATATTCTTAAGGCTCCCGTAGCTCGGATGTGATCCAAGAGATGAGTTGCTCAAGGATCCCGCCTCCACTTTGTAGCTGCTCTACAGAGCCAAGTCACCACACTTTTGTGGTTCATGAGCGCTCATGGTTGCATCGTCTTTTGACCCATCATCCGCCACAACAGCCTTGGAAGCAGAAGCTTCCTTGCCCTTCTTCTTCTGAGGACAATTGCTGGCGAAATGTCCTAGTTCGCCACACTGGAAGCACTTGATCTTTGACAAATCCCACTTCTTCTTCCCTTGCTGCCTCTTTGATGCCAAGGCTGCATCATCTTCATCTTCCTTCTTCACCTTACTCGATCCCGAGTTGTACTGCTTCTTGGTGAATCTGCGGAGTTCTTCTTGACACATGATTGCCCACAAATTGTCCCAGTCGGGAAGGTCCGCTCTGCCCAAGACACTTTGGATAAAGGTTTCCCACTCTTTTATGACCGCATTGAGTGCAGTCCTTACCATCACATCATCCTCCTCCTTTGCTCTCGTGGCAGTCAACTAATCTCTGATTCCCTGTAATCTCAAGAGAAAGTGTTCCATTTCTTCCCCCTCGGTCATCGTGAATTACCGCAACCGAGTCTCCAGAAACATCTTCCTCTGGATGGACTTCCTCTCATATAGGGTTGTTAAGGGCTTCCACATCTCATTGGCCGTTTTCTTCTCAGCTATATGTGGAACAATATGGTCCTTAACTCCATCCATTATGAGCCACTTGGCTTGTGCCGCAGCTTCCTTATGCTTCTTCAGGAGATCTGGATCGGTCGACGTGGTGAGGACATGTTCTGCATGGTCTCTCAGACGATATGCCTCCAAGACTACCAAGATTTTGGCCTTCGAGACTCCAAAGTTAGACAAGCCATCCAACATAGCTTGATCACGTAGTCCATGAGGTGCCATTTGCTCAGAAAATCTGTCGGAGCTCCTCTCTGTGCTAGAGATCTGGATCTAGGGTCCTTGGCAAAACAGGCACCCTCTGCTCCTTCTGACAACTTATTTCCTCTCTTTGAAATCGGATAAATCAAACGATTCAACTCTCTTTGATCCACTGACCGATCTACAAGTTTCTTTGGCTAGAAACCCTTTGAGAAGCTGATCTCCTCCCACTCTGTCTCTTAGTGCTTAGGCTAAATTCTGAATCTTCAGAAATTTAACCCCACCGGAAGTTTATGAAGCTTTGCAACTCTTCTTCCAGCACTTCTAAAACATATAGCTTCAGATCTGCATCACCCTAGCTGGCCTCTGCGTGAGCAGACAGTCCCAACATTGCCTCTACGCAGTAAGTACGTGGCCCTGCATGGAGACTGTGTCACCTTGACCTCTGCTCCCTCTGAAACTGCGTTGTCCTTTCAGATCTGGCTTTCTGCTGCTGCTGCTGCTGCTCTCTCTGTTGCTTCCTGCAGCAAGATTCTTCAGTCTTCTGTTGGTGACCCTACGAGATCTCCAATTGCTCTGATACCATGTGAAAATTTCTGAATGTTACTTATGCAGAAATCTACTGTTAGATCTGGTTATTGTAAGAACCTAAAACTTTAACTTTCAAAATTCAAACATCATTCATAAAATACTAAGTGTAAAGCCCTTAATTTTCAAAATTTACAATATTTCACAAAATTCATACTACCGAGCTCAGAGTGGGATTTTTGAAATAGAATATATATCAATTGACTAATTAATACTTACCTGGAACCGTGTTTGGAGATGTTCCTGATCTACCATGGCTCCAGCGACCATTACCAAACTGCCGTTTTCCTCCCAACCTATCTGAGGTCAACCTCTCCGGTCCCTAGATCCAGAAGACAAGTCTTCTGGCCCGCGTGCCCAAAACTCCAATAACAATCGAGAGCATTCCATAATTCTGTTAGAACTCTCGAACTCACTGCTTATGAATCACACAGTTAGAACACCTCTGACAACATCCGGGTCAGTTTACCCATTCACTACCCATGCCCATTAAGTATACCACTCTTCTCCTTTTATACACAAACTCCATTCCTCATATTTATTAGAATATGATCTTTTAATAAATATCTTTGAAAAATATCTTAAAAATATTATATTTTAATAAATATCTTAAATTTATTAAAATATTATTATTTAAGAAATATCTTGGTTTTATTAAAATATTATTATTTAATAAATATCTTAGATTTATTAAAATATTATTATTTATTAAATATCTTGGATTTATTAAAATATCATCATTTATTTGCATAAGTCAATGCTTTTAATTTTCTTTGAACAAAGTATTAGTTTATATTATGATAATGGTAGATATAACTAATACATTCATTATATTATGGTGAGTTAGGGAGTTACTCAATACTTCAATAATTCACTCCTTATTCTACACCGAGTTTCTTTTCATAATTGCTTAGTGCATGTGCTAGTGCCGTACAAGTGATACCTGCATATGTAGCTATCATATGCAGGTCTCATATGCATGCTAATATTTCTATGTTCCATAATTCGAGTTGGATTGTTACATACACCCTCCCCTTCAGAAAATTTTGTCTCGAAGTTAAGTTTTATGTCATATATCATTAATTATATCAATGATTAGTATAATCATATAAGGTTGGTGTATCATAGATGAATTTTCGTTTAATGTGTGAGAACACTTTTAACATTTATGTTTTGATCATTTATTGGTTTACCAATTTAGTAGTCACGTTTTGCCCCAACAGTGTCCCCAAGCTATTCTAGAATCATCCTATCCTTCATAATCTCTTCCACTCCCATCCTATCCATCTTCTACAATCATCCTATCCTTCCTAATCTCTTCTGCTGCCATCCTATCCATCCTCTACAGGCATATGCCATGGCATAAGTTTTACTGATCCATTCATAGACCTTAAGGGTAGCAGTGTCGATTACGTTGACTTGATTTATTTGTAGGAATCTGGTAGTCATCATCACACGTCTAGGGGAGCGTGACTCGCACAGTCCTCTCATGACTCCAGGTTTTAGAGGATAAACGGTGGGCAACACGTCCACCTCTCTTAGTAGGACCAAGGTCAACACCCTATCAAGGAATCTCAGTGCATCTCAATTGTTCTTGGAGTTTTGTCATCATGCGGTCGGTTTGGTAACGATATCATCTGCAATGTAAAACACTTGTCCACAAATTATAATATATGCATCAATATGTTCTAAACAAATTGTTACTTATAGAACAATTTCTACATATTCCAAATATGTTGCTATATGTGACATTGATCCTTGAGTTCATATAACATACTTGGTAATGTTTATCCAATAGGTCCTTGAGTTCATATAACATACTTGGTAATGTTTATTCAATAGGTTTGTAAATTCATTTTTACCCTGAATAGTCAAGTGCAATCACTCTTTTATTTCTATATTATCATTTACGTTGATATGTAAAATTATAGATACTATATCCACAACATAATTCTTAATTTATATTAGTATCCCTATACCAACAATGTTTAAGCAAATCTTTCTTCATATTGGTATCTTTGTACCAGCAATGTTTAAGCAATTTAACATATTCTCACATGTCATAGTACAAAATGATAGTCTTAAGTATCCATCCAAAACAAGATAAGATTACCTACAGTTATAAATGTCATATAGAATAATCGAACATGGATATACAAATAAAGATGTAGTCACTATTTTCAATACTCTATTAACTGATTAATCCTTATAAAAGTCATAGGTTGAGGTTCTAAATCAAAATGGAGGGATGCTCCAACTTTTATGATTGCATATATAGAAATGAAATGAATTGAAACGAGAGCACGAAACACTTACTGTTTAGTCGAAACATGATCTAATTTCTTGATACAAGTTGATTAAGAATTCTAAAACACAAAACTACATATGGATCCAGCCAATCTTTTAATTCTTGTTATTTATTTTTCTTTTAAGTCTGATTATTTTTGATCTGTAACCTGGATCTAAAGAGATAATAATAACATTAACTTCTTTATCATGTTACTTAAGCTCATCTTCAGCCTAAAATCTAGAAGCCGAGGAGTAGGGTTTTGCAGGGCTAATCATTAGGGTTATGCTGGAGATGGAGGAAGAGTTAATTGACTACTTTAAAGATTCCTTAGTGAGAGGTTTATTTTCATAGAAGAAATTTGTCACTGCTTGAAAATGCATTATTCACTTTGCATTATACTTGGTCTAACAAGAGTCTCAAGTTTTCAACAAGATGTCAATTGTTGACAAACATATAATTTCCTCTTTTTAATAAGAAATTACCGCTTTACAAGATATGCATAGTCACATTATTAGTATGTTCCAGTTTTGAAATAGTCTCATTTCTTGCAAGTTTCACCATTTAGAGTCTTAAATCTAGCTAGGATATTACTAGTTTTACCATCATTCCTTAAACCATTGTTTCATTTCTATTTTATTGACTCATTTCATCCAAACACATAACACATCACTGATATACCCTCTCCTTATTCTTCACATTACTCATTTCTTATTAGTCCTTAGGCTTCATCTTATTGCCAAATGTATCTTCTTTTCTAACGGTGTATAATTATTATTTTTAATATTTATTTTTTTAAAACATTTTCCCAGTTTATTACTTGCTACTCTTAACAAATTAGGAGTGTTCACAACTCCTTACAGGTCATTGCTTGACTCTTACTAATCATGTTGCTCGTATCTTTAAGAGAATTCTTCTTGATAGAAAACATCTCTTTACTTTCTTATACCCGATATTCCTAATATTCCATGTCTACTTCAATTAAAAATATATTATCACTTTGACATTGTTTTCTCACCTCTAGTCATCCTGGTTTTCTTTTCTTCTCTTAATGCATACAATTATTACATTTGATATCCACGTTATTGAACTTACTTATAAGATCTTTCCCAAGTTGGAAAATAGTAACGACATTTCCAAGTAAGGACCTTAACTTTTGAATTAACCATTATCTACAAAATACATAAGTGTAAAGCCCTTAATTTTCAAAATTTAACCATCATTCACAAAATTCATACTACCGAATTTAGAGTGGGTTTTTTGAAACAGAATATATATCAATTGACTAATTAGTACTTACCTGGAACCATGTTTGAAGATGTTCCTGATCTGTCATGGCTTCAGGTCCCGTTACCAAACCGCCATTTTCCTTCCAGCCTATCTGAGGTCATCCTCTCCGGTTCCCAGATCCAAAAGAGAAGTCTTATGGCCCCGTGCCCAAAACTCCAATAACAATCGAGATCACTCCATGACTCTCTTAGAACTTTCGAACTCACTACTCATGTATCACGCAGTTAGAACTCCTTTGACAGCATTCGGGTCAGTTTACCCATTCACTATCCATGCCCATCAAGTTTATCCCTCTTCTCCTTTTATGCACAAACTCCATTCCAGATATTTATTAAAATATCATCTTTTAATAAATATCTTTGATTTCTAAAATATCTTAAAAATATTATATTTTAATAAATATCTTATATTTATTAAAATATTATTATTTAATAAATATCTTGGTTTTATTAAAATATTATTATTTAATAAATATCTTAGGTTTATTAAAATATTATTATTTATTAAATATCTTGGATTTATTAAAATATTACCATTTATCTGCATAAGTCAACACTTTTAATTTTCTTTGAACAAAGTATTAGTTTATATTATGATAATGGTAGATATAATTAATACATTCATTTTATTATGGTGAGTTAGGGAGTTACTAAATACTTCAATAATTCGCTCCTTATTCTACATCGAGTTTCTTTTCATAATTTCTTAGTGCATGTACTAGTGTCGTACACATGATACCTGCATATGTAGCTAGGTATATGCAAGCCCTATATATGTATGCTATTTTTATGTTCCATATAATTCGAGGTGGGTCATAAGATATTTATTAAAATATAATATTTTTAAGATATTTTATAAATCTAATATATTTATTAAAATATAATATTTTTTAAGATATTTTAGAAATAAAAAATATTTATTGAAAGATCATATTCTAATAAATATCAGAATGAGTTATGTATAAAAGAAGAGGGTAAGTCTTGTAGCATAGTAGAATCTGTAGTACTGACTGATGTTAAATGTAGGAAGTGACCACAGTGATATGAGCAAGAAAGTTTGTGAGTTCTAACGAGCATGAGGAGTCTCATTAAAGGCTGGGAGTTTGTGTATTAAAATAAAGACTTGTCTGATTTGGGGAATGAAGGACCAGTCTCAAAATCCACGGTTTGACGGAGCCGGAGCTCACCGTGACACCTTCAAATTATTTGCTGTGTAAGCATAATTAGTCAATTGATATATATTTTGTTTCAAAAATCTCACTCTGAATTCGATAGTATGAATTTTGTGAATGATTGTAAATTTTGAAAATTAAGGGCTTTACACTTATGTATTTTGTTAATGATGGTTAATTCAACAAGTTAAGGTCCTTACACATGGTATCATACCAGCGGTGAACTGCACCCTGAATCTTCAGAATTCAAACATCATTCATAAAATACATAAGTGTAAAGCCCTTAATTTTTGAAATTAACAATCATTCACAAAATTCATACTACACTATTCAAAATGGGAATTTTCAAGCAGAATATATATCAATTGACTAATTAATACTTACCTGGAACTGTGTTTGAAGATGTTCCCGATCCGCCATGGCTCCAGCTACCATTACCAAACTGCTGTTTTCCTCCCAGCCTATCTGAGGTCAACCCTCCTATTCCGTGATCTAGATGATGTCTTCCTGCCCCATGCCCAACCCAATAATCGAGAGAATTCCATAATTCTCGTTTAGAACTCTAGAACTCACTACTCATGTCTAACGCAGTTAGAACTCCTTTGACAGCATCCGGGTCAGTTTACCCATTCACTACCCATGTCCATCAAGTTTACCCCTCTTCTCCTTTTATACACAAACTCCATTCCTGATATTTATTAGAATATGATCTTTTAATAAATATCTTTGATTTCTAAAATATCTTAAAAATATTATATTTTAATAAATATATTAGATTTATTAAAATATTATTATTTAATAAATAACTTGGTTTTATTAAAATATTATCATTTAATAAATATCTTAGATTTATTAAAATATCATCATTTATTTGCATAAGTCAATGTTTTTATTTTATTTTCTTTGAACAAAGTATTAGTTTATATTATGATAATGGTAGATATAACTAATACATTCATTATATTATGGTGAGTTAGGGAGTTACTCAATACTTCAATAATTTACTTCTTACTCTACACCGAGTTTTTTTTCATAATTGCTTAGTGCATGTAAGAGTGCCGTACACATGATACCTGCATATGTAGCTATCATATGCATGCTAATATTTCTATGTTCCATAATTCGAGTTGGGTCATTACATACATCCCCCCTTTTAGAAAACTTTGTCTCGAAGTTAAGTTTTATGTCGTATATCATTAATTATATCAATGATTAGTATAATCATATAAGGTTGGTGTATCATAGATGAATTTTCGTTTAATGTGTGAGAACACTTTTAACATTTATGTTTTGATCATTTATTGGTTTACCAATTTAGTAGTCACGTTTTGCCCCAACAGTGTCTCCAAGCTATTCTAGAATCATCCTATCCTTCCTAATCTCTTCCGCTCCCATCCTATCCATCCTCTACGGACATATGCCATTGCATCAGATTTACTGATCCATTCATAGACCTTAAAGGTAGCAGTGTCAATTACGTCAACTTGATTTATTTGTAGGCATCCGACAGTGATCATCACACGTCTAGGGGAGCGTGACTCGCACAGTCCTCCCATGACTCCAAGTTTTTGAGGATAGACGGTGGGCAACACCTCCACCCCTCCTAGTAGGACCAGGGTCAACATCCTATCAAGGAATCTCAATGCATCTCAATTGTTCTTGGAGTTTTGTTATCACGCGGTCGGTTTGATAACGATATCATCTGCAATGTAAAACACTTGTCCACAAATTATAATATATGCATCGATATGTTCTAAACAAATTTTTACCCATATAACAATTTCTACATATTCCAAATATGTTGCTATCTGTGATATTGATCCTTGAGTTCATATAACATACTTGGTAATGTTTATCCAATAGGTCTGTAAATTCATTTTTACCCTGAATAGTCAAGTGCAATCACTCTTTTATTTCTATCTTTTCATTTACGTTGATATATAAAATTATAGATACCATATCCACAACATAATTCCTAATTTATATTAGTATCCCTATACCAACAATGTTTAAACAAAACTTTCTTCATATTGGTATCCATGTACTAACAATGTTTAAGCAATTTAACATATTCTCACATGTCATAATACAAAATGATAGTCTTAAGTATCCATGCAAAACAAGATAAGATTACCCACGGTTATAAATGTCATATAGAATAATCGAACATGGATATACAAATAAGGATGTAGTCACTATTTTTTGTACTCTATTAACCGATTAATCCTTATAAAAGTCACAGGTTGAGGTTCTAAATCAAAATGGAGAGATGCTCCAACCTTTATGATTGCATATATAGAAACAAAATGAATTGAAACGAGAGCACAAAACATTTATTGTTTAGTCGACACATGTTCTAATTTCTTGATACAAGTTGATTAAGAATTCTAAAACACAAAATTGCATATTGATCTAGACAATTTTTGAATTCTTGTTATTTATTTTTCTTTTAAGTCTAATTATCTTTGATCTGTAATCTGGATCTAAAGAGATAATAATAACATTAACTTCTTTACCATGTTACTTCAGCGCATCTTCAGCGTAAAATCTAGAAGCCAAGGAGTAGGGTTTTGCAGGGCTAATCATTAGGGTTATGCTTGAGATGGAGGAAGAGTTAATTGACTACTCTAAAGATCCCTTAGTGAGAGGTTTATTTTCATAGAAGGAATTTGTCACTGCTTGAAAATGCATTATTCACTTTGCATTATACTTGGTCTACCGAGAGTGTCGTGTTTTCAACAAGATGTCAATTGTTGACAAACATATAATTTCTTCCTTTTAATAAGAAATTCCCGCTTTACAAGATATGCATAATTACATTATTAGTATGTTACAGTTTTGATATAGTCTCCTTTCTTGCAAGTTTCACCATTTAGAGTCTTAACTCTGGCTAGGATATTACTAGTTTTACCATCATTCCTTAAACCATTGTTTCATTTCTATTTTATTGACTCATTTCATCCAAACACATAACACATCATTCATATACCCTCTCCTTATTCTTCACATTACTCATTTTCTTATTAGACCTTAGGCCTCATCTTATTACCAAATGTATCTTCTTTTCTAACGATACATAATTATTATCTTTAATATTTATTTTTTTAAAACATTTTCTCAGTTTATTACTTGCTACTCTTAACAAATTAGGAGTGTTCACAACTCCTTACAGGTCATTGCTTGACCCTTACCAATCATGTTGCTCGCATTTTTAAGAGAATTCTTCTTGATAGAAAACATCCCTTTACTTTATTATACCCGATATTCCTAATATTCGATGTCTACTTCAATTAAGAATATATTATCGCTTTGACTTTGTTTTCTCACCTCTAGTCATCCTGGTTTTCTTTTATTCTCTAAATGCATACAATTATTACATTTGATATCCAAGTTACTAAACTTACTTATAGGATCTTTCCCAAGTTGGGAAATAGTAACGACATTTCCAAGTAAGGACCTTAAATTTCGAATCAACCATTATCTACAAAATGCATAAGTGTAAAGCCCTTAATTTTCAAAATTTAACCATCATTCACAAAATCCATACTACAGAATTTAGAGTGGAATTTTGAAGCAGAATATATATCAATTGACTATTAATACTTACTTGGAACCGTGTTTGAAGATGTTCCTGATCCGCCATAGCTCTAGCGTCCGTTACCAAACCGCCGTTTTCCTCCCAACCTATCTGAGGTCAACTTCTCCAGTCCCCAGATCCAGAAGACAAGTCTTCTGGCCCCCGTGCCCAAAACTCCAATAACAATCGAGGTCACTCCATGACTCTGTTAAAACTCTCGAACTCACTGCTCATGTATCATGCAGTTAGAACTCCTCTGACAGCATCCGGGTCAGTTTACCCATTCAGTACCCATGGCCATCAAGTTTATCCCTCTTCTCCTTTTATACACAAACTCCATTCCTGATATTTATTAGATTATGATCTTTTAATAAATATCTTTGATTTCTAAAATATCTTAAAAATATTATATTTTGATAAATATCTTAGATTTATTAAAATATTATTATTAAATATCTTGGTTTATATTATTATTTATTAAATATCTTGGATTTATTTAAATATCATCATTTATTTGCATAAGTCGATGCTTTTAATTTTCTTTGAACAAAGTATAAGTTTATATTATGATAATGTTAGATATAACTATTACATTCATTATATTATGGTGAGTTAGGGAGTTACTCGATACTTCAATAATTCACTCCTTACTCTCCACCGAGTTTCTTTTCATAATTGCTTAGTGCATGTACTAGTGCCGTACACGTGATACATGCATATGTAGCTATCATATGCAGGTCTCATATGCATGCTAATATTTCTATGTTCCATATAATTCGAGTTGGGTCGTTACATATACTCATCCTTTAGAAAACTTCGTCCTGAAGTTAAGTTTTATGTCCTATATCATTAATTATATCAATGATTAGTATAATCATATAAGGTTGGTGTATCATAGTTGAATTTTCGTTGGATGTGTGAGAACACTTTTAACATTTATGTTTTGGTCATTTATTGGTTTACCAATTTAGTAGTTACATTTTGCCCCAACAGTGTCTCCAAGCTATTCTAGAACCATCCTATCCTTCTTAATCTCTTCCGCTCCCATCTTATCCATCCTCTACAGGAATATGCCATGGCATTCATTTCACTGATCCATTCATAGACCTTTAAGGGTAGCAGGGTCGATTACGTTGACTTGTTTTATTTGTAGGCATTTGGCAGTCATCATCACACGTCTAGGGGAGCGTGACTCGCATAGTCCTCCCATGACTCCAGGTTTTAGAGGATAAACGGTGGGCAACACCTCCACCCCTCCTAGTAGGACCAGGGTCAACATCCTATCATGGAATCTCAGTGCATCTCAATTGTTTTCAGAGTTTTGTCATCACGCGGTTGGTTTGGTAACGATATTATCTGCAATTTAAAACACTTGTCCACAATTATAACATACGTATCAATATGTTCAAAGCAAATCGTTACCCATTTAACAATTTCTACACATTCCAAACATGTTGCTATCTAGGATATTGACCTTGAGTTCATATACATACTTGGTTAAAACACTTGTCCACACATGTATCAATATGTTCAAAACAAATTTTTACCCAAATAACAATTTCTACACATTCCAAATACGTTGCTAAGTTCACATAACATACTTGGTTATGTTTATCCAGTAGGTCTGTAAATTCATTTTCACCTTGAATAGTCAAGTGCAATCACTCTTTTATTTCAATCTTATCATTTTAGGTCTATATGTAAAATTATAGATACCATATCCATAACATAATTCATAATTTATATTAGTATGCCAATATCAAAAATGTTTTAGCAAATTTTTTTTCATATTGGTATCCATGTACCAGCAATGTCTAAGCAATTTAACATATTCTTACATGTCATAGTACAAAATGACAGTCTTAAGTATCCATCCAAAACAAGATAAGATTATACAAAAATAAGTTTCAAATGCTGATAAATTTTACCCACAGTTGTAAATGTTATATAGAATAATCAAACATGGATATACAAATAAGGATGTAGTCATTATTTTCTATACTCTATTAATTGATTAATCCTTATAAAAGTCACAGGTTGAGGCTTTAAATCTAAATGGAGGGATGCTCCCACCTTTATGATGGCATATATAGAAACGAAATGAATTGAAACAAGAGCACAAAACACTTACTGTTTTGTCAAAGCATGATCTAATTTCTTGATATAAGTTGATTAAGAACTCTGAAACACAAAACTACAAATGGATCCAACCAATCTTTTAATTCTTGTTATTTATTTGTCTTTTTAGTCTAATTATCTTTGATCTATAATCTAGATCCTAAGAGATAATAATAACATTAACTTCTTTATCATGTTACTTCAGCTCATCTTCATCTTAAAATCTAGAAGCCAAGGAGTAGGGTTTTGCAAGGCTAATCATTAGGGTTACGCTGGCGATGGAGGAAGAGTTAATTGACTACTTTAAAGATCCCTTAGTGAGAGGTTTATTTTCATTGAAGGGATTTGTTATGACTTGAAAATGCATTATTCACTTTGCATTATACTTGGTTTACTAAGAGTGTCATGTTTTCAACAAGATGTCAATTGTTGACAAAATAATAATTTCCTCCTTCAATAAGAAATTCACAATTTATAAGATGTGTATAGTCATAGTGTTAGTATGTCACAGTTTTGATATAGTCTTTTTAATTGCAAGTTTTACCATTTAGAGTCTTAACTCTAGCTAAGATATTACTAGCTTTACTATCATTCCTTAAACTATTGTTTCACTTCTAATAGATTGACTCATTTAATACAAACACACAACACATCACTGGTATACCCTCTCCTTATTCTTCACATTAATCGTTTTCTCATTAGTCATTAGGTCTTATCTCATTGCCAAATGTATCTTCTTTTCTAACGGTGTACAATTATTATCTTTAATATTTATTTTTAAACATTTTCCCAGTTCGTCACTTGTTATTCTTAACAGATTAGGAGTATTCACAACTCCTTATAGGTCATTGCTTTGACCTTTACCAAATCATGTTGCTCATATCCTGAAGAAAATTCTTCTTGATAGAAAATATCCCTTTACTTCTTTATACCTGATATTCCTAATATTCCATGTCTACTTCAATTAAAAAAAATATATATTATCACTTTGACTTTGTTTTCTCTCCTCTAGTCATCCTGGTTTTTTTCTTCTCTTAATGCATACAATTATTACACTTGGAAATGTCGTTACTATTTCCAACTTGGGTAAGACTATAAATAAATTCAATAACATGGATGTCGAATGTAATCTACTTATCATTTCTTGTTTTAAGGCATCACAGGATAGAATTTCCCAATCATATTCCATGATGTCCATAATCCATGGATATAGTTAGTCACTTAAGGAAAATTTTATAATGTGATTCTCCCCTTAGGGGGAGAAACTATTATAGATGTTGCCATGCACATAAACTATCCTATGATTGATCAATTTTATTATAGATTCACACGTTAATCTAATGTCATTGACTTCTTATATTTCTTTGTGAAATTTCCACTCACTCACCTTTGGTTCTATTTTTGTTGATCTCAATATTCTAAGTTGATTATGATAACTAACATTTATTATCCTCATTAGAAGTTTGCCATTTCGTTCTTTTCCCGTCCTCCCTAGGTACTATATTGATTATAATAGGGTAGAAATGGAGATCAAACTTTGAAATTTTCCGCTATACTCTCTTGGTAACTATATTGTCTTGTTCTAATAGTGCGTTTACTACCCTACAGGGTGATTCCTTATCCTTTTAACATATGTTTCATTCATCAATTTATCTCAAACTAGCTCAGCCTTTTATGTGGTTGTATCTCACTTTGCATCTAACGGTCTTGTCATAAAGTCCCTAGTCATGTTTTCATTACCATTCTTCCTTTTTTCAAGAGTTAACTTCTTTGGAGCAACTCCGCCAACTAATCTTTATATATGCCTAAATAATTATCATGAATCATCTTATATATAGGGTCATAATGCCCCTTATTTCTCTTTCCTTAACCACATTGTTTTCTTTTCCATGAGAATGCTATATTATTTTGTTTTAGACATTGATATATCCTTACGATTGTAAATGGCTAAATATCTATCGTTAACAATGGCATAACGGTTGAGTATCACAATGTCCAATTTAGTGTATATTAAACTATAACATTTAAGCCTTCTCTCTACTCTTTAAACTACTTACACATATACTTTAAAGTATTAACATAAGAAAACGATATAAAATATATTTGCATAAATTCATATTCTTCCACGATTTTATTACCCTGGATTAAACACGGCCTTCCTATCCTAAAGTAGGATGTTCTATGCATAATATTCTTAAAATGCATGAATCTTCATAGACCATAATATTACTTTGTAATATTTGCTTAACATTTTCTAATCCTAAAATAATAAACTACCAATTCCTTCTTATTAACACAGGCTAGTCTAAATATATATTTTATACTCAACGTTTTATCAAATTAACATTAAATGTTAATAGATTCATGCCAAGTTTTATAGAGATAATTAATAAATATTGTAAGTAACAATTTGTGATATACATAATAACATTAATATTTTAAATTCTCATAAGCTATTTTTAATCCACTCAACCATCATCTATTTATGCATATCTTTTACCAAAATAAAGTTTATTTTATATAATGGAGAGCCATTGAATGTATATTTACTGACTGGAATATACAATAAGATTCCCTTCACTTTAATTTTTAATAAATCTATTAATAAATACATTAAAGTCCCTAATAACTTGATCTTCCCCTTTTCTGTTAGTTTACAAACTCCCCCAAAGCAATTTCCTAATTGCAATGCACTGATCACTTCCTCTGCTACTTAAGGTTTTGAAATATTCAATTACATAAAACTTGAAGTTGTGGTAACAAAGCAGCAATTGCGGGAGATAATTCTTCAGATTTATTATAATTCTAGGGTTCAAGACCTGGCACCTTGGTAATATGTGATGTTTCCCTTTTATACACAACACCTAATGAAAGGTAGTCCTAGATAAGTGTGGAAACTTAAAGTTCTTTACTCGATATTCCACTAAGGTGGCTACGCACGAATTGATTTAATTAAAACTATATATATATATTTATTTATTCTTTGTAATTTAACATATATTAGTCATCCTAACCTAGATGCTTGTTGAAATTTCAATATATACTCACATATTAACTATTGAAATTGGGCTAGGGAAAGAGAATGCGAACCCTACCATAAACGTTTTTAATAATAATGCCAACTTACCGAGGAAGAGCTAGAATGAGAAATCATAGTGAGTGGTGACTTGTCTTCATAGATATTTAAGTAATTATGTCAACTTTTCCTAGATCATCAAATTAAGACGTCAAAATTCAATTTAATATTTATTATAACTTATAATTTCAATCTATTCAAAACACATATTCATTGTCCAAGGGGTCTTGAATAGACTGTGATGAAGTACTCTGCTAAGGCACTCCTTAATGTGAAGTCATCGGTTCAATTTTCCAACCTGATCTGGATAATATATTGGACATGATGAAGATGTAGTCCCACCAAGCTTGATGAACTCCTAACCACTCCATCCTTATGACGAGATCATAAGTCCTTAGGGCTGTGACATATACTTTTTAACTTAATTGAACAAACCCCAAGATCAACTTTGCATTTCTCGATACTTGATTCAAAATTACAGGGTAATATGTTTCAATCTACTACTTATCGTACTATATAAGTATTCATAGTTCATCGTATCACTTGTACTACTACCCAGAAATTTGTAGTCCTAATATGGCCCTGAAAGGGTTTATTTTAACATTCTAATTCTAAATACTTAGGTGACCAGCTGTTCATTTACCAACAACTACTGAAAATATAATATCTTTAAGATTTTAATATAATTGTCATTATATCTTCTCAAAACATAATAAATTCTACCCTCAAAAGAATATCTATAGTGAAACATTACGAGACTATTATTCTTGATGGTTTTCTTATTGTATATATATATATATATATATATATTTATTTGCTACAATTTTATTTTTATTTTTTTAAATTAATCTATAGAATAATAAAATAATTTATAAATCGACTTAAATAAATATAAATTTTAAAACCGTTTAAAACAACACAGTAAATATTTAAATAAGTGTTTCTACCTGGAAGTCATCATATCCACTAGATTCACTGAATGGGCAAGACTCGTTGGTACTTTGGAATGTTTTAGACAATTGCTTATGCAAAGTTTCTTTACTCTTCCAAAAGAATGGTTAAATATTTAAGGTTAACTTAATTGCAATTTAGATCAATGGAGCATTCCCACCCCACTTTCTCCTTTTATGATCACTTTATAGATTCCCTTGATAATACATGTATATTTGAAATGTTAAACGTTTCTCTATGCTTGCACACTTGAATCGTCAAAACATATCAGATAATTATAAGTTTCGATATTATCGCACACTTCAACGTTAAACTATATCAGATAATTACAGGAATATTCATACTTAAATGTTGTAGTTATTGTTGAATTAATAATAATAAAACTATTATAACTTAATAAATATCAAGTAATAATTATCACTCTATTATCATACTATTATTACCAAGCAAAGTCATGGGTTGAACGTCTGCTTTTCCATTCAACTTTTATTTTTAAAATAATTAGGCTACCTACAATGATTAAATTCATTGGTTATTATCATGAAAATGTCCATGTTAAAGTAAATTCATTGATTATTGTGCACGAAAATGTTCGTAGCCAACTGCCCTCCACTAGCTTACATTTCTACCTTTATGGTTAATTTCATCAGTCATTGCTGAAAGATACACCGCTAGGTTATATTTCTACCTTTATGGTTGATTTATTGCTGAAGGGTAAAGGGCTGGTTTAATTCTATTGTTCATTTTACAAACGCATTCAAATATTCTTTGACTTGTCGTTTACTAAAGACCTCGTTTAGGTTTCATTCAACCCATCCGCTTATTTCTGATTTACCCTTATTCCACGGCAATAGATTTATTCTTACAAATTCACTGTTGTACCTGTATTTGGAAGGATCAGGTAAATTCTGATGCCAGTAAGGAGACTAAATTTATATGTAATTTTATTTCTATTAAATGGAAGAGGTCAATGGTTAATCAACTGGACACGTTAGGAGTGTTGTGTGGTAATGGACACTTCAGGACATGCCGAGTGTCATGTGGTAATGGACACTTCAGGACGTGCCATGTGTTAAATTCATCATGCGGTAGAGTGATGAGGTGGCAAGGTAGATGGGTCACTTGCCTAGCATCCGGTTATGGAGTTTTAGGAATCACAATCAGGCAGGGCATTGCCTGTGATCCAGAGGACCAGAGATTTAGAGGTGCAGAGATCGAGTCTCTAGCACGGAAGGGGACGATATTTTAGTTTTCTCTACTTTGTATGCTTGTCGTCTGCACATCCCTTTCCCTCTGCAGGTGACTGTGCATTTGCCACGTCTGAGAAACAAATAGTCCAACCAAACCTTCCTTCATAGGAGACCCTGCATAAGTTCGTGCCTGCTGTGAAGCAAGCTTGAAGCGACTTCAAGTGGATTGCATTCATCTTTATTACCAACATCGTATTGACACTAAAGTCCCCATTGAAGCTACGATTGGAGAGCTGAAGAAATTAGTAGAAGAAGGGAAAGTAAAGTACATTTGGACTTTCCGAGGCCTCTGCATCGACAATTTGAAGAGCTCATGCTTTTAAAAGTTGGATACCAGGAGTGATACAGGGTTACAGTAATGGTGACTGCTGGTTTTGGTCTCAGTAAATTGGCTTGGTCACAGTAATGGCAGTCACTAAAAAGGGAATGGGGTGAGACGGAAAGGGGCGGGCAAACTCAAGAACTTATAATGCCGTGAGATGGTGAATAGATTTTTCCCTGGTTAGTAGAAGAGTTTACCTTTCAACCTGAATTGATAAAGAATATTATGAAATTGCACTATAAGTTCTGGTTTGGAGTTTTTGCGTTATGGCGTGAAGGGATGAAGTTTCGGAGTTTATGTGGGTATAGATTTTGAAGTGTAGGGATTTGTATGGAGATGGCATGTGGATGGTAGAACAGTGGTATCAAATTTTATGAAATGCTAACAGAAATGGCAGAAGTAACGGTCTCTGCTTGAATATAAGCCACCACCGGAGAAAATGCCATTTACAATAACAAGAAATAGATCCGTCAACGTTTGTAACAATTTCTAGTGACACAAAACTGTTTTGACTGGAAAATCTAAAAATAATTCGACTGGAAAATAAAAAAAATTCAATCCCAAATAGATCAGTGGTTCCCCAATTCCAATCCATACTGTGTATGGAATTGGAACTCTGCTTAGGCAATTCCAGTAAGAATGTACAAGCCGTGTACTTGTGTAAATAGAGGGAACTCGAGAATGTTGAAATGGCTGTCGGTTATAATATAGCAGTAGTTCACAGGTTTGAATCCTGTAGTGGAGGAGTATAGGTTCACGTAAAATATGTAAGCTGTTATGACAACATAAATAACAAAGCTGCTAGCCTGTTACGAATATAAAAACAATGTTGCTAGCTTTCTATGACTATGGCTTGGTGATTTGAAATGCCCCGAGGGCATTCCCGGTTTAAAGAATATGTAGAATGGCCACTGGCCACTTGTGGATTTCTCCTAGTCTTATAGTTTAGAAAACCTAAGACTAGTGACTGGAGTCTTGAACTATCCATATTTTGATGATTCTATATTTATTCATAGAAGTTTAGGAAGGAGCCCTAAGGTCCCGAAGGGTTTGACACAGCTTTGATACCATGTGTAAGGACCTTAACTTCCGAATTAACCATTATCTACAAAATACGTAAGTGTAAAGCCCTTAATTTTCAAAATTTAACCATCATTCACAAAATCCATACTACAGAATTCAGAGTGGGATTTTGAAGCAGAATATCTATCAATGACTATTACTACTTACCTGGAACCGTGTTTGAAGATGTTCCTGATCCGCCATTGCTCTAGTTTCCATTACCAAACCGCCGTTTTCCTCCTAGCCTATCTGAGGTCAACCTCTCCGGTCCCCAGATGTAATATCCCCTTTCAGGGATATCTCTAAAACATAAGCAAACTCCAACCAGAGATGGACTAGGAGGGCATTTACCAGATATTTCACCTTTGAAAAGAGGATGAGATCTGGAGGCTATCTGGCCCTTTCCAGACTCTGTCTAAGAGTATGGGAAAAACACACCAAGTGGTATAGTTACTGGAATGCTCGAGGAGAAAAATAACAGTAGTGCAAGCATACAATAGCATATATATATAGAACATGTAACAGGTACTCAAGAAATGCAGAGAGAATGCTAAGCCATTTTATTATGCTAAAAAATATAAGTGAGTTCCATAGGTGATCAGAGTGATGGCACCTAGACTTGCACAAGGCAAGTGAAGAAATACTCTCAGAATACTGATGGAATGGCTGCTCTTTGATCTACGTCCAAGCTGCTGGAAAATTGCCGTGTAGTTGCTACTGCTGGAACAAAATGAGTGTTTGGGGCTGCTCCCCTACTCAGAATAAGCTAAAACTCTGGAATCAGCCTCTACTCACCAGACCCAGAAAAGCCCAGAGAGCGTTTCTGGAATGGAAAACCTTCGAAAATCACCTCCTTGAGAGGATCTACGCTATCCCCCAAGGCTCTGCACTGACACTGAAGGGAATCCACCAAAATACTGCCTCAAACTTTGCCAAAATCCTCCAATAGCCAAGGGCTGGCCCCTTGCTCAATCTCAAAGCTCGAAACCTCCAAAGAAACCCAATCTGGAGCTCCCAAGAAATGTACTGCGTCCTCCCTCTCAAGACTGCGCAGTCTATGAATGCACTGCTCCTCCACAAAAGCCAAACACCAATCCACCTGCAAAACACTGATGGGACTATCTCACCCAAGCAGGCACTTGAAGTCCCCTGGGGCTGAGGGTGAGATCTCCGAACGGAGACACTCGGTGCTCTAAACAATGTTGCAGACTAGCGAAACAACCAGCGTGCTCAAGAAATCGAAATGACCAGCTCAATATCATAAACATCGAATGACCAAAATGAGGAGGCTCTCCTCTCTTTATAGCGTTGGCCTCTCTCAAACCCTAAGGCCCACCTCCTCCAACGTAGCCTCCCTTTGCACGTGCTCAACTCAACCTGCACAGTCCCTCCATGTGGTCTACGTGGGTCCCCTCTCTACGTGGTCTCTTGGCCCCCTTGGCTCACTTAAGTTACAACGTTGTGTCTACTAGGGAGTGCAATTTATTTTTAGAGTGAGTTATGTCCCCCCTCTACTCACTTTTATTTATAATTTAGCTACATAAGGCAAAATTGACCAAAATCGATATTTCCAATTAGCCATTGCTAATTGGGAATATTACTGTCTCCCCCGGCAAAATGTTGCTTGACCCCAAGCAATTGTAGTGATGGATGCTGCAAGATCTTCTCACTCTCCCAAGTGGCATCCTCATCCGACAAATTCTTCCACCTCACCAAGAACTCCCGGATTGTCATGTTCCGCAACTGCCTCTCTCTAGTATCAATAATGGCCTTGAGCTGTAACACCAAATGCCCCTCATCATCTGTAGGCGGTAGCTCCTTTGTCATTGTCACCTGTTGCCCCAATGCCTTCTTCAGGCATGATACATGGAAAATGTTATGAATCTTGCTGCCTTGGGGCAGCTCCAACTCATAAGCAACCTGTCTAACCCTGCGTATCACCCTGTATGGCCCATAAAAACGAGGCTTGAGCTTCTCAACTCCCTTCTGCTTCAGTGAAGACTGTTGGTATGGTTGCAAACGTAGGTAGACCAAGTCCCCTACCTCAAACTGTCTCTCCACCCGACCCCTGTCGGCGTACAGCTTCTGCTGGTTCTGCGCTGTAGCCATGTTATCCTTGAGAGCTCGGAGAATGTCCTGACTCTCTTGGATCCAATCTTTGGCTCTCGGAGCCTTGCTAGCACCAAACATCACATCAGCAAAAGATAAAGAATGATATCCATACAAAGCATAGAACGGAGACATACCGATGGACATGTGATGTGTGTTGTTGTAGCAGTACCAATGTGGAAAAAGTCGAAGTCGGGATTCAATCTTCAAAGGTCCAAAAGTTGAAATACTCGATAAAGTTGGGAGTTTTTTGAAAAAGTCGGCAAAAAGTCGACAAAACTAAAAAAAATACAAAAATATTCATTTTTGGAAAAAATCCTGATTTTTTCAAAAAAAATTAAAAAATTATTAAAGAAACTACCTCACTCAAGATTTTTTTGAAAAAGTCAGCAAAAAGTCGGGACTTCAAGGATAAAATCTCGACTTTTTCAGGGATGAAAAAGTCGGCAAAAAGTCGGCCGATAAAGTCGGCTCTGGGAAAAATTCGGGATTTTTTCAAAAAGTCGGGACTTTTTGCCGACTTTTTCCACACTGAGCAGTACTCCCCTAGATGCAGCCACTTTAGCCATGCTCTCTGCTGCCCACTGACATAGTTACGCAAGTAGCCCTCTAGCCACTTGTTAATTATCTTTGTCTACCCGTCTGTCTGTGGGTGGTAGCTGGTACTCGGTGTCAACTCTGTCCCCACCAGTCGGAAAAGCTCCAGCCAAAATCCGCTCATGAAGCGGCTGTCCCTGTCACTGATAATGGTCTTGGGAAGACCATGTAACCTGAAGATCTCTCTGAAGAACAGCTTTGCCACCTGTGCTGCTGTATAGTGTGCGGATATGGCGAAAAAGCGTGCATACTTCGTCAACCGATCAATGATGACGAATATACAGTCCTTGCCCTGCACCATGGGCAACCCTGTGATGAAGTCCATCGAAATGCTCTCCCATTTCCCCTCCGGAATGGGAAGAGGCTGCAACAAACCTGCTGGATGGCTCATCTCTCCCTTGTTTCGCTGGCAAACCTCGCACTCCATGATGTGCTGGAGCACGTCCTCCTTGAGGCCCTTCCATGAGAACCTCTCTCTGATGGCCCTGTAGGTTTTGGTAAACCCCTGATGGCTGGACAATGGTGAATCATGTGATGCTTGAAGCATCTTCTTCTTGAGCTGGGAGCCTTCAGTTAAGAAGATCCTATCTCTGTAGTAGATGATCTCATCTATCACCCTGTATCTATCATCTGTCACCTGACCATCCAGAACCTCACAAGCAAACCTGTCCTTGGAGTACTCTACCAAAAGTCGAGCCCTCCAATCTGTATCCAAACTCATCAGAGACAACGTGGCTGGTCTACGTGAAAGTGCATCGGCTACCACGTTGTTCTTCCCCTTGACATACTCAATGTCAAAGTCATAAGCTTGGATCTTGCTGATCCACTTCTGCTGCCTCTCCTGTAGCTGCTTTTGCTCCAAAAAGAACTTGAGGTTGTTGTGATCAGTTCTCACCCTGAACCTGTTACCCACCAGGTACTGTCGGAATTTGGCCAATGCATGCATAATGGCCAGCATCTCCTTGTTGTATGTAGCATACAACTGCTCATGAGGAAGGAGCTTTCGGCTCTCATAGGCTATAGGGTGGCCTCCCTACATCAACACTGCACCGATTCCCTCTCCCGACGCATCACACTCCAAAACAAAAGGCTGTGTAAAATCCGGCAACGCAAGCACTGGGCAGCTGCTCATAACCTCCTTGAGTCTGTCAAAGGCCCGCTGCACTGTATCTGACCAACTGAATGCCCCCTTCTTCGTCAAATCTGTAAGGGGTGCAACAAGCTGAGAGAAACTCTTGATGAACTTCCTGTAATATGTGCAGATACCAACAAATCCTCGAAGTTCCGTCACGTTTCTCGGCTCTGGCCAATCTTTGATGGCCCTGATCTTCTCCTCGTGGATCCTCACTCCATCCACTCCTATGATGTGTCCCAAATACAACATCTCCGTCAACCCAAACTCACACTTGGAGAGCTTAACATAAAACTGTTGCTCCTCCAAGATATGCAGTACTGCCTCTACCTCTATGTGCTGGAGATGCTCCTCCCAAGTCCTGCTATATATCAGTATATCATTGAAAAAAACCAACACAAACTTCCTCAGATGACTGCGGAAGATATGGTTCATGCATGACTGGAAAGTAGCTGGTGCATTGGTTAGCCCAAAAGGCATAACCAAGAACTCAAAGTGGTTGTAATGGCACCTAAAAGCGGTCTTGGGAATGTCCTATTCCCTCATGCGAATCTGGTGGTACCTGGATCTCAAATCAATCTTTTTGAGAAGAATTGTGCTCCTCTCAACTCATCCATCAGCTCATCAATCCGCAGTATAGGGTACCTGTTCTTCATGGTCTTTTTATTCAGGGCCCTGTAATCAATGCACATTCTCAATGTGCCGTCTTTCTTCTTCACCAACACCATCGAAGAAGCAAAAGGACTGGTGCTAGGCCGAATATGTCCAAGAGCCAGCAACTCCTGGATGGCTCGCTCAATCTCATCTCGATAGGCCTTGGGGTGCCTATAGGGTGTGGTAATAACGGCCTAGATGCCCTGCTCTAGATCAATAGTGTGCTCAAACCCTCGATCAAGTGGCTGTCTTGGCGGTATCTCCCCAAACACCGTGTCATACCTGTCAAGGATGGCCTGTATATCAGGATGAACTATCTGCTCGGTAGTCCTTGCCTCTGATGCCCACAACTCTACTGCCCACTCTATGTCTCCCTTCTGGAAGTCTGCCTCCATCCGGTGAGCTGAAACAGTCTGGGGTGGGTAAGTGTGCATCCCACGTATCTTCTCATGCTTCCCGATCTTCTTATCATCCCACTCCATCTCCAAGGCCTCCCAATCTGTGGTGACCTTCCCTAGAGTAATCAACCACTGTACACCCAATACCACATTGGTATCTAGTATGTTGACCACGAAAAAGTGGTCGGTCACTATGTAGGTACCCATCGTCACAACCAGCTCTGGAACATATTTGGCACACTGCATCGTTTGATCTCCTGGGACCAACACTGAAAATCCATCGAAGCTCTCTGTTGGTATGCCTCTCCGCTCAACCATCTGTGCATCGATGAAGTTGTGGGTTGCCCCACTGTCTACCAAAACTGAAACTCGTTGCCCACGTACTGTCCCTCGGACACGCAGCGTCAAATATTTGGGTACTCCCCGTAGTGCTGCAAGGGTCCCCCCTGTGGGTGCAAAAGCTACACCTCCTGCTCCTGGAGGTGGAGGTGGCAAATGGTGCTGCGCTGCCTGATGGTCTCCTACCTCCCCATCCTCATACTCATCCTCTTCCCTGCTGCTCTCGGAGAAGACCTCAATAGTGCTTTGCCAGCAGCACATCTGTGTCCCGGCGCCCACGGCTCCTGATAGGCAAAACACAACCTCTTCTTCTTCAACTCCCTCCTGGCATTCTCATCTAGCTGTCCCCTACCCGGATTCCCCTTAGGAGGCGGAATCCTCACATCCTTCCCCTTTGGCTGAAAACCCTGTCTCTGGGGGTAAGGTGTCCTGGTCCGGGGTAAAGCATCCTGCAAATCTGGGGTCCTGCCAACTGCGTCCTGGAGTGTGGCTAGTATGGTGGATCTAACCGAACCTCGAAGTGGCTCTGCTAACCCCTTAATGAACATGTATATCATCTGTGCCGCGGATAGATCGGGCAACATCACTGAAAGCCTCAAGAAATCTGCAATATATGTCTCCGGGCTCCCAGTCTGTTTGAGCCTCGTCAGCTCAACAAAGTGCTCTTCCGGATCCCTCCGGTCAAACCTCTCTATCAGTCTTCGGGTGAACTCGACATATGTGGTCATTGTCGAGTGCCCAAGTGTCACCATCCCATGGAACCACCAATCCTGGGCCTCTCCATCCAAATGCAGCGTAGCCACCTTGATGGCCTCTGTCTCTGCCATCTGGTTGAGCTGGAAATATATGTCCAGCTTCTCCACCCAAGACTTTGCCGAACTGTTTGATGAACCATCAAACGTAGGCAAATGGAATCGCCTCGCTGTACGCTGGGTGTCTCCATCATGATAATGCTGGTGCCCTCTGTGATGGTCGCAGGGTCTGCTGTCCCGCTGGAGCTGTACAAAGTCTCTGAATGAAAGTGCGTCCCTAAACTCCTGCCCATATGCCTGGTACTCAGCAAAATAATCACCCATGTGGCCAGGCTCCGGCTCCTACTGTGCTCCTGTCCCTGTGTCTGCTCCCAGAAAAGTGGGCATATTGGAACGTGTGGGTGCATGTGATGCCTGGTGCGGAGTGGCATCCCGCTCCTGCAAATGGTGGGATGTGCCTGACCCCTCACCCACATGGAATCCCCTTGGGGTTTCACGCTGTCTAGCCTCCACAACAGTGAATCTCTGACCTATCACCTCGATTTGCCTCGCCAGATCCTGCACTGATTTGATGAGTGCTTCCCCAAACTATTTTGCATCGCTATCATCTGCCATTGGCTCTCCCTGCTCTGTGTCTACCACAGGCCTCTCGTGTTCTACGTCTATCACAGGGTCCTCCTGTTTTGCGTCCACCACACGAACGCAGTCACCCTCTCCGTAGGTGTTCTCCAACCTACGCTCAATATCTATGTACTTCCTACCTCTGTAGCAGATGTATGGTTTCTCCCCCGATGTCATAGACAACTAGCTCCACAGGTTGAGCCAGATCTATGCTCTGATACCACTGTAATATCCCCTTTCAGGGATATCTCTAAAACACAAGCAAACTCCAACCAGAGATGGACTGGGAGGGCATTTACTAGATATTTCACCTCTAAAAAGAGGGTGAGATTTAGAGGCTATCTGTCTAAGAGTATGGGGAAAACACACCAAGTGGTATAGTAACTGGAATGCTCGAGGAGAAGAAAAATAATAGTAGTGCAAGCATACAATAGTATATATATATAGAACATGTAACAGATACTCAAGAAATGCAGAGAGAATGCTAAGCCATTTTATTATGCTGAGAAATATAAGCGAGTTCAATAGGTGATCAGAGTGATGGCACCTAGACTTGCACAAGGCAAGTGAAGAAATACTCTCAGAATACTGATGGAATGGCTGCTCTTTGATTTGCGTCCAAGCTGCTGGAAAACTGTCGTGTAGCTGCTACTGCTGGAACAAAATGAGTGTTTGGGGCTGCTCCCCTACTTAGAATAAGCTGAAACTCTGGAATCAACCTCTACTCACCAAACGCAGAAAAGCCCAGAGAGCGTTTCTGGAATGGACAACCTCTGAAAATCACCCCCTTGAGGATCTACGCTATCCCCCAAGGCTCTGCGCTGACACTGAAGGGAATCCACCAAAATACTGCCTCAAACTCTACCAAAATCCTCCAATAGGCAAGGGCTGGCCCCTTGCTCAATCTCAAAGCTCGAAACCTCCAAAGAAACCCAATCCAGAGCTCCCAAGAAATGTACTGCGTCCTCCCTCTCAAGACTGCGCAGTCTATGAATGCACTGCTCCTCCACAAAAGCCAAACACCAATCCACCTGCAAAATACTGATGAGACTACCTCACCCGAGCAGGCACTCGAAGTCCCCTGGGGCTGAGGGTGAGATCTCCGAACGGAGACACTTGGTGCACTAAACAGTGCTGCAGACTAGCTAAACAACCAGCGTGCTCAAGAAGTCGAAATGACCAACACAATATCATAAACATCGAATGACCAAAATGAGGAAGCTCTCCTCTCTTTATAGCATTGGCCTCTCTCAAACCCTAAGGCCCACCTCCTCCAACGTAGCCTCCCTTTGCCACGTGCTCAACTCAACCTGCGTAGTCCCTCCTTGTGGTCTACATGGGTCCCCTCTCTACGTGGTCTCTTGGCCCCCTTGGCTCACTTAAGTTACAACATTGTGTCTACTAGGGAGTGCAATTTATTTTTAGAGTGAGTTATGTCCCCCCTCTACTCACTTTTATTTATAATTTAGCTACGTAAGGAAAAATTGACCAAAATCGATATTTCCAATTAGCCATTGCTAATTGGGAATATTACACCAGATCCAGAAGACAAGTCTTCTGGCCCCCGTGCCCAAAACTCTAATAACAATCGAGATTACTCCATGACTCTGTTAGAACTCTTGAACTCACTGCTCATGTATCATGCAGTTAAAACTCCTCTGACAACATCCAGGTCAGTTTACCCATGCACTACCCATGGCCATCAAGTTTACCCCTCTTCTCCTTTTATACACAAACTCCATTCCTGATATATATTAGAATATGATCTTTTAATAAATATCTTTGATTTCTAAAATATCTTAAAAATATTATATTTTGATAAATATCTTAGATTTATTAAAATATTATTATTAAATATCTTGGTTTTATTAAAATACTATTATTTAATAAATATCTTAGATTTATTAAAATATTATTATTTATTAAATATCTTGGATTTATTAAAATATCATCATTTATTTTCATAAGTCAATGCTTTTAATTTTCTTTGAACAAAGTATTAGTTTATATTATGATAATGGTAGATATAGCTAATACATTCATTATATTATGGTGAGTTAGGGAGTTACTCAATACTTCAATAATTCACTCCTTACTCTACACCGAGTTTCTTTTCATAATTGCTTACTGCATGTACTAGTGCCGTACACGTGATACATGCATATGTAGCTATCATATGCAGGTCTCATATGAATGCTAATATTTCTATGTTCCATATAATTCGAGTTGGGTCGTAAGATATTTATTAAAATATAATATTTATAAGATATTTTATAAATCTAAGATATTTATTAAAGTATAATTTTTTTAAGATATTTCAGAAATCAAAGATATTTATTAAAAGATCATATTCTAATAAATATCAGGAATGGAGTTTGTGTATAAAAGGAGAAGAGGGGTGAACTTGATGGGCATGGGTAGTGAATGGGTAAACTGAACCGGATGCTGTCAGAGGAGTTCTAACTGCGTGATACATGAGCAGTGAGTTCTAGAGTTCTAACGGAGTCATGGAGTGATCTTGATTGTTATTGGAGTTTTGGGCACGGGGGCCAGAAGACTTGTCTTTTGGATCTGGGGACCGGAGAGGTTGACCTTAGATAGGTTGGGAGGAAAACGACGGTTTGGTAACGAGAGTTGGAGCCATGACAAATCAGGAATACCTTCAAACACGGTTCCAAGTAAGTATTAATTAGTCGATTGATATATATTTTGTTTCAGAAATCCCACTCTAAATTTGGTAGTATGAATTTTGTGAATGTTTATTAATTTTGAAAATTGAGGGCATTACACTTGTGAATCTTGTTAATGATGGTTAATTCAACAAGTTAAGGTCCTTACACATGGTATCATACCATGTGTAAGAACCTAAAACTTTAACTTTAAAAATTCAAACATCATTCATAAAATGCATAAGTGTAAAGCCCTTAATTTTCAAAATTTACAATCTTTCACAAAATTCATACTACCGAACTCAGAGTGGGATTTTTGAAGCAAAATATATATATCAATTGACTAATTAGTACTTATCTAGAACCGTGTTTGGAGATGTTCCTGATCTACCATGGCTCCAACTCTCGTTACCAAACCGTCGTTTTCCTCCCAGCCTATCTGAGGTCAACCTCTCCGGTCCCCAGATCCAGAAGATAAGTCTTCTGGCCCCTGTGCCCAAAACTCCAATAACAATCGAGAACATTCCATAATTCTGTTAGAACTCTCGAACTCACTGCTCGTGAATCACGCAGTTAGAACACCTCTGACAACATCCGGGCTAGTTTACCCATTCACTACCCATGCCCATCAAGTTTACCCCTCTTCTCCTTTTATTCACAAACTCCATTCTTGATATTTATTAGAATATGATCTTTTAATAAATATCTTTGAAAAATATCTTAAAAATATTATATTTTAATAAATATCTTAAATTTATTAAAATATTATTATTTAATAAATATCTTGGTTTTATTAAAATATTATTATTTAATAAATATCTTAGATTTATTAAAATATTATTTTTTATTAAATATCTTGGATTTATTAAAATATCATCATTTATTTGCATAAGTCAATGCTTTTAATTTTCTTTGAACAAAGTATTAGTTTATATTATGATAATGGTAAATATAACTAATACATTTATTATATTATGGTGAGTTAGGGAGTTACTCAATACTTCAATAATTCACTCCTTACTCTACATCGAGTTTCTTTTCATAATTGCTTAGTGCATGTACTAGTGCCGTATACGTGATACTTGCATATGTAGCTATCATATGCAAATCTCATATGCATGCTAATATTTCTATGTTCCATAATTTGAGTTGAGTCGTTACAGTTATACTTCTCCTACTTAAGCAATTTATTAATGATGAAATCTTCATATTAACATCGAAGTAAACACATAATGGACTTTCACCGATTCAGATCTAAAATAGAAAAGTACATGCACAATAGACAAAGTGACACAAGATTTTTTGGACAATAGTCCCCGGAAAAACACAATGTGGGAAAACCGATTTTATGGCTGCTCGAAGGTGTGTATTATTAAGTAGTTTTCTGAATACAGCAAATCTGGGCACCCCACTGGTTAACCCGACAGAGAAAAATATAGATTTGCAGCTAACTTGCTGTTTTGAAGCCAAAGCGTTGACTAATCCACACCCTCAAACGGGATTTACAAGACTTAGCCAGATCTTGGCCCTAGAAACCCCAGCGCTGCACCCGCGTCAGCCTCTGCGTTGGCTTGGAGAGGGCCGTGTAACCCTAGAATGGGTGATGCAGACCCTACGCTGCCCCTGAGTGGCTCTGCGTAACCCAAATGGGTCCCTGGCTGACCAGCGCTGCCCCAGAAGGGACTGCATAGCTGAAGTTGCGTCTGCGTTGCGTAATTGCTGCCCTCTCTTTTGCTGCTGCCTCTTTGCGCTGCCTCTAGAAGCTGCTCTCCCTCTTGCTGATTCTAGGCATTGGGATCAGATCATCCCCTTTGTGTAAATTACCCCTCTCTGCAGCTGAAACACTTCTGGAAATTCTTAGCAAACCACGCCCTAGAATTCCAGCTTAGCTTTAGTGTTGTGCCTCTGTGTGTCTTCTCCAAATGACTCCAAGCCTTTCCTTTATACTTTTCTCGTTGGGAAACCAACGACCATGATCAGATCTTGAATCAATGGCTAAGATTAAAATAAAGCTTGATCCGTGTGACTTAAGACAATTTCATCACATTTTTTATTTAATTACCTTTAATAATTTAATTTCCTGTTTGACTTAGGGTCCATAATTAAAATTATTAATTATTTAATTATCTCCCAAACCGGATGTAATTTCCCAAATCTCTTTCTGGGTATTGGAGATCTCATATACTCTAGTCCCTCCACAAATTTTGGGAGCTAGAGCACATCTGATGCTACCCCATCACTCAAGAAAACTCAACATTCTTCCCTTGCTGCTGCCTCTGTACCATTGATGCGAGAGCTGCATCTTCCTCCTCTTTCTTGATTTTGGCTCCTTCGTTACCGCTGCCCCTCTTGGTTATTCTTCTGATTTCTTCCTGATGGAGGATGGACCACATGTCCTCCCAGTTTGGAAGTTGTGCTCTACCCAAAATACTTTGGACAAAGGTCTCCCAATCATCGGTGACTGCATTAAGGGCAATCCTCACCATGAGACCGTCATCAGGGGTTGCCCCCATTGCAACCAGGTGATCTCGAATAGCCTTCAATCTTAAGAGGAAAGGATCGATCTTCTCTCCCTTGTGTATTTGAAACTGTCGCATCTGATTCTTTGGAAGCATCTTCCTCTGGATGGAGCTACCTTGATACAATGTTTCTAGTGGATGCCACATGTCATTTGTCGTCTTCTTCTCGGCAATATGTGGGACCACATGATCCTTCACCCCATCCATGATCAAGCGCTTAGCCCACGCTTGATTTTCCTCATACTTCTTTAGAGGATCAACATCGATCGAAACGACCACAACCTTCTCGGCATGGTCTCTGATATGATACTTGTCAAGGATTGACAGGATCTTGGCTTTCTAGATGACAAATTTAGACACATCGTCCAACCTGTCCTGATCTCTCAGTCCGTGCGAGGCCATCTTTGCTCAAAAATGTCGAAGTGGAAAGCCCTTCTCCCTTCTCTTGCTGCTACTCTCAACAAGAGACTGGATCTTGGTTACTTGGCGATAGAAACCCTCTAGAGACTACGCTGCCTCTGACTAGTGATTTCCCTTCGGGAAATGCTCCACCAACTCTGTCAAATCAACCCTCTATGATCACTTCACTGATCAAATCTCAGATTTCTTAGCTAGAAAATCTGCTGAGGAACTGTTTCCCCTTTGTCAACCTCGCTAGACATTGTTCTGCACCAGTAGAATTAATGCCCTACCAACAACTTTGAAGATCAAACTGCACTTCCAGCACTGGCAACTAGCACAACGTCATTGCCTTTCGGAGTGTGTCACCCTCTTGGGCCTGCGTCAGCTCTGCGTGAGCTTGAGAGGCTCTGCGTTACCCTTCTGGGCCTACATCAGCCTCTGCGTCACCCCTGCAGGGTCTACGTTGTCCCTATGGTGTTGAGCTGCCTGTTTCTGGATCTTTGTAGCTTCAGCCGCCTTCCTGCGGCAAAATACTTCGTCGCTTCGCTGATAGGTTTAGCTCCCCCTGATTTGCAATTGCTTTGATACCATGTGAAAAATTCTGAAACTACTTAACAAAAATTTCTACGGCAGAAATCTGGTGTACTTCTCCTACTTTTGTTCATAATTATACAAGTTATTTTCAGAAATATTCAAAAAATAGCGAAGTAAACACACTGCAGATCTACACATACATACAGGTCAAGTACTGAAGAATAAAGCACACATGACAAAGGACACAATATTTTTTGGACAATGTCTCGGAAAAACCCAATCCGGGAAAACCAGTGCAGAAACTCTTAGAGTGTTTTATTATTATGCAGAATGGCTGAATATGATCAAGGGCACCAGTAGTGGTTTGCCTAACAGAGAAATCACGACAGATGTACCTGTATCACTCGGAGACAGAAAATATGGCTAATTCCGCCGAAGATGAAGAAACCCAACGGTGCCTATGCAGTTACTGCATCACCCTTCAGTGTGGCTGCTTCATGTGAAAATTTCTGAATATTACTTATGCATAAACCCGACTGTTAAATTTGGTTGTACTTCTCAGTTAACAGTTCTTCACCGATTACCACGTCGAAGTAAACACTTAACAGTTCTTCACCGATTAACACATAGGACACCTTTATTTTGGACTAAGTCCTCGGAAAAACCCAATGCGGGAAAACTAGTGTAGCAGGTCTAAGGGTTTGTATTATTAAGCAGTAGCAATTTATGAATACATTGTTGAATACCTCAAGGGTTATTCAGTTACATAGAGAGAAATACTGGTAGGAAGAATGTGAGTTTTAACTCACTCAATCACTGGAAAATCCGTCTGATCCGGTCACTGGATGAGGTGTCCCTGGCAGGCTCTGCATTGCCACTGTGCAGTCCCTGCGCAGTCCTTGCGTCACCCTCTCTGGGCACTGCGTCACCCCAACTATGGATCGATCTAACTCCCAGAATCTCAGATCTCAGCCTCCCGGTCTCACACCCCAACTCTCGGTTTGTGGAATTGATCCGACAATAAAATCTCGGAAACCCTCTTAGCCTCTGCGCAACCTCTGCGTAGCCCTGTGTGGCTCTGCACGGGCTATGTTGGACGTCTCCCTGCTGATGATTTTCGGTTATATTCCCAATTAGCAGCAACTAATTGGTAATATTAATTTTTGGCCATTTTACTATATAAAGTTAAAGTTAGTAAATAAAGTGGGTTAGGAAAACACTCAACTCATGCTTAGGGAAATAAAACACTTCCTAAAAGTCACTTGAGCACCTTTACTTAACATTGTGGGGCCCAAGGGGTCGAAGTTACTGTGTGGGATTAGTGGTAGCGTGGGTCCTAGGCAACGCAGAGGTGGATGGATAGCGTGGCTAAGAGGGACAGCGCAGAGGTGGATGGATAACGTGGCCAAGAGGGACAACATAGTTTTGGTGGGGCTTAGGGGAGAGAAAGGCACTCCAAGCATAAAGAGGGAGAGAGGCCCTTCATTTGCTCATTCTATTATGCATCTTTGTTTTGTCTATTGATATTGAGCATGCTTTTGCTGTTGAGCAAAGTCTGCAAGTGTTGTTTAGCACATAGGGTGTCTTCGAGCAGAGATCCCAACCTCAGCCCCGCGGGACTTCAAGTGCCTACTCGGGTGAGGAGTTCTATCGTTGGATTATCAGGTTGGAGCTATAGCATCTACAACAGGGATTACGCACTTGCTTGGGCAACACAGTCTTGAGGGGAGACCACGCAGTTCTTGGAGGAGGTAGTGCCAGGAGCTGAGATTTATCAGGGGATTAAGCCCGGAATAGTGAGGAGGGGTCAGCCCTTAGCTATTCCATCATTTTGTTAGAGGAGGAGGCCACGTTTGCAGAGACATCTTCAGGGCCAGCATATTCCACCGGGGCAGTGTGATTTCTCTAGGGAGGTGATTTTTTGGGGTCATCCATTCCGGAAACCCTTTGTGGGCTTTTCTGGGTATTGAGTGAGGAGCTCATTCCCAAAGTCCCATATTTTTCTAAGCAGGGGAACAACCCCAAAGAGTTAGCTTATTCCAGTAGCAGCAGTAGTCCGACAACAACAGCAGCAGCAACAGTTTGGAGATAACGCAGTCATTGCTAGAGCAGCCATTCCTGGAGTATTTTTGAGAGTATCTCTAGCTTGCCTTGTGCAAGCCAAGGTGCCATCATTCTGATCACCTTTGTACTCATTTCATTTTCAGCTATATAATAAAATGGCGCAGCGTTTTCCATGTTTTGCATTCTATGTATGATGTCTCTCTATTTGTTGTAGTTTCATGTTTATGTTGCTTTATATTGTTGTTTATTTCTACTTGGAATATTACAGTGGTATCAGAGCTCGTAGACTTGGCTCAGCCTGTGGAGCAGATTGTCTATGACACCCGCAGGAACACTATACATCACTTACCAGGAAGGAGGTATAAGGACCAAGAGAAGCAGCTTGAGGCCACTTTTGGAGAAGGTGACTGCATTTCGGTAGTGGATACAGAAGAGGAAGAACCCATGGTAGAGCAGAAAGATGAAGGGAAGGAGTTCGGGGAACTTCTCCAAAAGTTTGTGCAGGAGTTGTCAAGAAGGATAAAGGAGATGGGACAGAAGTTCAATGTAGACCAGAGACAGTGTGAAACCCCAAGGGGTTTCTACACTGGAGAAGGGTCTGGTACATCCCATCACTTGCAGGAACACCTCACAACGTAGCAGATGGCATCACTGACTCCCCCATGTTCCACAATGCCCACATTTCTAGCTACAGGCACGGGGGCAGGTGCACCTCAGGAACCGGAGTCGGTTCACATGGGGGATTATTTTGCGGAGTATCATTCCTACGACAAGAGTTTGGTGACTCTCTCACTTTCCATGACTTTGTGCAGCTCAAGAAGGACAACAGACCACACAACCAGAACAGAGGGGCCAAATACACACAGGATGGGGATTTAGAGCGTATAGTGGGCATATTTTACCTGCCGACATTTGATGGATCCTCCAAGTGTTCGGTAAAGGCTTGGGTGGAGAAGTTGGATATCTACTTCCAGCTCAATTAGATGGCAGAGACAAAGGCCATCAAGGTGGCAGTGCTGCACCTAGAGGGTGAGGCCCATGATTGGTGGTTCCATGGGATGGTCACGCTAGGGCACTCAGGGGTGACAGCCTATGATGAGTTTACACGGAGGCTGATAGAGTGGTTTGATCGAAGGGATCTAGAGGAGCACTTTGTTGAGCTGAATAAACTCAAGCAGATCAAGAATTCAGACACATACATTTCTGAGTTTTTGAGACTCTCTGTGATGGTGTCTGACTTGTCTTCAGCCAGGATGATCTACATGTTCATCGATGGATTGGCAGAGCTTCTTCGGGGGTTATTTAGATCGACGAGGCCGGCTAGACTTCATGACACAGTTGGGAGGACTCGGGATTTGCAGGATGCCCTACCTAGGACTAGAGCTCCTTTCCCCCAGAGACCGACATTTCAGCCGAAGGGGAAGGACAAGAGGGTTCCGCCTCCAAAGGGGAACCAGAGTCGAGGGCCTTTGGATGATGAGACCAGGAGAGATTTGAGGCGGAAGAAGCTATGCTTCACATGCCAGGAGCCATGGGCACCAGGACATCGATGTGCCGCGGGAAAGGAACACTATATCGAGGTTTTCTCTGCCAGTGACGGAGAAGAGGATGAGTATGAGGAGATGGAGGCAGGACGCAACAGTGCGGTACAGAGAGGAGATCACCCGCCACCTCCACCACCAGGAGTGGGAGGTATAGCGTTTGCACCTACCGGGGGAGTCCTTGCTTCTTTGCGAGGGGTTCCCAAATACTTGACACTGCATGTCCAAGGTACAGTGTAGGGATAGCATGTTTCGGTATTAGTGGACAGTGGGGTTACCTGCAATTTTATTGATGCACAATTGGTAGAGTGGAGGAGCATACCAATGGAGAGCTTTGATGGGTTTTCAGTACTGGTTCCAGGTGCTAGAACCATGCAGTGTGCCAGGTACGTGCCAGCCTTGGCAGTGACTATGGGGTCTTACACCCTGACCAATCATTTCTTTGTGGTGGACATTTCGGACACCAACGTGGTACTGGGAGTGCAGTGGTTGATCACGCTGGGGAAGGTCACCACAGATTGGGAGACCTTGGAGATCGAGTGGACGGACAAGAAGACCGGGAAGCACGAGATGATTCGGGGCATGCACACTTATCCGCCACAGATAGTTTCAGCACACCGGATGGAGGCAGACTTCGGGAAGGGAGATATAGAGTGGGCAGTGGAGTTGCGTGTCTCGGAGGCAGGGTCTACAGGGCAGGCTGTACACCCAGATGTTCAGTCTATCTTAGACAGATATGCCATGGTTTTTGAGGATATACCACTAGGGCAGCTGCCATATCGGAGTTTTGAGCACACCATTGAGCTGGAGCAGGGCATCCAGGCGGTGATCACTACACCTTATAGGCATCCAGCATAAGAGTGAAAATCATGACTGATAAAATCGCCGAGGGGAAAAAATCGGAAAAAATCGTAAAAATCGGGAAAAAATCGTAAAAATCGGGAAAAAATCGTAAAAATCGGGAAAAAATCGGCACATACAAAAATATTCATTTTTTTTCAATTTTTTTAATATCTAAAGCATCTACAGCATAAAATAAATGCATCGACACATAAATATGAAAAAAAAACTAATATATAAGATGTGTAATATCATGTCTAGTGCTACATCACACATAAAACTGAATCCTGTCCTGAATACTAAGTCCCGAGTCTCAAGAGTCAACTCAGCCTCAAAATATCAACAAAAAATATAATAATGTATCTCATATGATGAGTCATAATGTCATATACAAAGGAATGTCAATGCACCATATAACCTATGGCCCTATACTATTGATTTCCTCTGCCCCTCTTGCGAGAAAATACAACAGCTTTGCCTTTCTCTCTAGATGAAGAAGCTGGCGGGACTGGCAATGGGCTCTGTCGTGCTCTAGAAGAAAAAAATGAAGCACCAGAACCGGAACGGGAACCTGAACCACTAGGAGCTAAAGGAGGCAGACCACATCCTCTACCGGTAGTAGTGGTAGGTGGTGTCACCTCCTCCTCCTGCTCCTCCTCCTCCTCCTGCCGCTGCTGCTCCTCCTCGTCCTCCTCCGAGTCCTCCCCCTCCACTACCTCCTGCTCTATCCAATCAGGGGCTGACTCCATGACAGGCCTCTCAGCCTCAACCCTCCATTCAGCAGTGGTGTCAATCGCATCTAAAGAAATGGCCTCCATATCAGGGGTCCTCTCAAGTTGTCTCACCCACAATCTAAGATTGTAGTAGACGTAAACCATGTCATTGAGCCGCTGACCCTCCAACCTGTACAAGGGTCATAAATTAATTAATTAAATATTTTAAAAAAAATATTTAATGAATTCAAAAAATCAGTTCGAAATTTGAATATTTTAAGTGTTTTACCTATTGCGCCTTTTGGTGTGTATTTTTTCAAATACACTCCAGTTGCGCTCGCATCCTGAAGCGCTACATGTTTGGCTGAGTATTCTAATGGCAAGTTTTTGGAGTTTTGGTAATCCGCCACCGTAGCTCCTCCACCATGCATCTACAAGTTACAAGTTACAACAAATAAGATAAACTTATAATTTATAAAGTTACAAACATAAGAAAATTTTTAAAATAATGAAAATCTTACCTGGCATTTTAGTAGTCCTATCCTGGACAGCCATGTCGAAGCTCAAGGTGCCACCTGCCATTCTGTATACCTCCATCTCTTTGGATATCTCGCACGTTCTGATGGATTTGGCACCATCTTCTGAACACAAGTGAAAAAGCCATCCATGACCTCAGCATCAAATAGAAAACCACATGAATAAGCAAATGCGGGGTTCAGGAAGAGCCCTGCAACATGAATGGGACGATGGAGTGTGTTGTTCCATCGATCATCAATCACTTCCCATAAAAGAAGTTGTCTTTGAAACCCCTCATCACCCTTATCATCATAATAGCTACGAACAACTTCTTTGGCCCTATCCATGGCCTCATACAAGTAGCCCATTGCGGGCTTGTCTCCATCCACCAATCTAAGAACCTTTACCAAAGGTTCAGTAGTGCTGCACACCTCTTCCACTCCAACCCAGAAACTTTCCCGATATGACACCAACCTGCAGATGGCCTCTCCCTCTGATTTGGGGCTGATAGTCAAAGCACACCACTCATCTGAAGCAAACATTCTCTTCAAATCCCACTTAGAATTCAAGATGGATTGAAGAGATATGAAACTAGTGGCGAAACGTGTAATAGCAGGCCGCACCAACTCCTTCTTGTTGGTGAATGTCCTCATCAAACTAAGCACAGATGCATGATTATATATAAATTTTGTGATGCTCTTTGATGATTCTACAATATCTTTGACAAAATCAATCTTTCTGATGTCCTCCAACATCAAATCAAGACAATGTGCAGCGCAAGGTGTCCAAAATATGCTCGGATACCTCTCCATAAGCATCTTGCCAGCAGAAACATAGTTTGCAGCGTTGTCCGTTATGATTTGGACAACATTTTGGGGCCCAACCTCCATAATGAACACATCTAATAAATCACATAATAATCTTGCATCTTTGACATGTGCAGATGCATCAACAGATTTTATAAACATTGTCCCCTTGGGACCACTGACATCACAGTGCATCCTGTGACTTCCCATGATGCCCTTAACTCTTCCAATCTCTTGGTGCAGTCAGCTTTCTCATTTTGCAGAATGCGCCCTTTAAGGTCATGATATGTAGGGGCTTTGTATCCTGGGCCAACAACAACGATTGCATCAATCGTAGCCTGATAAAATGGATTGTTCCTGGCAACATTGAAAGGAATATCACTCCAAAGAAACAGTTTGCCCAACAACTTATCAACTTCTTCCTTCTCCTTTCTTTTAATAAGGGAGGAGATAGATGGCTATGCCCCGGGAGTGGTTCTAGGAACAAAAAATGAGGAGGCAGCTACGGGGCTGCCTGTAGAAGAGGCTGATGCTGAAGAGCCACTACCACTCTCACGGTCAACACCAAACCCTGATATTTGACTTTTCAGAGCTGCTTTGCTGAGTTTAGTGGTTTCTATTTCTCCCAATGAGTTCATGGCTCTTTTGATTAGTGTTTCTGCAAGGGCCTACTTCATGCCCAGGAATTTGTGCCAGGTGGTATTTCAACCTGTATATCCCCCCTGTCATGTGTTGACCACATAATTTGCAAGTCAAGTTTGATCGGTCAAACCCCCCATCAGGTTCACCAAATTCCCATAAAGGATCTAATTTCCCTGGCATGTTGGAAACTTTGAACTTTGAATGTTGAAATTTGAACCTAGGGCACAAGAAAAATTGCAAGTTAAAAAATAAAATAAAAAAATTACAATTTTACATGCAACATTTTGATTTTTTTCACAAAAAAAAACCATCAACTCAATGCAAAAATAATGGGAAAAAATATATGTTGAAACACAAGCAAAAATAATGGGAAGAAACTAAGAGCACAAGAAGAAATATAAAAAACAAAATTTAACAAACAATTTTTTGCATTTTTGACCAAAATAAACCCTCTCCTCTCAATAAAACAAAAACAAAAAAAAAACATAACCAAATGCAATCACAAATGATGAAAAATACATGGGTAATAGAAACCCATAGAAGAACAAGAAAAAAACAAAAAAAAAGGGTCAAATTTGATGCCCATACCTTGAAAAACGTTTTGCCGAAGACACTTGGTCCAAATTCGATTTTTGTTCGCTTGGCTTGCAAGAAATTCTTCACTTTTGTCCAATCTTGGGCTTCTAAATCACGTATCTCCCTCCTTGGCTCTCCTCCTTCCCTCCTTGGCTCTCATAAGCAAGTCTGTCCAACTAAAAATGAAAAACAAAAAACCAAAAATCGCATTATAAACTCGCTGTTGGAGGCTGCCACGGCAAGCCTTCACTCATTTTTCTAGAAACGTTGGCCTTTTTCAAAAATCGTTGATGTACCATAAAATTTTACAACAAAAATTGCTAATATTTTTCAAAATTCATAAAATCACATTTTTTTCATCTTTGCAATAGAAACCCATGGAAGAACAAGAAAAAAACAAAAAAAATGGGTCAAATTTGATGCCCATACCTGGAAAAACGTTTTGCCGGAAACACTTGGTCCAAATTTGATTTTTGTTCGCTTAGATTGCAAGAAATTCTTCACTAGTCCAATCTTGGGTTTGTAAATCACCTCTCCTCCTTACTTCCTTCCTCCCTATTCTCATAAGGCCCTATTCTGAATTAAAACAAAACAAAAACGAAAACGTGGCCAGGAAACCCGCCGTTGAGGTCGCCACGATTTTCCTTCGACTCCATTTTTCAAAATCTTCGAGAAAACGTCACGATAAATCGGCAACAAAACTGCTAGATTTTTTCGGGGCAACGGCGGGTAAAATCTGATTTTGATCATCTTTAAGCCCTACCGGGATGAGATTGAGAGGGCCATTCATGAGCTCTTAGCAATGGGGCACATTCGTCCTAGCACTAGCCCATATGCTTCTTCTGTTGTACTGGTGAAGAAGATGGATGGCACATTGAAGATGTGCATTGACTATTGGGTTCTCAACAAAAAGACCATGAAGAACTGATACCCCATTCCACGGATTGATGAGTTGATGGAGGAGTGGAGGGGATCGAAGTTCTTTTCGAAGATTGATTTGAGGTTCGGGTACCACCAGATTCGCGTGAGGGACCAGGATGTTCCCAAGACCTCTTTCAGATGTCATTACGATCACTTCGAGTTCTTGGTGATGCCCTTTGGGCTAACCAATGCACCAGCCACCTTTCAATCCTGCATGAACCACATCTTCCGTGGTCAAGTGAGGAAGTTTGTGCTGGTATTCTTTGACGACATCTTTATATACATCCAGACATGGGAGGAGCACTGTGTTGCGCATATTGGAGGAGCAACGTTTCTATGCTAAGCTCTCCAAGTGCGAGTTTGGATTGACAGAGCTCTGTCTAGGGCATATCATTGGTGTGGATGGAGTGAGAGTCCACGAGGAGAAGATCAGGGCCATCCGGGATTGGCCAGAGCTGAAGAACGTGATAGAGCTTCAGGGGTTTGTAGGCATTTGCACCTACTACCTGAAGTTCGTCAAGGGATTCTCCCAACTTGCTGCACCCCTCCTAGATCTTACAAAGAAGGGGGCATTCAGTTGGACAGACACAGCGTAAAGGGCCTTTGACAGGCTCAAGGAGGTGATGAGCATTTGCCCAGTTCTTGTGTTGCCGGATTTCACGCGGCCTTTTGTCCTTGAGTGTGATGCATTAGGAGAGGGGGTAGGCGCAATTTTGATGCAGGGAGGCCACCCCATAGCTTTCAAGAGCAGAAAGCTATTGCTACATGAGAGGTTGTATCCCATATACGACAAGGAAATGTTGGCTATTATGCATGCACTGGCCAAGTTTCGACAGTACTTGGTGGGGAACAGATTCAGGGTGAGGACTGACCACAACAACCTTCGGTTCTTTTTAGAGCAGAAGCAGTTACAGGAGAGGCAGCAGAAGTGGGTTAGCAAGATCCAGGCATACGATTTTGACATCGAGTATGTCAAGGGGAAGAACAACGTGGTGGCCGATGCTCTCTCACGCATACCGACAACGTTGTCCTTGATGAGTTTAGACACGGATTGGAGGGCTTAGTTGCTGGTAGAGTACGCCAAAGACCGTTTTGCCTGTGAGATATTGGACGGAAAGGTCACAGATGACCGATACAGGGTGATGGATGAGGTGATATAATTCAGAGATCGGATCTTCTTGACTAGGGGTTCTCAGCTCAAGGAGAAGGTTCTGCATGCCTCACATAACTCACCATTATCAGGCCACCAAGGGTTCACCAAAACCTATAGGGCCATCAGAGAGAGGTTCTCTTGGAAGGGCCTCAAGGAGGATGTACTCCGGCATGTCAGGAAGTGCGAAGTATGTTAGCGTAACAAGGGGGAGATGAGCCATCCAGCAGGGTTACTACAACATCTTCCCATTCCAGACGGGAAATGAGAGAGATATCGATGGATTTATCACAGGGTTGCCCGCGGTGCATGGCAAGGACTGTATCTTTGCAGACGTTGATCGACTGACAAAGTACGCACACTTCTTTGCCATATCAGCACGATACACAGCAGCTCAGGTGGCAGAGTTGTTTTTCAAGGATGTTTTCAGGTTGCATGGTCTTCCAAAGACCATTGCCAGTGACCGGGACAGTCGTTTCATGGGCGGCTTTTGGCAGGAGCTCTTTCGGTTGGTGGGTACAGAGTTGACTCCGAGCACCAGTTACCACCCCCGGACGGATGGGTAAACGGAGATAGTGAACAAGTGGCTGGAGGACTACTTGCGAAGCTATGTGACAGGGCAGTAGAAGGCATGGTTACGATGGTTGCACTTGGGAGAGTACTGCTACAACACGACGTATCACATGTCCATTGGTATGTCTCCATTTTATGCTTTATATGGATACCATGCTTTGTCTTTTGCTGATGTGATGTTTGGTGCTAGTAAGGGCCCCAGGGCCAAAGACTGGATCCAAGAGAGCCAGGATACACTCTGGGCCCTCAAGGACAACTTAGCTACAACACAAAATTAGCAAAAACTGTATGCTGATAGAGGATGGTTTGAGACGCATTTTGAGGTAGGAGACTTGGTCTACCTACGGCTTCAACCATACCGGCAGTCCACACTGAAGCAGAAGGGGGCCGAGAAGCTCAAGCCCCGCTTATATGGACCCTATAGGGTGATATGCAGGATCAGGGAGGTTGCATATGAGTTGGAGTTGCCCACAGGTAGCAGGATCCATAACATCTTCCATGTATCTTGCCTGAAAAAGGCACTAGGACAACAGGTGACCGCAACAGAGGAGCTTCCACCCACAGAGGATGAGGGGCATTTGGTGCTATAGCCAGAGGCCATCGTAGATACCCGAGAGAGACAGCTGCGGAGCAGGATAGTCAGGGAGTATTTGGTAAGGTGGAGGAACTTACTGGATGAGGATGCCACCTGGGAGAGTGAGAAGATTTTGCAGCATCCATCATTGCAGTTGCTTGAGGACAAGCAACGTTTTGGCGGGGAGGACTGTAATATTCCCAATTAGCAGCAGCTAATTGGTAATATTAATTTTTGGCCATTTTACTTTATAAAGTTAAAGTTAGTAAATAAAGTGGGTTAGGAGAACACTCAACTCACACGTAGGGAAATAAAACACTTCCTAAAAGTCACTTGAGCATCTTTACTTAACATCGTGGGGTCCAAGGGGTCGAAGTGACTGTGTGGGATTAGCGGTAGCGTGGGCAGCGTGGGTCCTAGGCAGTGTAGAGGTGGATGGACAGCTTGGCCAGGAGGGACAACGCAGTTTTGGTGGGGCCTAGGGGAGAGAAAGGCACTCCAAGCATATAGTGGAGAGAAAGGCACTCCAAGCATAAAGAGGGAGAGAGGCCCTTCATTTGCTCATTTTATTATGCATCTTTGTTTTGTCTATTGACATTGAGCACGCTTTTGCTATTGAGCAAAGTCTGCAAGTGCTGTTTAGCACACCGGGTGTCTCCGAGTGGAGATCCTAAACTTAGCCCTGGGGGACTTCGAGTGCCTGCTCAGGTGAGGAGTTCTATCATTGGATTTTCAGGTTGGAGCTATAGCATCTACATCAGGGATTATGCACTTGCTTGGGCAGTGCAGTCTTGAGGAGAGACCACGCAATTCTTGGAGGAGGTAGTGCCGGGAGCTGAGATTTATTAGGGGATTCAGCCTGGAATAGTGAGGAGGGGTCAACCCTTAGCTATTCCATCATTTTGTTAGAGGAGGAGGCTACCATTTGCAGAGACATCTTCAGGGCCAGCGTATTCCACTGGGGCAGCGTGATTTCCCTAGGGAGGTGATTTTCCGGGGTCATCCATTTCGGAAACCCTTTCTGGGCTTTTCTGGGTATTGAGTGAGGAGCTCATTCCCAAAGTCCCATATTTTTCTGAATAGGGGAACAACCCCAAAGAGTCAGCTTATTCCGGTAGCAGCAATAGTCTGGTAGCATCAACAACAGCAGTTTGGAGATAACGCAGTCATTGCTAGAGCAACCATTCCAGGAGTATTTTTGAGAGTATCTCTAGCTTGCCTTGTGCAAGCCAAGGTGCCATCATTTTGATCACCTTTGTACTCATTTCACTTTCAGTTATATAATAAAATGGCGCAGCGTTCTACATGTTTTGCATTCTATGTATGATGTCTCTCTATTTGTTGTAGTTTCATGTTTATGTTGCTTTATATTGCTGTTTATTTCTACTTGTTATATTGCATTTTCCGACTGAGAAAATTCTCTCTGGATGCTACTTCTACCCCTCACTGTGCTGGAATCACTTAGATCTGATCATCGTCCGAGCACTGCTCCGTCAGAAGAATTCGATCACTTGATTCACTCGGCGTGTCTTTCCAAATGGCCTTCAAGCCTTCATTTATAGTCATCTCATTGAGACATCAACGATCAAGATTAGATCTCTAATCAATTGCTAAGATTATAACTTGACTTGACCTTTGCTTTTTCTAGATCATTCACAATTTGTGTTATTGATACCCTTTAATTATTTAAGTTCCCTAAGTTTAGACTTAGGGTCCCCATTAAAATAATTAATATTTACAGTAAAACATACTCCAAGTGGAATTTTCACAAATAGTTTTTGGGTTCTTTGGAATACCAGTGCCTAAGCCTCTCCACAAATTTGGAGACTTAGAGCACTTGTGATGCTACAAAAAATCAACACTCCCTCTTACTGAGGAAACTGCTCTAACAACATGCCTGCTGCATATTGCTCTGACCCTGAAGCATCGTCTGCACTGCTGAAGTCTGACAAGCTGTCCATTAGCCACTGTGTTGCTGCTACAACTGTATTGATGCCCGTGACACTGCCACTGCCACTGCTGCATCCATACTACAACTCCCTCTCAAATGTTGCATCTGCTATGCTGCTAGCACTGTGACTGCTAACACTGCAATTGCACTGCACTGCAACTCTGTTGCTGAGAGAAGCAACTGAAAATCACCCAAAAAACTGAACAAGTGTTCAGTGGATGTGCCTTGGTGTTGAAGGCTCTGTCTGTTGATAGCTACTGCGTTGTCCCTCTGAAGCACTGCGTTATTGCTTCTCTGCACTGCGTTGTTGCTGCTCTGCACTGTTGTTTACCGCGCTGCTGTTGCTCTGCACTGTTGAGAATTTGGTAGGGGAAAATTCTCTTCTTGATAATTACTTGTGAGCTTACTTCTTTTAGTTATGTCTTCTCTTCTTAGCTTATTAAGTCTTTCATCAAGTCAATTACCAAAAACACAAGAGACACAGATTTAGGCTTTTCAATCTAGGGCCAAAAGCTCTCCCTCTTGGAGAGGAAAACCCACAAGAAATTCTTCTTATAGACTTTCAGATGACAAGTACCATGACCATGACACAGACCCTTGACCCTTGTATGCCTCCAAGACCTTTTCACTGCTTCTTCATTGACTCCTTGAGTTGATCCTTCTTTCATGCACTGTCATGCACCGACCTGCACCTTTTTGCACCAATACTAGAGAGCTCAGTCGCTACTTGTATTCTTCCTTCTCCCACTATATGAGATCCTTTACTTATGATATCAGCAATGTGTCTTACCTTGAGCCTTTACTTTAGCCTTGCTGAATTTGCACACTTGTTTTGATTCCAATGAACAGTCCACCCTATACTATAATGATAACATTCCTTACTGAGCATATATCTTAACGTTGTCCTTTAACACAACCCTGTTCCAACACAGTCTTATTTCGCACTTCAATAAAGTTCCTTTCACACTTGAGTGCAGCCCAGACTTTGCACTTGTTGCAGATAAGTATGACCGCAGTGACCTTAGGCTTGACTGAAACTCTGTCTTCTAATGAAACCGTAGATATAATCTTTACTTCATACCTGCAACTCGCGCTTTACTTCAGACTTGTAACTCGCACTTTTCTTCATACTAGTAACTCGCACTAAATCTCAGAGCACTTGTTTGAATTTCTATGTCAAACTAAAAACCACAGGTTCCTTTAAATAGTTGATGATGTCTGTAAATAGGCCGACTTAATCACTGTTTTATAGCCTGACTTGAAGGTCACTTCAATGCTGATCTTGAGTCACTTTCTGAGCCATGACTTCAAGGCTTATGTGACAAGGTCTTTAGGCATACAATTGTGACTTTGACTCTTCATAATCATGACTCTTTAATTAGTACATTTATGATCAGAAGACAAATCTCTAGAAGATATCATGAAGAAATCTTTTGACCTATAATAAAACCTTCCTCATGAAACCCATGAAGCAAGTATACCAAAAATATATATTTATTATCTTTGTCTTCTTCAGTACGTAAATACATAATTACATAGTCAATATGAAGACCGATCCTAGTTACCCTTTCCAACACTCCCTCTTAACTAGGGAGGTATTCATAACGATACATGGTCACTTTCAATCTGAAGAATCTCATAAGAAGAATTGGATTGGTAATTGCATCTGTATAACATCATATCAACTAGCATTGTCCTAGTGCAAGGCCTTGACTAACAACCCCATATCTCAACAAGACAATGGGCTACAATGCTGGCGAGACACATGACTTATCGACACCATAGTCATTGTTTCTCCAAGGTACATACTCCACCCAAGTGTTCCCAGATTATGACCTTCTTGGACTATTCTTCTCTTGGGTAGCCAACACTCAAAGAATATTGGTCCCCGATTACTCTTATCTTGAATGCCCTATCTCATTCTCAATGAGTATCGAATGCCAGATGATTACCCAGTCCTCCATTCTGTCTTCCAGGTGAAAGACCAGAATGATGTGTCTATCCATTCTCTCCTCATTGCCTTCACTAAGACTTACGGTTGTTAGTCCTGGTCTAGTGGATGACACATGAACTAGAGAATCATATACGTCACTCCCTCTTAACTCAGGAAGGACATACTTCAAGTTTCTTCCAAGTAAGAAGCTTACAACCAGGCTCCCTCTTAACCAGGGACCTGTAGCAACAATGGTGAGACACCCAGGTGCTCATGAAGAATTCCTCCCCTCGATGTCATGGATTTTGATATTGAGGAATCTTCAACTTTTGGCTTCATAGGGCACATATCATCCATCACTTTCATCCATGAGTCATGTCATCTACCTGAAAGTGATTCATCAGTCCTTCTCATCTGGCCCACCTTTATGCCATGTTGCTATCCTCCGAACCATCTCCCAAGGATAGTACATCCTTTCACATGATTGGCAACCTTGCATAAACTTATCTAGATAAACATATACATAAGAACTTTTAAATCAAAAGTTACCTCAATGATGATCTTTCACCATGACATCTTCCTGTAGGCATCGACATCCTTTATTCAGATTGACACATCTCCGAAATATATGATCCTTTATTCAGATTGACACATCTCCGAAATATATGTATTGTCAAGGGTCTTCTTCTTTACCATACTTCCATTAGAGTCCATATATCTTCCTAGGAGATCTCCAAGTCACATCTTCTTGGCTTACAGATGATAACCGTCTCTTTACATGGTTGCACTTCATGATCTCTTCCATTCACACAGCTTCATCCTTAGGAACTTGCAGTGTCCAGTTCCTTGTTTGTATACAACCACCTCATATTCCATATGAGGACATATTTAATTTCATCTGTTAGTGGCAATATGTGCACCAGAAGAGATCCTCCTTCCATAGATCATACTTCTACAGATAGAAGTCCATCACCTACAACCATATGACATGACTTCACAACATCTAATGTCAGTATATAGATATATGTACCTCATCCTTTTCCTTTTGAGTCATCCTGCAACAATTTTACTAGAATGAAGAACTACATTCCCTTGACCTGCTTCATCAATTTGTCATCCTATCCTAATCCCAAAATTCTGTAACATAGAATTCTCGATGAAACCTTTTGCTTTCTTTCTAACCAGTGAATCCATAGAGAACTCCATTAGAAAATGTCAGCATCGGTTTCCATATTGATTATTGAATGATGAGCCTTGATCTTGATCACTGCCTTCCATCAATGTTGTTATCAGTGAGGTTTCGAGGAGCTACTTCTTCCAGTGCTCCTTCCATGCTTCAATGATGATGCTATTAATATACATTGCTTCCTATCATACTATTTTAGAACCAACAGAAATCTCTTAAAGAAGAAGATGATCTCAATCATAATAGAGATCTTTTGCTTCTTCTTTCTTAGATTTCTTTGCATTAGGTTCTTCCCTTTCATATGTGACATGGGCTTCTTCCTTTTTCCTCTTGTCCTTCCCAGATTTAGGACAATCCTTTTTATAGTGCCCAATTTCATTACATCCAAAGCATTGTACTTTATCCATATTTTTCCTTTTATTTTGAGGACCAAATTTACCTAATCTTTGTTTCTTCTTGGACATGGCTGCAAAGGCTTGATTCCCTTCACTTGATCCTGTATCAATTTTGGCTTTCAATTTTGTTTCCTCTATTTTACATAGAGACAGTAGATCGTGGAATGGTGTTGCTTCTTTCTTCCCATATAAGCTTGAAGTGAAGTTTCCCCACTCTTTCGGTAGAGCATTCAACACCGCTGCAGTCATCTCATTATGATACCTTACTTCTCCTAATTCCTGCAGTTGGTCTCTTATTTCAAAAATCCTCATAAAATATGAAGTGCTTCCTTCCTCTCTTGACAATTTCATTTTGTATAGTTCTTGTCTCGGAGAGATTGTTTCTCCTGTAGTACTCATAGAGAATAGCTCCACCAGTTTCTCATATATTTCTTTTGCAGTTTCCAGTTTTGATACATAGAGTATGAGAGAGTTCTTAATGGATTGTATGAGAATCTTTGGGATCTGATTTCTCCTTTCATGTACTTGGCATGAGCTGGAGCATCTTAATTTGAGGGTTGAACTGTGGATCCTTTGATGTAGCCCATAATTTCATCTACGGTTAGATTCAAATCTGTCCTCTTCTTCCATGCACTAAAGTTTGATGACCCAACCAATTTGTTGCTCTCTTTGCAATAAGTCATTTTGACAGATTTAGATGAGGTCATAGATACTTACATGAATAGGGTGACTTCCTCTTTCTAGCAGCTTCCTTGATGAGGATGAAGGTGAAGGTAGGAACTCCCTCTTAGATTGAATTCTCCAATGTAGATGTTGGATTCGTAATGATAAAGGATGTATTCAGAATGATGATGTCTTCGGATGGAGCTTGATGATGTGCCTTCCAACAATGTCTTCAATGTCATAAATCTTTGATGGCAAAGATTATTGATAACTGGATCCTTTGAATGATATAGAAGTTCTTCTTGAGATAACTTGAGAATCTTCCTTGCAAACTAATTTGACTTTTCAACACAATCTTTGACATGGACTATGATTCTTGCTTCCTTGAGTGTCTCTTTGCCAAGTAGCCCTTATCTTCAACGCCTTAGCTCTGATACCATGTTGAGAATTTGGTAGGGTAGTGATTAATCCAAATTCACTTCTTGATAATTACTTGTTACCTTTCTTCTTTTACTTATGTCTTCTCTTCTTAGCTTATTAAGTCATTCATCAAGTCAATTACCAAAAACACAAGAGACACAGATTTAGGCTTTACAAGCCAGGGTCAAAAGCTCTCCCTCTTGGAGAGGAAAACCCACAAGAAATTCTTCTTATAGACTTTCAGATGAAAAGTACCATGACCATGACACAAACCCTTGACCCTTTTATGCCTCGAAGACCTTGTCATTGCTTCTTCATTGACTCCTTGAGCTGATCCTTCTTTCCTGCACCGTCTTGCACCTTTCTGCACCAAGACTAGAGAGCTCGGTGTCTACTTGTATTCTTCCTTCTCTAGTTGTATGAGATCCTTTACTTGTGATATCAACAATGTGTCTTTCCTTGAGCCTTTACTTTAACCTTGCTGACTTTGCACACTTGTCTTGATTCCAATGAACAGTCCACCCTATACTATAATGATAACATTCCTCACTGAACTTATATCTTAACGCTGTCCTTTAACACAATGCTATTCCAACACAGTGTTATTTCGCACTTCAATACAGTTCCTTTCACACTTGAATGCAATCCAGACTTTGCACTCGTTGCAGATAAGTGTGACCACAATGACCTCAGGCTCGAGCAAAACTGTCTTCTAATGAAACTACAGATATAATCTTTACTTCAGACCTGCAACTCGTACTTTACTTCAGACCTGTAACTCGCACTTTACTTCAAACCTCTAACTCGCACTAAATCTCAGAGCACTTGTCTGAATTTCTGTGTCAAACTAAAAACCGCAGGTTCCTTTAAATAGTTGATCTTGTCTGTAATAAGCCGACTTCTCATATTGTTATGGAGCCGACTTGAAGGTCACTTCAACGTTGATCTTGAGTCAATTTCTGAGCCATGACTTCAAGGCTTATGTGACAAGGTCTTAAGGCATACAAGTGTGACTTTGACTCTTCATAAGCATGACTCTTTAATTAGTACATTTATGACTAAAAGACAAATCCCTAGAAGACATCAAAAAGAAATCTTTTGACCTATAATAAAACCTTGCTCATGAAACCCATGAAGCAGGCATACCAAAAATATATATTTATTATCTTTGTCTTCTTCATTACATAAATACATAAATACATAGTCAATATGAAGACCGATCCTAGTTACACTTTTCAACATGCACTACGTTGCTGCTGCTCTGCTCTGCGCTGCTACCTACTGCAACTGTCGCTCCATCACTCCTTGGCTTCGACTGAAAACTCCTCCAACCTGCTACTGTTGATCAAGGGCACCCGTAGCAAGGTTTTGATCCAAGAGGTGGGTTGCTCAAGGATCCTGCCCAACTGAAGTTCCAGGAGAACTACAATTCTATGTTGCCCCATCTCCCTCCTGGAGATGCGTGGGCACTCATGGCATACTCATTCTCTTCAATCTCATAGTTGGATGCTCCCTCCAACCTGTCTGGATCTAGAATCCCATGAGCTGCCATGGTTGTCAAGAATGTCGAATCTGCTCCTCTTCTTCCCACTCTGCGCAACACTAGACAGGCTTACACACTCCTTGTAGAGATCGTAGATCTGCTGTCGAGATCTTGTTGAGATTTTGGGGTGTTGGGGTAGGATCGGATGTGCTCTAGCTCCCAAAATTTGTGGAGGGACTAGAGTATATAAGATCTCCAAGACCCAGAAAGTGTTTTAAGAAAGTCCATCTGGTTTAAGTGATATTTAATTAATTAATCTTTTTAATTAAGGACCCTAAGTCTAACTAAGGAAAATTGAAAGATTAATGGTAATTAAATTAAACATGTGATGATAATTACTTAAGTAACACGGATTAAGCATCTTATAATCTTAGCCGTTGATTCAAGATTAGATCATGGCTGTTGATGTTTCAACGAGAAAAGTATAAGAAGAGGGCTTGGGGTCAGTTGGAGGACACACAGACTAGCAGAGCACTGAAGCTAAGCTAGAATTCTAGGGCGTGATTTGCTAAGAATTTCAGAAGTGTTTCAACTGCAGAGAGGGGCAGTATTGGCGAGGGGGATGGTCTAGTCCCAGGCAAAGAGTACAATGACAATAGAGAAGCAGCAGACCAAGGCAGCGCAAAGGCAACCACTACGCAACTCAGCTGAGAGCCCAACATGGGTAGTGCAGAGGCATCAGGAGCTACCCAGGGCTGACGCAAGCCCAAAAAGGGTAGCGTAGAGGTAGCAGGTGGCGAAGAGGGCTGACGCAGGGCTAGCCAGGGTAGCGCAGGGGCAGTGTAACCCAGTGTAGGGCGACGCAAGCCCTTCTTGAGCAGTGCAGAGGCTGACGCAAGCCAAGAGGACTGATGCAGTAGGCTTCAAAGCAACGCTGGGGTTTCTAGAGGCTGGAAAGGGCTGAGATCTGTAAATCCCGTTTGAGGGTGTGAATCAATTAGTTTTCCTGTCTCCAGAACAGAGGTATAGATGCATATTAATTTCTTTGTCGGGTTAACCAGTTGGTGCCTAGATCTGTTGTATTTAGAATTTGCTTAATAATAAAAACTCCAGAAGCTAGAAGCACCGGTTTTCCCACATTGGGTTTTTCCAGGGACAGTTGTCCAGAAAATCCTTGTGTGTCACTTTGTCATTGTGCAAGTTATTCAGTTTTAGATCTGCATGTGTAGGTTGTTAATGTATTTACTTCGAGGTTAATGCTGAAGATTTCAGATTAATAAATCATGTTAGTAGGAGAAGTAGATCAGGAATTTAACAATAGGGTTTCTGTTTAGTAAATTCAGAAATTTTCACATGGAATCAGAGCGATTGCAGATCTAGCTGGATCTACAGCAAGATGGCTGAAGAAATCTTTGCTGCTGAAAGTAGCAGCGAAAGCAACAACAACAACAGATAGAACAGAGATGGCAGCGCAACAACAGAAGGATGCAGAGGTAGCAAGAGCCACACAGGGGTTGACGCAGATACAACGCAGAGCCGTCCAGAGGGACGCAGGAGTAGCCTGCGCTCCGCAGAGGCTGTGTTGAGCCAGTCTGCTCACGTAGAGGCCAGCCAGGGTGACACAGTCCAGAATTTGATTGTTGTGCAGAGTGTCCTGAATCGGAAGATGAGTTGCAGACCTTCAGTAGTTGCTGGTGGGGTGAAGATTCTGCTGGTGCAGAATTTAGCCTAAGCTAAGTTGATAAAGAGCGGGAGGAGAACAACTCCTCAGTAGATTTCCTGCCAAAGAAATCTGAAGATCGATCATAGGATCGAAGAGAGCTGATTCGTTGTGTTTGAAAGACTTCCAAGGGACAAAGTTAGTTGTCAGAGGGAGCAGAGGGTGCCTTTCTCGCCAAGGACCCTAGATCTGAGTCTCTAGCATAGAGAGGAGGATCAGTTCCGACAAATTTCTGAGCAGATGGCGCCAGACGGACTGCGTGATAAGGATAGGTTAGACGGCCTATCCAACTTTGCTATCTGGAAGGCCAAAATCTTGGTAGTCCTGGAGGCATACGACATAAGGGAGCATGTAGAGAAATTCTTCGCTACACCAATTGATGCGGCTCTCCTGGAGAAGCAGAATGAAGTTGTGACACATGCCAAGCACTTCATTATGGACAGGGTCACAGATCATGTGGTACCACACATAGCCGAGAAGGCGACAGATCATGAGATTTGGGAAGCTTTAACCACATTGTATCAAGGAAGGTCCGTCTAGAGAAAGATGCTACTGGAGAACAAGCTGAGGTTATTCATGATGACTAAGGGAGAGGAAATTGATCCTTTCCTATCCAGACTGCAGTCGATCCGAGATCAATTCATTGGCATGGGGGTGAAGGTGGAGGATGATGTCATGGTAAGGACGACTCTAAATGTTGTCACAGAAGACTGGGAAACTTTTGTCCAAAGTCTCTTCGGTAGAGCGGACCTTCCCAACTGGGACAATATGTGGGCTATCCTCCGACAAGAGGAGATCCGCCGAATGACCAAAAGACAGTACAACACCGGTTCGAGCAAGGTGAAGGAGGAAGAGGAAGATGCAACTCTGGTATCAAAAAGGCAGCAAGGGAAAAAGAAGCGTGATCTATCAAATATCAAGTGTTTCCAGTGCAGTGAACTTGGACATTTCGCCAACAATTGTCCTCAAAAGAAGAAGGAAAAGGAAGCTTCTAGTTCCAAGGCTGCGGTAGTAGACGATGGCTCCGATGATGACGTAGCCACGAGCACTCATTAACCACGAAAGTGGGGCGATCTTGATCTGTAGAGCAGCTATAGAGTGGTGGTGGGATCCTTAAGACAGTACCAAGGAATGACTGGAGCAACGGGTGCAAAGATCACGGATGAAGCAAAGGCAGAAGCTGAAGAGATGGAGAGGGAGCAGCGCAGTGCAGATGGCAGCAACGCAAAGAAGGCTTGTTTACGCAGTGTAGATGGCAGCAACGCAAAGAAGGTTTGCTTACGCAGTGAAGACGCTGCAGCAGTGCAGAGGCTTGAGGAGGACAACACAAAGCAGCAACTTGCAGAGCTTCAGTGATGAGATGCAACCCGACTGACTTGTCTGTCATTTGGGCAGGGGTGCGTCAGTTGCTTCCTCTCAGCAATTGAGCTGCAATGCAACAGTTAGCAGTGGCAGTGCTATGAGCAGCACGATGCAGCAACTTGAGAGGGAGCTGCAGTACGGATGTAGCAGTGGCGGTGGCAGCGTGATGAGCAATAGTACAGAAGTGCAACAACAACATAGTGATGAAGGGCAACAGGCCAAGCATCAGCGTAGAGACCAACACCAAAGATCAGAGTAGTACTTCAAGGTGAAGTGTATTGCTAGAGCACATTCCTCACTAAGAGGGAGTGTTAATATTTTGGGGTGTTGGGGTAGCATTGGATGTGCTCTAGCTCCCAAACTTTGTGGAGGGACTAGAGTACATAAGATCTCCAAGACCCAGAAAGCGTTTTAAGAAATTCCATCTGGTTTAAGAGATATTTAATTGATTAATCTTTTTAATTAAGGACCCTAAGTCTAACTTAGGAAAATTAAAAGATTAAAGGTAATTAAATTAAACATGTGATGAGAATGACTTAAGTGACGCGGATCAAGCATCTTCTAATCTTAGCCGTCAATTCAAGATTAGATCACGACTGTTGATGTTTCAACGAGAAAAGTATAAGAAGAGGGCTTAGGGTCAGTTGAAGGACACACACACGAGGGGATAACCGAAGCTATAAGCTATAATTCTAGGGCGTGGTTTGCTAAGAATTTCAGAAGTGTTTCAGTTGCGGAGAGGGGTAGTATTGGCGAGGGGGATGGTCTAGTCCCAGGCCAAGAGTACAACAAGGGCAGAGAAGGAACAAACCGAGGCAACACAGAGGCATAAGCTACGCAGCTCAGCTGAGAGCCCATCAAGGGTGTTGCAAAGGCAACAAGAGGCCAGGAGGGCTGACGCAGGCCCAACCAGGGTAGCGCAAGGGCAGCATAACCCAGTCTAGGGTGACGCGGGCCCTTCCTGAGAAGCAGAGAGGCTGACGTGGGCCAGGAGGGCTGACGCATTAGGCTTCAGAGCAGCGTTGGTGTTTCTAGAGGCCGGAAAGGGCCGAGTTCTGCAAATCTCGTTTGAGGGTGTGAATCAATTGGTTTTTTTGTCTCCAGAACAGAGGTATAGTTGCATATTTATTTCTTTATCGGGTTAACCAGTTGGTGTCTAGATCTGATGTACTTATAATTTGATTAATAATAAAAACCCTCCAGAAGCTAGAAGCACCAGTTTTTCCGCATTGGGTTTTTCCGGGGACAGTTGTCTAGAAAATCCTTGCGTGTCACTTTGTCGTTGTGCAAGTTATTCAGTTTTAGATATGCATGTGTAGGCTGTTAATATATTTACTTCAATGTTAATGTTGAAGATTTCAGATTAATAACTCATGTAAGTAGGAGAAGTAAATCAGGAATTTAACAGTAGGGTTTCTATTTAGTAAATTCAGAAATTTTCATAGATCTGCTGCTCAGATCTTGGAAGAACTGAAATTCTCTGGGTAGGAATCTCTTGAGAGAGAAAATTCCCTAACTATGTGCTCTTCTTCTTCGTCTGACGCTTCTCTGCCCAACAACTGCTTGTAGAAAAATTGCGTTTCTCTAGCTCTGCATGAAGGCTCTGCGTTGCTCCCTCTGCCTTGGAGAGATCTCGATCTGGAAGTCTTTCCTCTCTATTGACTCACTCAGAGAGAGACAACCTCAAAGATTTAGCCCTCTTGGCTAGAACTGCACAATCCCTCTGGGGATTCGATCTGCTTCTGCTACAACAATTTGCTCTTCACTTCAGTGCTTAGAACTGCTCTACTTGTTTCACATAAAATTCTCTGATACCATGTGAAAATTCCTAGATCTGACAATCTCAAGAATCCTACTGCAACCAACTAAATTTACTACTATTTTGTAAATTACATTACCGAATTAATTCATATTTCTTCATGAATTATTGCAGTAAATTACTGAAGCAGCCTACACTTAAAACTTTATGATTCTGAAACATGGAAACTGAGCAAAGAAGAAATCACACATAGGACACCTTTATTTTGGACTAAGTCCCCAGAAAAACCCAATGCGGGAAAATCGGTGTAGCAGATCTGAGGGTTTGTATTACTAAGCAATAGCAATTTCTGGATACATCGCTGAATACCTAAAGGGTTATTCAGTTACAAAGACAGAAATACTGGCAGAAAGAATGTGAGTTTTACCTCACTCAATCATTGGAAAATCCAGTTGATTCGTTCACTGGATGAGGTTCCCTTGGCAGGCTCTGCGCTGCCACTACGTAGTCCCTACACAGTCACTGCGTCACCCTCTCTAGGCATTGGGTCACCCCAGCTATGGATCGATATGACTCTCAAAATCTCAGATCTTAGCCTCTTGATCTCACACCCCGACTCCCGGCTTCTGGAATTGATCCGACAGTAAAATCTCGGATACCCTCTCAGCCACTGCGCAGCCTCTACGTAGCCCTGCGTGGCTTTGCGTTGGCTATGCTGGACGTGTCTCTGCCTCTCTCTGCTGATGATTCTCCAGCTGAGAAAATTCTCTCTTCGGATGCTACTTCTGCCCCTCACCGCATTGGAATCACTTAGATTTGATCTTCGTTTGAGCACTGCTCCATCAGAAGAATTCTATCAGTTGATTCACTCGGTGTGTCTTTCCAAATGGCCCTCAAGCCTTCCTTTATAGTCTTCTCGTTGAGACATCAATGGTTGAGATTAGATCTCTAATCAACGGCTAAGATTATAACTTGACTTGATCTTCGCTTTTTCTAGATCACGCACACTTTGTTTTATTAATACCCTTTAATTCTTTAATTTCCCGAAGTTTAGACTTAGGGTCACCATTAAAATAATTAATTTTTACAATAAAACATACTCCGAGTGGAATTTTCACAAACGGTTTCTGGGTTCTTTGGAATATCAGTGCCTAAGCCTCTCCACAAATTTGGAGACTTAAATCACTTCCGATACTACCGAAAATCAACGCTGCTTAGGCTGACGCAGTTATTGCGTAGAGACAGCACATGGCAGCTCTTCTCCAGTCTAGATCAGTGCCGGATTTCCCGTGACAGTGTGAGATTTTCTTACTAACTCTTTCGTCAGTATTTCTCTGTATCGAATAGCCAATTTGGACATCCAATGATTTTTACTCAGATTACTACAGCATAATACACAAACCCTCAGCTGTTATACCGGTTTTCCCAAGTTGGGTTTTTCCGAGGACAATTGTCCAAAATAACTATGTACTTGTGTGTGTGTTTCCATCTTTCCTGAGTTGTATTTTCCACAGTATTTATGTTGTGTAGATTGCACTGTATTTATTTTTGATATTTACTGTGTAACACCATAAATAATTTGTTCAAAAATTAACAAATAGGAGAAATCTAATTAGTTGCTGCAGTAGGATTTCATTAGTGAAATCTTCACATGGTATCAGAGTGCAAATAGAGGCCGGAGAGCTTAGTTGCAAAAGGAAAGAGGGTGATTTGAGGCACCACATAGGCAGCTGCTCAAAACCCCAGGATGTTGTGTAGTCTAGAGGCCAGTAGGGCAAATTTTTGAGGGAATTTGGGTCTTTGAGTGAGTCGACAGAGCACAAAATTTCTAGATCGATATTTTCCAGAGGCAGAGGGAGTAGCAACAGAAATTCCCATGCGGAGCAGATCTTCTACTGGGACGCAGTCATTTTGCAGCAGTAGCTGGCAGAATAGCGTGAAGAGGAAAGAAGAGCACAATAAGGGAATTTTGTCCTCAAAGACTTTCTAGCGAGGAAATTCTAATTTTCCACGTAGAGCAACAGTAGTCGAGAGAAGTTTTACTAACTCTAGCAAGGAGTGCGTAGAGCTAGTCAGTAACTGCGTAGAGGGATAGACGCAAAATTCGATTTTGTTTGGTGGCATCAGTTGGGTTGAGAGTTCAGGATCGGTTGGACGAAGCATCTAACTATGTAATTTGGAATACAAGGATCTCCTTCCTTCTGGATAAATACGATCTCAAAACCTACATCGATAATGTGGTGTCTTTCCCAACAGATCTAGATCAGAACAAGACGTACAAGAAAGAGATGGCTAAGGCGAAGAGTGTGATTCTTGATGGAGTTCGATATCATGTGGTATCTCACATAGAGGCCCTGGCAACTGCGAAAGAGATGCGAGGCTTCCTTGCCACGCTGTACGAGGGATCTTCCGAGTAGCAGGAGATGTATATGGAAGAAAAATTGAGGAGTACACGTATGTGGAAGGGAGAACACATAGACCACTTTCTCCATCGGCTTCAGGATGGTCGAGATCAGTTGGCAGTTGTAGGGTCAGCACCTCAAGATATAGATATGGTGCGGATAGCTCTAAATGTTGTGTTAGAAGAATGGCAAGTGTTTGTCCGAAGTATTTTGGGTAGAGAAACATTTCCAAAGTGGGATTGGATGTGGGCAGATTTTGGAGGAGTTGAGGTGAGACTTCGTGAAGAGCACCTTTGAAGGCTGCAGCAACAGTGGGACGAAGGCAGAAGCGAAGGAAGAGAAGAGTGCAACCCTCGCATCAAAGGGGTAGCATGAGTAGCACAGAAGAAAGAAGGATGTTTCGAAGATCAAATGATTCAGATGTGGTGAAATTGGTCACTACGCTACCTAGTGTCCGCTCAGAAAGAGGAACAAAGAGAGGCATGATTTGCAGGCTGCATTCGCAGAAATTGATAGGTTGTCCTCCTGACCAGGCGAAGAGTTTTCCATGATCACTGACATACCTCCAGGGGTGAGGCAGGTTGATTTGGTTTTGTAGCCCAGAGAGCTATAGGGTGGGCACGATCCTTGAGGAGTCCACCTCTTGGATCAATTCCTTGCTACGGGAGACCATAGCAGCGGTAGCAGGATGGACCGGTGACAGTTGGTGCAGTCAGATGCCAGAGTGACAGATGCAATAGATAGTAGTAGTCTGAGACTGAGCATCGCAAAGTAGAGTTGGCAGCAGTGCAGAGTCAGCAGCAGTCAAAACTTAGGTGATAGATGCATAAGACTAAACACAGTTAGTTTAGTATGATGGACATCTCCTAGTTGCAAAAACAGTAGATGAGAGACAATTGCAGATGTTGCAGTGGCAGCAACAACAGAGCTGCAATACAGATGCAATAGTTGGCAACAGTATGCAGGTTCAGCAGCAACACGGATGCAACACAGAATCAGAGTTGCGCAGTAGTTGGTGGGCAGTGAGGCCTATGAAAATTCTACTGTAGAATCATGGTTTACTTCTCCTACTTGATTTAAATTATACAAGTTATTTCCAAAAATTAGATTAAAAAAACCTCGAAGTAAACACAACTAACAGTCTACACATGCAGATCATTTACTGAATACTGCGCTCATTCAACAAAGTGACAAATGGATTTTTGGACATAAGTCCCCGAAAAAACCCAAAGCGGGAAAACCGATCCAACAGATATGAGGGTTTATTTTATTAAGTAGATTCTAAGTACAATAAATCTGGGTTGCAGATCTGGAAAACCCGACAGAGAATAAAATAAATCTACAACTAACCTGTTGTTCTAAGACCAAATATCTGACAGATCCACACCCTCAAATGGGATTTACAAGAGTCAACCTGGATCTGGCCCTAGAAACCCCAGCGCTACCCCTAAAGCTCCAGCGTCAGCCCTGCTAGGCTTTGTGTGCAACTGTGCTGCCCAGAGAGGGACTGTGTAACCCCAAAGAGGGTGACGCATGCCTTACGCTGGTCCTGGAGACCCTCTGCATAATTTTGAAACCCTCTGGAGCTTCAATGTTGTCCTACGTAGTACCTGCGTAGCGGCTATTGCTCTTTGCTTCTTTGCGCTGTCCTTGTTTGCTTCTGCTTTGCCTCTTACTAACTCTTGGCTGCGGGATCAGATCATCCCCTCAGCCAATACTACCCCTCACTGCAGAAAAAATCTTCGGAAATTCTTGGCAAACCCTGCCCTAAAATTCCATATCTGTTTTCTCAGCTCTGCCTCTGTGTGTGTGTCTCCAATTGACCCTTAAGACTTTCTCTTATACTTTTTCATTCATCTCATCAACGACCGAGATTAAAACATTCATCAATGGCTGAGATTAAAAGACTGCTTGATCTGTGTCTTTTAGAACATTTCAGCACATGTGTTAATTAATTCACTTTAATTATTTATTTTTCCTAAGTTTAGACTTAGAAAATCCATTAAAATAATTAATTATTTGAATAACTTGAACACCAGCTGAAATTTCACAAAACACTTCCTGGGTTTTGGAGATCAAGTGTGTCTTAGCCCCTCCATAAAATTTCAGGGCTAGGGCACACCCGATGCTACACCAACTATACAAAATCTCAACAGGAAGAGTTATTCCTCCACTTGTCAAAACAAATTCTCTGCCTACGAGATTTGTTCCAGAAGATTTGTTCTATAGTTAAGAATCTGAAAAATCTTTGTTTAGAACTAAGTTTGAAACTTTTCTTTCAGAAACCACCTTTGATCCTTTCGATTTCGAGTCCTTTGCACCATTTTCTGAGACTTTTCATTTCAAAGTTGATAGTGAAGTCTAGTCTAATTTTCACAAACTCAAGTCGATAATGAAGTCTGGTCCCATCAGCCCCTTTGCGTTACTGCCTCCACGTTGCTGCTGCCTCTGCATTACGTTGCTCCCTCAGTTCTTCAACTCTCCCTTCTGCTTCATTGTGACATTCTGTAACCATCTCCCGACTCATCCCGCTACCGTCTTAAGGCTCCCATAGCTCGTATGTGATCCAAGAGTAGGGTTGACTCAAGGATCCCACCATCGTTTGTAGATGCTCTACAGATCCATGTCACCCCACCTCTTCTCTCGAGGTACATGAGCACTCATGGTTGCATCATCATCAGAACCATCATCCTTTGCTGCTGAAACCTTGGAATTAGAAGCTCCCTTGTCCTTTTTTCTTAGGACAAGTGCTGGCGAAGTGTCCATGTTCACCACAGTTAAAGCATCGAACCTTGGAAAGGTCCCTCTTCTTCTTCCCTGCTGCTCTTCTTTCCTTTGATGCAAGGGCTGCATCATCTTCCTCTTCTTTCTTCATTCTGACTATCACAACACTGATATTCTGCTTCTTGGTGATCCTCCTAATTTCTTCTTGTCTGAGGATTTCCCACATGTTTGCCCAAGATGGTAACGCTGCTCTCCCCAGAATACTTTGGACAAATGTTTCCCATTCCTCGAAGACTACATTCAGGGCAGTCCTTACTAGAAGTCCTTCGTCTAGAGTTGCACCCATGCCAACCAGTTGGTCACGGATGGTCTGAAGTTGGAAAAGGAAAGGATTTATTTCCTCACCCTTCTGCATCTGGAAAAGCCTCATTTGATTCTCTAAGGGCATTTTTGTTGGACAAAGCTTCCTTGATACATCGCTTCTAGAGTGACTCACATGTCATTTGCCGTGTTCTTTTCGGCAATATGTGGTACTACATGATCCTTCACTCTGTCCATGATCAACTGCTTAGTCCACGCTTGATTCTCCTTAAATTTCTTAAGAGGATCCAGATCTGCAGGCACAGCTAGAACACTCGTTGCATGGTCCTTGATGCTGTACTCATCTAGGACTGATAGGATTTGTGCCCTCCAGACGACAAAGTTGGACACACCGTCCAACCTGTCTTGGTCTCTTAGCCCATGAGAAGCCATCTGGCTCAGATCTGACAAAAACAATACTCTTCTCCCTCTTTTTGTGGCTACAGAAACTCTAGATCTGGGTTTCTTGGTGACTAGAAACCCTCTAGTAACTGCTTCCTCTAAAAACTGATTTCCTTCTTGAAAATATTCCACCCAAACACAATTGGACAGAACTCTCCGATCCTCTGATCAAATCTCAGATCTGTTTGGCTCAAATCTGCTGAGTAACTATCTTCCTCCTGCTCTTTGTTGACTTAGCTAGGCACAATTCTGCACCTGCAGAATCTCCACCACACCAGCACTGTTGAAGTTCTGAAGCACTGCTTTCGGATCTTGGCAAAACTTTTCTGCAACAAAAGAAACGACTGGACTGCGTCTCACTGATTGGCCCAACGTAGCCTCAATGCTGCTCAGAAGTGGATTGCGTAACACCAGACTGGGTGACGCAGTTCTTACGTTGACCTGGGAAGGCTCTGTGTAAGCCTAATGGCTTTCTGCAGCTACAACGTTGTCCTTTCTTGGATTTGTGTTCTCTTGCTGTCAAGTTTCCCTTTTCGGATCTGCTGCTTCTACTGCCACCCTGCAACATGAATATTCTTCAGTTGATTGCTGGAGATTTAGCTTGATCTGCTATCGCTTTGATACCATGTGAAAATTCTATTGCAGAATCATGGTTTACTTCTCCTACTTGATTTAAATTATACAAGTTATTTCCATAAATTAGATTAAGAAAACACTGAAGTAAACACAACTAACAGTCTACACATGTAGATCATTTACTGAATACTGCGCTCATACAACAAAGTGACACATGGATTTTTGGACATAAGCCCCCGGAAAAGCCCAAAGCGGGAAAACAGGTGCAGCAGATATGAGGGTTTATTTTATTAAGTAGATTCTGAGTACAGTAAATCTGGGTTCCAGATCTGGAAAACCCGATAGAGAATAAAAGAAATCTGCAGCTAACCTGTTGTTCTAAGTCCAAATATCCGACTGATCCATACCCTCAAACGGGATTTACAAGACTCCAGCTCGGATCTGGCCCTAGAAACCCCAGCGCTGCCCTTGAAGCCCCAGCGTCAGCCTCGCTAGGCTCTGTGTTCCACTGCGCTACCCAGAGAGGGACTGCGTAACCCCAAAGAGGGTGACGCAAGCCTTACGTTGGTCCTAGAGACCCTCTGCATAATTCTGAAACCCATTGGAGCTTTAGCGCTATCTTGCATAGCTGCTGCTGCTCTCTGCTTCTTTGCGCTGTCCTTGTTTGCTACTCCTTTGCCTCTTACTGACTCTTGGCTCAGGGATCAGATCATCCCCTCAACCAATACTACCCCTCGCTGTAGGAAAACTCTTCTAGAAATTCTTAGCAAACCCTAACCTAGATTTCCAGATCTGTTCTCTCAGCTCTGCCTCTATGTGTGTGTCTCCAATAGACCCTCAAGCCTTTCTCTTATATTTTTCATTCATCTTATCAACAACTGAGATTAAAACATTCATCAACGACGGAGATTAAAAGACTATTTGATCTTTGTCTTCTAGAACATTTCAACACATTTGTTAATTAATTCACTTTAATTATTTAATTTTCCTAAGTTTAGACTTAGGAAATCCATTAAAATAATTAATTATTTGAATAACTTGAACACCAGTTGAAATTTCACAAAACACTTTCTGGGTTTTGGAGTTCAAGTGTTTCCTAGCCCTTCCACAAAATTTCAGGGCTAGAGCACACCCAATGCTACGCCAACTATACAAAATCTCAACAAGGCCATACATCAGTAGCGCAGCTGGAGGTAATACAGAGAAAGAGTGATGCTTCAGTGGGTTGAAGCATGAGAGCACATTCCTCGCTAAGAGGATGTGTTGATTTTTGTAGCATCAGATGTGCTTTAGCGTCGAGTTTTTGCAAAGAGGCTAAGACATGGATTCTCCAAGACCCAGAAATCATTTGTGAAAATTCCACCTTGAGATGATTTAATTCAAATAATTAATCATTTTTAATGTATTCATATGTCTAAACTTAGGAAATTTTATGAATTAAAGGGTATTAATTAAATCAGGTGCAAATCTTTTAGAGAAAGGCATGGATCGAGTCCAAGTTAATCTGATCCATTGATTAAAATCTAATCTTGGTCATTGATATGTTAACGAGAGATTATAAGAAGGAACTCGATGGGCACTTGGAGAACATACTGGAGATTTGTAGAGATCGACTTTGCTGGGAGATCGAATTCTTAGAGAGGCAGTGCTGAGTTGCTAGCTAGAGATCTTGTGAGATCGTTGCAGTGAGGGGCAGAGATAGTAGACCGGAGGAAGTTTTCCAGATCCAGGGAGTGCAAGGCAAAGAGGACATCGAGAGCAAAAGAGAGGTTGCATAGTACCATGCAGAGGCAGCGTAGAGCTTCAGAGGGAGTCCACTATTTTGCTGGGAGACAGTCAAGATCTAGTGCTGAAAGCTGAGGTGTGAGTTCGGAGGGCCAGAGAGTTGAGTGTCCAGTCAACAGAAGATCAGAAGGAGGAGGTGACGCAGTTGCTAGAGATTTGACACAGGGACTACATAGGCTGACACAGTTACCACATAGAGACGACGTAGGGCAACTTTTCTCCAGTCCAAATCAGTGTCGGATTGCCCGTGACAATATGAGATTTTCTCACTAACTCTTTCGTCAGTATTTCTTTGTATCAGATAGCCAGTTTGGGCATCCAATGGTTTATACTTAAATTACTATTGCATAATATACAAACCCTCAGCTGCTACACTGGTTTTCCCAAGTTGAGTTTTTCCGAGGACAATTGTCCAAAAATAACGGTGTACTTGTGTGTGTGTTTCTGTCTTTCCTGCGTTGTATTTTTTTGCGGTAATTTATTTTGTGTAGGCTGTAGTGTATTTGATTTCGATATTTATTGTGTAACACTGTACATAATTTGTTCAGTAATTAACAAATAGGAGAAATATAATCAATTGTTGCAGTAGGATCTCATTAGTGAAATTTTCACAGGCTGAGCTTGACCACCCTATTTCGCAGTGGGATCTAGGTGGATCATCCTATCATATGGCAGGGCTGGACCAAGCAGGAAAGCACAACTAGGGGGAAGAATAAGGTTCCATGGCTCTAGAAACATACATTTTTGTTGGGTGGATCTACCACTTGTTGGGGGGTATACTCCAAGAACAAGTTTGTCGGTGAGTACTGGAGGTCAGAGTTTCTACAAGAAGTTAGCTTGGAAGGTGAATGCAATAGCATGAGAGGTCAACTTCCTGATAACAAATTTCTAGTTTGTACCTATATGATATTAGAGCAGTGGAAGCCTTGAGGAAGCATGGCCAGGGAATTGTGAGTAGATCTACCAGTAGTGCATGGCAGCGATTATAATTACAGAGAGGTTGACCAAGTGACTGAGCTTAAGCATTTCCTTACAGTTCCATAGGAGTAAGGGCTACATCATATGACAACTAACATGATGAAATTCAATATCATTAGGTCGAGGGGGCAATGGGAAACTTAGCATGGAAAATTTGTCTCAAATTTTCTCCAGCCTTGTTGAAAGAATAATAGTAACATTTTTTCCCAAAGATATATTCAAGTAAGATGCATGAAGTAAATCGAGGAAGTTATTGGCAGCTCAGAGATGTTAAACAATAGGCATGGGACATGGAAGGGCAAATATTGGAGATTACGACAATAAGGATAGAGCTTCCAGAATAGGATGGTTCATGGGGAGAGTACTAGGTAGTAGAAAAAATATGGAATCATTTTGTTTATCATTACATAAGCAATTGGTATTTCAGGAGGGTGAGATCTTTTTTCATGATTTCATCTCCTGAATGTAACCTCGGGACAGTCATGCAACAACAGATGGGTCAATAGGATCCAACCTTTGGTGCAGAAAGGGAAGAGATTGTGGGCCACAATGATGCTTTAGGGATCAAATAACTTGAGGGAATCCCTCTACAGATTGGAATAGATGAAGCATGTGACATCACGCGACAACAAATCTTCTGGAGGGTGATTTATATAGTACCCTGTGCCCACAGAACTTCACACTAGCCAATAGTTCATTATGGGATGGCATGATATGCTTTTCATAGGAGGTTTTCCTGTTGTAGTTGAGGTCACAGTGCATCCATGTCTAATTCTTCTTGCAGAATGCACGAAGTATGCTGGAGAAGGCGATCATGAGGAGCCATGGTCTTCACTTTTATCAGGGATTTTTATGGAGCATGGCCTACATCTTTGAGATATGGTAGAGGTTGACAATGATGTGGAGTCTAGCAACACCGAGATGATATAGATATGCATTGAATCCTTGCACATACTTTTTTGGGATCTTGGTATTGGTATGCAGGTGATGGATTGCTTGAGGAAAAGCAATTTTGGGTAGGGAGGACTTTCATGTCCCTTTTTTCCAAGTGACAATAACATAGATCATCTCAGTAGCCTAGCCAATTCCCCTAGGCTATAGTTTGAAATTGGTGGCTAAATATCATGGAATAATTAATTTAAAAATGATTAAGCAAAATGAATACTATAAAGGCACTTCATTAAAAGAAGAAAAGGACCCATGGTATTCGGATAACCATCTCAATAAAAGGAGACCCATGGAATTCAGATAACCATCTAAATAAAAGGAAAGGAGGAGCTCATTTAGAGACATGATTGGATGATTTGGTTAGCTGATTTTGTGGGCTCATTGAGCTGTGTGTGAGGGTTTGTAAGCCTAGTATAGATCTTCTTTGGGGGTGAAATTATCCTCCTTAGGGATCAAAACTATTTTCAATGGCAAAATACTCAGCTTAGCTAGTCAAGAGGAAGGACCACTTCCGGTTCTTCATTGGAACTCATCAGAGAAAAATTGGAGGTCAGGTTTCTATCAAAGCACATCCCTGAAGGGGGTCGAATTTATAAGGAAGATCGAATTAACTTGGGAAAGAGGGTCGAGTTGCTAGGTTTTGAGTGTTGAGGTTCTTATCCAGAGTAGAGGACGAATTTTAATTATGGCCCGAGTGCACTTCTAGGAGCCAAATAAATTAAGGAGGGTGAGAATCTTGCTAAGGATCGAATTAATTGGAACACCGAATTTCCAGGAGGTTGAATCATTGCCACATAGAATCGAGACCTTGGTGCTTGTTATCCACCACTTCGTGGGTGATATCCCTAGGAGAAAAAATTTCTCCATGATGGACCTCAGCCGGCAGCCAGCAGCCCCTTTCAACACTCAACTAACTCGTTGTGCCATTTCTCCGCCACCTGATCTAGCCATGGGGTCCCTCACCCATTTGTATTGATCATATGTTTGAAGGTGGGCTTCTGGAACTTAAAGGTATGTCTTGCCATTTGGTAATTGAGTATTGAGTTTACTTATCATGGACACTTTTGGGCATGGATTGATGGGGGGGATTCGATGGAAAGAGTGGGCTTAGTTTATGCTTTTGTCCCCTTGACCTCTTTTGGATGTTACCCTTGGATTTTAATCTCGCAAGATCTCCTTTATTGACCATTTGGTTTTAAGGTGGTACTACTTGGGAAACCCCGACTTTGGTTGAGTGGTCCCACTCCCTTATCCACATATACCACTCCCCTTCCATTCACTGTAACCCCATTCAGCATCTCTCCAACCTGGGTCCACATTTCCTCACTGGGTCCACCTAGGGTTAGTTTCCCCATTCCCTTGCCCCCACCTTGGGTCAGGCTTGGAATGATGTCCCAGATTTTGAAGCAGCTAAAAAGAAAAGTAAAAGCATAAATGGCCACATTCAACTAGAAAATGTACCACAAGATGCAAAAGATGGTTAGGACAAACCTAATTAGCACGTGGCAAAAATCCAATACATGAGCTCTACCCCATACCCATGGCCATCACCCTGGTTTCATAGGCCCTAGATGAGCCTCCTTTATCATTCAGGAACCCATGATTGTCCCAACCCCTGGAGGGCAATGAACCGCGCTACCAAAAAGGGGGTAATCACTATTATATCTTACACATCATGTTGTTGTCCTTTGAGCCCCGAACAATTAATCAAAGAAAATTCATAAAAGGCAGAAGGTATATAAAGAAGGGTGGAAAAGTCAAGGTCGGGGCACCTCATGTACCACGATTGCTCCCTCCTACACATTGTATACCCAGGTGTGGGCTTCTCTTTTTCTAGCTACTCTTGTGCCCTCGTATGTGACCCAAGGTTGCCCCTCTCATTCCCTATTCCATTTCACCTCTTTATCACATGCCACCACCATTTGAGTGATGTACCTTGGACATACTAGCCCCTCTAATGGTAGAAACCACCCAATAAGGTACCTGGCCAACCCCCTTTGGAGCTTGGTGACACTAGCACATGCCAAAGCCCACTATTGAAGGGCATGCCAATATGAAGTATCCACTTGTTTTTCATGGTTTGTAAGCTCTTTTACCCGAATACTTTAATGACTCATTGTAATGGAAGGCTAGGGGACGCATCAGATCTTATGCAGGATTGCAGATGGTGTCCATTTGGGTTTGGTCTCCCTATACTGGGTCCTAACCTTCTTGAGGGCTAAATTGGCACATATAGGGTGTGTGTAGAGAACCATGGGTCTCCACAACAGTAGACAACACTCCATGGATTTCCGGAGATGTTCAGAGATTGCTAGGAATCCACCTTTTGGACGAGGAAGATGCATTTGGTACATTATTCCCAACTGGGCCCACAGGTGCACCACACACTTGGCAAGTGTCCCAAGACTTGTACGATGACATGGCAACATTCATTCCATCATTTGAGCCCTTATTGATGGTCGACTCATATGGAGACCCATGAGATCATTGGTGTGCCCCCACACTCACTGGGAGCACCACAAGTTTATTGTTTGGAGCAATGTGGAAAAAGTCGAAGTCAGGATTAAATCAGCAAGGGTCCATAAATTGAAAAAATCGTTAAAGTCAGGAGATTTTTGAAACTGTTAGCAAAATTTAAAACATAAAAAATATTCATTTTTTAAAAAATCCTGATTTTTCAAAAAAATTTAAAAAGTCGTTAATGAAACTACCTCACTCATGCTTTTTTGGAAAAACTCTTGATTAAATCTCGACTTTTTCAACTGGGAAAAAATCGCCAAAAAGTCGGCCGATTAAATTGGCTAGTCCAAAAAATCGGACTTTGTCGATTTAATCGCGACTTTTTGGCGACTTTTTCCACGCTAGTTTGGAGAACAAGGGGCCATCCCCTTGTTCATCACTTTTGAAGATCGTTTTCATCATTATGCCACTTATGGACCTCATCAGACCTCTTGGAGGACCTATGACATGCATAGATTATTATTTGACCTCTTGAGAGGCTTATTATTTTATTTGTGAGCTAGTTTGGTGGGCTTGTCACCAAAATTTTGTTAATTTGCACATTGTTTTATTTTTAGGGGCTAATGTAGGCCCATTAGGTAATTCGAACTCCTAATGAGTGTATAAATAGGAGTTGGATGGTTTCATTTGTATCATCACTTAGATTGGGATCTCTTTCTCATTAGAGAACTTTGCATTTTTTCCTTGCTGGATATTTTTGGACAATGGACGAATTTTGATGTATGGATTGGGTTCTTTTCTATCTTGGATCTTCTTATATTGCAAATGTGATGTTGGTTGGATATATTCTCTAACATGTAAGTGCAAGTTTAAAGGTATTTTTTCATTTTGTTGTATACATTGGAACCTCGCTATTATTAGGGCTAATTGTTGCATGTGGTTAATGTGGAATTACGTGTCTATTTAGCTTATCTCCATGTATGGGCCATGTTGGATGAATGAAATGTCCTAGATATTGTGTTATCTTGGTAAGCCTTCACCATTTGTAACGAAGTATAAATGCTTTAAAGCCACTCTTCTTCTCTTGCCTTTAACATTGGACGAAGTCGAATTTTGGAGCCTCGAACAATAAAAAAAATCAGTCTCACAATTCTCCTTGACTGTATATCCCCATGAGGAGTTCGACACTGGTTCGTCAAAGGGTGATTCTTTCAACCCAATTTTTCATATTTTTCCTCCCTTTCCTAGGTCTAGCCTCATTAGGTCACCTAGGGCATCAATTTCCTGAGAAATTGACCCTAGAAAAACTTTGATCTCCTAGGATCCACTGCACTAGTGGATCCCCTAGATCTCCTTCGAATTTGAATAGATTCCGACAGTGGAATCTCAGGATATCCCAAGCCCTAGGTCTAAGATCAAGTTTTGCCCTGGTGTTCCCAGGGCTAGTACCTAATAGGATCAATTGGCATCATTAGGTCAAAATTCGTGTTTGATCCTTTTCCCTCGCCTTGGTCAGGTTGAGAATATCATCGGTTGCTAGATTCCATTCCGTTAACTTGGGCCGGGTCCACTTGGCCCCGTGTGGTCCCATTTTTTTATCAAAGACATTTCATCAAGGACAATTCAAGAATCCAAGTTCTATAAGGATTTTAGGGATTGGCAAATTCATTTTCAAGTCATATTCCTCTAGCCTAACCCTTAAATCCTCATCCCCTTTCCCTAGAAAGTCTTGTACCTTGCTTAAAGAGCAATCAAGCTCCATTCTTAATGCTATTTCTGGGACAGTGTCTCTATGGTCACTTCACACCTATTTGTTGATCTATCCTTTTCAAGTGACTTCCTAATTACCAAGTCTCCTCCCATCGGTGAAAGTCCGTAAAGAGCAGGGAGTCTTAGCTGTGGTGACAGTGGGCTAAGCGTCCATTGTTTCCCTTGACCTAGCAGTTGCCCTCTTAGGAGTCCCTTTTATGTCCCCTGCTGGTTTGAGTGGTAACAGTGCTGAAATAAATTTTTGTGGAGGAAAAGTTGGGGTCAGCTGAAGCTTTGCCAGGTTCTAAAAAAAATTATTCTGATGTAATTTCTAGAATTTATTTAATAAAGTTGGCTGAGATTTATTGTGAAATTTTATTTTTGAAATTGTGCCAAGTGGTTCCTTGATTTATTTCAAGAAAAACTTCTTGTTTATTTGCAATTTAATTATCTGAAATTTTCTTGAGAATTTTTTCGAAGAAATTTGGGAAAAATAATTTAATAAATCCCAAAGGGGATATTACACACATATTGTTGGGCCAACTTTGACTACCATTTTCTTGATGATGCCTTCACATTTTGGAAAATTTCAATGTGGCATGTCATCTAGATTTTTTGCTTCTCATTTTGAGATTAAGTTGACTTTTTTACTTCTACGAGCACATGCATCGAGAAACATGAATGCTTCGAGAAAAGTGAAATTGTTGATTTTGTGAGGCTACCATTTTGAGAATTCTCTGAAAAATACTGGCCAAGGCCATGGCCACACACTGACTCGATGACTCATAACCATGTGGTAAGACATCATAGGTGCACATTGACTCAAGTTGAACTGGCCCATGCACTAGTGATTGCCCCTACATAACAAAAGGCCCCTCTATACAATGAGTCCTCTGAGATCCATCTAGAACCTGCTGATACTATCCAAGAAAAATAGACCAAGGGTTTAGCTTAAAAGGATTGGACATGGCCAACCATCACAAGGCCTAAGACACCTAATACAATGACTCACATGGTTGTTACAATGCCTTAGACTTGTGACCTTGAGCTGACAATGGTGATAAATGCAATGTGAGAGTACCCATACATGAGGGGGAACAAGACTACCACAATTATTGTACACCATCTACATGATGGTTTAATAAGATACAATTTCATTTGTCAAAATGTTTTTTGTGGTTTATGGTCAAATTGCAGTTTTGGAGACTTCTCCATTTTGGGCCAAAAGCACTAGGCTCAAGAGAACCAAGATAGTTTTGGGGCACCTCTAGAACCGAGGCTTTTAGTATTTCATCTATTTGAAGATTTTGATCAAACATCTAAGGGACCATCATATTTGACTTTTTGAGGGTGTTAGAGTCCTATATATCATAGGATGACTTGATTATCGCTGTAATTTTATACATGATATGTTGTAAATAATGTTCCATTCTGCAATATTATTTCCAAAAAAAGAAAAGAAAAGAAATAATAAACAAAGGGGATAAAAAATAGATATGTGAAAAAACGAAAATTCAAAAACACGAGAAAAATAAAAAGAATAAAAGACCCCATAAAAAATAAAATTCATAAGAGTGAGCAAGCCTAAATGCCACTCAAAAAATGCATCAATATACTTAGGAATTTTTTAAATAATGTGTGCTGCTTGTTAAAATGCCACTTTGTAATAGGTAAGTTGGTTAACTAGGCTAATTACATCGTTTAATTGTGATTAGGCCAAGATTAAATAAGCATTAGGTTAAGGTAAAAATCAATTAGCCACACATCATAAACATGGTTAATTAGCAATAAAACAAAGATTAGTAACCTTAGGGAAAAATCAAAAGAAATAGGCTTGCTAGTGTAAATGCGCCTTTTGGAAAAATTAGTTTAATTAATCGTGTCTTTTAAATCATGATTAAATTGTTGTAAGATCTATGTTGATGCAACGTTTTGTCGCGATGTAATAAGGTGTGGTCAATTTTTGATGGGCTCGATATGGCCCACCAAGATCGATGGTCGTTGGGACACCCTGCAACCCCCATCCCCATCCGAAGTTTATCTGACGGGGGGGTATGGGGTAGTGGTCTCCGTGATACCGCCTCAGGTGACGTGGAGTTACTACTCACCCCTCCCCCCCCGGGTGCCCTCCGAACCCGCCATCCTTTCCCACTCATCCTCCCAATCAATTTTCCCTCCACTCTGTTCCTATCCCACCACGCGGCAACACACCAGCCATCCATTTCCTGACCGTTGGACGATATATCTTCCGACGAATTTTTCATGCTGCCTATTCTCTCGTTACCAAAATACCCGTTTTTTCCCATCTGTTGATCAAATACCCTGTTGAGACTTTGTGTATTTGGGTAGCATCGGATGTGCTGTAGCCTTGAAACTCTATGGAGGGGTTAAGAAACACATCACATCCAAAACCCAGAAAGTGTATGGAGAAATTTCATCTTATGTGTGAGATATTAAAATAATTATTTTTATTTAATAAGGACCCTAAGTCTAACTTAGGGAATTAGAAAAATTAAAGTGAATTAATTAAACACATGTGATAAAATGTTCTAAGTGATGCGGATCAGGCAGTCTTTTAGTCTCAGTTGTCGATTAAAGATTTAATCACGACTGTTGATGTGTTCAACGAAAAATTATAAGAGAAAGGCTTGAGGGTTAGTTGGAGACACACACACACAGAGGCAGAGCTGAGAAACTGAGCTGGAATGAGCTGGAATTGTAGGGCAGGGTTTGCTAAGAATTTCCGGAAGAGTTTTCTGCAGCGAGGGTTAGTATTTGCTGAGGGGACGATCTGATCCCAGAGCCAAGAGTCAGCAAGAGGCAGAGGAGAAGCTATCAAGGTTAGCACAGAGGAGCAAGGGCAGCAGCAGTAGCAGTTACGCAGCAGTTGTGCAATGCAACTTCAGCTGCTACGCAGGCCCAGGAGGGGCAGCGCTGCAGCTTCAGGAGGCCACTAGGGTTATGTAGAGGCCTCCCAGGGTAGCGTAAGGAATGCATCACCCACTCTGGGGTTATGCAGTCCCCTTCTAAGCAGTGCAGGGGCACGCAGAGCCTAGTAGGGTTGACGCTGGGACTTCAGGGGCAGCGCTGGGATTTCTAGGGCTAGAATTTGGCCAAGTCTTGTAAATCTCGTTTGAGGGTGTGGATCAGTCAAAGTTTTGGTCTCAAAACAACATGTTAGCTACAGATCTACTATTCTCGCTGTTGGGTTAAGCAGTTAGGTGCCCAGATTTGCTGTACTCAGATTCTACGTAATAATAATAAACCCTCATATCTGCTGCACCGGTTTTCTCAGATTCTACATAATAATAATAAACCCTCATATCTGCTGCACCGGTTTTCCTGCATTGGGTTTTTCCAAGGACATTTGTCTGAAAAATCTGTGCGTCACTTTGTTGAATGAGCGTAATTTTTAGTAAATGATCTGCATGTGTGTAGGCCGTTAGTTGTGTTTACTTCGGTATTTTCTGAAAATAACTTGTATAACTTAATCACAAGTAGGAGAAGTAAACCAAGATACTACAGTAGGGTTTCTGCATTATTGTATTCAGAAATTTTCACATACCCATTAAACATTTATTCTCCCTACTCCTAATAACAACTAAATCATAACGGACGGGCATCAAAGTCTAATCCTGTAACCAATAGAGGTTTTGTTTGCTCAGAGTCATCACTGATTAGCGCCATAGAATATTGTCATGAGAGAAGTGGTTAAAGAAATCACCCAGCTTTTCAGACATTCGTGAAGTTAATTTCCCAGTAACCAGGTAATTACAGCCTTTCTCTATATATTCCTTATGAAATTATGTCTTCCTGTAAGAAAAATGTCTCTGCAGTAAATCCCATGCTTCCTCCAGTAGTAGATGTAGATCACCAGCCCTTAGTCGATCAGTTGCATCAAATTGCTGAGACCAAGTGTGAGTTCGATCTGTACGAACTCCACAGTTGGCTCAAGCAAAAATACCTTGACCTTTGATGATCTAGCACTGTGAGAGTCTTCTCTACCTCAGTTTGTTTTCCCTCAGGTGTACTACTTCCCAGAGTTTGTGAGCTGGTGTCAATCCAGGTATCTTCCCAGCCAAAGAACCATTGTGGCCCAAAATGGTGAAGTCCTTTTCGCCATTAATGGTGATACAATTTCGCAAATGCTCTAGGTACAAAATCCAGATTCCATGCAACCTTCCATGCAGACATACTCATGGAAATTTATAACAAGCTTGATTTTCCTAAAAGAACCAAAATATTTGAAACTTTTCTACCAGAGAGTGCTCAGTTACCCAAAACCAGCCCCCCTTATCCCTCTTCCATGTTCCCTGAGGTAACCAAGAAGATAATTTCCATGGTTGCATGCCTGTTAGGATACCATTCAAAGCAGTGGGTTGATGAAATCATCTTAGCCTTCCTCTTTGTCTTTTCTTGAAATGAAAAACCTCATACCCTTTTTCTGTTATATTGAATTTTTGGTAGAAAATATTCATGACCAATTTATGAAATTCTCGATTGAAGGAGTGTTCAAGTATTCATCAATTCTAGTTTATTTGTTTCTTTGTTATCAGCTAGACAATTTCCCCTTTCAGCTACAAAAACTAGACAGTCAAGAGAATACACAATTAGTTATTCACTGGACCAACCTGGTTAGGAAGAACAACACTGAATTCACCTTCAGTGATTTTGTAGATCAGTTTTTACATGTAGCTGCCTGTTTGTTAAATAATGCTGCAGATCCCAAGAGACCTCCAGAAATCAAAAGGATTTTGCAACCGAGTGACCAAACCAGAAGAGGGGATTGGTGTTTATACCAATCCTACACAGAGATTAGGATATATGGTTGTGAATTACCACCTTACAAACTTCCCAAGTTTGTACCAGTTCGACTCTTTGCCTTGGAATACATCAGACAAATGATCGACATGGATCAACTACATTTCTTGGTAGCAAAGAAGAAAGTGAAATTTGAAATAAAGACACAAATTGGTCCATTCATCTGCAATACCAAAGTAGCAGGACAACATGCAGATGATATGTTGAAACATATGAACTTCAAACACAGTTTTACATGGTCCTATGACCTTATGGGGGTGATTTCAAAGCTAAGAGTGGAGCAACAATATGCTCATTATACATATACCCCCAGACTAGAGATAGAGCAGTTTATGAATCAAGAACACTAGCAGGAGAAGACCTTGCAAGACGCTGAAGAACAGGTGCTGTCAACAAGCAATACTCCATCACAGCAGGACAAATATGAGAAGAGAGTAAGGGAAAACATTTCCCCAACAGTGACAAAGATTTCAGCGAAGGAGTTTCAAGTATACGATAAAAGACAGAAGATCAAGCATACAGAGGGGACACAACAAGATAATACAGAGAAAACATAGCCTATTGTCCTCACAGGCTCATGCACCCCATCAGTCTCAGGGAGAGAGGAGATTATCACGTCATCTCCAATGACCCCCATGACAACAAGCACACCAATTTCATCACCAATCAGAGAGTTGGAGAAGAATAAGAAGGAACCAAGTATTTTTGCTGCTTACCAAGAGATTAAGAGAAAGAACCTAACACTCAAGGCTTCTACATTCACACAATTTTGGAAGCAGAAAGATACTTCCTAACACAAACTCCTGTCAGCTTTTGATTCATAGAAGGGAAAAATGCAGATTTCATTCTTGGGCCCAAGGTTGCTCAACCTCGGACAGCTGATGATTATAACAATCTGTTTTCTCTTTTGACATAGACACTATTCATCCAGTAGACCAAATGGATTTACACAAACATTTTGGTGAAATAATTTTTAGTACATTGGAGTGAACAGAGTTCCTTCTCAAGTTAAATGCTCCAAAAGACTTGGAATACAAAGATATCCATGAGGATACAAATATTATATTAGATAGTATGATGAATGATATGAGATGATTGAATGTTACAAATGAGGCCTGCTTATATACATACGCAGGTGCCTCTTCACGAAAGGTCATGTCTTATCAGACATGACCTTTCAACCTAATTACTAATTAACTAATTAATAACTATTTACATTATTTTATTTATGACATTGCCTTCCCCTTAAAAAGCTTTGTCCTCGATGAAAAGCCTGGATTTCTTTTTCTGCTACGAACATCTTCTCGTCTCGGGGCAGTCATCCTTGTCGATACAAGTTGATATGATTTTCTAAGAAATAAACAAAACTGTCGCACGGAGAATGGATCGGACCATCCTAAATCAATCTTCCGTGGAATCTTACAATGACTAGCAACTTGTGATGATTCGTTAGTATTCTTCGGAATATCAGCCTGTTTCTATTCTGAATACATAGCTTGGCTTCACCGTGAGATCTTGTAACGTTATGTTTTTCTTTTTGTAAGAAAATGTCAAAAACTTTATTTTCGTATTAAGGATGAATGACCCTAGTGAGTCCATCCAGAGCGAACCCAGAATTTTATCACTATCGTTACAAAATAAAGTTTTAACGGTAAATTGCGAGACCAAGGAATACTCGCCAATGCTTAGGTGTAAATTCCCTATGTCGTATTGTTTTTCATTTGCGTGAAATGAATTTGTTTCCGTTATATTTGATTCGGGGATCACTAATTCGTTAGCACATTTAGTACTAACATAATTATTCTCTTGATTAAGATCGATAGATATAATAACTTACTTTCCCACAAGTGACCCTTTGATTCTAATTAGTGCACGGACAAACATACTATAATTTTCAGGAAATCTTCCTTCTTTCCTTTCTGAATTAGATTCAATTTCCTTTTCATCAATGATTGATTCCATTTTGTCTGTTGAATTGAGTTTTTAGGGTTTTTAAGGTAACCCTTCCTAACTTTCTCTTCTTCTTTTCAATGAAGTTATTATTCCTTCAATATTTATTTATTTATTTTATAATAATTTAATTAATTAAATAATTTTAATTAATTAAATTAATATATATATATATCAATAAAATTTTTTTGACTCCCTTTTTTTTAAAGTTAATATATATAACTATAGTATATATTTGTTTATATAAGTCAAGGTGGAATAAACTATTAGCAATATATACGTCACCAATTGAGTCATGATAAAAGATTTTGAAAAAACACGTCGGATCAATACATCCACTGGTCATGAATTTACACTACCGAGTTTCGGATGTTAACGGAGGTGTCGAAAGGTTAAGAAGGTTGGATGCAGCGGATGCACCAAACGGAAGCAGCGAATGAGTAGATCCGTTGGCGGAAGGTAGTTAGAGTGCGGACGGTTGGGTGGTGGCTTGTCAGCACGTGGGCAGCAATAGAGGTATCGACGACGATGGTGGTTTATTACAGTAGTCAAAGGCTTGTGGTGGCGGCTATGTGCTCTAAGGATTTTTGCAACTCCTGATTAAACAACTTCTGATGTTTTCCCTGCCTCGACGTATCACAGCCGGATAGCTATCCATGATGCCGCCAACTACCAAGACATAATGACCAACACCAAGAATTACACACAATGGGCTTGTTTGGATGCGAGAGTCCGTCCGATATGTAAAATCCACCTCACTAGTTACTGCTCCAATTTCCTTACAACGTAACTGCTTGTTGGTTAATAGCAATAGTTGGAGCAGCCAGTGACTGTGTGTAGCAGAGTTGACTGGAATCCAGCCTACGTGGAACAAAACTTGTAGCTCGTGATCCAGAGACTACAACGACCTCAGTGGTGGCGGGTGAGGATGTCGAGTCCTAGGCAACAATGGCGGCTTGGTCAAGTTGTAGTTTGGGCAGTTGTAAGTCGCAATTTTTTTTTTTTTTTTTGTGATATAGTTTCCCTTCTTTATATTTAAAATTTAATTTTTTTTAATCCCTTTTTTTTCCTTTTTCTTAATATGATTTTTTTTTCTTTGTTTAATTCTGCCGCTTTTTTCTATGTATATATGCTTACTTTTCTTTGTTTTTCCCTTTTTTATATAAATTGTTCCTTTTTTAATATTTCTTTCCAAAAATTCTTTCTTTTTATATTAATATATATATATTTTAATATTTCTTCTTCTTTTTAAACTTTTTTTGTTTTTCCTCTTCTTTTAATTTTAGTGACCAAAGGCCTCTGACGAAATCAGCGATGGATAAACTCCAGATTGTAGCGAAACGCTTCGACTATGATGGCAACAACGTTGACGAATTTCAATGGCCAAGGACCTGGATCAAGGAGCGTAGCTCTGTGCAGTGATGAGCGGCCAGAAGATCAACTCCTCTGATACCAAATGAAGTGTAATATCTCCTTTCAGGGATATCTCTCAAACACAGTCAACTCTAAACCAGAGATGGACTGGAGGGGCGTTTACCAGATATTTCACCTCTGAAAAGAGGATGAGATTTGGAGGCTACCTGGCCCTCACCAGACTCTGTCTATAGAGTATGGGCAAAACACAATAGATGGTATAGCAACGGGAATGTCTTGAAGGGAAAATAAGCAGTGATGCGGATCATACAACAGTACATGAAATGCTAGAAACAATATATGCAACAGATACACATAAAATAGAGAGAACACTGAGCCATTTTATTATATTGAGAAATAGCAATGACTACAAGAGGTGATCAAAGTGATGGCACCTCGTCTTGCACCAGGCAAGTGTAAGAATACTCTCAGAATATCGATGGAATGGCTGCTCTCTGATCTGCGTCCATGCTGTTGGAAAACTGCCGTGTAGCTGCTACTGCTGGAACCAAATGAGTAGTTGGGGCTGCTCCCCTACTCGGAATGAGCTGAAACTCTGGAATCCACCTCTACTCACAATACCCAAAAAAGCCCAGAGAGCGTTTTTGGAATGGCCGACCCCCGAAAATACCCCCCTTGGGGATCTACGCTATCCTCCAAGGCTCTATGCTAAGACTTAATGGAATACTCCAAAATATGACCTCCCGCTCAACCAACAGTCTCCAATAGGCAAGGGCTGGCCCCTTGATCAATCTCCCGACCAAAATCCTCCGAAACAATGCCACTCCGGAGCCCCCTCAAAATGGACTGCGTCCTCCCTCTCAAGACTGCGCAATCTATGGATGCACTGCTCCTCCACAAAAGCCAAACACCAATCCTTCTGCAAAACACTGATGGGACAACCTCACCCGAGCAAGCACTTGAAGTCTCCCGGGGCTGAGGGTGAGATCTCCGAAAGGAGACACTCAATGCACTAAACAGTGCTGCAGACAAGCTAAACAACCAGCATGCTCAAAGTCGTAGTGACTAGCTCAATATGCATAAACTCGAATGAGGAAATGAGGAGGCTTCCTCCTTTTTATAACAATGGGCCTCTCTCAACCCTAGGCCCCACCATCTCCAACGTAGCCTCCCTTTGGCCCATGTTGCCAACTAAACTACGTTGTCATGGCCCACGTGGTCTAAGTGAGTCCCCCTCTACGTGGTCTCTTGGCCCCCCCTTGGCCCACTTAAGTCACTATGTTGAGTCTACTAGGGAGTGTACTTTATTTTAGTGAGTTATGTCCCCCTCTCACTCACTTTATTTATATTTCTAACTATAGAAGGCAAAATTGATCAAAATTAATATTTCGAATTAGCTATCGCTAATTGGGAATATTACAATCTCCTCCGGCAAAATGTTGCTTGACCCCAAGCAATTGTAGTGATGGATGCTGCAAGATCTTCTCACTCTCCCAAGTGGCATCCTCATTCGGCAAATTCTTCCACCTCACCAAGAATTCTCGGACTGTCCTGCTCCACAATCGCCTCTCTCTGACATCAATGATGGCCTTCGGCTGTAGCACCAAATGCCCCTCATCATCTGTAGGCAGAAGCTCCTCCGTCGCTGTCACCTCCTTGAGCCTGTCAAAGGCCTGCTGCGTTGTATCTGACCAACTGAATGCCCCCTTCTTCGTCAAATCTGTAAGGGGTGCAGCAAGCTGAGAGAAACTCTTGACGAACTTCCTGTAATAAGTGCAGATACCAACAAATCCTCGAAGTTCTGTAACGTTTCTCGGCTCTGGCTAATCTCTGATGGCCCTGATCTTCTCCTCGTGGACTCTCACTCCATCCACTCCTATGATGCGTCCCAAATATAACATCTCCGTCAACCCAAACTCGCACTTGGAGAGCTTAGCATAGAACTGCTGCTCCTCCAAGATATGCAGCACGGCCTCTTATGTGCTAGAGATGCTCCTCCCATGTCTTGCTATATATCAGTATATCATCAAAAAAGACCAGCACAAACTTCCTCAGGTGACTGCGGAAGATGTGGTTCATGCATGACTGGAAGGTGGCTGGTGTGTTGGTTAGCCCGAAGGGCATAACCAAGAACTCAAAGTGGCCATAATGGTATCTGAAAGCGGTCTTGGGAATGTCCTGTTCCCTCACGCGAATCTGGTGGTACCCGGATCTCAAATCGATCTTCGAGAAGAACTGTGTTCCTCTCAACTCATCCATCAGCTCATCAATCCGCGGTATAGGGTACCTGTTCTTCATGGTCTTTTTATTTAGAGCCCTGTAATCAATGCACATTCTCAATGTGCCGTCCTTCTTCTTCACCAACACTACTGAAGAAGCAAAAGGACTGGTGCTAGGCAGAATGTGTCCAAGAGCCAACAACTCCTGGATGGCCCGCTCAATCTCGTCCTAATAGGCCTTGGGGTGCCTATAGGGTGTGGTGATAACGGCTTGAATGCGCTGCTCTAACTCAATAGTATGCTCAAACCCCTGATCTGGTGGCTGTCCCGACAGTATCTCCCCAAACACCACGGCATACCTGTCAAGGATGGTCTGTATCTCAGGATGAACTGACTGCCCGGTAGTCCCTGCTTCTGATGCATGCAGCTCTACTGCCCACTCTATATCTCCCTTCCGGAAGTCTGCCTCCATCCGATGAACTAAAACAGTCTGGGGTGGGTAAGTGTGCATTCCACGTATCTTCTCATGCTTCCTGGTCTTCTTATCATCCCACTCCATCTCCAAGGCCTCCCAATCTGTGGTGACCTTCCCTAGAGTAATCAGCCATTGTACACCCATTACCACATTGGTATCCAGTATGTTAACCACAAAAAAGTGGTCAGTCACTGTGTAGGTGCCCATCGTCACAGCCAGCTCTAGAACATATCTGGCACACTGCATCGTCTGATCTCCTAGGACGAACACTGAAAATCCATCGAAGCTCTCTGTCGGTATGCCTCTCTGCTCAACCATCTGTGCATCGATGAAGTTGTGGATTGCCCCACTGTCTACCAGGACTGAAACTCGCTGCCCACCTATTGTCCCTTGGACACACAGCGTCAAATACTTGGGTACTCTCCGCAATGCTGCAAGGGTCCTCCCTGTGGGTGCAAAAGCTGCACTTCCTGCTCATGGAGGTGGAGGCGGCAAATGGTCCCGCGCTGCCTGACTGTTTCCTGCCTCCCCATCCTCATACTCATCATCTTCCCCTCTACTCTCGGGGAAGATCTCGATAAAATGTGCTTTGCCAGCAACACATCCGTGTCCCGGTGCCCACGGCTCCTAACAGGTAAAACACAACCTCTTCTTCTTCAACTCCCTCATGGCATCATCATCTAACTGTCCCCTACCCGGATTCCCCTTAGGAGGTGGAATCCTCACATCCTTCCCCTTTGGCTGAAAAGCTTGTCTCTGGGGGTAAGGTGTCCTGGTCCGGGGTAAAACATCCTGCAAATCCTGGGTCTTGCCAACTGCGTCTTGGAGTGTGCCTGGTTTGGCGGATCTGACCAAACCTCGAAGCGGCTCTGCTAACCCCTCAATGAACATGTATATCATCCGTGCCGTGGATAGATCGGGCACCATCACTGAAAGTCTCAGGAAATCTGCAATATATGTCTCTGGGCTCCCAGTCTGTTTGAGCCTCGTCAGCTCCACAAAGTGCTCCTTCGAATCCCTCCGGTCAAACCTCTCTATCAATCTTCGGGTGAACTCGACATTTGTGGTCACTGTCGAATGTCCGAGTGTAACCATTCCCATGGAACCACCAATCCTGGGCCTCACCATCCAAATGCAGCGTCGCCACCTTGATGGCCTTTGTCTCTGCCATCTGGTTGAGCTGGAAGTATATGTCCAGCTTCTCCACCCAAGACTTTGCCAAACTGTTTGATGAGCCATCAAACGTGGGCAAATGGAAACTGGTCACTGTACGCTGGGTATCTCCCTCATGATAATGCTGATGTCCTCTGTGATGGGCACGAGGTCTACTGTCCTGCTGGAGCTGAAAAAAATCTCTGAATGAAAGGGCATCCCTGAACTCCTGCCCATATGCCTGATACTCAGCGAAATAATCACCCATGTGGCCCGGCTCTGGCTCCTGCTGTGCTCCTGCCCCAGTGTCTGCACCCAGAAAAGTGGGCATAGTGGAACGAGTGGGGGCATGTGATGCCTGGTGCGGAGTGGCATCCCTGTCCTGCAAATGGTGGGATGTGCCCGACCCCTCACCAACTTGGAAACCCCTTGGGGTTTCACGCTGTCTAGCCTCCACAACAGTGAATCTCTGACCCATCATCTCGATCTGCCTCGCCAGATCCTGCACTGATTTGAGGAGTGCTTCCCCAAACTATTTTGCATCACTATCATTTGCCATTGGCTCCTCCTATTCTGCGTCTACTACTGGACCCTGTTCTGCGTCCACCACTGGTTCCTCCTGTTCTGTGTCCACCACTGGAATGCAGTCACCCTCTCCGTAGGTGATTTGCAACCTACGCTCTTTGTCATGGTACCTTCTACCTCTATAGCAAATATACAACTTCTCCCGCAGTGTCATAGACAACTAGCTCCATAGGCTGAGCCAGATCTATGAGCTCTGATACCACTGTAATATCCCCTTTCAGGGATATCTCTCAAACACAATCAACTCTAAACTAGAGATGGACTGGAGGGGCATTTACCAGATATTTCACCTCTGAAAAGAGGATGAGATCTGGAGGCTACTTGGCCCTCACCAGACTTCGTCTATAGAGTATGGGCAAAACACAACAGATGGTATAGCAATAGGAATGTCTCGAAGGGAAAATAAGCAGTGATGCGGATCATACAACAGTACATGAAATGCTAGAAACAATATATGCAACAGATACACATAAAATAGAGAGAGCACTGAGCCATTTTATTATACTGAGAAATAGCAATGAGTACAAGAGGTGATTAGAGTGATGGCACCTCATCTTGCACCAGGCAAGTGTAGGAATACTCTCAGAATATCGATGGAATGGTTGCTCTTTGATCTGCGTCCACGCTGCTAGAAAACTGCCGTGTAGCTGCTACTGCTGGAACCAAATGAGTAGTTGGGGCTGCTCCCCTACTCGGAATGAGCTGAAACTCTGGAATCCACCTCTACTCACAATACCTAGAAAAGCCCAGAGAGCTTTTCTGGAATGGTCGACCCCCGAAAATACCCCCCTTGGGGATCTACGCTATCCTCCAAGGCTCTACGCTAAGACTGAATGGAATACTCCAAAATATGACCTCTTGCTCAACCAAAAGTCTCCAATAGGCAAGGGCTGGCACCTTGCTCAATCTCCCGACCAAAATCCTTCGAAACAATGCCACTCCGGAGCCCCCTCAAAATGGATTGCATCCTCCTTCTCAAGACTGCGCAGTCTATGGATGCACTGCTCCTCCACAAAAGCCAAACACCAATCCTCCTGCAAAACACTGATGGGACAACCTCACCCGAGCAAGCACTCGAAGTCTCCCGGGGTTGAGGGTGAGATCTCCGAATGGAGACACTCAATGCACTAAACAGTGCTGTAGACAAGCTAAACAACGAGCATGCTCAAAGTCGTAGTGACCAGTCAATATGCATAAACTCGAATGAGGAAATGAGGAGGCTCTCCTCCTTTTTATAGCAATGGGCCTCTCTCAACCCTAGGCCCCACCATCTCCAACGTAGCCTCCCTTCGGCCCACGTTGCCAACTAAATTGCGCTGTCATGGCCCACGTGGTCTAAGTGAGTCCCCCTCTCCATGGTCTCTTGGCCCCCCCTTGGCCCACTTAAGTCACAACGTTGAGTCGACTAGGGAGTGTACTTTATTTTAGTGAGTTATGTCCCCCTCTCACTCACTTTATTTATATTTCTAACTATAGAAGGCAAATTGATCAAAATTAATATTTCCAATTAGCTATCGCTAATTGGGAATATTACATGAAGCGAACAAAGTTCTTTCTCAAGTTAAATGCTCCAAAAGACTTGGAATACAAAGATATCCATGAGGATACAAATATTATATTAGATAGTATGATGAATGAGCTGAGAGATTGAATGTTACAAATGAGGCCTGCTTATATACCTACGAAGGTGCCTCTTCACGAAAGGTCATGTCTTATCAGACATGACCTTTCAACCTAATTACTAATTAAATAATTAATCACTATTTACATTATTTTATTTATGACATACATTAACTAATTCAGCTGTGATAGCAGCCAAGCTTCAAAGTTCTGTACAAAACATCCAAACACAGTGGAAATTAGAAAAAATCTCTTCTTTGGCTAAAGATACAAAGATTAAGTCTTTAGAGGAACTAGTGATCAAGTTGGGATATGATCCCAGTAATCTGAAAGCAGTGTTGGAGACCATCAAAACCAAAAATGCAGACATAGCAGCATTGAGAAAGCAGCTAAAGCTTCCACCACTGAAGATCCACGGACCAAAGAGTTTGGAGAACTTGAAAAGGAAAAAGAAAACCTGTTCAAAATCATTATTGAACAAAATGATCAGATTACTAAAATGGAGAAAGAGATAGATAAGTTTTTAAAGGAAAAAGAGCAACGAACTACTCTAGTACAAGCCATCCCTTTGGCTTCTATCCCAACAACAGGTACAGTAACAAGAGAAGCATCGACCTCAGCAACAACTTCAACATTGGAAACATAGTCTAGCACTACCCCAGCAGAGTTAGCTAAAGCAATGGAGGACTTGTCTCTTGAAGATCAACATATTGAAAAGTTCACTGACAAATTAAACAAATTACAAGAGTAGAAACTTAAAGTGGATAACTCCTATCTAGCAAAGTTACAGAAATCATACAAGCCTACAACAAGGGTACAATATTTAGAGAACCAGAATGTATTGTCAGATACCATTGCACAAGCCAAAGAGAACATTTGGGTGGAGATTAATGAAGCGATTACAAAAATATGGCCATCTATTGAGATCATCTTTGAACAAGATGAGTTAGTGCTGAAATCAAGAACTTTAATTGCTGATGTAAATAGAGAACTTGGCACCAAACCCAATGACGCCAGTTCTTTGATCAGGGTATTAAATTCCAAACCCAGAGAAGAATTAGAATAATTAAATATAAACGACATAACATACACCATTCTGGAAGTGAGAAAGGTTCTCACCAAGAAAAATATGATGGTACAGTTGCAGAACAAATGTGCCAGCTTGCAAAGCATAACCTAGAGGTTTCACAAGAAGTTCAATGCTCTGCATCAAAAAGGCCTTCCTGGACTGCAAGGAATGGGAGATAAATTAATCAAGCTTGAAGAATATCAACAGAAACTATACAATATTGCCACAAACATATCAAAATTTGCAAACATTAAAGGCACCATTTCTGGGAAAGCATTCATGGAAGGTCTCAATTTTGACTTGCTGATCAAACATGAAGTAAATCATTTATTTCTTGTTAAGCCTACCTTTGAAAAATTCATAGAGGTAGATGAAACATATTGTTAGTTGATCAAATTTCCATTGCCAAATGAAAAAATATGGGAAAAGTTATGTGAATTGTTAGAGTAAAGCAGTTTCACCTTCAAACAGCGTAGGACATTGTGAGGTCTAGTCATCAACAGTCATCCTCAAGAATAGAGCCAACATCAATTTCAGATTTCCTATTATTTTGCTCTATTTTTGTAAACAATTTTTGATATTTTGTAAAAAGATCTCGAGATCTTCACTCAAGATATTTTTGATAAGTTCTGTATAAATACTTCCAAATTCGAAGTATTAGTGTTGGGATTTGTATGAAGAAACCTACTATTGAATGTAAAGTTGTTCATTGAGCTCAAGTGGACAAATTTCAGAAATACAGAACGCTTTTAAGGATTCTTGTGTCAGACTAGTTGGTGATGTTATTTCTCTTTTGTTAATGTTTGTCTTTCTCTGTTAATTCACATGTTATTTCATCTATTTTATTCTAAGAAAAACAAGGATTCGAATTTGTTTAAATACACTAAATTCTGGCTTATGAATGAAGTCAATGTTTTCCACTGAAGTTAAACAATAGAATTCTTAACTGCTTTATGTCTAATGGATCATTAATCTTTTCTTCTTTACCATATCACAAAGCTTTTGATATCTAACAAGCCTACCTACCTTGTCCTATTAAACTTATATGTCAATGTTGCAATTAATAAACTGAAAGTTTAATTGACTCCATTGCTCAATGGCTTTCCAAGCTATTCCAACCAAAACAATTTAAAAACATCAAATTTTGAACTTTATATGTAGCCTAAAATTTTAAAATCAACAAAGTTAAATCTGACAGAGAGATCGCTCTCTCAAGCTGTTAGGGCTAGATTCCAGCTTCCAAAGTGGTTTTGTGGTTACCTTTGTAATTTATTTTACAACTTTAGTAAATTATGGAGTGATAATATTCTAGTGACTCCACTGGGGAAGAACAAGTTAAAATTATATAATTTATTTTCCTAGGTGAAATCTTTGTTTCAGTGCTTAAAGCTAGTTCTCAGTTTGTCGCTGAGAAATAGATCTGATTTAAGGTTGTTTGCCATTTAAAATTTGTATATATCCAATATCTATAAATATATTGTAGTAGATTTGGCTTCTAAAAGGATATACACTATATCAAACCCAGATCTAGATCCTCCAGAAATTGTATATAATCCTGAAAACATAATTAGGAAGAAAAGTGCAACTGAGAGTGAATCAAGTGAAAGTTTTCTTCCAAGAGTTAACTCCCTTCTTGAAAATTTTGTCACCTTAGAAGACATAGAATTTGATTTGGAATTTGAAAGCACACTTTTTAGAAGTAAATCTAATAGCTTTTTACCTAAAACTGTTATTGATAAGGACCTGCTACCACTTCATAAGTCAGAGCATACTAAGCATAAAACTTAGGGCCATCAATCTCCCAAATCATCAAATCTTTCTTCTATTGCATCCTCTCCTATTCCTCAACCAAGTTCACCTATTGGTGTTGTTCCTCCATTAATCCCTCCTAGCAATTCTACTCGTAGTTCAATCAATTTTGTACCCAGTTCATCTACCATTCCTACATCCTCCACTACAACACATCAAACTCTTATAACTCCCCCTTTTATACCAACTATACCCACACCTCCTACTACATCTTCTTGTCATCCCCATATTCCCATTATGGTTGCTCGTTATGCTCCTCTGATCTTGCTTGGGCAACTTAATCCCATACCACAAAGTTATCAAACTCAGATACCTCAGTTTGATAGCACTGGACCCATTATTGCTCAGCAACACATAAATCGAATGAATGATTACTTTGACTTACTAGAATTTGATTAAGATGATGTTAGGATGAGGTTATTTACCCAAAGTTTCACGGGAGAAGTTAAGAAATGGTTTAAATCATTAAGAGATGCCTCCATCCCAGATTTAGCTCAATTTCATGAAGCTTTTCCTAGAAGGTGGGAAGTCAAGACAAAACCCTCTCTAGATCTTAGCTGAATATGAAAGTATCAAGAGAGCTCCAGGAGAATCCATCCAAGATTACTGTACTAGGTTCAACCGTGTTTATAATTCTATTCCAACTGCAATACAACCACCTCCCAGACTAGCTTTGCTGAAGTTTCCAGATGGTTTTGACCCTGATATGGCCTACCAACTTAGGGAAAGAAACCCGGCCCCCTTAGAAGAAATGCAAAGGAATGCAGTTAGTGTAGATGTGAACCTCTTAGCAAAGAGAGCTAGGTTGAAAACTAAAAGAAAAGTCCAAATTAAAGAAGAACCAGCTTCTTCTTCAAATGCTAAGTTGGATACCTTAGTAAGCACTATGGAGAGAATGATGGATAGGATGAGTATTGTTGACAAAACTCCTCCAAGAGAAAATCAAGGAGCTCCTCCTATTAGAAATCCTAATTTCAGAAGAAATCCCCCACGAATGAAACAAAGAGAATAGAGAGGCCCTGGTGATCAACAACAAATTAGGCCTCCATTTCAGGAAAACTTTGCTAATGAAGATACTGAGTTAATAGAGGAACCTGAAGAGAATCAGATAAATCTATGTGGAATAAATGAGATAGATCAAATTTTCTTGAGTAAAGAAGAAGAAGATCAGTTTTTGTTATCTCAACCAGAACAAGACCCTTTAGAATTTGAAGAATACAAACAAGGATATCAAAATGGTATGATGGAGTTACACAAGCAATACGACTTAAGGAGCAAGAAAGGAGCTTACATCCTCCTAACAAAACTCAAAAAGACACTACCTCAACCAGTCAAACAAAAACAGACCCTCAAAAAGAAATCTCTAAAAAATTAGATACTCCTTCAACTAGTCGAATAGGAGTTGATCCTAAAAAAGAAGTGCCCAAGAAATCAGCTGCAAATGTCAAAGAGGTTGACAAATCACAAACATCCTTTAGAATTGAAACTGAATTGGCTAAAGTGAAAATTCCCATTCCTTTGACCCAATTGGTGACTAGAGATGTTTATAAAACTCAAGTCATGAAAGCTTTGAAGATAGCAGAAAGGACCGACAGTTAATTTAAATGATGACCGACCTGAGTTATTGTTTGGACCTGAGGTAGTAGCAAAATCCCAGGATGGAAGTGTTCCACCTTTTTACATTAGCTTGAATATTCATGACAAAATCTTGCATAACTCAATGTTTGATTTTGGTGCTTCCCATAACTTAATGCCCAGGGCTATCATGCAAAAACTAGGACTAGACATCACAAGACCTTACAAAGATTTATATTTTTTTTATTCTAGCAAAATGAGATGTCTAGGGCTGATTAAAGATCTGTGTGTCACTTTAGTTCAAATACTAGCGAAGAGTTTAGTCATGGACATTGTAGTAGCAGACATACCACCCAAGTATGGGATGCTACTATCAAGATCATGGGGTGCAAAGTTATAGGGTACTTTGCAAATGGATATGAGCTATGCTACCATTCTTGTCTTTGGTCAGCAAAGAAGGTTATACAGAGAAACTTTGATGAAATACATGGTCAGTAGCCAAGATAAATCGAACAACTACCCACTTTACTCTCTACACTCTGACTTGGATTCCTTCATTATATACAATGAAAAATTAGTTGAAGAGAAAGTGTCACAACAAGAGATTGAAACTAGGAAAACAGAACAAATAGTTAAAACTGAAAAAAAAGAAGTAGAAGACGAAGCTCTTTGGAATATGGATTTCGATGGAGCTGTGTGTAAAGATGGTGCATGAGCAGGGGTGTTTGTCATGAACTCATCAACCAATATGTCCAAGGGGCATGGCTATAAACTAAACTTTCAGTGCACTAATAACATAGCAGAGTATGAAGCTTTGATCTTAGGGCTGGAAATTTTAAAGAGGTTAAGAGCTAAAAGGATTTTTGTGCATGGGGATTTTGAGTTCATTATCAAACAAATTAAGGGTGAATATGCAACTAAACACCCTAGATTGAGAGCCTATAAGAATGCAGTTTTAGACTTCCTGCAATGTTTCATTGAATATGATTTGTCTATTATCCTTGGAACCCAAAATATTTTAGCTGATGCTTTGGCTGTTTCAGCCAGTACTTGTAAAATTCCTTTTCACCCCAATAGGAAATATGTGGTGGAAGTCAAACATAGGCCAATTGTCCCTGACAATGTAAGATATTGGCAAGTTTTTGGAAATGATGGGCAAATTTAATTTTTTTTACAGATGTGTAATATCCCCAATTAGCAATTATGCTAATTAGAATATTAATTGTTGATAAATTTTGATGTTTCTAATGGCAAGCCGAAATAAGGTGGGTTGGGATCCACAATTAATAATAAGGGAAAGAACACAACCTACTACTATAGTTCACAAGGAAAATTTGCGGCCTTAGTGGGGTCCATGTGGCCTCCAGTCAATTTGGAGGCAGCTCCCTAGGTGGCAGCGTGGGCGGCTCTATGGGAGCAGTGCAGTGAGTGGCTGGATGAGGAGACTGCGCAGTCCATGGTGGGCCCAAGGGAACGTTGGGGGATCAATTGATAAAAGGAAGTGAAGGCAGCTCATTTCCTCATTTTAATTTAACCTCTATTTTGATTGTCATCTTGACATAGCACGCTTGTGTCGGGAGCCAAGTCTGCAGTGCTGTTTAGCACTGAGATCTTCAGGGGGAGATCTCAACCTCTACCTCGGGGGACTTCGAGTGCCCCCTCAAGAGAGGGGTTCCACAATTTTTGTGAGGATTTGAAATAACAACAACAACAGGAGTATGTAGTCCTCTTCAGGACTGCGTAAAGGCAACAGAGGCTGCGCAGTGCAGACTAGAGGAAGCAACGGAAGCATGGGAGAGAAGAAGAGTTCCTCTGTAGGATTTGGAGGGGAGGCTAACCACCTCCTCCCAGGGATTTTGGTAGCATTTTGGAGACATCTACCAGTAGTTCTAGCAAGGAATCGAATTTCTCAGCAGTTGGGTGAGCCAAGCCCAATAGGGTCAATTTCCGAGGTCAAAACTAGGATGAACCCTTTGTGGGTTTTTCTGGGTTTATTGAGGAGAAGCCAAGATAAATTTGGCAGAATTTTCTGGGCAGGTTTGAGGTGTCGAGATCCTAACTCAGCTAGCAGCTAGAGGAGCTAAGGGAAAATTAGGCTAAAATTCCGAAGTCAATATTTGGCCAATTACTTGGAGTTATTGTGGGTTTCTTGAGCAGAGTCCGTGGTTAAAATTGTGGAATTTTCCAAGCAGCGTAGCAGGCTCTAGCAACATTTCATTGGGACAAGCAACAACATTTAATGGGCTGGGTAGCACAGTCATTGAGCCACGTAGAGCAGTTTCCAGCAGGAGTTTTGTTTGGGTTTGAGTTGTCCTTCAACCTGCCTTGAGCAGGCCTAGGTGCAATCTTTTCAACACCTCATTTGTACTCTTTCCCAACATATAAATCAAATGGTTCAGTAATGATTTTGGCTGCAAATTTTGTGTTTTGGTGTTTTCCTTGCTGCTGTAATTTTTAGTCTATTTTGCTTGTATTATTTTCATTTTCCCATTTGGGGATATTACAGTGGTGTCAGAGCCATGATCTTGGCCAGTTGTGGGGTAACCAATTAGATCAAGAAGATTTGTGCATGTATACACAGTGACGGGTTAAACCATAGACAACCATGGCACAATGAGGATTTAATTACTTCAAATTATTGATCGAATTGATGAAGGCTTCAAAAGAGATCTATCCTCTTCCCTATGGAAGATGCACTAGAGTTGCACAGTCTGTGGGGGGTGCAGCGATCTACATAGGATCATGGGGAGCAAGTGGATACGCTCAGTATGATGCAGGGGTCACCTGCGTTGGAGACTTCCTTGACTGTGTCGGTTGACATCTTAGTGGAGAGTAGAGCCTACCCCAGTAGTGCTATCCATTGAGGTGATGACCGGGATAGTGTCTGAGGTTTTGGGCATTAACGACACGTAGCAGATGGGAGATATATCAGGGGAGGTATCCCCCCTTGATGAAACAAATATGGGAGGCAGGGGTAGTAACGAGATGAGATAAAACATACACATTGAGGAGAGAGTTCATCCAGAAACATTCTAGCCAGCTGAGCATGAGGCTAATGGCACGCAGGAGGAGCACAAGGATACACCTAGTGTGATGTAGGAGTTACCTTTGATGGGGTTCCCTTTGGTAGCCCCAATGGACAGATTGGAGGAGGTAGTGGGGCACACAACCATTGATGAGGATTATCGGTCTATTACAGAGCTTCAGAATGACAACCATCTACAGTTGATTGATGATCACGTCTTGCATGTTGGGTTGCTGTGAAAATTTCAATTCTGAAATTCTACTGCAGTTATAGATTTATTTCTCCTACTTATTTCTACAATAAGTTATTTACAAAACCCGAGTAAATTTCGAAAATAAATACTACTGCAATTATCACTCAAGTACATATAGAGAAAAGAACAGTAAAATGCAAGCACAAGGATCAATCACAATGACACAGTTATTTTTGGACAATCATCCCCGGAAAAACCCAATGTGGGAAAACCGATGCAACAAATGAGGGTTTATATAGTAATCTTCAGCAGCAAATTCTTTACAAGGAAAGACTAGTAGAATAATTGAGAAACTTCTAAAGAAAACACAGGAGATGACTTCTCTCAGACCTTTGGAGAATTCTCGACACCTGAGGGACTCACTGGCCCCTACAATGTCACCCCTGCATGCTTCTCTATGCAGAGCCTGCTTGAGACTGCGTCACTACTGTGTGAGCCCTTTGCGCTGCTCCTTTGTGTTGTCTCTCTGCCCTTTTGCGTCTTTCCCTCGAGCTCTGACATTGTTGATGCCCTCTACTTCCTCTGCCCTGCAACTCTCCCTCTAAAATCGAATTCTATTCCTTCAAAATCGACTTCCCTTGGGTTACTAAGTGTGTGCTCGGCTTTGTTATGAAACCAGCTCACAAAATAGAAGAAAAGATAGATCAATGACTTAGAAATCAGAGTCTTCGAGGGAGCAACCTCCTTTACATTACATAAATGAACAATTCTTGGATGATACAAATGACAAAATCTCCTTTCTATATATAGGAGTCCAAGGGGTCACAATATAATCCTAGCTGACATAACAATAACAATGTAAGGGCACATTAATAACAATAGTTGGCTTCTATGGGGCATAATAATAACAATACGGGGATTACATGGGCATAACAATAACAATAAGGGGGTACATTAGTATTATAGGAACCTAACATGCCCCTCAACACTGTTACCGATGAAATAGGTAACTTGACCTCAAAACGGGAACTCTAGCCCAAAAAGACTCAAAAAACACCTTAAAAACACCTCAAAAACAAAAAAAGTGTATTTCAGAATGCACTTGGTTATTTTTGAAGGTCAAATTTCAACATTTTATAAAATTATGCTAAAAACAAAATTGTTTCTTGAAAAAAGGATTGAAAAAACACCCTCAAAACAAAACCAGTTGATGCTGGAATTAAAAAAAAAAAAAAAAGATTTGTCATATTTTTGACATTTTTAAAAATAGAAATAATATTTTTTAATTTTTAAAATTCAAACATTAAAAAAAACTTAAGAAAAAAATAAATTTAAAAAATAAAAACATTTTAAACCTTAAAATTTAAAAATATATAGGAATAAAAAAATTAAAATAAAAACAAAATAAAAATTTTAATTCAAACATTAAAAAAACCTAAAATTTAATTTTAAAAAAATTAAAAAATTAAAAAAAAAATTAAAGATTAAAATTTCAAAATATATAGAAATAAAAATAAAAACAAAATAAAAATATTAAATAAAAAAAAAAAACCAAGTTAAAAGAAGAAAGAAATTATAAAAAATAAAATATAGAAATCAAATTTAAAAAAGAAAAAGTAAATGTTTGTTAAATTAAAAAAAATAAAAATAAAAGAAAAAATAAATAAATTTAAAGAAATATATTAAATTTTAATAAATTTAAAACTTTAAAATAAAAATTAAAAAAAAAAACCATTATTTAAATTAAAAGTAAAAAAATGAAAAATTAATTAAAAATAAAAAATGAAAAATAAAATACAATAAAAATATTAAATTTAAAAAATTATATATTAATAAAACAAATAAATTTTAAAAAATAAATTAAATTTAAATTATAAAAAATAAAATATATATATATATATATATATATATATATATATATATATATATATATGAACTTAAATTAAAAATATATATATTAGATTTTATTAAATTTTTAAAAAAATGTTAATATTAAAATAACCAATTAAATTAAAAAAAAATATTAAATTTTAATAAATAAATGAATAAACAAATAAATTTTGAAAAAAAAAGGTTAAAAACTTTTAAAAATCAATTAAAAATGAAAAATTGAAAAAAATAAATAAAATAAAAAATAAAATAAAAAAGGGACAGGGACAGATTTGATGCTCTCACATGGTGGGAAGCATATGGCGGCATGGGACTTTTGCCAAAGTTAGCTAAAAAAGTTCTGTCACAGGTTGTGAACACTTCTTCTGCAGAGAGGTGTTGGAGCACCTACAGCTTTATACACAATGTGAGAAGAAACAGGCTGAATGAAAACCGAGCTGAAAGCTTGGTTTATGTGCATTATAACTTGAGGTTGTTGAGCCATTACTGTGATCGAGCAAATGAGGATCAATCATACGAGGCTTGGACAACAAGCCAGAGGATGATAATTTGGAGGACGGCACGTTACATCTGGAAGAATTGGAAGCAGAACTTTATAGGGATGATGATGAAGCATCAGCAGCACCGCCACACACAGGGCTAGTCCCACCATCTGGTAGCGGTGCGGGTGCAGTGCCAGTTCTCGATATCACACTATTGCTCCTTTGCAGATCCAGCCTCCACCTTCTAGTCATGGTCGTGGTACTCCTGAGAGTACTAGAAGACCACCATTTCCTCGTGGCTCGCACAAATTAGACATTTCTCGTGGGCGTGGCAAGGGGCCAGTCAGTGGATAAAATAGATTTGTTGTTTACTAGTCTTTTCTAATTGTTGTTGACAGATGAATAGTTGAAACTTTATTCTTTCATATTTAATGACAATTTAAGTTTGAAGTTTGAATTTGAAAGGTGAAACTTTGAAGTTGGCATTTATAAGTTTATAAGTCATTATGAATTATGAATATGATGCTTCATGAAAGTTATATGGTGATCAATGAATCAATGATGATAAATGTTATATATCAATGATAATAAATGTTATATATTGAATTTTGAAATCAATGAATCAATGATGATAAATGATATATATCAATGATGATAAATGTTATATATTGAAATTTGAAATCAATGAATCAATGACGATAAATGTTATATATCAATGATGATAAATGTATATTGAATTTGAAATCAATGAATCAATGATGATAAATGTTATATATTGAATTTTGAAAGCTTGAAACCTTCAGATTGATGATTCGCGAGACTCAAGAGTCAATATGTTGTATGCTTCCAACTTGTGGGCGTGGTTGATGAAGATTATAACTTTTAGATGATTGATGTTATATGATTCAATCTATGTTTTTATGTTTTTTATGTCTAATGCATCATTCTACATGTTTTTGTTGACATATATGCTTCAATATATATATATATATATATATATATATATATATATATATATGAACGCTCCCGAAAACGCTTCAGACCGGAAGCTTCTAAAAATGGCGCTCCCGCTCCCGCTCCCAAGTAACCTTGGGCACAATAATAACAATATGGGGACTACATGGGCATAACAATAAAAATAAGGGGGTACATTAGTATTATAGGGACCTAACAATTATTTTTGGACAATCGTCCCCAGAAAAACCCAATGTGGGAAAACCAGTGTAGCAGATGAGGGTTTATATATTAATCTTCAGCAGCAAATTCTTTACAAGGAAAGGCGGGCAGAATAATTGAGAAACTTCTTAAGAAAACACCTGAGATGAATTCTCTCAGACCTCTGGAGAATTCCCGACACCTGAGGGACTCACTGGGCCCCACTGCATCACCCCTGCGTGCTTCTCTGCGCAGAGCCTGCGTGAGACTGTGTCACTATTGTGTGAGCCCTCTGCACTGCTCCTTTGTGTTGCCTCTCGGCCCTTCTGTGTCCTTCCCTCGAGCCCTGACACTGCTGATGCCCTTTGCTTCCTCTGCCCTACAACTCTCCCTCTGAAATCTAATTCTATTCCTTCAAAATCGACTTCCCTCGGGTTACTAAGTATGTGACCAACTTGTTTTCCAAATGGCCTTCAAGTCTTCTTTTATAATATTTTCATTGACAAATCAACGGCCCAGATTAGAAGTCTAATCAATGGCTAATAGTTCTCTAGAAGATTCACACTCTGTTTTATGAATACCCATTAATTATTTACTTTCCCTAAGTTTAGACTTAGGGTCTTCTTTAAAATAATTAATTATTTTAATAAAATATAATGTCAAACCAGGAGGTAACTCCTCAAAACTGCAATGTGTATTAGCTGAAGAATGTACATGCTCTTATAGATGGGAGGTGAGGCTATTGGGATTCAGCTCCCAATGACTCTTGGCCTTCCTTATTTCCTAATAACAAATAATATACAAAAATAAATGTGCACACCCATCCATAGGATTAGGTGTCAACATTCCCCTCTTTAATCCGAAGGGATGTTGGTGAGTCCAAGCATCGATCTGAACTTTTCAAACTTCTCTCTTCCAAGTGCTTTGGTGAAGATGTCAGCAGTTTGCTCATTTGTGGAACAATGATGTAGATGGATGGTCTTGGCCTGAACATGATGTCGAATGAGATGGTACTTTGTATTGATGTGCTTTGTTCGATCATGGAACTTTGGGTTCTTGGCCAACTTTATTGCGGAAGTGTTGTCGATCATGAGTGGAGTGGAATACATTTGTTTCATCTGCAAATATTCCAGGATTTTCCGGAGCCACACAATTTCCTTTGTTGCTTCAGCTGTTGCCACATATTCTGCCTCGGTCGTGGAATCTGCTGGAACTGACTGTTTGCGTGATCTCCATGAGACAGCTCCTGATCCAAGACTCATGGTGTAACCTGTAGTAGACACCCCTGTTTCTTTGTCGCCATCAAAATCTGAATCAGAGTATCCGATCAAGCTGAAGTCGCCTACCTGTGTATATTTGAGTCCAAAGTCTTGAGTCCCCTTCAAGTACCTTAGTACTCTTTTTGCAGCAGACCAATGTCCTTCACAAGGTTTTTGCATGAACCTTGAGAGGATTCCAACAGCAAATGAAATGTCAGGTCTGGTGGTGGTCGGATAGATAAGACTTCCTACAAGCTGTCTATACTTAGTTGCATCCTCAAATTCCTTCCCTTCAATAGATGTGAGCTTCAAGTTTTGTTCCATTGGAGTGCCTAAGGGTTTACAATCATCCATGCCAAATTTGTTCAAGAGATCTCCAATGTACTTCTTCTGAGAAAGAAAGATGAATCTAGGATGTTGAATTACTTCAATACCCAAATAGTAATGAACATGACCCAAATCAGTCATTTCAAAACCTTTCTTCAACTCTTTCTTCATGGATGCAATATGGCTCTCATTGTTTCCTGTTATCAAAAGATCATCTACATATACCACAAGATATACAACTGTTTTTCCAACTTTCTTAACAAACAAAGTTGCATCATCAAGATCAAAGTGTTTGAAGTCAAGTTTCAGAAGATGCTCGGTCAACTTCTCATACCAGGCTCGTGGTGCTTGCTTGAGGCCATACGAGGATTTCACAAGTTTGCAAACTTTGTGTTCTTGACCCTTTATCACAAATCCTTCTGGCTGGGACATATAAACTTTCTCCTTCAGATCTCCATTCAAGAATGCTGTTTTTACATCCATCTGATGGACTTTCCATCCACTCTGAGCTGCTAAGGCAAAGAGAGTCCGGATGGTGGTCCATTTTGCTGTGGGAGCAAACGTTTCTTCATAATCAATTCCTTCCTTCTGTGCGAATCTTTTTGCCACAAGCCTGGCCTTGTGCTTGTCAAGTGAGTCGTCTGCTTTGTACTTGTTCTTGTAGACCCACTTGCAGCCAATTGGTTTCGCTCCCAAAGGCGGATCAACCAGCTTCCAAGTGCCATTCTTTATCAAGGCATCATACTCCTTATGCATCGCTTCTTTCCATTCATCATGAGAAGCGGCTTCTTTAAAGGAAGTTGGTTCATGATCTGTAGACAAACTCATTTCACAGTTATAAGCAATATCCATATCAACAGGGGAATCAGAATTATCTACATCACCTTCGATTTCTTGAGTGGAACTTCTTGTTCCTGTTTTTCCAACCTCATCTGGATGAACATCCTCCAGTGTCTTTGTCAGCCATTTGGGGGGACCTTTCTGAGATGGCCCTGGCTGGTCACTTGACTGAGTTGGGATTGATTCAAGATTCAATCTCCCAATTCTGTCAGTCACATCATCCAATGTGTCATCCGTGGTGGTTTCTTCATGTGGGGGAGAGTGTGGTTCAGGAAATGATTCCACAGTTTGATTCAATATCGGAATCCCCCCTTCAAGGTGTGGAATCACATTATCAAATTCTTTGAAAGACTTTGCATGTGTGAATCTATCCGGGCGATCAAGTTGCCGCTCAACAACCTTGTCACTCTTGGATGATTCAAGAAATATGACATCTCTTGCTATCACAAACTTCTTATTTGCTTCATCATAGAGACGATATCCTTTGGAGGTATTGGAGTACCCCAAGAAGATACATTTTCTGCTTCTAGCACCAAGTTTGTGCCTTTGACCCTTGGGTATCAAGGCATAACAGGTGGACCCAAAGACCCTGAAATGCTTTACCGAAGGAATGTGGCCATGCCACATTTCAAAAGGAGTTTTGTTTCTAATTGAACTTGAAGGACACCTATTCTTTATGTAAACAACACATAGAACAGCATCAGCCCAAAACATCAATTTTACATTCTTGAAAAATAACATGGAGCGGACCATATTTAAGATGGTTCTGTTCATTCTTTCAGCTACACCATTCTGTTGTGGATTATATGGCACTGCTGTTTGATGTTTGATTCCATGTTGACGAAGATAATTTTCAAATTCGTTTGAGGTGTATTCTTTTCCATTATCAGTACGTAGAGAGCCAATATGTGTTTGTGCATCATTTTCAATCCATACATGAAAATTCTTGAAAGTTTGAAAAGCATCAGACTTATTCTTGAGTAAGTAAATCCAACACATTCTGGTGTAGTCATCAATAAATGTCATCATGTATTTGTTTCCATTTGCAGAAGCAATAGGCATAGGGCCACATAAATCCGAATGAACAAGTTCAAGTTTCCTATGTGCTCTTGAGTGTGAATCATGAAATGGCTGTTTGCTATGCTTTCCTAGAATACATGCATCACATTCCTTAGGTTTTCTAGGAATTGTAGGCAGTCCATCAACACCATTTTCTTCAACAAACGAAGGCTGTCATAATTTAAGTGTCCAAATCTAGCATGCCATAAAAGACTTGATGGAAATGTACCTTCATCATGATATGAACTGAAAGCAAAGTTTTGAGCATGAGCAGATGAACCTTTCAGCTTCAAAAGTCTCCCTTCTTCTATTCCCTCCATGACAAGTGAGTGATCTGATGCTGATCTGACCTCTGCCTTGCCATCAAAAAAGTGAACTGAGTGTCCTTGCTGCCGGATTTCGATCAGGGACAGCAAATTTCTCTTCAACTCCGGGAGGTATAGAACCTCATGTAGGATATGATCAGGAAGACCAGGCAGTTTAAGCCTGACTGTGCCAAGCCCTGATGGCTTGAGTTTGGATTTATCTACGAAATATATTGCTCCATCAACTTTGTCAGTGAATTCTTCAAAAAAATCTTTTCTAAATGTCATGTGACATGTTGCTCCTGAATCTAGCAACCAATCATCTCTCCATGAAGTAAATGAAACATCAAATAGGTTTTCAGTTACTCCATTATTACAATGTGCTAGAACAGAATGAGCTGATTCAGCTGGTTTACCTTTGTCTTTGTCATCAGTTTTACCTCTGTCTTGATTTGTTTGCTGCTGAGCTTTAGATTGTCTGCCCCCTTTTTCTCTGAAGTTTCTTCTTCGTCTTCTGCCTTCTCTTCCTCTGGATGGACCTGAAGCGTGTCTCTTTTCTCTCTGTGCCAAGTAGGCAGCCTCTTTAGAAGATGAAGGGACTGTCATCTTCTTTTGAAGGAGGAGAGAAAAACCTCTGCTGGAAAATTTCTCTTGAAGGAGAGAAAACAAAAAAATCTATTGCTGGAAAATATACTCAATTAAAAGGGCAGAAACTCTTGCTGGAAAAAATTTTCTGAGTTTAAAAAACTCTTTCTGGAAACTAAATCTGCTCAGAAAACTTTGCTGGAGACTGAATTTTTTTAAAAAAAATACTCTATGCTATACGACCTCACATCATTCTTTACAACACTCCCACCAGCGCTCTCCAAACGCCCTCACCTCACACAACCATTCATCTCCATTGGCATTCGGCCTTTACCCACGCCCTTCCACTTCCCATCGATTTTCACTCCCTCTGCATACAACATCGCGTATCCCCACTTCACCATTCGGCTCTTCCCACGCTCTGATACCATGTCAAACCAGGAGGTAACTCCTCAAAACTGCAATGTGTATTAGCTGTAGAATGTACATGCTTATATAGATGGGAGGTGAGGCTATTGGGATTCAGCTCCCAATGACTCTTGGCCTTCCTTATTTCCTAATAACAAATAATATACAAAAATAAATGTGCACACCCATCCATAGGATTAGGTGTCAACATATAAACTGAGCGGAATTTCCACAAACGATTTCTGGGTTCCTTGGAATACTACTATCCAAGCCTCCTCACAAATTTTGAGACTTAGATCACTTTCCGATGCTACAAAAATCAACACTCCCTCTTACCAAGGAAAGTGATCTAGCAATTTTCCTGTTGCATATTGCTCCGTCTTTGAAGGTCTTCTTTAAAATAATTAATTATTTTAATAAAACATAAACTGAGCGGAATTTTCACAAATGATTTCTGGGTTCCTTGGAATACTACTATCCAAGCCTCCTCACAAATTTTGAGACTTAGATCACTTTCTGATGCTACAAAAATCAACACTCCCTCTTACCAAGGAAAGTGATCTAGCAATTTTCCTGTTGCATATTGCTCTGTCTTTGAAGCACCCTCTGCACTGTTGATGCCCGATTGTTGCTGCCCCTCATCTGCTGCGTTGCATTCCGTACTGCTGCCCACTGCCTCATTTGTACTGCAGCTCCCTCTCAATTCTACATCTTTCCACTTCTGCTGCTGAAATGGATTCTTGATCATTCCCATCTTCTCTCTGAAGTAGACAAACATTATCTTTCCCAAAGCTTTACTGAGGATGTCTGCCACCTGTTCTCTTGTCGGAGTATACTACAATTGTACAATGAACTGCTGGATATAGTCTCTGATGAAATGACACCTAATGTCAATGTTCTTCGACCTATCATGAAACACAGGATTCTCAAAGAATTTGATGCAACTCTGATTATCACATAGAATGTTGGTCACTTCCATCTTTTCCTTGAGTAGATTCACAAGAAACTTCCTAAGCCATATGGCTTCACACGAAGCAGTGCATGCTGCTATATATTCTGCCTTAAGCTGAGCTCAGAGCTATAGATTTATGTTTTGTGCTACACAAAGAAGTCATTCTTGATCTAACATTGAAATAGTACCCACCGGTACTTTTCTGATCTATTGAGCCTTCAGCCTAATTTGCGTTAGTGAACCCACTCAATATGATGCCATTGTGACAATTTTTGAATCCTTAATATAGAAACCCTACTGCTAACTATTGATTTACTTCTCCTACTTGATTTATTATACAAGTTATTTAATTGAATATTTAGAAAAATAGCGAAGTAAACACAAATAACAGCCTACACAATTACAGATCATTTACTAAACATCACGCACATATGACAAAATGACACGAGTTTTGCGGACAAATGTCCCCGAAAAAAGCCAATGCGGGAAAACCGGTGCAATAGCTCTAGAGGGTTTTATTATTATGCAGAATCTGAATACAACATTCTGGGCACCAGAAACGGTTTACCTTACAAAGAAATTACACGGCAGCTGTACCTTATCATTCAGAGATAGAAAATATGTAAATTTTTGTAGATGTTCTATGCTTGATGCAACTTTACTTTTTATCCCAATATCAGTTAGCAATCAGATAACAAGAAAGTAAAATGATGATAGAACATACCAATAGATCGACAGAAGACAAGCCAAAAATATACAAGTGTGTTGATGCGTTACGATTGTCAACAGGATGCTTTAACTAACAAAGTCTCAATACGGTCAGCCAACTAGAAGTGTCACACAACCCTCTAGGACAGTCAGATCAGTCAACCCCAAAAGTCAACGCTGTCAGTCAACGGTCAACACAAACAACAACAACAGCAAGGTCAATGCAGCCAAGTCAAAGTCAACGTTTAGCCTTGGGAATTGTGCCAAAAAATGCGGATTGAGGAAAGTCAACGCTGGTCAACGTTGCGGTAGAAACCCTAGGCCGAAAACAGAATTTGCTGCTTGTTGAGATTTCCCACGTGTGAAGAGAAGAGCCTCCAAGCTGATCGAACCAATTAGATGATGACAGAGAATGTGTGAGGATGTGATGAGTGAAAATGTCCTCCAACGTTGACCAATTTATATCCATCAATGAGGGTGTGTGACACAACTACTGGGGCTCCAAACCTTTCGGTCGACCTACACATATTTTGAATAAATTCAAAATAAGTGTTCTGCTCATTGGATCAAGATGATCTTTAGATCGATCTTTCACCTCTCTGAAAGAGGAGTCCATTAAAAATATTGGTATCTTCATCTGAGCATCACAACATGGAGTTTGGACCTAGTTGTCCAAAATTAACACTCCCTCTCAACTAAGGAGAACTCCATCCACCTGTGCAATCCAAACATCGTGCATCATCCCGCCGTAACTTGCTTTGCTAGCTTCTTTATTTCAGAACAAAGGTGGGTCAGTCACAAAGACATCATTCTCGGCTGACAAATTCAGCCTAGAGGTCCGAAACCTCTATAGGACTCAGAGAGTCTCATACGAACTCGAAGTTGATTTATCTGACTCGAAGTCAGTAGGAGGTTCGAAACCTCACTAGACTTGATCCCAGATCAAGTGGTTGGACCATGCCATCCTAGATAGAGAGTACGTCAATCTCTCATTCGTCCATCAGTATTTGCTACTGGTCTCTAGCTTTTCCCACCTCACTGGCCAAATGAGAGGTACTTCCCATGAGCCCTGAACTCAATGGGTAGAATGCATAAGGGGCACAGCTCATGAGAGGTGAACCGACTCAATCATTATAACGGTGGGGCAGAAGCACACCAACAAGGTTTGGCAAGCCTAGCCCTGTGGTTGCTTATAGCTCCGAAAAGCTATCCCCAAAGCCCGCCAAATCTCCCAGAACTCGTCGTCCAACAGGACACTTAGAATAGGGTCGTTCCACGATACCAAGATTCTCACAGAAGGTTAGGAACTTGACCTTCCCCAGGGGCTTTGTGAGAATATCCGTGACCTGCTCATCAATTCCTATATGATCGAGCCTTACGGCACCTTGCTGTACCATATCCCGGATAAAGTGGTACCTGATATCAATATGCTTGGATCGATCGTGGAACATGGGATTCTCGGACAACCGAATCCCACTCTGATTATCAAAGAGTATCACGGTGGTATCTAGCACATGCCCAAACAACTCACTGAAGAGCTTTCATAACCAAACTGCTTCACAACAGGCCATACTCGCTACAATGTGTTCGGCTTCCGCGGTGCTCAAAGCCATCGACTTCTGCTTCCTGCTCATCTATGATATCGAAGCAGAACCAAGTGTGAAGTAGCATCCCGATGTGCTCTTACGATCCACCACACTGCCAGCCCAATCGGCATTAGTATATCCATGGAGTGTCACGCTCTTGACAGTGTATCTCAGCCCATGGTTTATCGTGCCTTGAAGATATCTCAAAAGATTCTTGGCACTAACCCAGTGAAAGTGATGAGGCTCAACCATATGTTGACTCAAAGTGTTCACTGCAAAACATACGTCCGGACGGGTGTTCACTAAGAACATCAGGGCCCCTACGAGTTGACGATACTCAGTAGGATTTGCTAGCATGGGACCAGCAGCACTGCCACTCAACTTCTTAAAGTTGAGCTCCATCGGTGTCAACACGGACTTACAGTCCACCATACCAAATCTTCCCAGAAGCTTCATAATATATTTTCCTTGAGAAAGGAAAATCTCGCCAGGTCTCTGCCAGACCTCTAGGCCTAGGAAGTAATGCATCAATCCTAGGTCCTTCATCTCGAACTCAACAACGAGCTCCCTCTTGCACTGATGAATGAGGGGGTCAGCACCTATCAGGATTAGGTCGTCCACATAAAACACCAGAATGAGAGGTTTTTCTCTATCAACCTTAAGTAAGGGTTCGGATCAGCATTACTACGAGTGAAGCCCAGCTTCATCAGGTAGCTATCTATCCTCTCATACCAAGCTCTGGGTGCTTGCTTCAACCCATAGAGGGCTTTCTTCAACCTGTAGACATGGGTGTCCCGATCCTGGACTTCGAACCTCAGAGGGTGCTCCACATACACCTCTTCCTTTATCACACCATGCAGAAATGCGATCTTCACATCCATCTGATGAAGACTCCATCCTTGCGTAGCAGCAAGGGCTGTGATAGATTGGATGGTGGTATATCGGACCACAGGTGCAAATATATCATCATAGTCTACGCCTTTCTTTTGAGAGAAGCCACAGGCAATGAATCGTGCCTTGAACTTTTCAGCACTTCCATTAGATCCATGCTTGATCTTATAGAGCCATTTCGAGGTGACAACTGCTTTGTCCTCTTGTCTTGGAACCACATCCTAGACATCATTCTTCATAATGGACTCATATTATTCGTGCATAGCATCCTTCCAGACTTGATGCTTTACGGCTTCCTCAAAAGATCCAGGCTCAGATTGTACAATAATACTCATGGCTGTTAGATACCCTTGGTATCTATTCGACTTCTTGTTTTCACAGAATGTCCCCCTTGGGGACATATGTCCCTCGGCATCCTCGAGAGTGTCCCTAAGCCATGACGGTATTTTCCTCATTGAAGGAGGTGGATCAATCTGGTCCATTGGTCCTTCAACATCTGGCATTGTCTCATCCTTCGGTTCTTCTTGATTTCCAGGCCTTGCTTCATGATCCTGCTCAGATCTCGGAAGATTGACTACTTTCCTCAGGGGAAGCATCTTCGTCAAAGGTAACATCGTGGCATATCTCCACTTCCCTTTGACCAGACACATAGACTCTATAGGCCTTCGAAGTTTCGCTGTAGCCCATAAACATTCCCTTCTTCCCAGAAGCATCCAACTTGCTCCTCTTCTCCTTCGGCACATGAAAATAAACAGGACATCCAAAAACTCTAAAATGTGAGACGTCAAGTTTCTTACTAGAGAAAATCTCTTCGGGAGTTTTGGAGTCCAGAGCGGAATGCGGGCATCGGTTTTGTATGTACACATCAATGTTCACAGCTTCACTCCACAAAAACTTCGGAAGACCTTGGTCACATAGCATGGCACGGGAAGCTTCCACAATGGTCCTGTTATTTCGTTCAACAACGCCATTATGCTCAGGAGTATAGACAGTTGTGGTCTCCCTCTTGATGCCAACTTCTCTGCAAAAGTTCTTGAACTCGTTCGTCTCATATTCAGTGCCATTATTGGTCCTCAATATCTTGATCTTCTTCCCTGTTGAATTTTCCACCAAGGCTTTGAATGTACGGAACCACATGAAAGCCTCATCCTTCTTCAAGAAGTATATCCAGGATTTGCGAGAGAATTCATCTATGAATTTCATATAATAAGAACATCCCCCCAAGGATGTCATGGGCAGTATACCATACATATCAAAATGTATCAATTGCAAGACATCAGATGTCTTTGTGACACTTGAGCGGAAAGGTCCCCTTGTATGCTTTCCTTTGGCACAACCCTGACATACACCTTCATGATCATTTGTGAACTCGGGCATCCTCGTCACCACCTTCCTTTCTTCGAGAAGGGCTTTGTAGTGAAGGTGTCCAAACCTCCGGTGCCATGATCAGTATGTCGGATAGTATCACACGTCATCGCTCCCAGTGGACTTCCTCCAACTTGGTAGTGTGTATCAACTCTAAACCCAATCGTGATAGCTTCCTTGAAACTATTCTTCCAGATACACACCTTCCCATCAACGAATGCCACATTGAAACCTTTGTCTTCCATGGCCGATATAGACACAGGGTTCTTCTTCAAATTAGGTACATGTAGTACATCTTGCAGGCGGAGGACTTGACCTTGAGACAAGTGGAGGGTCACAGTCCCTGTTCCTTTCATGGGATATGTGGCATTATCTCCAAGGATAATTTCCAGATTAGTATCCTTCTCAACCATATCAGAAAGTGCTTCCTTGAACCTAGTGATGTGCCTTGAGGCACCACTATCTATCAACCAGACATCCATAGTGTCGCGTAGAGATGCAACAAAGAGGGCAGATACAAGAATGTATTCATTTCTTCTATCAGTAACAACATTTGATTCCTCATACCTGGAATTTCTCGACCTTTTGAAAGGTTGACCATTTCCGTGAGGAAGCCTTCCTGTTCTTTGAACCTGTTGTTCCTTTGATTGCCATTCCTCCGGTTGTTGTTGTTGTCATCATCATCGGGAGAAACCTTCTTGAAAGGGCATTCTCTAGCATAGTGTCCAGATTTGTGGCAAGTGTAACATTTGCATTTCTGTCCTTGGGCCCTGATGTAGGGGCATTAGGCTCAAGAAACACTTTGTATTTTCTTAAGACATAGGGGGGTCTTATGTTTCTAAATTCTCATGTAATTATTAGTATTTTGAATAAAATAGTGAGAAATCGTAAATGTTCTCGAACCATTAGAGAACATGAGGGGAAGGTGATTAGTCAGGTATGTGAAGAGACAGTTCAGGTTTAGGAGTGAATTAGATTCAGTTTCAGAAAATCTAGGGATTGAGTCTAAATTTAGGAAATTGAGAATTTTAAGAGTTTTGTTGAGTTATTCAGGAAACTGAATCGATTCATCGTCATTTTGTATAGATGTAGGCATGAAGGAACAGAGTAGGAAGTAGAGATTGATTAGAGAATAGAGGTAGGGTTTTTGCTTGTAAGCCTCGGTGAATTTGTTAGAAGGGCCATCGATTGAAGATCAGGCCAGATGTAACTGTAAGTGACTTCATATATATATATATATATATATAAGAATTTACCCCTAAATCAGATGAATATCGTTGGAATTAGTTCTGTGTGAAAATGCTTGGTTTCAATAAGTATATGATAAAACCCTGAACAGGGCTCTGAGATGATGCTATGAAATCGGTGATTTGAATCGAGGAACAGTAAGGATTTGTATACTCGAGGTTGCATTTGTGTGAATACATTTTGTCATTCTGATTAATGATTAATGACCGACTCTCTGCCATTTGACTCATATCTGCATCATGATATTCGATTTGAATGTGAGAATGGAGAAGTCGATGGCATTAAGATATTACTCTCTGTGTATGAATTAAATGCACGTTAATCTTGTGAGAAGTGGCTCAAATTGTATCAGAAATCCATTCTGATATCGATAAGAATCTATATAAGAAATTATTGGTTTCGATTTGCATAAATTGATATCAATTCTTGTGCAAAGCCACCATACAGGAAATCGATGAGTTTTGGCCTTTGAGGAAGGGCGCAAGTGATGTTAACTCGATTATTAAGCATGGTTAAATCCGCATTGAAACTCTGTTTGATTGAAATCGATTGAAACCAATCCATATTGTTGGGTCACAGCGACAAAGGAGGTGTTCTTACCTTCAAAAGCTTGATTGGGTTATATACGTTTGTGTCAATTTAGACGTAGATGGAGTGCGTTGAATCTCTATGTGAATTGCAGAAGTGGAGCCATTCGAAAGAGTACAGTTCGTATATAGAAATAGAGTCTGCGCAAGCGTTGGGTGAAGACAAATTAGTATGGAGCCTGGCCGCATAGCAAATTGGGTTAATGAATCTGTGGAATCGAATGGGAATTCAATAGCGCAGAAGATTGAATGGTTTGTTGAACAACTGCAGTGATTGGAACTGTGTGATAGAGCGGGTCTTCAGTGAGAAGTGTTGGTTCGATTGAACAAGAGTGAGAGCAGAACTGTTAGTGAAACGGAACCATGAATATGAAGAGCGGAACCGGCGAAACGTTGTACAGTGACGGTGGTTTCAAAACCCAAAACAAGCGGTCTCGCGCAACTCTTAAAGTGGTAAGCTGTTTTCACTTTTCGAACACGATATCGTTCGTTGGAGGACACGTGGTATAAAGTGGTATTCCAAAACCATTTATATCGCGCAATTTCTGAGGATTAATACTCGTGCACCTTCGTAGCGCGATTACCGTCGAATTGGTTGGTTGGAGCGCGATAAGTTATTCGTCGTTGGATGGGTTCAACGCAGAGATAGCTTGTGGATCGTATATGATTTAATATACAAGTGAGGCGGAATAGTAAGTCATAGTGTGGGGCCCAAAGTTTAATATATCGGGGTCTTTGGCTTTCAAGAAAATCGAAGGTTTATATGTTTAAAGTGACATTTAAATGTTAATTGGTTAAACCTTTGAACAAAGGAAAATGATAAAGTATGAGCATGAGGGCTTGTAAATCTTCGTATTGGCAAATGCATATGAAGAGTGTTAAAGCCGTGGACCATCGTATAAGGATCTCTTATAATAAATCGAATAATTATTTGAAATGCCCATGAGACGGGGTGAAGGCTATTACTTTGGAATAGTTGTATTATTCAATTGTTAAATTGAATAGTCATAAGAAGGGATTAAACCAAAGTTCGAACATTGGTTCAATTAATTATAAAATGGGTTATAACCTTAGAAGTATTGAAAGCAGCTTCCGCATGAATTATTGAGGTTGCCATTATGGGCATAGTTTTAGTATAACATTCGGAGTGCATTTTATATGCAGACTTGAGATTGATTTGGGGAATGTAGGTAAGCAGGGTACCCCAACATCAAGCCCCTGCTCTTCCTTTGTTCCTTGGACCACCAAAGTTCTTCTTCTTAGCACGAGCAGTGAAGGCAACATTTCCTTCATTTTCATATTCCTTCATCCTTGTCTCTTCTTGTACGCATCTCGATAGTACTTCGTCAAAATTCAGGTATGACATTGTTATTGAGAATGGTAGTGTTGAAAACATGCCATTCGGATGAGAGACCTCCAAGTGCGGTGAGAACCATCTCTCAATCAACAATTGTCTCCCGAATAGCCAGAATATTATTCCTGATTTCGTTCAACTTCAGAAAATATGATTTAACAGACTCATCACTGCCTTTCTTCAGATTCTTCAATTGGTTCTTGAAGAATAGGACTTGATTTGCGTTGTTGGCCTTGAACATGTTGACCAGCTTATCATACATCTCCTTGGATGTGCCTAGCTCAGAGATGACTCTTATGAATTGAGTCCCTGATCATCAGCTTTGTTTTGATTTCCCCCTTCTTGTACTTTGATTTGGCAGCAGCAGTTAGAGTGGATGGTGAATTGAGTCCCTGATCATCAGCTTTGCTTTGATTTCCCCCTTCTTGTACTTTGATTTGGCAGCAGTAGTTAGAGTGGATGGAGGCTCCTGGATTTTACCTTGTACATAGTCCATGACATCTTGGTCTTCCAAATTAAGATCCAGTGTCATCTTCCAGGCATGGAAGTCTTCCTTCCTAGTCAACTTGTCATCAGCGTTAAAGCCATTGTAGTTTGACGAACCCATCCTCTTCTTTGGTGATTGCTACAAACTAGGGATTTGTCTTCACCTCAGCTTTGATACCATGTAAATTTTTGTAGATGTTCTATGCTTGATGAAACTTTACTTTTTATCCCAATATCAGTCAGCAATCACATAACAAGAAAGTAAAATACTGATAGAACAAACCAGTGGATCGACAGAAGACAAGCCAAAAATATATAAGTGTGTTGGTGCGTTACGGCGGCCAATAGGATGCTTCAACCAGCAAAGTCTCAATATGGTCAGCCAACCAGAAGTGTCACACAACCCTCTAGGATAGCTAGATCAGTCAACCCCAAAAGTCAACGAAGTCAACGCTGTTGGTCAACGGTCAGGGCTTTAAAGCATTAAATCTGAAGCAAAAAATGCTTTGAAGCAATAAATCTGGAAAACATACTTTGAAGCAACATATCTGAAAAAGCTTTCTTTCTTGGCGACCACCGTAAAGCATTCAATCTAAAAACAGGAGCCAACATTGTTTAGAGGCCAACATAAATGAACCAACGTGGAGGAAGTAACGACATTTAAAAAATATGTGGAGGAAGATTTGTTGATACACTAGAGGTATCCTGTTCTCAAAGGTTTGAACAAAGATTCAAAAGATCATCCAAAATTTTACATGGCCGTGAAGCATACTCCAGGTGAAGGTGAGAGTCCAATCGTGAACAAAGAAGTGAAGTAGGTTCTTTAAATGATTTTAAAGTATTTTATATATCTTTAAAATAATTTTAAAATATTTTATATATCTTTCATTATATGTACACGGAGTGAGTGAGAACATGTTTCATGAACTTTAATAGTTTAGAGTTAGTGGAGAATTATATTTAAGTTGGAGAGAGAATAAGTGGAGACAAAATTAGTTGATATGTATTGAGAGTGGAATAATTTTTATGTAATTTGGAGAGGTAAGATATGGTTTTTAATTTGTAAATTATTTTTAAAGTGACATGTGAGTGATTTAGGAGAGAGGAGTGGATAAAATATTTTGGGAGTTACAAGGGTAAAGAGTGTAATTAATTTTGTAATAAGGTGAAATTATTGTTTTTGAAATTTTGGAGTGATAAGGTGCATTAAATTTTTGTAATATTTGTGAAGGTTTGGAGTGATAAGGTGTGGGATTTGAAAAATCGTTTTTTGCAGTTGATGTTAAAATTCAGTGAAGTTTACAATTTTTTTTTGAAGTCATCCAAAGTCAAATGTCTTGTAAGTCAAAGAGGGTAGATTTTCCTTTCAAGAATTTCTTGTAAAGAGTCAAGGTCAATCAAGTCCATTTCAAAGTCAAGTCACAATTAAAGTTGTAATTGAGAAGTCACCATGACAAGTGAGCACGTTCAAAGTGAGGGTTGAGGTGAAAGATAAGTAAAGACGATATTGAAGTTAACTTTGAAGCTAGAGCTTGGCATTATCATTGCTTCAGATGCTGAAAGATGATGTACTCCAGTAATTAATAAAAACATTTTTTGGTACTTGTGTCATAGATCCGCCCAAAATTGAATAAGGGGATCTTAGGTACACCATGTGTGTGTTTGTGATGGCGCGTGTTTTTTATGGCTTCATGATGTTGCTTATGATTTGTGTCTAGTTTTCACACATAAATGATCTCATTTAACACACACATAAAGTTCAATGCAAGCAAGCACAACACTTGTAACGAAGTCGCTGCAAGGAAAGCTAATTAAACTCAACACATGCATTTGCGCCACTACAACACATAATCAAAGATTGTCAACATCAACATTCTACCTCAACAAGCAAATTCACTCAATACAATCAAGTTAATGTGTTTCAAAGCATAGTCTACATCAACATTATTGCAAATAAATTTAAGAACTTGTAATTAAATTCAAATTGCATTGAATTGTAAGGGTGCACTCTCGGTTGAAACCGACACCTAAGTTTTGAATTGAGTCAAATTAAGTCAAAGTGAATTCATTGCAGCGAGTCATTAAAATCATTAAGCATTTTTGGGTGCATTTTCAATAGTGTTCGACACCCTTTCTTTAAGCGGAATCAAGTGAGTGCATGAGTTTTAACTCTAAAGCAAACAAACAACAAGTTCACATCTCCTGCAAGAGAGCGTGAGTATTCATTTAAGCAAGTTCCATATAGTCAGTACAAATTTCATAACATCAAGCGAGGCAGCGTGAAGTTCATTGCAGCAACAATCAAAGCAAGCGAGCGAGTTCAACTCCAACGCAAATAAATGTACTATTCAAAATCAAACAAGTTGAAATCTATATCAAGCGAGCGTGAATTCCAGTGAACTTGAAACAAGAGCAACAAGTTTCACCAAGCAAGAGATCCAAAAATTCCGAAGCAAGCGAGCATGATAAATTCAATCAAGTGAGCCAGTACAAGCAACCGTGCTGTTTAAGCAACAAGAAAGCGAGCATGTCATTCACATCAAGCAAGCGCCTTCAATTCACCAACGTTCAAATCAAGTTCAAGACAAGCAAGCCTGAATTCAGGTGAGAGAGTTCACATGGCGCAACACATCCAGTTGTTACAAATTCTTCACAATTTGATCCTCTCAAGTGATGAAGACATGGTGCAGATCAACAAAGCAAGTCTTGCTGATATTTCACGGCATCTACAACAGAAAAATGAAATGATTGAGTTCCTTCAACTGGAGTCGCAACTTCAAAGAAATGAGTTGCAAGTGAAAAGTGATGCCTCCGAGTCTTTGAACCATCCAAACAGCTTCAAGTCATTCATCCAAACAACTTCAAGTGTCGAATTTGTTCCAGTTCAACTTTCTTCCAAGCCAATCATCAAGCCATGGGAAGAAATCAAAAGTAACAGAAATCGACGAGGCTTAGGCTATGTCAAAGATGATGCCAACTTGCATATCCAAGATTATTCAAAGCCCATTAAGTTCGTGAGTGCAAGATTTCTTGAACAAATCACCTCAACATGTTCTGAGAAAGTTGCAGACAAACAAAAATGCACGCAACCAGAAGTTGTAGTCAAACAGAAATGTCCTCATTGTCATAGAATCGGTCATATGGAAGATCATTGTTTTGATGTCCATCCTTGTCGCCATTGTGGCAAGCCAAATCATTCATCTGAGAAATGCTGCAACCAACAAAAATCAATCAGATTGAAGATAAATTGTGACTGGATTAATCCTTGGGAATGGTCATCCACAGTCAAAAGATTGTATCAGTTCTACAACCGAATACAATCACACCTAGTGCAATCGACAGTGAAAAGAAGATGGTACTCTCATGCAGTTGAACAGGGGAGTACATGAGTGTACCACTCCTACACCTGAAGGGGGGAGTTCAGGAATAATTTGCAGAGGATTGTTTCTCCTTTCAGCTGACAAAGGGGGGGAAATGTCAATGAAATTGATGGTGGTTATCAGACTGAAAGTCTCGAAAAAACCAACAAAAGTAGCTAGTGAGCATCAACAAATTCACCAATGGGCAGTCAATAGCAAAGTAGCAGTGAGAAAATTTCAACACACTAAAAGCAACAGTGAGTTGTTTTTTGACATCATCAGCGAGTGGGCATTCAACAAATTTTGTCAGTGGACAAAGGATGCTAATTTCACACAAAGGACGGATGGATCCTTTTGCAACTTGGCACATGATGGAGTTTTCAAGCAAAATTCAGAGATGAATCAGACATGCAGCTAACTCATGGTCTCTTCAGATTCCAGTTTTTCAGCATCCAGCTTTGGTGGTTTTTCAGGCAATGTTTTTGAGGATCAACATGAGAACTTGGAAGATGGTTCCTCGTTCTTATTTTGGATTTATCATTGAAGGGGGGAATGTTAGTTTCTCTCATAAAACAATTATAAATCCAAAATAAATAAATTAAATATTAAAAGTTAGGAATTTAAACCTAGCTCTCTTGATTGGGTTGTTCCCCTAAGTTAGGAGTTAGTTTAGGTAACTCATAGATTGGTGTGTGACTGGTTGAGAAATTGTCTCAACCAAAGTGTCTCAAGATAGTGCATTCTATCTTGGACACAGTCTCCTCATCTATTTAATTGTAATATTACGTTCTTTTAATAATGAGAAAATATGTGAGGAAGCTGTGAGGCTGAAGCTTTTTCCGCCATGACTGTGTTTGTGTATAAATCTGTGTTTTTATGTGTGTTAATGGTGTTTGATTATTTAACAACGCAAACAGTAGCAACAACAAGGTCAACGCAGCCAAGTCAAAGTCAACGTTCAACCTCGAGAATTGTGCCAAAAAATGCGGATTGAGGAAATCGAAAGTTTGGGAGAGTTTCAGGTCAATTTGACCATGCGTTGACCAAAGTCAACGTTGCGGTAGAAACCCTAGGCCAAAAACAGAATTTGCTGCTTGTTGAAATTTCCCATGTGTGAAAAGAAGAGCCTCCAAGGTGATCGAACCAATCAGATGATGAGAAAGAATGTGTGAGGATGTGATGAGTAAAAATGTCCTCCAACATTGACCAATTTATATCCATCAATGAGGGTGTGTGACACAATTGCTGGGGCTCCAAACCTTCAGGCCGACCTGCACATATTTTGAATAAATTCACAATAAATGTTCTGCTCATCGGATCAAGATGATATTTATATCGATCTTGCACCTCTCCGAAAGAGGAGTCTAATAAAAATATTGGCATCTTCATCTGAGCATCACAACATGGAGTTTGGACCTAGTTGTCCAAAATTAACAAAATATGGCTGAATCAACTCTCTGCGAGGAATTACGAATTCGAGCCCTTTTTGGCCCACTGGAACCACAGCGCTGCTTCTCTAGCCTTTGCGTTAGCCTCTACTAGCCAGCATACCCACTGCGTCACCCTAACTAGTGTTGCACAACCTTTGCGCTGCCTTGGCTTGGCCTGTGTCACCCTGACTGGGCTTATGCTACCTCTACGCAGTCCTCTGCGTGGTCCTGGTTGGACTGCGTCCCTCTCGCTGGCCTCTACGCTGCCTGGTACAATGCTACCTCTCTACTGCTGTATTCTTGGCCTCAGATCAGATCATCCCTTGCCGATCTCTGCCCCTCACTGCACTACAAACTCACTTCGAATTCCTCAACAAACCCTGCCCTAGAAATTCGACTTAGCTTCAGTGCTTCTGCTATGTGTGTGTCCTCCAACTGACCCCGAGCCCTTCCTTTATACTTTTCTCATTGGGAAACCAATGGTCGTGATCTATTCTCTAATCGACGGCTAAGATTAAAAGAGTGCTTGATCCACGTCACTTAGAACATTTTATCACATGTATAAATTAATTCACTTTAATTTTTTTAATTTCCCAAAGTTAGACTTAGGGTCCCCATTAAAAAATTTAATTTTTTGAATAAATTTTACACCAGATGGAATTTCTCCAAACACTTTCTGGGTCTTGGAGATCTCGTGTGTTCCATCCCCTCCACAAAGTTTCGAAGCTAGAGCACACCCGATGCTACCACAAAATCTCCACACTCCCTCTTAGCGAGGAGTGTGCTTTAGCGATACTTCCATAATGAAGCATTTCCTTGATCTTTGGCATAGGTCTTCGTGCTGTTGATGCTTGGTCTGCTGCCTTCAATCCACTACATTGATGCTTTCTGTACTATTGCCCATGTCACTGTCATTGACACTGACACATTTGTACTGCAGCTCCCTCTCAAATTGCTGCATGATGCTGCCTATAACACTGCCACTGTCAACTGCTGCACTGCACTTCAGTTGCTGAGAAGTGTGCAACTGAAGGACAATCACCCAACAACTGATAGACAAGTTAGTCGGGGTGCATCTCATCACTGAAGCACCCTCTGTTGCTGCTTTGCGCTGTCTCTAAAGCACTACGTTGTCCGTTGCACTTCACTGCATAAGCACTATCTCTGCGTTGCTGAAATCCCATCAGCGTCTGCGCTGCTGCTGCCTCTCCTTTGCGCTGCTCCAAACTTCACCATCCCAACACCGCCTCTGGTTCTCCATGATCTTCTCCACCCACTGCTCCAGTCATCTTGCTACTGTCTTAAGGCTCCCGTAGCTCGTATGTGATTCAAGAGTTTGGGCACCTCAAGGATCTCACCAACATCTATAGTTTCTCTACAGATCAATATCGTGTTGGAAATACTGAGAGGGGGGGTGAATCAGTATTCCTTTCAATTAAAGCATTAGTTAATCTTCAATTATTGTCAGTGTTTGTAGAACTTTGTACAATGATAGCAGTGAACAAAAGGAACACAAATGCATAGAGTTTTTTAAGGTGGAAAGCCACTCCGGGACAAAAACCACCTAATGCTTTTCTAATAATTCTTTAATATTCAACTCCAATTGAAAATAAAGCTCCAACTTCCTAGAATCTAGAAAAACATTCTTCTCCAGCTCCCACTGGATGGACGCTCCAACAAGAGAGATTGCTTTAGTAGTCAGGGATATAAATGCCACCCCAACACCCAATGACCAGCTACTGCACCCCACCCTACCACTATAGAAGAATAAAAAGAAGAATGGACTCCCGTGCGAGGGAAAATGGGAAAGGGAGTGGTCCACTTTACAATGATATAGAATGATGTAGAATAAGAAGACACACTAGAACATAACCCTAACTATGACACAACCACCTAATGATGATCCTAGACCACCCAACACTGCCTCTTCAACTCTTGGCAGATAGACACTAGTACAATTTTTACAATAATGTATTTACAATGACTTAGTACAATGATACCTTTACAATGACTGTATGCAGTGCTGCCTACTTGAAGACTTCATGTGATGAACTTCTTGTTGCTGTTTTGCACCTTGATTGTTGTTCTTGTCATGCTACCCTCTGCTGCACCTTGTTTTGCTTTGCTGCCCTAGAAAATCTGGTCCTTTGTAGCCCTTGACAACACATCATCTAGCTTTTTCTTGCCTTCTAGGAGCTCGATATTGAATCTGGCGTATCTCTATTATATTGAATCTGACGTATCTCTGTTATTTCAGATCCCCAATATGTGATTTTCGGCCCTGTAGTAGTCCTCTGAGTCTTCTTTCCAATGCCACAGGTCTGACCCAATTTGGATTCTTCAAGAGAGAGTTATGCCCAATTTGTCACAATGCCCTAATTATAGACTGATTCAGTACAACAAAATAGTATGGCGTGCCATGTGTCACTATTTCTTCATTAGGCTCTGAAATTGATACATAAAAAAGTACAACCCGTGCAATATCTGCCACTTCTTACAGAATTCCAATCTGATACTCAGAGAGAGAGTTATGATGATTTTCCCAAGGTCACTTCTTTGAGATGAATTTCAGGAGCCTGCAAAAACATTGATTTCCACAGATCATATCTCCGAAAATATTGTGCACCTTGATCTGAAATTTTTACAGAAGCTTCCTCAGGATTTCAGCTTCGCCTCATAAAAATTTCAGCTTCTAAACTTTCGTAGAAAAAAAGTTAGAGCGAAAATGCCATGATGACCTGTTTCAGATTGCGAAATCCCTACATAAGGAGGATATGGGGATCACAATTTATATAAATGATTAGGTTGAGAGGAGCTTCAAAAAGTGAACGTGGGAAGAATTTTAGGAGCTTAAAAATTATTAATCATTGACTTTTCAATGACCCATGCCACAACCCCATGGGGTTTTAGCCTGCTAACTGGAGTTACAAACTTCAAACATGAATTTCTTTGAAACCGTGAAGAATTACGTGGCGTGCCATATATCAACGGAAACATCTCGACAAGTAGAAACCATCAAAAGCGTTCTTGACTCAGAATATAGTAATTTGGTAGGTCAAAATTCCCATGCAATATTGGGGTAGCCCCTGGTGCTGTTTGAGTTGACATCAATGACAACTGTTGATCAACAATCCCCCCCTTTGGCATTGATGGCAACACAAGTACTCCCCCTGCGATCATGACACCTCTTCGTACAACATTCTCTCCCCCTTTGACATCAATGGCAAAGGGTAACTCCTTCTGACATAACCATCCTGCAGACTTGTAACCTAATGAGAACTTGGGAGAATCCCAAGCTTCTGGCGATGATATTCAAATGCTTCACGAGGTAAAGGTTTAGTGAAGATATCAGCGATTTTTTCTTTTGTACCAACATACTCAAGTTTGATATTCTTTTCAGCGACTTGTTCTCTAACAAAATGATATTTGATCGGAATGTGTGTTGTTTTTGAATGAATGACAGGATTCTTGGAGATGCTGATGGCACTGGTGTTGTCACATAATATGGGAATAGGCTCACTCAATTGTACTTGAAGATCTTGCAAAGTTTGTTTCATCCAAAGGACTTGAGTACAACATGATGTTGCTGCAATGCATTCTGCCACCATTGTAGATAACGAGATTGAGGTTTGCTTTTTGTTCAACCATGATACGAGACAACCACCTAGATAGAATGTTGCTCCACTAGTACTCTTACGATCATCAACGCTTCCTGCCCAATCTGCATCTGCAAAGGCTTGAATAATGAGATTGTTACCCTTGGGATACCACAAACCATATTCTTATGTGCCCTTTAGATATCGAAGAATTCTTTTGACAACAATAATATGTGATTCTTTTGGTGCTGCTTGGAATCTTGCTACTTGTCCAACTACCTGCATAACATCTGGCCAGGAGGCTGTTACATATAGAAGACTACCAATCATAGATTTGTACAACCTTTGATCCACATCCTTAGATGAGTCGTCTATGCTCAATTTGCAACCTGTTACCATCGGAGTAAGGACGGGTTTGCAATTTTCCATTTTGAATTTCTTGAGCATTTTATGGATGTACTTGGCTTGACATATAAATATTCCTTTCTCTTGCTGAGATATTTGAAGCCCTAAGAAGTATGTCAGCTCACCAAGTAATTTGCATCTTTGTAGAAAAGTTCTTACTTAGTTGATCATCATTGCTACCAAATATTATATCATCCACATATACCTCAATGATTGTTAAATTATCTTTATCTATTTGTACATAAAGATTGCTATCAATAGTACCTTTCTTGAACCCTTGTTGACATAGCTTTCCATCAAGACGAGCATACCATGCTCTGGGGGCCTGCTTGAGACCACATAGAGCCTTCTTTAACCTGCAAACATAGTCTTCTTTTTCTGATAGTAGAAAAACTTCAGGAGGTTCGATGTAAACTTCTTTTTCTAATTCACCATTCAGAAATGCTGACTTCACATCCATTTGGTAGACTTTGATTTTTCTTGAACATGCATAGGCAAGAAACATTCGGATGGCTTCCATTCTGACAACTGGTGCAAATGTTTCGTCGAAATAAATTCCTTCCACTTGTGCGTAGCCTTTGCAAACCAATCTTGCTTTGTTTCTGGTAACCTATCCATCTTCACAATTTATTCTTGAACACCCATTTTGTCTCAATGACATTTTTATCTTTTGGTCGTGGAACTAATTCCCAGGTGTTATTCTTCTCGATTTGATCCAATTCTTCATTCATAGCTGCTACCCAATGTTCATTCTGGCTGGCCTCCTCAAAACTACTAGGCTCAAAGGTTGCTAGAAAAGCAATGTGAGCTTGTTGTGATGAATGAAGTTGTCGACCTTCATTTATGTCACCAATGATTTGATTTGATGGATGGTTCTTTTGAATTCATTCTTTTGTTCTCTTTGGAGGAGCTTCTTGTTGTTTTTATGGTATATCTTGATGATCATTATTTACTTCTTCCTGGTTGATAGTTCTTGTTCTAGAATTTTCTCTGTCTTTTTCAGCCTCTATCTCAAGTTTCAAAGATTCTAGATCCTCATCATTATTTGTTAGAACACCACCTTTGTTAAATATAACATTTATGCTCTCCATTATCTATTTTCGTCTTAGATTATAACATTTATAAGCCTTTCTTTTGCGTGAGTAACCAACAAAGATACCTTCATCAACACGTGATTCAAATTTACCCAAATTTTGATATTCTCTTTTGATATAACATTTGCTTCCGAAGATTCTGAAATAGTTTACATTAGATGGTTTTCCTTTTCATAATTCATATGGGGTCTTGTTGCAATTATTTCTGAGAAGACTTCGGTTGATAATGAAGATTGTCATATCAATTGCTTGAACCCAGAATTTTTCATCCAATTTTGAGTCCTTCAACATTGTTCTACCCATTTCCTGTACGGTTCTGTTCTTTCTTTCAGCAACTCCATTTTGCTGAGGTGTTCGTGTTGTTGAAAATTGTCTTTTTATTCCATTTTCGTCACAGTATTGCTGAAATAATTTGGAAGTGAATTCTCCGCCATTATCTGATCTTAGACACTTTATTTTCAAATCAGTTTCATTTTCGACCAACTCCTTGTAGATCTTAAAGCACTCAAATGCTTCAGATTTTTTCTTTAGGAAACTGATGGCTATCATCCTGGTATAGTCATCTATCGTTAACATGAAATATAATTCTCCATCTAGGCCTTTTGCTCTCACAGGACCATGTAGATCAGTGTGTATCAATTCCAATGGATGTGATGCAAAGTGTTTTTTTGTTTTAAATTGGACTTTTGTCTGCTGGCTGTGCCGACAGTGCTCACATAGTGTGTTGGAAGGTCTTGAGATTTCGGCATTTCTCGTATTGCTTCCTTTTTTCTTATCCTAACAAGATTGTCAAAGTTTATGTGACCCATTCGTTTGTGCCATAACCAACTTTCATCTTCTTTAGCTAGTAGACATGCTTTAGTTGCTTCATCTAGAACATATATGTCGTTTGGAGCTCAACTTGCTGTAGCCACAATTTCACCAAACCTTCCTTTCCTGATTTCACATTTTGTGGAGTTGAATAGAATTGTGTGTCCTTGATCACACATTTGTCCAACACTGAGTAAATTGTGATTCATGTTTTCAACCAATAGAACATTCTTGGCTATAACATCTTTTTTTCTGAGAGTGACGGTACCTGATCCTATAACATTTGAAGATCCATCATTTCCAAAGGATACGGTTCCATCCTTCTTCTCTTTCATGGATACAAATTTCCTTCTATCTCCAGTCATATGCGTTGAGCAACCGCTATCAACATACGACACATCTTTGCACAATTATCAGTCTTCTTCTTCCATGTTCGTTCGTTCTGTGGCTTCGAAGATTCTTCTGGAGGATTTTCAAGTCTGCAGTCTCTGGCTATGTGTCCAAAGTTATAACATTTGTAACATTCCATATTATTTCTTAAATGTTCAAATCTATTGATGTTTCGTTGAGCCCTGTGAGGTTCATATTTGAAGGATCTCCTAGAATTGTATTGGTTCCTAGGGTACGTGCGACATTTTACAGCTTTATGACCAAATTTTCCACATGAATAACAATAGCCATGAAAAATATGTTGGTATCTAGATGGAAATCTTCGTCGAGGAATCGTCTTCCAAGGATGTTCTTGCGAATCTTGTCCAATGAAGTCTACATGCATGTTAGATCTCATAGGTTCATTGTATTTTGTTCTTGAAGGTCCTGCTTCTTCTTCTTTATAATCGAGGCCAGTTCTGTCGTTGCAAGATCGTTGATTGTTGATGAGTTCTTGCAATGCTCTTGAGTTGTTGGCATAGTTTTGGACAGTTTTTCCCTTCTTCACTTCCTTACGCAGCGAGACTACTTCGGCTTCTAATGCTTCCCTTTCTTGGTTGCTTTCTTCCAACTTCTTTTGAAGTGACTCTTCAATATATTTTTGTTCTTCAACTTCAATTTTGAGACCTTAAACTTATTCTCCAAGAGTATTGGAACAAATCTTCTCAGCCTTGAGCTCTTTTATAAGCCTAATTGCCTCCTTAGAAAATTCTTCTATGGTCAACCCTTCTTCTTCGTTGTTTGATACCTCTTGTTTATTGTGCTTGGCCATAAACAATACTTTCTGATTGGCTTCTTCTTTGCTGTCACTGTCTTCATCGGATGATGAGCTACTTTCTTTAAAGAGAAAGTTCCTTTTGGATCCTTTCTTTTTTCCTTGCTTGTTGAATTTCTTAAAGCCTTTCTTTCCTTTTGAGTTGCCATCACTTCTGTTCGGACATTTTGCTGCGAAATGACCAACCTCACCACAGCCGAAACATATCAATGGAAGTTTGCCTTTGAATTTTCCCTTACTAATTTTTAGTTTTCTCGTAAAGTAAGCATATTCTTCATCTGAAAGACCTTCTTCATCATCTCCCTTTTCTTCACACTTGCAGGTGCATGTCTTTTCAATTGAAGGTTGTTTATCCTGATTGGTTTTCTTAGATGCAACGAACATAGTTTCTAGATGCGAAGTTTCCTCTTCTTCATCAAATCTCATTTCATATGCTATGAGAACTCCATGTAATTCCTCTTTGCTGAGTTTTTCCAAATTTGCACTGTATTCTAAGACCGATACCTTTGGGTTGAATCTCCTTGGTAACGTTCTAAGAATCTTTCGTATAATATTCTTCTCTTCAACTGGCTCTCCCAATCCTTCCAGAGTGTTGGTTATTTCATCAACGTATTGGAAGTATGCAACAATGTTGCCATCTTCTTTCATTTTGAGTTGCTCAAATTTTTCTCTATAGATTTGAAGCTTTGCTTCTTTGACATTTGTATCTCCTGCATATATATTCTCAAGCTTGTCCCATACAATTTTGGCGGTTTTACAACCCAACACCTTATGATAAGTAGATTCAACAAGTCCACTGATAATAATATTCTTTTCTTTTGCATCATTTACCAAAATACTCTTACCTTGTTCATCCGTGGTTGGTGTAAATCCATTTTGAACAGTGTCCCATACTTCGTAACCTTGCGCCAAGAGATAGACCTCCATTCTTCCTTTCCAGTGTGCATAATTATTTTCATTGAACAGAGGTACACCATTCTTGGTATGTGTACCTCACTAAATTCCATTGCCTATTGAAAGACAAACTCACGGATTCCAATTGTTGGAAATACTGAGAGGGGGGGTGAATCGGTATTCCTTTCAATTAGAGCATTAGTTTATCTTAAATTATTATCAGTATTTTTACAATGATAGCAACAAACAAAAGGAACACAAATCCACATAGTTTTTAAGGTGGAAACCCACTCTGGGATGAAAACCCACCTAATGCTTTTATAATAATTCTTTAATATTCAACTCCAATTGAAAATAAAGCTCCAACTTCCTAGAATCTAGAAAAGCATTCTTCTCTAGCTCCCACTGGATGGATGCTCCAACGCCCGAGATTATTCAGTAGTCAACTGAGCGGATGCCCCAACACCCAATGAGCTACAACTCACCCTAGCACCACCCTACCACCCTATAGAAGAATAAAAGAAGAATGGACTCCCGTACCAGGGAAAATGGTCCACTTTACAATGATATAGAATGATGTAGAAGAAGAAGACACAGTAGACCATAACCCCAACTATGACACAACCACCTAATGATGATCCTAGAACTCCCGACATTGCCTCTTCAACTCTTGGCAGATAGACACTAGTACAATTTTTACAATAATTTATTTACAATGACTTAGTACAATGATACCTTTACAATGACTGTATGCAATGCTGCCTACTTGAAGACTTTATGTGATGAACTTCTTGCTGCTGTTCTGCACCTTGATTGTTGTTCTTGTCATGCTACCCTCTGTTGCACTTTGCTTTGCTTTGCTGCCCTAGAAAGTTTGGTCCTTTGCAGCCCTTGACAACACATCATCTAGCTTTTTTTTCCTTCTAGGAGCTCGATATTGAGTCTGGTGTATCTCTGTTATTTTAGATCCCCAATATGTGATTTTCGGCCCTGTAGTAGTCCTTTGAGTCTTCTTTCCAATGCCACAGGTTTGACGCAATTTGGATTTTTCAAGAGAGAGTTATGCCCAATCTCTCACAATGCCCTAATTATGGACTGATTCAGTACAACGAACTTGTATGGCGTGCCACATGTCACTGTTTCTTCATTAGGCTCTGAAATTGATACAGAGAAAACCACAGCCCGTGCAATATCTGCCACTTCTTATAGAATTCCAATCTGATACTAGAGAGAAAGTTATGACGATTTTCCCAAGGTCACTTCTTTGAGATGAATTTCAGGAGCCTGCAAAAACACTGATTTCCACAGATCATATCTCCGAAAATATTGTGCACCTTGATCTGAAATTTTTACAGGAGCTTCCTCAGGATTTTGGCTTCGTCTCATAAAAATTTCAGCTTCTGAACCTTCGTAGAAAAAAAAGTTAGAGCGAAAATGCCACGATGACTTGTTTCAGATTGCGAAATCCCTACATAAGGAGGATATGAGGATCACAATTTATATAAATGCTTAGGTTGAGAGGGGCTTCAACAAGTGAACGTGGGAGGGATTTTAGGAGTCTAATGGTTGAGAGCATGTGTTTCCTCCTAAGAGGTCACAGGTTCAAAACTTGAGGGGGTAGAGTATGTATGCCTTAGTAGACTTAATAGTCAAATCGCTGCACATAAGTGGATCTCTTGTCCCACAAACAAGGGAGTCTCATACACCAATTTAATGTTTGGCTTAGTTGTGACCAATACCCTTGTCCCACAAACAAAGAATCTCATACATCAATATACAGCTTAAAAATTATTAATCATTGACTTTTCAATGACACATGCCACAACCCCATGGGGTTTTAGCCCACTAACTGGGGTTGCAAACTTCAAACATGAATATCTCTCAAAACGTGAAGAATTACATGGCGTGCCATATATCAAAAAAAACATCTCGACAAGTAGAAACCATCAAGACAATCGCCGATCAACATATCGCCCCACCTCTTCTCTCGAGGCACATGAGCACTCATGGCCACATCATCCTCACTACCATTGCCCCCTTTTCCTGTTGTTGCCTTGGAATTAGATGCTTCCTTGTCCTTCCGCTTGGACAAGTATTGGCGAAATGTCCAAGTTCACCACATCTGAAGCAACAGACCTTGGAGAGGCCTTTCTTCTTCTTCCCTTGCTAGCTCGGTTCCTTAGATGCAAGGGTTTTCATCGTCCTCCTCCTCTTTCTTCACCTTGACTCCTCCGCTGCTGCTTTGCTTCTTGGTTATCCTCTTGATTTCCTCCTAACGGAGGATTGCCCACATGTCCACCCAGGATGGTAGCATTGCTCTGCCCAAGATGCTTTGGACAAATGTCTCCCATTCATCAGTGACTGCATTTAGGGCATTCCTCACCATGAGCCCTTCATCCGCAGTTGACCCCATAGAAATCAGCAAGTCTCAGATAGTTTGTAGTCTAAAGAGGAAGGGATTGATTTCCTCTCCCTTCTACATCTAGAACAACCACATCTAATTCTCTAGAAGCCTCTTTCTTTGGACGGAGCTTCCTTGATACATCCTGTTTAATGTTGTCCACATCTCGTTTGTCGTGTTCTTCCTGGCAATATGAGGGACCACGTGATCCTTTACTCCATCCTTGATTAAGCGCTTAGCCTGCGCCTGATTCTCGTTGAATTTCTTCAGGGGATCCGCATCAGTTGGAACAACTAGGACATTTTTTGCATGGTCTTTGATGCTGTACTCATCCAAGACTATCAGGATTTTGGACCTCTAGATGAAAAAGTTGGACACACCGTCCAACCTATCTTGATCTCTCAGTCCATGAGAAACCATCTCTGCTCAATCTGTCGAACCACAAACTCTTCTCCCTTTCGTTGCTGCTACACAAAAAAAATACTGGATTTGGGCGTCTTGGCGAAAGAACCCTTTTAGAGAATGTGATCCCTCTGACAAATGATTTCCTTCCCAGAAATCCTTCACCAATTTTAATGAATCAATCCTCTATGAGCACTCTTTATCAAACTCAGATTCCTTGGCTAGAGAATCTACTAAGCGATTTCTCTCCTCCCGCTTTTTTGTCACCTTTGCTAGGCACTGTTCTGCACCGACAAAACCAGTGCCACACCAGCAACTTTTGAAGATTTGAAAGTGCACTTCTGGTCTTGGAAAACTGCACAACAACTCCCCAACTCAGACTGCATCACCCTCCTGGTGCTGCGTCAGCCTCTGCGTGAGCAAACTGGCTCAGCGTCCCTCTCCTGGTGCTTCGTTAGCTTTTGTGTGAGCACATTGGCTTTGGGTCACCTCTTTGGAGCTGCGTCATCCTCTGCGTGAGCAGACTGACTCTGCGTCACCCTTGTAGGGTCTGTTATCCCTCTGGTGCTACATTGCCTTCTTCCTGATCTGTGCTACTTCAACTGCCCTTCCTGCAGCCAATATCTTCAGTCGCTTTGCTGATGGATTAGCTTGATCTGCAATGCTTTGATACCATGTGACAATTTATGAATCCTTAATACAGAAACCCTACTGCTAACTATTTATTTACTTCTCCTACTTGATTTATTATACAATTTATTTAACTGAATATTCAGAAAAATAGCGAAGTAAACATAAATAGCAGCCTACACAATTCCAGATCATTTTCTGAACATCACGCACATATGACAAAATGACACAGATTTTTCGAACAAATGTCTCTGGAAAAACCCAATGCAGGAAAACTGGTGCAACATCTCTAGAGGGTTTTATTATTATGCAGAATCTGAATACAACATTCTGGGCACCAGAAACGGTTTGTCCTACAGAGAGATTACATGGCAGTTGTTCCTTATCACTCGGAGACAAAAAATATGGCTGAATCAACCCTCTGCGGGGAATTGCGAATTTGAGCCCTTTTTGACCCACTGGAACCCCAGTGCTGCCTCTCCAGCCTCTACGTCAGCCTCTACTAGGCAGCGTACCCACTTTGTCACCATGACTGGTGTTGCGCTGCCTTGGCTGCCCTTGCGCTGCTCTGGCTGGGTCTTTGCTGCCCTTGCGCTGCCCTGGCTGGGCCTATCTTGCCTCTGCGCAGTCCTCTGCGTTGTCCTATCTGGATTGCATCCCTCTGGCTGGCCTCTCTACTTCTGTATTCTCGGCCTCGAATCAAATCATCCATTGCCGATCTTTGCCCCTCACTGCACTGCGAACTCACTTCGAATTCCTCAGCAAACCCCGCCCCAGAAATTCGACTTAGCTTCAGTGCTTCTGTTATGTGTGTGTCCTCCAACTTACTCCAAGCCCTTCCTTATACTTTTCTAGTTGGGAAACCAATGGCCGTGATCTAATCTCTAATCAACAGCTAAGATTAAAAGAATTCTTGATTCACGTCACTTAGAACATTTCATCACATGTGTAATAAATTTTTTAATTTTAGGGTCCCCAATAAAAAATTTAATTATTTGAATAACTTTTACACTAGGAATTTCCCCTGTCACTACTTCAATTAATAAACTGAAAGTTTAATTGACTCCATTGCTCTCCAACCAAAACAATTTAAAAACATCAAACTCTGAACTTTACATCTAGCCTAAAATTTTAAAATCAACAAAGTTAAATCTGACACAGAGGAATCTGACAGAGAGATCCCTCTCTGAAGCTGGCAGAGTTAGATCCCAGCTTAAAAAGTGGTTCTGTGGTTATCTCTGCAATTTCTTTCACAACCTGAATTATAACAGAGGGGTTCCAGAAAGATCTCTCCCTGAAAAGTCGGGATGGTTTTCCTCTATAGATATTGCAGTAGGTAAATCACTTTCTTCGAGGGTTATTTGAGGTTAGAGAGGATTAGTGTTGTTTTGCAAAGAGCTTAACTGAATATATACATATATACATCGGCTATCATCAGTATTTCAGTGTTTAGTAATTAAACATTTCTCCAGACATGATATGTTTTGCAGGATATATTCCATAATGCTGGAATGTTGTGTATATGTGATTTCATATTTCTTAATCATTCTAAACCCCTTGATTATTGTTATGACACTTGAGTTTGATGGGAACCCACTGTGTTTCCTAGTTTCTGTCATTCTTTTGCCACGCTAAAGCTACTTCATTTTGCAGATGCATGGAGTGCTTTAGTTATATATGTTAACATTCTAACCCGAAATACAAATATTATCAAATGTTACAAAGTATGCTTTCTCAAAAAGAATTGTGATTTAAACTCTCATATATGATTCTTGCTGATGTCCCCCAAATTAACTGTTGTGGATATCTGAAATTCTAATAATATTTAGTCACTACAGGTTCTGCATGGCAAGCCATACAACCGGAAATGTGATGTATACAGTTTTGGTATCTGCTTGTGGGAGATTTACTGTTGTGATATGCCATATCCCGATCTCAGCTTCACAGAGATGACTTATGCAGTTGTTAGACAGGTAGTTGTTAGCCTTTTATAGTCTGAATCATACTTCCTATGTTTTTATAATGTTTATTGATTAGTGTTATATGTTGATGTTGTTTATGTCAGAAACGACGGCCAAAGATTCCTAGATGTTGTCCAAGTTCTCTGAGTGATGTGATGAGAAGGTGCTGGGATGCAAACCCCAACAAGAGACCTGAAATGGACGAGGTAGTGAAAATGTTAAAAAGAATTGATATAAGCAAAGGTGGAGGAATGATACCTCCTGATCAATCTCAAGGTTGCTTTTGCTTCCGAAAGTACCATGGTCCATAGACGAGGTAGTGAAAATGTTAAAAAGAATTGATATAAGCAAAGGTGGAGGAATGATACCTCCTGATCAATCTCAAGGTTGCATTTGCTTCCGAAAGTACCATGGTCCATAGTGCGTTTCATTAGGGATAAACGATAGTGCCTACATATTCCTTAATGGAAAACAAGGTATCAAATATGATCCACAATAGCATGTTAGGTTGCTTTCAAGTTTGTGAAGAAGATAATAGTGCAGAGGTGCATATATTTTGTGGACCTTTGGCTCTGAAATCTTTTATCTTTGAGACTTTTCATATGGTTTTTTTCCATGCCTTATCTTTCCCTTTTCTCTGCAATATTGAGCTGGTTCTGCTGTAGAATCTCTGCACGTACTATTATATTGGTTATAGCTCTTCTCCTGTCTATAAATTATTATTAGAGCAAAACAAGGTACTGAAGATGGCTCTCAATCTTTTCAGTACAAAAGTACAGGCAGAGATTTATTATTACCTCAGCATATCGCCATTGTTTACTGACTATGCAGCTGATCCACAATCAAGCTTAGTTCGCGGTCATCATTGCATGTATTTATGTTTATTTTTGGGAGGGGAGCGGAGGGGGGAGGGGAGCACCACATTCCTTTACTTTGTAATATACTTTATAAGGTCAAAATCTCTAGCAGCTATTAGGAGTGCAAGTTCGTCCATTAACATATGAAACTCCAACTTTCTGTATGATATATATATATATATATATATATGAGCCTTAGGATCAAAACCTATAAGGTCAAAATCTCTAGCAGTTATTAGGAGTGCAAGTTTGTCCATTAACATATGAAACTCAAACTTTCTGTATGATATATATATATATATATATATATATATATATATATGAGCCTTAGGATCAAAACCTCCAAAACCTCCTAACTGGATGTGGATGACCCTAGGGGGGGAGCACCATATTCTTTTACTTTGTAATATACTTTATAAGGTCAAAATCTCTAGCAGCTATTAGGAGTGCAAGTTCGTCCATTAACATATGAAACTCCAACTTTCTGTATGATATATATATATTATATATATGAGCCTTAGGATCAAAACCTCCTAATTGGATGTGGATGACCCTAGGTGCAAATCTTAGGTGATTACCTCCTAACTGGATGTGGATGACTTAGGATGTGGATGACTCTAGGTGCAAACCCTAAGTGATTTCCTGAGTGATTTTGATGGCATAGTTGCGACTCTCATAGTGTGTGGCATTGTAGCCAAAGGGACAACGTATGATATATATATATCATAGTTATTAAAACCGGAATCAGTGACTGCACCGGTGGACCTAATGAACCAGGTTTCTAACCGGAACCGGTCTAACTGGGAGCGCTCAGATCTCAATGAACTGGTTTAAAAAAAAATACATTAAATAATTATTTTTTTAATAAAAAAACTATTTTTAAGATTTGCAACCATGATTCCAAGCCAATAGAGACAAAATATGCAAAGTTTGCTCATTTATATACCATGCAAAGGTGAATTTATCAAAATGGCACCGAGTGCAATACATATCATCGAAAAATACATAAGAAATGAGGCTCCAAATGGTCCATAAAGTCCAAAAACAATGCTACAAGCTATGAGGCCATTGGCCTAATACAAGACTACACATGAATGATGATCAATCATCAAATTCATCATCGCTACTAGACACAGGATCAACATCGGTTGCTGCATAGACATCATCTGGATCAGAGTCTGAGGATGGCTCAGCCTCAGACTCATCTGCAACCTCAGTACCCCTGGCACCAATAACAATAGAAGTGGACCTAATGGAAGCACGAGTTGCTCGAGGTGCATGACTAGTGTCGTCCATTGGTTGTTTGCCTTTGCTTGATGCAGCTACCAATCCTGGGTCTGCGTCTGATGGCGCCACCAAATCTGCTTCAAATTCACCCCCGCTACTGCTGCATCAAAATCAAAATCAGCCTCAAACACTGGATCTTCAGTCTCCTCCACCCATTCTGATGTTGGATCAATATCATCCAACACAATGGGATCTAGATTAGGTGTTTTGCTCATCAGTTGGTTCCGCCTCAAGCGAAGGTTGTATTGCACAAACACAAGATCATTTAACCGTTTCTGTTCCAAACGGTTTCTCTTCTTTGTGTGTATGCACTCAAAAACAGACCAATTGCACTCACAACCTGAAGCACTGCAAGTTTGGCTGAGGATTCTAATTGCAAACCTTTGCAATTGAGGACATTGGCTGCCAAATGACTCCCACCAATGTGCTGCAAATAAAAAGACATTCATTAGTAACATAGTTCATTTCATTACTTATTTACAAACAATTTAACATGAAAAGAAAAACAAATTGGAATTGCTTACCTAGTTGATCCACATCTCTTGCCATTTTTGCCAAGTTCTTTCCAAAGGTACTAGCTGCCATACTGAGAAAAGTAAGTTGTTTATGTGTTTCCAAAAGGTTTGCACGGTTACGGATCATGCGCTCCAAGCAATCAATCAATCCAGATTTGACCTCCCCATCCCGCTGATCTCTTAGCCGAGCTCTATAATGATACTTTGGGTTCAAAAAATACTCAGCTGCATGTATAGGATGATGAAGTTGATTGTTCCATCTGTTATCAATGATCTCCCATATCCGGCCATATTTAGTTAACATGTCCCTGTAAGCTGCCCGTATCTGCTCCTTGGCTTGATCCATAGCCTCATAAATGTATCCCATTGCCATCCTTTCCCCATCCACCATCCTTAGCACCTTAACAAGGGGCTCAGTAATTTTTACCAGCTTTGAAAACCTTTTCCAAAAATAACTGTCAAAGACTTTCTTTTTGGTGTCTTTTCCATCTTGTCTACAAGCCCACCGGGATTCAGTCCAATCATCAGAAGAAAACATTTTCTGCAGGTTTTTCTGTTGAGAATTGAGACATTGCAATGTGAGGAAGTGAGTTGCAAATCTCGTAATGGCAGGCCTAACAAGCTCTTTGCCCCCTGTGTTTTTCCTCATTAGGCTCAATACCCATGAGTGGTTGTAAATGTATTTTGTAATGCACTTGCCATGCTCTACAGTGCTTTTTACCCATTCCAGTTTTCCTATGTCCTCAAGCATGAGGTCTATGCAATGTGCAGCACATGGAGTCCAAAATATGGTACTATACTTGGACTCAAGCATCTTTCCAGCAAGAACATAGTTTGAGGCATTATCTATGATGACCTGCACAACATTCTGCTCTCCCACTTCCTGAATAATCTCATCCAAAAGCTCAAATAGAAGGGCTGCATCCTTCACCTTATCAGATGCATCAACTGATCTCAAAAACATTGTTCCTCGAGGGCAAGCAACAAGGAAGTTAATGATAGTGCGGTTCTTTCCATTAGTCCATCCATCTGACATGATGGAACAACTTGTTTTGAGCCATGACTCTTTATATTCCGCCAAATACTCATCAATACTAGAAATCTCTTGTTGCAAAAGAGCTCCCCTTAACTCATGTGCAGTAGGGCCTTTGAAGCCCTTTCCTGCAACAAAAACAGAGTCCCACATAGCTTGGTAATAAGGTGAGCGAGCAACATTAAATGGGATATCTGAATCATACCACCATCTAGCAATGTACTGATGAGAAGCTTCTTTGCATTGTTTTTTCCAATGTTGATCCAAAGTGGGTTGACAACTTGGAGTTCGCTGGGACATGGAGGCACTAGCAGTGGTTGTGGGATTAGCATTGGATGAGAAATAACTCATGAGGTTGGATCTCTTTGTTGGGTTTGATCTTTTTGCCAACAGGAGGAACATAGTGAAAGGGGTTATTGGTGGAAGGGATAGAAGTGGAGTCTTGAATATCATACTCATCATTTTCATACCCACTCTCTCTCATCATTTCTACTATTTCCCTCTTCCTTGCAATTTCATCTTGGATGGCCTTCTCCCTAGCCTTAATCTCCTCAAACTTTTCAAGCTTGGTAAGGAATTCTGCCCTAATCGGACCTAACACTGCATTAGGTGCATCACATGGCATTACATTGCCTCTTATCCCAGCGAAGTGATGTTTCAATCTAAGAATACCCCCACCTCCAATACATTTTCGACAAATTTTGCATACCATCTTTCCATCAATCACATCACAATGGACCCATGCACTGTCCTTGGCTTTTGGAGGCATCTTGACTTGAAATAATTGAAATTTGGAAATAAATCTGCCATTTCAAAAAAATTGCAGCTAAGATAAATGGACAACTAAAGCTAAATTTACGAAACAAAATGCACATTCAAACATACAAAATTTGATAGTATAGGACTAGAGATTTGAGAGCAATAAAATAGCTAAACACATGAGAAAATAAATACATGAACAGCGATGAAATGAAGGATTTTTCAAGTGAAAATTCTTACCTGGCAATGCAAACTAGCCTCCTTAGCATCCTCTTGAAGATGCAAATGCTATTGACAGCTCCAAACTATCTCCAAGATAGCTCCAACTCCAACTCCAAGCCTCCAAGATCACTGCTCCGGCAAACACTCAACACTCTCCAAGCTCTCAATCAAACTCACAAACAACAAATGAGTTGGTGTGAGACAAAGGAGAGGCTGCCCCTCTTTATAAAAGATTGGGGAGGGTGTTTTTGGAGGGAAACAACCCTCCCCTTGGTTCCAGATCAGCCCTAAAGCTCAACTGCAGCCCTGTGTGGGTCCGCGTAGGAGAATAGCATGTAACCGGCCGGTTCCGTTCCTAACTGGCTGGTTAGGTCCGGTTTATGCCGAAAAATGGAGAAGGGCCCTCCCTGACCGGGTTGCTTGGCCGGTTCCGACTGCGGGCACATATGACCAGCCGGTTTTAATAACTATGATATATATATACATGTTATCAGACTTATATTAACATGGAGCCTTAGGATCAAAGCTTCCTAACTGAATGATTAACATGGAGCCTTAGGATCAAAACTTAGGATGACTCAAGGTGCAAATCCTATATATATATATATCAGTTTGGAGGTTTTGATCCTAAGGCTCCATGTTAATATAAGTCTGATAAAGTGTATATATATAGTTTGGAGGTTTTGATCCTAAGGCTCCATGTTAATATAAGTCTGATAACGTGTGTATATATATATGCGTGTCTCATAGTGTGTGGCATTGTAGCCAAAGGGACAACTGTAAGTTTGTATAAGTAGTGTCTGAAGTACACTGGTCTCTCATAGTGTGTAAGTTTGTATAAGTAGTGTCTGAAGTACACTGGTCTCTCATAGTGTGTGGCATTGTAGCCAAAGGGACAATGTAAGTTTGTATAAGTAGTGTTTGAAGTAGACTGGTTAGGCTAGCAGCCACAAGTCATTGAATATCTACAGACGAGGATACACATTCTAGGTGATTTTGATGGCATAGATCCGTCTCTCATAGTGTGTGGCATTGTAGCCAAAGGGACATTGAATATCTACAGACGAGGATACACATTCTAGGTGATTTTGATGGCATAGATCCGTCTCTCATAGTGTGTGGCATTGTAGCCAAAGGGACAACTGTAAGTTTGTTTAAGTAGTGTCTGAAGTAGACTGGTTAGGCTAGCAGCCACAAGTCAATGAATATCTACAGACGAGTATAAGTAGTGTCTGAAGTAGACTGGTTAGGTTAGCAGCCACAAGTCAATGAATATCTACGGACGAGGATACGCACTCACATACAGCAAACAGTCCACAGGAAGGAGAGTGGTTAGGCTAGCAGCGACCATATGAGTCAATAAACATCCGCACACAAAGCTGAACCGCTAAAAAGAACCAAGTCTCTAGTATGGAGGGCTGAAAAATCGAAATAGAGAGTGATGAGATATCCTTCTAGGTGGATGAACTTGTGTTCATCCTTACACAAGAGTCCATACTAGGAATAGCTCTCCTGGTGCCAGAAATTGGAGGAAAAAGCACAGGCTCCAAGGGAAACAATGATTGGCTTGATGTCAATATTACAAGACCGTGTCAGTTAAATAGTAGAGTAGTGAAGTGAAGGACATTAATGATTTACATTAGAGACTAAAAATGAAGTACTTCCTCTTTATTAAGGAGGTCAAAGATGCTAGTGAAGGTGAAGTTCTTGTTTCAAAGGATTAGTAAGACTTTGATTAAAGTCATAAAAAATGGGACAGTTTGCAAACTGATCAGGGTGTTTACAATTACCAGTTCATTATGGCATCGAAAGGAGAGTGACATGGAAGTCAATATCGACGAAGCAGGTGAACCGTGCGGAGACTTGAGAGGACGCGGTTGATAATAAGCTCATGCTGTCCCATGAAAGATTGGGACGTATCGATAGTAGGACATTAGGAAGGAGGAAGATAGTCAAGGTAATTGAGACATGATGAGGTGATACTGTCAAAACTGTGCAGGAAACAACATCAGACGGAATTTTAGCAAGGGTTATTAGTTGCAGGAAACAACATCAGAAGGAATTTCAGCAAGCCTTATTAGTAAGGCCAGTGGTTGTGCTCAACTTAATATACACGTGGTCCAATGGAAACAACATTGGTGTCAGGTGCTTTTTCATGTTCATCAATGCTCATTTTACAAGATTTTCACTTTTGTTGAAGAACATTGAGGTATTTCGTGATCGTGGAGTGTAACTCTTCTATGAATTTTAGCAAGGGTTATTAGTAAGCCCAGAGTGGTAGTACTCAACTTAATATACACGTGGTCCAATGGACACAACATTGACGTGAGGTGACAGGTGGTTTTTCATGCTCATCAATGCTCATTTTACAAGATTTTCACTTTTGTTGAAGAACATTGAGGTATTTCGTGATCGTGGAGTGTAACTCTTCTATGTTTTGACCTTTTTCATTGGAATTCAGTAATAATTTTTTTGTGAAATTATGGTTTTTTGCTGTTTAAAATGTTTTTTTGAATGCATAATCGATTCAATGTCTTGAAAAACCATTGTAGCAATCGAATTATGCAGATTTTATAGCTCAAACATGTGAATTTTTTTTTAAGTGCAATTTAAAAAAAAATAGACAATTTTTCAAGTTTCCTTGAGAAACCCATTTTAGCTTTTTATTTCTGACTGTAGTAGTTTTGAAAGACATGGTGAGAAACCCATTTTAGCTTTTTATTTCTGACTGTAGTAGTTTTGAAAGACATGGTGAGAAACCCATTTTAACTTTTTTATTTGTGACTAGTAGTTTTGAAAGACATGGTGAGAAACCCATTTTAACTTTTTTATTTGTGACTAGTAGTTTTGAAAGACATGGTGAGAAACCCATTTTAACTTTTTTATTTGTGACTAGTAGTTTTGAAAGACATGGTTTCAGGTAAGCTGTAATTTTAATCTCGAAAATAAAATTGAAAATATTGGGAGCATTATTTTTCTATTTAATGGTGAATTTTCTGCAGTGATATTGGTTTTAAATGCTGCATTTTCAAATAAGTCACAATTTTAACCAACCCCAAAAAGTGGTTATCAATAGTATTGCTTAAAACAATGATTGATTTAGTATTTTTAACCGGAAAATATGGTATTGCTTAAAACGATGATTGATTTAGTATTTTTGACTAGAACATATGGGGCTTTTGGGTGAGAGTTATTATTTTGAGGTCATAGTTATTGTTAATTTGGGGTTATAGCCATGCCAAACAACTATTACAAAACATAAAAATGGTTTGAACTTTATGTCACCCTCCAAAATGGATGGATAACCCCATAGGAGAAGAAGTTTCTCCTACATTTGATACCTTTCCGGTCAACCATATACCGAGAAACCCCTAACGGCTACCATTAGCTGATGATATGCCATATATCTCTGCCACTTGCATCAACGCCATATATCTTTGCCACTTGCATCAACGCCATATATCTTTGCCACTTGCATCAACCACTGCTCTATATTGATACAATCACTTTAGCCCAACTATTTTCTTCAATTAGCAATCCTTCAACATAATTTATTCTTTCAATTATTAAGAGCAATTGTAGATAGAACAGTAAATGCAATAGACAATAGAAAATCAAGAGAAATAATGAGAGCAATTAATAGTATTACTTAAAACAATGATTGATTTTGAAGCGAACAAAGTTCTTTCTCAAACGTAAATACTCCAGAACACTTGGAATACAAAGATATCCATGAGGATACAAATATTATATTATAAAAGATATGAGATAGATAGATGATAAAATGTTATAATGAGGCCTTGCTTATATACCTACGCAGGTGACCTTTCATGAATTATATTCATAACAGATTTTAGTATTTTTGACCAGAAAATATGGGGCTTTTGGGTGTGAGTTCTTATTTTGAGGTCATAGTTTTTGTTAAGTTGGGGTTATAGCCATGCCAAACAACTATTACAAAACATAAGAATGGTTTGCACTTTGTCACCCACCAAAATGGATAATCCCATAGGAGAACTTTTCTCCTACATCTAATATTTTTCGGTAGCCAGCAGCCCCAAACAGCTACCACCAGCTGATGAAATGCCATATATCTCTGCCACTTGCATCAACCACGGTTCTATATTGATACAATCACTTTAGCCCAACTATTTTCTTCAATTAGCAATCCTTCAACATAATTTATTCTTTCAATTATCAAGAGCAATTGTAGATAGAACAATAAATGCAATAGACAATAGAAATCAAGAGAAATAATAAGAGACACAAGGATTTGGTAAAAGACCAGGGAAAAAGAACCCACAAGGGGGAAACCCTTTTAAATTATTCTTCTCATTATATTGTCATAAAATGTTCAACAAAGAGAGAGTACAATGTTCCAATTCACCAATCACAAGACTATCCATCAAAACCAACCAAACAATATCCAAGAGATGAGCCCAACAACAATATTGATCAGAATCAAATTCCCAAGTCTGCGAATGGTCAAAGTTTGCGGTCAACTGTCAAAATACCCTAGGTCCTGTTGTTGCTCAGATTGTACAACCATTGCGACGACGACTTATATTGGGGGTTGTCACTTTGATCCCTGACCCCTCCATTCTAGTTGTCTCCCACCAACAAGCTATGGGGGGTATTCCCTATAAAAGAAGGAAATGAGAGACCAGTTGATAACCAATGAGTCTGAGAGATACGATTGAATGGCCTAGTCACTTGGCTGATTTAGAAAATTTATAGATTACATTAGATTTAGATGCGAGACTCGTGTCTTATGGAGTCAACTTGCTTTTAGATCAATTAAGGATCAAATGACTGGATGAACAACCGTTGCTTAAATGATTATTTACCTTATATGCTATGCAAATCCTAGAATCTGTGATGCAAGAATCTTGATTTCTTTTAATTATATGCCTATTCTAGATGTATCATTCCTCTTAACTAGTTTGAAGCTAGTCTCTAGAGTAGTTTGTGAGAAAGAGGCCAAGGGGAAGCAAGAAAAGGCTTGATTAATGATGCATCCCCTTGTACTAACTACTCGGTGCCTCCGACGATGCAGAGTCTGTGGCTTTGATCAATTAAGGATCAAATGACTAGATGAACAACCGCTTCTTAAATGCTTACCTACCTTATATGCTATGAAAATCCTAGAATCTAGGTGTGATGCAAGAATCTTGATTTCTTTTAATTATATGCCTATTCTAGATGCATCCTTCCTCTTAACCATTTTGAAGCTAGTCTCCATAGTATTTTGTGAAAAAGAGGCCAAGGGGAAGCAAGCAAAGGCTTGATTAACGATACTTCCCCTTATGTACTAACCACCTAGTGCTTGTAGTACTACAGAGATTGTGGCTCTGATAACTACAAGGTCACTGTGTTAACCAAAACATGTGTTAGGCTCCTCAAGCTAGATGAGAAAGGTGTTCCTATCTTTTTATCAACCAAGCTTATGCTTGGAGGTAAGTTATTAAATGCAAGACTTGTCTTAGAATGACATACAAGATAGATGAGTGGTCTTAAGGTGAGTTTACTTAATTTGTTAAGTACTTAATGACAATGATTTTCAATTAAGAACAATAAGGTACTTAAACAATAATGAATAAAACATCAACCATGAGAAAGTGTTCAAGCTTAAAAATGTTGTGATTGTAATATAAATAGGAAATTGCTCAAAGACAAGATTAATGCTACTTAAGAAAATTAACAATCTCCAAGATTATAATAAATAAATCACCAATATGCCACTTAGATACAAGAGAGAAATTTAAAACTCTTATCACAATTATGATCATAATAACATCCACAAGAGATATCCAATTTAACAATGAGCAATGACTTCACTTAATGACAATAACGGAAATGAGAAATTAAGAGTATTAATCCACAATGTCACTTGTGTGAATGCAAGGGTGCAAAATATGCCAATGACTACAATTAAGCCCAAATCACTTCAACTATGAATGATTATGAATTATAGAATTTCCTTACCAATTTTAGAGACTTATATGTGATTTATTGTCATTTCAACCTTGTATTAAGAGGTCTGCAATTTTATATTAGAAGTCAAGAAGGGATGCAGGATGCCAAAGATAATCTAGAAAATCAATGCATTTAACTTCCAATGATATTCACTTGATTATAGGACTGCTTAGACACTATACATCAGATTTATTATGCTAAGATCATGCCGCAAAATGATGTATCTCAAATAACTTACAAAATCAATGATTCAACCCTTAATAAACCAAAAAGATGCATAAATATTAATTCCAAATAAACTCCAATGATTAGTTGATCAATTTGAGTGATTTTTAGATGATCTTTAATCAATTTTGATTATTCTTATTTTGTTTATATAACTGCATAAATGGTTGTAGCAAACATTCAGATCTAGAAATTTCCCAATAGTCCTCAAAAAGTAACTTATGTGCAATCAATTTAACCACAAGATTAATGTTCAATGCCTTAAGTGACTTTGTTAATGAATTCAAGCTTATTTATGTGTGTTCATGCCCTGAATACACTGCTATAACAATTATATCAGACTCAGAACTTTCAGATTGGACCTTGAAAATTATATGACAGCCAACATAAAACAATAAAATTGATAGATCAAACCCTTGTAATTTATTTTGGTGTCTTGTATGAGTTATTAGCTTAATGTGTATGTTCTTTAAGCTTGTATTATGATGATTATGCTATTGTTATATCAATTTATGAGATCTGATATAAATTATGCTCTCAATTAAAATGAGAGATGAATGAGAGATGAAGGCAATAGAAGCAAACCCCTAGGAGACTGGACCTTTAAGACTACCACAATCACAAATTATTAGAGATAAAATGTCAATCTCTTGAAAAAAACCCTTGTTTACAGTGAGATCTATCCTTTGTACGGCTTACGACCTTAATGCTTACAAAATAGGTCCCAAACACTAGCCTTTTAGGTTGGGTAAGGGCTAGGGCCTTCAGAAAATGAGTTCTTTCTCCTATTTGAAAATAAGAAACTTGTATTTGTACATCAACAACAGGCTTGGAAAGACCATTCGAAAAGAAGATAGTAGGTCCCAGAGGATTCAAAGGAGTGCTCGATGGTCGTCGTTAGGGTTTCGTTCTGTTCTGTTGCCACCATCGCCAAAGCTGTTGTTCGGGCTTCTGAACCTGAGCTCTGCCTCGATGATGTTCCAGATGGGAAGTTTCCTGGGAATGCTTTCGATATGGACCCTTGCCAAGCGATGCCTCTGCCTGGTCTGACAGCCTCTTCAATCACTGTCGCTGCTCATTCAGAGGACACCCGATTCACAGAGTTCAGGGATGATGCAGACCTCATTGCCGCTAAGATTCACTGCGTCTACCCTTCGGTGCATGCGGCGGCCTCCCTTGAATACAGAGGCGTCTCTCTGCCCCGAGGCCTTTTTGCTGCTCTTCAAAGGGCAGATACTTCAGGCCTCTCCTTTTGCTCTGTTTCCGCCGTCGTTTGCATCCCATGGCAGAAGTGTCCCTCGGATCGATGTGTTGGGTCTGTAGTGGGGATTCTGGGTGGCGAAAATTTTCTTGCTTCCCCCCCCCCCCATACCTCGGTTGGGCTAGGCGTTGTTGGGTTTCCTGCAATCCAACTCCCTTTCTTCTCAGATTTGTACTAATAAGATGGGTTCAAATGATTGCTCTGTCCCATTTCAGATCCAAATTTCTTCTATTTCAGGCAACACCATTCTGCAATGGGTTTGCTCTTTAGACTTGGTGCAGAACCTTAAGTTAAAACTGGAACATAGGATTGGGGTTCCCTTAGTCCATCAGAGACTCCTATTCCAAGGTAAACAACTTGAGGACCTTCTTCCCCTCTCTGATTACAGCATTAAAAGAAATGATTCTATTGTATTATCCCTTCGTTTGAGAGGAGGCGCAGCTGGACAGTCATCTTCAGCTCTCCCCTTCTCCTACAAAAATGTTGTCCATTCCCAGATCCCCCACCCTCAGTGTTCTTCGAAAGCAGCTCCACCAACTATGGCTCCCAAGCCATTTTTGGTGGATAAATTGGAGGAAATTCCTTCTATAGAATTCTCTAATCCTGGGATTGACGAACTCCTCCAGAATTTTGCAGAATCTGCAATCATATGTAGATTTAATGGTCTATGGCCTCGCATTGCAGATTTATACCAATGGGTCCATAACAACTGGACTAAAAAAAGCAAGATCTACTTATGCTCAAAAGGTTTCTTCATTGTAGCTTTTGAATTAAATGAAGATTACCAGAAGGCCTTAACGGGAGGCCCTTGGTTCTGGGGCTCGACTGGGCTTTTCCTCTCCCCATGGTTTCCAGACTTCGACCCTTCTACCGCTGTCATCACCAAGCTTCCCATTTGGGTCAGGCTCCCGAACCTTCTGGCGCATCTATGGCATATCTCTGTTCTTATAGCCATTGGAGACACCTTAGGACGCTACCTCGGTACAGATACCTCAAGAAGGGAGAATGGACTCTACACCTATGGCAGAATTTGTGCGGAAATAGACATCAGCAAAGGACTGCCAGATCAGATCAACCTCAAGATTGGGGATTTCCACTGGACTCAAACCTTGGATTACGAAAATACAGCCTTTCGTTGCTGCCATTGTCATCAAGCGGGGCACCTCCAAAATGCTTGTACCCAGTTCCTCGACAAAAAGAAGAATCTGAATCGCAAGCCCAAATCCAAGAGCTGGAATCCCTGTGTTCCTCCCCCCCCCCCCATGGATGATTCAGACTCCAGCTCGGATGAGGAGGAAATAATTGCTGATGGGCAGAATGAGGGGGCTCGGCCGGACGTCCCCTCTGTTAATCCTGCGGACCCCTCAGCCCCGCTGTTCTCTCAGAAGCGCTCTCACGTGACTTCGTCCTCTGACTCGGATAAGGATATTCCGCCCCCAAGGCAGAATTGTCTACAACTTGTCATGGCTCAGCCAAATTCCACTTACTGGGTTTTTGTAAGAAAGAAAAAAGGGAAAAAATGTCATGTAGCAGCATCCACCCACTCTGGGTAGATTTCTTTGTTCAGATCTTGCTTCTCTGCAGTTCCGTGTTTTCTTTCTGCACATTCCTTGCTTGTCTTTCCGCAGCAAGGTTGTTAGCCCTTCATCCACAGCTCCCTTTTTTTTCTGCTTCGCTTGCATGCAAGCTTGATTGTACTATATGTTTCTTCTCTTAATAGAATTAGTCTTATTCAGAAAAAAAAAAATAAGAAACCTGTAAAAATGGGTTCAACAACCCTAGAGGTCTAGGGTTTTTAATGGTTGGAAACTTTAGAAGTTTACTCATATATATATATATATATATATATATATATATATATATAACCCAATATATACAAAAATAAAATAAAAACTCCAAGAAATTATATGTAAGTAAAAAAAAATGCAGAGGGTTAGTGAAATTATTTGCATAATATAAAATACAAGGTGAAATATATATATATATATATATATATATATATATATATATATATATATATATATATAATGCAAAGGGTTAGTGAAATTATTTGCATGATAGAAAATATAAAATTAAAACTTAAATTAAATAAATAGTTACAATTTTGAAATCTAAAAATTATTTACAAAATAAAATAAATCTAAAGTATATTTACAAGTATGCTAAAAACCGAAAAACATAAAATTTAAAATAAAAACCCAAATAAAATAAATCTAAAGTATATTTACGAGTATGCTAAAAAACCCCAAAACATAAAATTTAAAATAAAACCCCAAACCCAAATAGTTACAAAGCCAAGTTAGAAAATTTTATTTACAAAAATTATTTTACAAAAATAATTTACAAGTTATATACGAATATGCAATGCTTGGAAATAATTAATTTTGAGTAAATAAATTTTTAAAGGATGAATACTAACCAAAGATCAGATGTGTTTTGAAAGTTACGGCATTGCCCACAACGTTCGTGAAGTAAGAAAACCAAACAAAATTCTTGGAGCCCAAACAAGGTTGATCTCCAAAGTCTGTGAAATTGGAGCCCAAGAGTCTGAGAAATTGCAAAATCTATATATTTTCTTCAAGAAAGCTTATTAGACATATGACGAATCAGATTACCTAAGATAGACCCAAAATCTACCAATATAATTTTTTTATCATCATCTAATGAATAAACAAAATTTAAAATTTTAAGCACAATATAGAAAATCGCATACCTAGCACATATTACGATCATCGGATAAAGAACACCATAAACGGAATCTCAAAGTCTTTTATTGTGATATTTTAAATGTTCCCAACAGATCAGTGGAACAAAACCAGTGTTACCAAATTACATAGACTAGAGTCAAAGCTTTCATCATTGTGAGAAATAGAAGCAAAATGCCTTTTATTTATAGAGAAATTTCTCCAAGTGGAAAATAATGGCTAGTTGGCTTGATTCCCGTCAAAATAATCTTGATTGTTGATAAATCCTTGATCAACTTTAGTCTTTGTCACTGAAAATATTTATTTTTGAGGAATTTTTGAATTTCTCATTAAAACGATATTGTATTAGATCAAATATAATTATTTTGAGCTAATTTCCTCAAAATTATGACTTGACTTAACAACCATGGTTTAAGGGTTTAATTTTTCTTGAAATTTTCAATATTCTCTTGGTGGGGGACCTCTTAAAATTAATTTCTTTAAGACACACGAATTTTTCCACTTGGAGAATTTTTTTTTTTATACTTTAATTAATTAATTTTTTGCCTTATGATTAATTTTATTTTTGCCATGAAGATTAATTATTGACACTTGAGACATTAATTATTTTTCCACCTTCAAATATTTTAGCCATGGTGTATAAACATGAGGAACCATGCACTAAAATAATTTTTTACATAAGATTTTACAAATTCAACCTTCAAAAGGGGATACATGTTCGTCATAGACCTTCAAAATATTTACTCAATTTTGCGACACAATATGATTTAGTAGACCAAGTGATTTGTAATAAAACAATTTAACCAAATAGCTTAAATTATTTCCAAATCACTTTTATAATAAACTCAACTACAACACTAGGACTCACCTAAGACTTCGACAATAAATTCCACCTTAACTTTGAGGTGAGGCTGGAATAAAAAACTCTGTTGATTATCTGTGTTTAGAAACACAGATAAATTAGTGAGATGAAAAAACTCCTAGGATGAAACCTGTCGTCAAAATCATAGGCTTACCTAGGTTTTACATAATAAAACAGCCATACTAGCATCATTTACATTATAATTTTGCAGAATGGGCTTACTAATGATTCTGAATTTGAAAATACTCCTTGAAGTCCTGAAATCTTTCTTTCTTGGAATGTTGAAAAAATAGGTGTAACATCTGGCTCCATATGGGGACACATTGCTTCAATGGAGGAATGTGAGAATCCCAACATGTTGTGTCCAAGAAAACATAAATCCATCAAATAGATATCCATTCAAAATCAAAATCAGGATATCCATTCAAAATCAAAATCATCATGCAGATATAGAATAACTGTCGGAATAGAAAATGTTTACTCTAATAAACTGGAATGCGAAACAAACAATCTTGAGTGCATAGAATAAAACTATCTAATAACATAAATAAAAAGGGAGTAGGGTTAGAGAGAGTATACAAAGGATGCTTCATGGCATCAGATGTCCTCAACATAGTGCATACTGAGCATATGTCAACTTTTTGGCAAGTCTGTGGGTTGCTTCTCGGATGTGCCATGCCCGATCATGCATATTGAAAGACTCTGTCTTCTCCTAATATTGAGTTTCTCCTGTCCATCAGATGTATCAAATCTCTTCCTTCTCTTTCACTTTTTATGTTTTCTCTCGACAGGTGTGATGTTGATGATAATGTGGTCAACGCACAACTTACTTTTTTATTCAAAAAACGATCAGATGGAAAATTTGGAACGTCCAAGATGTTTGTGACATGCTCTTCTTTATTTTCATGACCCCGCTTTGTCAAAGCCGATGGATCAATCCTACAAGTATCAATCTTAATTCCTTCAGTTTGCTTCTTGCCTCGATCATCTGTATTAACCATTTCTCAATGGAGTCAATGGTTTTTTCATAAAAAGATGAAGGTTGCTTCAATGAACTGTGAGGCTTATGCTCTTGACCCTCTAGTTGGACCTGTGATTCTTCCATTGTTTGCAGCTTATTCTGTAGAGTGATATGCTTAATTCTCATGGCATTCATTTGATTATCATGTTCATATTTTATAACATTGATCTCCCTGGTATGATTTTCCTCTATTCTCTACATCATATCCTGAAAGGTAATTCTCTGATTATACTGAGTAACTTCCATTACTTGTAACTTCTTCTAAAGAAATATTTGATTGGCTTTCATGTTTATCAATTTATGATGATTTTATTGAATACTACTCATTTCCTCCTTATGATGTGCTTCCATGATTTTTAGCTCATCATGTTTTTCTTCTATGGCTAACAATTTGGTGTACATGGCTCTGATATCCTTGGTGTGATCTGCTACACATTTCTCTTGATTAAGTTCCATGTTTTTCATAAATTGTAATTTATCGAATCACATGTCTTTTATCATTTTCTTTAATTCCTCGATAAGATTCCTATCATTTTCCTTTTCATCATCATTATTAATTTGATCCTTTGTCCCTTCCATTCCACTATTGTGGATTCTTCTTGCAATGACACAAGTGGATTCATCATGACAATGGTCACAATGTCTGCAATATGGCACATTTTCTCGACACCTTTCTATGATATTTGGGTCCTTCATAGGATCATTTTCATCCTTCTTCATAGTATTAGAGTCACAAGGTGAATCTTTTTTATCCCCATAACTATTTTTGAAAGCATTGAGGATGGCTTGTAAGGAATCAAAAGAACTATAAGGGAAATCAAAAAACCAATTTCTAGCATCACCTTCCAAAGAAAGGACAAAGAGCTGCATCTTGACGTCCTCATGATTGTATGCAGTTGCATGAGCATATCTTGCTAGAAAATTGGTGTACCTTTTGACGTGATTTGTAGCAATGGTTGTATCATTACCCGTGAAATAATGTAATTTGTTAATAGTCCTTTCCGAAATATCTTTAGGAATGTACGTAAACTGCAAAGGGGTGAACAAGATATCCATGATGACTTGCTTAAGGGGAAAATGAGTAAATGGATGTCAGAGAGAGGGAGATCGTTGTTCAAGAAAATCAAGAGATCTACAAGAAGTCAGCTTCCAACATAAATTCTTGTAAGTAATGAAAGAAGTGGAGTCGCCACTTGAACATGAATCTAACTCCAAGATCCAAAAGAAGAAAAAAAACTGAAAAATTAGTCAAGAAAAAGAGGATGGATGTCAGGGAGGGCTTCCTGTTCGAGAAAATGAATGCTCACTAGAACGTAATTTGTTCAACCAATTTCTAAGAGCGAGGTTGACCAAGCTACTACGATTTCTTCTAGTGTAATCTTTTGTGAACATATGAATCAATGGAGTCGCCACCCATACAGGAAAACAACCAAAATGTCCAAGTGTTAAAGGTGCAGATAGAGAAGATGAATAGATTAGTGAGAGGAGAAAGGATAAGGTGATTAAACGATGAAGAGATATCGACGACACCAAAAAATGTGGCATTAATGGAATAAGGAACAATGAAGGATTAGAAGATTAGGAAGATTGATGAGAATTTCGTCAATATCAAGGTCCAGTAAATTGGTCCTCGGTAAACGCGCCAAAAAATGTTGTGGCGTTGTCGGATAAAGTTAAAAGATGGAAAAATGAAGGATTGAGAATTGTTGTGAGGACTAAGGACAAAAAAAATCTATCCCTGACAACGACGCCAAAAAATATTTTCGCTCAAATTGTACAGGCATTGTGACAATGACTCAGGTCAAGGGTTGTCACTTTGATCCCTGATCTCTCTGTTCTAGTTGTCTTCCAACATCATGCTATTGGGGTTAGTCCCTATGGAAGAAGGAAATGAGAGACTAGTTGGTAACCAACGAGTCCGGGAGACACAATTGAATGGCCTAGTCACTTGGTTGATTTAGCAAGTTTATAGATTATATTAGATTTAGATGAGAGACTAATGCCTTTGGAATCAACTTGATTTTAGATCAATTAAGGATCAAATGAATGGATGAAAAACCGTTGCTTAAATTCTTATCTACCTTATATGCTATGAAAATCCTGGAATCTAGGTGTGATGCAAGAATCTTGATTTCTTTTAATTATATGCCTATTCTAGATGTATCCTTCATCTTAACCATTTTGAAGCTAGTCTCCATAGTATTTTGTGAGAAAGAGGCCAAGAAGAAGCAAGCAAAGGCTTGATTAATGATACTTCCCCTTAGGTACTAACCACATGGTGCCTCCAGCGCTGTAGAGATTGTGGTTCTGACGACTGCAAGGTCACTGTGTTAACTTTTAAACATGTGTTAGGCTGCTCAAGCTAGATGAGAAAGGTGTTCCTATCTTTTTATCAACCAAGCTTATGCTTGGAGGTAAGTGATTAAATGCAAGACTTGTCTTAGAATGACATACAAGATGGATGCGTGGTCTTAAGGTGAGTTTACTTAATTTGTTAAGTACTTAATGACAATGATTTTCAATTAAGAAGAATAAGGTACTTAAACAATAATGAGTAAAATATTAACCACAAGAGAAAGTGTTCAAGCTTAACAGTGCTAGAGAAATGCGATAGTAATATAAATAGAAAAATGCTCAAAGACAAGATTAATGCTACTTAAGACAATTAACAATCTCCAAGATTATAATAAATAAATCACCAATATGCCACCTAGATACAAGAGAGAAATTTAAAACTCTTATCGCAATTATGATAAGAATATCATCCATAAGAGATATCCAATTAAACAATGAGCAATAAATCCACTTAATGAAAGTAATGACAATGAGAAATTAAGAGCATTAATCCAAATGCCACTTAGAGCAATAATCCAATTAAACACTTATCAATTTTATTGCAGTACTTGTGTGAATGCAAGAGTGCAAAAGATGTCAATCATCAAAATTAAGCCCAAATCACTTCAACCATGAATGATTATGAATTGTAGGATCTCCTTACCCAATTTTAGAGACTTATATGTGATTTATTATCAATGCAACCTTGTATTCAAAGGTATGCAATATTATATCAGCTGTCAATAAGTGATGAAATATGCCAAAGGTTAGCTAGAAAATCAATGCATTTAACTTCCAATGATATTCACTTGATTATAGGACTGCTTAGACACTATAAATCATATTTATTAGGCTCAGATCATACCTCAAAATGATGTATATATGATTTTTCTTTAATAAACCAACAAGGTGACTAAATATTAATGTCAAATAAGTTCACGTGATTAGCTAATCAATTTGAGTGATTTTTAGATGATCTTTAGTCAATTTTGATGATTCTTATTTAGTTTTTATAACTTCATAAATAGTTGTAGCAAACATATCACATCTAGAAATTTTCCAACAGTTCTCAATAAATAACTTATGTGCAATTAATTTAACCACAAGATTAATGTGCACTGTCTTAAGTGACTTTTTAATGAATTTATGTTTATTTTATGTGTGTTTATGTGCTGACCACACTGTTGTAACAATTATATCAGACCTGAAATTTTCAGATCAGACCTTGAAAATTATCTGACAACCAACATAAAACAATAAATTTGATATATCAAACCCTTGCAATTTATTTTGATGTCTTGTATGAGTTATTAGCTGAATGTCTGGGTTCTTTAAGCTTGTATTATGATGATTATGCCACTGATATATCAATATATCAAATCTGATATAAATTATGTTGTCAATTAAAATGAGAGATGAAATCAATAGAAGCAAACCTCAAGGCCTAATGGCCTATGCAAAGTTTGGAGATGTGAGAGAAATCACTCCTCAACACCAACACTCAAAAAATGTTAGTTCAAAACCCAAAGATCAGTTCTTTATGATAGATGCAATCACAAATAATTAAAGATAAAATGTCAATCCCTTGAAAAAAACCCTTGTTTGCAATGAGATCTAGCACTTGTACGGCTTACGACTTTTTTAATACTTGCAAAATAGGTCTCAAACACTAGCCTTTTAAGTTGGGTAGGGGCTAGGGTCTTCAAAAAGTGGGGTTTTCCCCAATTTGAAAATAAATAACCTGCAAAATTGGGCTAAAAAACCCTATACGTCTAGGGCTTTTAAGAGCTGGAAACTTCAGAAGTTTACTCCTTTCTTTGATCCCTTGAGAAATTTCACCTATACAAATAAAAATAAATTTTCCAAAAAAAACCAATACATAAAAAAAATTAAAATAAAAACCCAAAGAAATTATATACAAGTAAAAATTAAAATGCAAAAGGTTATTGAAATTATTTGCATAATAGAAAATAATGGTGAAATGTTAGTATATATAGATATAAATTAGAGAAACTATTTTCAAATTTTTAATGTGGGATAAAAAAATTTACAAGTAAAATTTGAATTTCAAATTAAAAGTTAAGTCTAATTAAAAAATTTAAACTACAAAATTTAAATTTAAACCAAATAATTTGAAACCTAAAAGTTATTTACAAGATGAAATAAATCTAAAGAATATTTACAGGTATGCTAAAAACCCCAAAACATAAAATTGAAAATAAAACCCCAAACCCAAATAGCTGCAAAACAAGGGTTAAAAAATATTATTTACAAAATATATTCTAAAACAAAATTACAAGTTTTATACAAATAATCAATGCTCGGAAATAAACATTTTTGAGTAAATAATTTTTTAAATGATGAATAATGACCATAGATGAGATGTATTTCGAAAGTTATGATATTTCCCACAGCGTTAGTGAAGTAAGAAAACCAAACAAAATTCTTCAAGCCCAAAAAATGTCGGCTATCCTCCAAAGTCTGTGAACTTGGAGCCTAAGGGTTGTAGAACCCGCAAATTTTATATATTTTTTTCAAGAAAGCTTGTTAGAGATATGGAGAATCATATCACCTAAGTTAGACCCAAAAACTACCAATAGAATGTTCTTATCACCATCTAATGAATAAACGGACTTTAAAATTTTAAGCACAATATAGGAAAGCACATACCCAACACATACCACAGATCACCAGACAAAGAACACCATGAACTAAGCCCCAAAGTCTTTTATTAGGATATTTCAAACGTTCCCAATAGATTAGTCGAACAAAACCAATGTTATCAAATTACATAGACTAGAGTTAGAGTTTTCATCATTGTGATAAATAGAAGCAAAATGTCTTCTATTTAGAGAGAAATTCCTCTAAGTGGCTTGATCCTTGTCAAAACAATATCGATATCGATTGCTGATAAATCATTGATCAACTTTTAATATTTTTCATTGATAATTTTTCAAATTTCTTATTAAAACTAATTTTTATTAACTCAACAATAATTATTTTGAGCTAATTTCCTAAAAAAATTGACTTTGACTTAACCACCAAAGTCCAAGGGTCCACTTTTTTTGAAATTTCCAATATTCCTTTGGTGGGGGGCCTCTAAAATTTATTTTCTTTAAGACCCACGAATTTTTCCACTTGGAGAATTTAATTTTTCTAGCATTTTAATTTTAATTAATTAATTTTATGGTTTATGATTAATTTTATTTTTGCTGGGAAAATTAATTAATTGACACTTTAGGGTATTAATTAATTTTCCACCCTCAAATATTTTAGTAATGGTGTTCAAGTATGAGGGACCATGCACTAAAATATTTTTTACATAAGATTTTACATATTCAACCCTTAAAGGTGGAATACTTGTTCGTCATAGACCCTCATAATATGTTCCTATTTCTACGACACAATATGATCTACTAGACCAAGTGATTTGTAATAAAATAATTTAACCAAATAGCTTAAATTATTCCCAAATCAGTTTTACAATAAACTCGACTACAACTCTAGGACTCACCTAAGACTTCGACGATAAATTACACCCTAGCTTTTGGATCAGAGATGATAATGTCACTGTTATATCAATATATCAAATTTGATATAAACTATGCAGCCAATTAAAATGAGAGATTAAATCAATAGAAGCAAACCTCAAGGCCTAATGGCCTATGCCAAGTTTGGAGATGTGAGAGAAATCACTCCTTAATACCTACACTTAAAAAATGTTAGTTCAAAACCCAAAGATCGGTTCTTTATGATTGCCGCAATCACAAATTATTAAAGATAAAATGTCAATCCCTTGAAAAAAACCCTTTTTTGCAATGAGATCTACCCTTGTAGGGCTTACAACCTTTTTAATACTTGAAAAATAGGTCCCAAACACTAGCATTTTAGGTTGGGTAGGTGCTAGGGTCTTCAAAAAATGGGTTTCTTCCTCGATTTGAAAATAAACAACTTGCAAAAATGGGCTAAAAAACCCTAGATGTCTAGGATTTTTAAGGGCTGAAAACTTCAGAAGTTTACTCCTTTCTTTGACCCCTTGAGAAATTTCACCTGTAGAAATAAAATAAAAAATTCCAAAAATAAAAACAAAATATAGTAAAAATTAAAATGCATAAGGTTATTGAAATTATTTGCATAATAGAAAATACTAGGTGAAAGGTTAGTATATATAGACATAAATTAGAGAAACTATTTTCAAACTTTTAATGTGGGATAAAAACTTTACAAGTAAAATTTGAATTTCAAATTAAAAGTTAAGTCTAATTAAAAAATTTAAACTACAAAATTTAAATTTAAATCAAGTAATTTGAAATCTAAAAGTTATTTACAAAATGAAATAAATCTAAATAATGTTCACAAGTATGCTAAAAACCCCAAAACATAAAATTTAAAATAAAACCCCAAATCCAAATAGCTGCAAAACAAGGGTTAAAAAAATATATTTACAAAAAAAATTACAAGTTATATAGAAATATACAATGCTCAAAATAAATATTTTTGAGTAAATAATTATTTAAATGATGAATAATGACCATAGATGATAAGTGTTTCGAAAGCTATGATATTTCCCACGGCCTTAGCGAAGTAAGAAAACCAAACAAAATTCTTGAAGCCCCAAAACAGTCGGCTACCCTCCAAAGTCTGTGAACTTGGAGCCTAAGGGTCGGGGAACCTGCAAATTTTATATATTTTTTTCACGAAAGCTTGTTAGACATATGGAGAATCATATCACCTAAGTTAGACCCAAAAACTACCAATAGAATGTTTTTATCACCATCTAATGAATAAACGAATTTTAAAATTTTAAGCACAATATAGGAAAGCACATACCCAACACATACCACAGCTCACCAAACAAAGAACGCCATGAACTAAACCCGAAAGTATTTTATTATGATATTTCAAACATTCCCAGTAGATTAGTGGAACAAAACCAACGTTATCAAATTACATAGACTAGAGTCAGAGTTTTCATCATTGTGAGAAATAGAAGCAAAATATCTTCTATTTATAGAGAAATTCCTCCAAGTGGAAAATAATGGCTAGTTGGTTTGATTCCTTTCAAAATAATATTGACCGTTGATAAATCATTGATCAACTTTTAATATTTTTCGTCAAAAATGTTTATTTTTTAGAAAATTTCAAATTTCTCATTAAAACCAATTTTTATTAACTCAAAAATAATTATTTTGAGCCAATTTCCTAAAAAAATTGACTTTAACTTAACCACAAAAGTCTAAGGGTCCATTTTTTCTTGAAAATTCCAATATTCCTTTGGTGGGGGACCTCTAAAATTTATTTTCTTTAAGACCCACGAATTTTTCCACTTGGAGAATTTAATTTTTCTAGCATTTTAGTTTTTTAATTTTAATTAATTAATTTTATGGTTTATGATTACTTTTATTTTTGCCAAGAAAAATAATTAATTGACACTTCAGGGTATTAAATATTTTTCCGCCCTCAAATATCTTAGTAATGGTGTCTAAGTATGAGGGACCATGCACTAAAATATTTTTTACATAAGATTTTACAAATTCAACCCTCAAAGGGGGAATACTCATTCGTCATAGACCCTCATAATATTTACCTATTTATGCGACACAATATGATCTAGTAGACCAAGTGATTTGTAATAAAATAATTTAACCAAATAGCTTAAATTATTCCCAAATCAATTTTACAATAAACTCGACTACAACACTAAGACTCGCCTAAGAATTCGACGATAAATTCCACCCTAGCTTTGGGGTGAGGCTGGAAGGGAAAACTTTGTTGATCATCTATTGTTTAGAAACACAGATAAATCAGTAAGACGAAAAACCTCCTAGGATTAAACTTGTCGTCAAAATCATAGGCTTACCTAAGTTGTTACATAATAAAACGGTCTTACTAGCATCATTTACATTATAATTTTTCATAATGGGTTTACAATGACATAAAACAGACTGTTGGTTGATGATATTGACTTTGAAAATACTTCTTGAAGTCCTCAGATCATGCTTCTTATGAGTGTTTAAAAAATGGGTGCAACAAGTCCTAGTCTCACGAAGCTAGTAACCATCAGTGCAGCTACAACTCTCTAGCCGCAGGGAGCACCCTGACAAGCATGTAGCTACTACTGATATTTACTTGTTAGAACCTGCGGCCCCAAACCAAATTTTATTTTTCACGTGCACGAGGTTAGACCTTGCAATCTCAAACTTGTACGAACCACTTTTATGAACCAATCTCAAACTTGTGCGAGAAGATGCTTGATGATGATGTCCAAATGAGGTTCAATTGACTTGTATTTATATGCTTCCAAGGGTGCTAAATTTGTCTTAAGGTCAACCTGAAATTTTGTGCACATGTGGGTTTTCATATAAAAAAAATATTTTTCCTTAATGAAATTAAATTCTTCCAAGGGATAGAAGGGGACTTTTTTGATGAGGAAGATTGTCCAAAGGAGGGAATTTATCCCCGAGCTGCCAAATTAACACTCCCTCTTAGCTAGGGAGAAAGTACTGACTGCAACATGTGTCTCATCTCAAATATCAAATCAAATTTCATCTCTGCTCATATGTTGAACCATCTCGAATAAAAAAGAATAATAATTTTACATTGAAGGGGAGCTCAAGCTACCACCCTCTATCCAATAATCATCACAGGGATGTTCCAACTCAACCCACATCATAGGGGTGTCTAACTAAACCCATTATCATAGGACAATAGGCAGGATACAACTTACCATGATAGGTAATGATCACAACTATCCTATTGTCTGTTGATCTTCCCATCAAGACCCTCAAGAGTCAAGTGGTAGAACACTTGCATCCACAGAATTGGGAGGATATACACACTTACCCTACAAGGTAAGGATCAAACACAACCCAAGTAACTTGGGGGAGATACACACTTACCCTATAAGGTAAGTATCAGATATGCCCAAGTCATCATCTCAACCCATTGGCCAAATGGGGAGGAAAAATCCCAACAAGCCCAACTTGTGGGTAGGTTTCCTACTGGGGTATACTCAACATGGAGAGATACACACTTATCGTGAGGTAAGGATCAGACACGCCCTGAGATGGAAATAGGGGAGATACACACTTATCGTGAGGTAAGGATCACACATGCCTATTGTCCATGAGTTCCCTCAATCACAGGAGATCTTCGGCTAAATTCCTCACCCTAGGAGCCCAGACGGGAGGGAATATCATTTCTCAATGTCCTCGATAAGTAGGGAGCCTTACCTGGGAGGGTCACATCCATCAGTCCAACTTGCTCTCTAAAGACCAAGAACTCCCCTTTCAATAAAGCCTTGGTGAGTATTTCTACAATCCATGGTCCAGATTTATGCAGGAACACAATAAAATACAGAAATGCACATAAACACAGACATGCAGCGGAAATAATACTTCATTTCATTAATATCAATTAACAGAAATATGCTTACAAACATAATGGAAATAAACTAGCTAGGGCGCTGGTAGCTTATCTCTAAGAAGAGATTTAGTGGCTACATGCTTATGAACTGCGTTACAATGAGGCTCGAGGGCCTATTATTATTGAGAAACAATGGAAAACCTGAAACATCCAAAAACCTAACCCTAGGAGATGAAGCACCAAAACTATGGGCCCCGTTTGGGTAAATTGGTGTTTCAACCTCCCGAGGACGTAAAATTGGCATACGATCTCTATTTGACACACGTCATACCTCATTAGAAATATCTATCCAAGGACTACAACTTTTGATGTGAGAAATATCGATCCATGTACCCATGTTGCTCCAAGTTTTCTCAAAAAACGTCGTTTAGGGCCTCAAAACGGCTCCAGAAGTTTAGGACCCGAAAAAATGCTAAAAATAGCATGTTGTGCTGAAACTGAAAAATTGAAAGAACAGATGGTGGGGGTTCAAAAGGAATAGGTGGGTGGCCACCAATATCCACCTAGATCATTAGGGCCTCAAAACGGTGCCGAAAGTTCATGACTCAAAAAACTGCTAACAATAGTAAGTTGTGCTAAAACTAAAAAACTGAAAGAACTGATGGTGCAGGTCCAAATGGAATAGGTGGCTGGCCACCAATATCCACCTGGATCATTCCTCCCTCCTTGGGAAGCAATGGTCTGTAGAACCCTTGGTTAAACTGAGAAGGGGGGGGGGGGGGGATCAGTTTAATGTAGTCATGTTCTTATTAGACTTTCTTTTATACTCATTCACATCATCATTATGAAATCACTTAATATACAATGGAACATCAATCTTTATAAATGAGCATCAGGTATTAAGCAGATTTAAATACAGAGTATCAACACATCATCATGCATATAGACAACAGATATAAGTGCAAACCCATAAAGGGAGAAAACCACATCTTATTATTGTTGTGATGCAAAGGCAAGCTCCAACTCCTTCTCACCACTTATTTTCTGTAGGCTCCAACCTACAGGAGGCTCCTAACTCAATTCTGCAAGCTACAACTTGCAAGGAAGCTCCAACTCCCAACTATTTTTTGCAGGCACCAACCTACAGTAGGCTCCTACCTCAGTCAGCGACAACTGACATCTATCAAGCTACAACTTCTTCACTCTTTTAAAAATCATATGTTGATTTACCTTGGATATCAACTCTGTTATGTTCCTTCTTCATCGATGTCCTCCAACTTTCTTATCTGTCTTATATCTTATCTGATTCTTCACAGCATCTCTATCTGCTCTTCCTTCTTCTTATCCTCTCTGCCTCAATTCTGCATTCTCTAAACTCTCTATGCATATCTATGAGATATCATTTATAGAATTCACCTCTTGACTGTTTGTATTCTACATAGAATTTGGAGTGAACAACCATGACTCTTTGACTTCTACCTTCTCATTCCTTTGTCCAGCTTATTTAGAAAAAATATAACAATATGTACAAATTTAAATATTACAGTAGAGTTTTGTTTTCCTACCGGAGTCATGCATTTGCATCACAAACAATATAAAATCAATTAAAACATTTACATTTACATTTGTAACTGATATGTCTCATTCGACTCTTTTAGTTCTTGGCTCACTGTATGTTTGTCTTTTCTGCTGCTGTAGTGTAACAATTCTGCATACCTCTGCTGTTCACTACAATTGTGTATCTGTTGCTGTCACGTAACTGTTCTACATACCTCTGTTTACTACAACTCTGTGCACTTGTTCATGTACCCCTATCAAACCCAAATTCTTCAAGTTCACTGTGCATATAAAAATGCATTTCTAATTTATGATTTAAATCTGGCAGCTGTATTAATGCTGAAGCTTTCTTTTTCCATCACTATGGTAAGATTTTGTATCAAGAGTTCATTTTATGGAAGCGCCCAATCAATATTTTCTTTGGCTTAATCATCAACGTAAGTCTGGCCCACCATTATTTCCAATTACTTATTTCATCCAACGCGGTGATATGTCTGGTCCACATATTTATGCATGTTTGGTCATAACATTGCATACAAACTCGGACTTTTATTAAAGACCAAAAACCTGCATATATTAAAGGTTGTTATATGCTTGCTTATTCAAATAACTACGGCACTAGACCTTCGAGCTTGGAGTTAAATCTTCAAGTGATATATATAAGTGCCCTCGAGGCCCACATCTCATTCGACTCATATCAACATAATATATATACTGCCATATATATATATATATATATATATATATATATTCCCCAATAAAATATTACAAACATTAATAAGTCGTGGACTTATATTAAGACCCCAGCAAATATTTAATCAGAATACCTGCGCCAATAACACTCGGGCTATGGTTAAAATATCAACCACCGTTATATATTAAAGTCTGGGCCCACAGTTCACGTTGCTATATACATCGACCTCATTAGCATTCATATTTCACATAAAATGACGGTTTTGATTAATTCAAAGGCCAACACATATTAAACTAAGAATCCCCAACATTTTTGGGTCCCACAACAACTTATAACCTAAATTCTGCTCGTGCTCCTTCACTTGCGATCCAACGGTGCTCGCAATATTGCATTCTTAACACCAAGATCAACGGTTATTGCATTTTCTATTGAACCTAACTTTAACTCGAAAAAATAATGCGAAATGGGTGGATTTGGAATACCACCTAGGCCACGTGTCAGGGAAAGGCCGATATCGCATTTTATTTCACAATACCATATACCATCTATTTGTTATGCGAATACCGCCGGTTTGGATTTGAAACCCGTATTACATAACCTTTCATTCTACCGCCGTTTATTAACACTTTTGGCTATAAAATAAACCATTGCATCAAATGCAACTGGGCCCACACTATAATCTAATTCTACGGAACTCAGAAGCTTCAACCACATTTTATAACATCTCAGGTCCACAAATGTTTTACCCTTCATCAATATATTTGACTATGTTATCATCCCGACCTTATAGATTAAAACTTTACAAACCTTGAATCTTTACGCATTATTTAACGCCACCATACTATAACAATTGGGACCCACGCTGTCCTTACCTTGGCTAATTGTCGAGAGGATCGGATGGTCCAAAATTCATTGCATTCCAAGCCCAAATCCGATGACAGTCGCGCAATATCGCTCAAATTAGATGCACGGTACATAATTCTCAAAAGTTACGTGATGAAAGTGGTAATTAAATACCACTTTAGGCCACGTGTCGAGCGGCGACCCTAATCGCGTTATTTTTCACCATACCATTTACCATTTTTAAAAAGTGTAAATACCACTCGTGGGTTATAAAACCCTTCTTTACTGTTCACTGCTTCACGGTTCCGCTTAACACCTCAAGGTTCCGCTTCTTTAAAAATCGTTCCTCATGCGTGTTTTTATTTCACATTTCTTTGTAACTTCCGCCTCTCTCCACTGTTTGTAGCTCCACAGAATGGTTCATGTTCACCTGATTTCCTATATGCCTTTGACTGTCCATCGTCATTACTATGTCTTCACTCGATTCAAATGCATTCAATATCAAGGACTGTGGTATTGCTTGCATTATAGCAGAAAATATCAAAAACATGTTTGAATTCTATCGAACCCTCCATACAAGATCAATACGTAGGTAACTTATAAATAGAGATACTGTATTCAAATGCATTATGTTCTGTATATTATGCTACAACCCTCTCTGTTGTTATGACTTACAATACTGTGGCCACTCCATCACTGTGTAACTCTCTGGTACTCAATTCAAGAAAACTGTTGCAATGCGACCTGATTGTTCTATCCAATCTCTGTGTATCAATGTATAAACAACCCTCAATCTCCATACTCTGCCTCTAATTTCTCTACTGATTTTGCTGCTTGGGCTGCCTTGCTTGTATCCTTTGCCATCAATTACAATATTTCCAACAGTCTCCCCCTTTGGCATTGATGGCAATACACTTCCTCTGCTTGCCTTTTAGAAGACCCTTTCTTATGTTACTTGCTTTTGCTTGCTTTTCCTCCCCCTTTGACATCAATGGCAAAGGGTGTGGTGTCCATAATACTCTGATCTTGAGGACCTGTTCCATGCACTGCTCACTTGCTCTGGTTCTTTTGTGACAATATTTGGTGACTGATCTCCCCCTGGAATGATGTCTTCTTTTCTGATCTCCCCCTGGAATGATGCTTTCTTTTCATGTCAGAGAGTAACATCTGCAAACACTACTCCTAGTTTGTCTCTTAGATATTCGATTGGTTCTTTAGCAAGGGGTTTTGTGAATATGTCTGTTGTTTGTTCCTTTGTTGGTACATATTCCGACTTTACTACTTTTTGTGCTACTTGTTCTCTGAGGAAGTGGTACAGGATTTGTTTTTGAATGAAGTACAAGATTTTTTGATATACTTATTGCACTTGTATTGTCACATTTGATAGAAATAGGTTCATTAATGCTTACCTTCATATCTTGCAGAGTTTTTTTCATCCACATTATTTAAAAGGTGATGCTCATGTATATGTGTATTTTTTCTTCTTGTTTTTGAGACAGAGAGAAGTTTGCTTTCTGCTAGCTGCTAACGGAATTTTTTCCCAGTGTTAACGTTCTTCCACTTTGAAGCGCCTGTCATCCATTTTAATGTATCAACCTTGTCTCACATGTCGTCTAGGTGCAGTTTTCGTTTTTGGATACCAGGCCCATAATGTGAATTCAGTAACTATCCGAATAGCTTTCGATCCTATACTCGTTAAAAGTGATTTTGTTTTGGTGCCGCTTGGATATCTGTCAATAAGTCCCAAGTGGCCTGTGCACAATGTCTGGTCTAGAAGCTGTTAGGTATAGTAGACTTCCTACCATGGATCTGTAAATTCTTTGATCTATATCTGCAGATTCATCATTAGCACATAGCTTATATCCAGTGATCATGGGAGTTGACACAGGTTTGCAATCTTCCATTTGGAACCTTTTCAACATCTCTCTTAAGTATTTTTCTTGTGAGATGAATGTTCCTGTGTTCTTTTGTTGAATTTGAAGTCCCAAATAGAAGGTGAGCTCTCCAATCATAGACATATCAAATTCTGATTTCATTTCTTCAACAAATCCTTTTGATAACTCATCTTTGTTGCTTCCAAACATGATGTCATCTATATACACTACTACAATTAAGAGTTCATTTTCATTTGCTTTTATGTACAAATTGTTGTCTACTCCTTTCTTGAACCCTTGTTTTTGCAAGTATTTGTCCAGCCTTGAATACCATGCTCGAGGAGCTTGTTTCAGCCCATATAAGGCTTTCTTTAATCTGCACACATAGCCTAGTTTATCTGTTAAGGAGAATCCTTCGGGTTGTTCCATGTAGACTTCTTCCTATAAATATCCATTTAGGAAGGCAGACTTCACATCCATTTGATATTTTTTGAAGTCATGGTAGCATGCAAAGGCCAAAAACATTTTGACAGCTTCCATTCTGGCTACAGGGGAAAATGTTTCATCATAATCAAGACCTTCAATTTGTGAATATCCCTTGCATACAAGTCTGGCTTTATTTATGATTACCTGTCCTTGTTCATTCACCTTATTCTTGAATACCCATTTTGAGCCTATGACATTTTTCCCAGTGAGTCTTGGAACTAATTCCTAGGTTTTGTTCTTCTCAATTTGGTCCAATTCTTCATTCATAGCATTCACCCAATATTTGTCTTTGTTGGCTTCTTCAAACTTCTTTGGCTCTATTTGTGATAACATAGCTAGGTATACTTCTTTTTTCTGTTCAGCAAGTTGTCTTCTTGTCTGGACTCCCACATTCTTGTCCCCAATGATTTGATCTTCTGGATGATTCTTTTGAGTGTGTCTTGAGGGATATTTTGAGTTTAATTCAATATCTTCTATTGTCTAGCTCAGTTCCTCATTATCTTGGTTTTCTTCTTCATTATCTTCTAGAGGGTTGCTGCATCTTGTACTTTTTGTTCTGTTTGGTAGATCTTCATCAAATCTTACATCAATGCTTTCCAAAATTTTGTGCAGTGTTTTGTTGTAGCACTTGTAACCCTTACTATTGGATGCATATCCTTAAAATATTCCTTCATCAGCTCTTGCATCAAACTTCCCCAGTTTTTCATCATTATTTTTTATGAAACACCTGCTTCCAAAGACTCTAAAGTGCTTGATTGGTGTTGGTTTACCATGCCATAATTTGTAAGGAGTCTTGTCACTGTTTGGTCTTAAATGAGCTTTGTTAAGAATGTGCACAGCTGTGTGTACTGCTTCTGCCCATAAAGTTTGGGTAATGTTACTTTCTTGCATCATGGCTTTGGCAATCTGTTGTACTGACCTGTTTTGTCTCTTTGCCACTCCATTCTGTTAAGATGTACCTGAAATTGTAAACTGTTGTTTTATCCCATGCTCATTGCATAGGTATACAAAATCATATTCTGTGAATTCACCTCCTCTAGTTGATCTGATGCACTTTAGCTTGCATCCTGTTTGATTTTCTACCAATGTCTTGAATATCTTGAATTTCTCAAGTGCTTCAGATTTATATTTGAGAAATGCTACCCATGTCATTCTAGAAAAATCATCAATTTTCAGCATGAAATAAGACTCTCCACTTGGTGCTTTAGTTCTTGAAGGTCCACATAGGTCCATGTGTACAAGCTGAAGTGGCCTACTTGTTGATATTTCATCTTTGGTCTTAAACGATGTGCGGGTTTTTTTGCCCGATTGGAAAGATTTACATATGGTATTTGAAGACTTCTTTATTGCTGGCATATCTCTGACTGCTTTCTTCTTGCTCAGACTGACGATATGGTCGAAGTTAAGGTGTCCCAATCTTCTATGCCATAACCACGACTCATCAAGTTTTCCTAGGTGGCATGCTTCATTCTCTTCTTTCACTATATATACATTACTTTCTGTTCGAACACCTTTGATCAAGGTCTTTCCTGTGGTGCTTGATCTTACTTCACAGTCTTGTGCTCTAAAAATAACTTCACAGCCTTTATCACACATTGGACTGACACTAAGCAGATTTGCTTTCAGCCCATCCACAAATAGAACATATTGAGCCTTTCCTCTTCCATTATCTAGACTGACTGAGCCTTTTCCTTTGATTTTCCCTTCTTTATCATTGCCGAAAGTTACATTTCCAGATTTCTTTTCATCAAAGGTTATAAACCTACTTTTATCTCTAGTGATATGCTTTGAGCATCCACTGTCCAAATACCATTGGCTTTTCTGATCTTGGGCTATTAGAGCCAAGTCACATTTATTCAACTTCTTTTTCCATTGCAGGTAGCTATTTGTTTGGTACCTTTTCTGGGAAGATGGACCACATTCTTTGAGAGGACATTGGGAAGACATATGTCCGATTTTATGGCATACACAACATTTGATCATATTTTTAGCAGAATTATGAGTACGAGTAAACTCTCCATGATTCATAGACCTCCTTGAGGTTTTGAACATCAGTCTTTGTCCATATGTTCTACACTCTATGTATTTATGGCCAAATTCCTTACAGTAAAAACAATATCCATAAAAACAATTTGCACACCTGATGAAGGGTTGTCTTCTCCATTTGTTTGCTTGAGGTAATCTTTTCACTGTTTTCATCCTTTGATGGTTTGAATCGATTCTCCTTGTATGACAATATGCAGCAATATGTCCCAGTCTGTGGTAGGCATAACAAGTGACATTTTTCATAGGGGGGAAGAATCTCCTTTGACAACTTCCAAATTTGATATATTCAGGAGTATATGAGCCTTTTCCAGGTGAATGTTTATTTGTTTCGTTCTTTGTCATTTGAGGTTCCTTCATGTTTCTGTTTACTACATTGCAGGCTTCTACTTCTGTAGGAACCTTCTGAGCTGCTTCATTATCCTTGACAGCTTTTACAAAAATGATATTCATGTTATCCGTTTCTTTGATTTTACTTGTTTCACCTTCATAGCATATCCCAGTTTTTATCAGAGGAGATCTTTGAGCATCTATTATTTTATTCAACTTATCAGAGCTTGTCATTTGATGAGTATTCATTAATAATTCTCTTTGGGCTTTTTCTAATTTCTTTCTCAGGCACACTACTTCTTCTTCCAATTTCTCTTGCTTCTGAATTTTATCTTTAATTTTCTTAAGTAGAGTGTCTTCTACCTTCTTGGCTTCTTCAAGCTCTGCTTTCAACTGAATGAGGTCTTTTGACTTTTTTTCTTCTCTTACATATTTGAGGAGAATGTCTTTCTGTTTTCTACACTTTAGTTGAATTCTATCTATTTTCTCCAGGGCACTTCTTAGCTCCCCCTCAAGATCAAATTCACCTTCTTCCTCATCTTCTAAAAGGAATCCTTCAAGCTCTTCTTTAGCCATCAATACAAATTCAGAGGTTCCTTCTTCACTTGAGGATTCGTCTGAGTCTTCAGATGCACTGATGTCTTGCTGAGCATAAAAAGATTTTCTATTGAATCTCTTCCCTTTCTGCCAGTTCTTTGATATGGTTTTCTCTGATTCTTGAGTATAATTCTTTGTTTTCTTATGAGGACACTTAGAAGCATAGTTTCCAATTATTCCACAGTTAAAGAATTTAAATGGAAGTTTACCTTTATATTTACCTAAGCCTCTATCCAATTTTTTGATAAATTTGGCCTCTTCTTCATCAGAGCAAGAGCATATATCTTCCTTTTCTTCTTTCTTCTTCTCTGTCTTAAAGGCTGCCTCCCTCACATTTGACTTCCTATGTGGTAGTCTCATCTCATAGTCTGTTATATTTCCAAGTAATTAGTTCATGGTCAAAGTTTCCCAATCAGCTATTTCTTCTATGGCAAAAACCTTGGGGTTAAAGCTGGATCGAAGATATCTTAGAATATTTTTAACAATTACAGCTTCTTTTATGGTTTCTCCTAGAGCTTTCATGTTATTCACAATTTCTGCAATCCTTAAAAAGAAGTTGGCAATGTCTTCATCATCATTCATTTTTATATTTTCAAAATGAGCTCTATAGACTTGAATTTTGGCTGTCTTCACCTTTTTGTCTCCCTCATGGATGTTTTCTAGCGTGTCCCATATTTCTTTGGCAGTCTTTATATGCATTACTTTGATAAATCCTACCTCACACAGTCCTTTTAAGAGTGCATTCACGGCCTTTGCATTAGCTACAAAGTCTTGTTTGGCATCTTTCTCTGAGTCAATCTCCTTTGGGGCATATCCCAATTCCATAGTAGCCCAAGCTTCTATTCCTAGAGACATTATGTATGTTCTCATTCTTATTTTCCAGAAGGCATAATTGTACCGATGAACAAAGGGGATTTATTTGTTGAGCAACCTTCTAGACTAGCCATCCTGGGGACCTAGGATCTCCTTCCAGTTGTTAAACTGATACAGAAGGAACCGGCTCCGATACCAATTATAGAACCCTTGGTTAAACTGAGAGAGGGGGGGGGGATGAATTAGTTTAATGCATTCATGTTCTTATTAGACTTTCTTTTATACTCATTCACATCATCATAATGAAATCAACTTAATATACAATGGAACAACAATCTTAATAAATGAGCAGCGGGTATTAAGCAGATTTAAATACAGAGTATCAACACATAATCATCATGCATATAGACAACAGATATAAGTGGAAACCCATAAAGGTAGAAAACCACATCTTATTATTGTTGTGATGCAAAGGAAAGCTCCAACTCCCTCTCACCACTAATTTTTTGTAGGCTCCAACCAACAGGAGGCTCCTACCTCAATTCTGCAAGCTACAACTTGCAAGGAAGCTCCAACTCCCAACTATTTTCTGCAGGCACCAACCTACAATAGGCTCCTACCTCAGTTAGCTATAACTAACATCTATCAAGCTACAATTTGATAGGGAAGCTCCAACTTCCTCACTCTTTCAAAAATCATATGTTGATTTACCTTGGATATCAGCTATGTTCTGTTCATTCTTCACTATTGTCCTCTAGCTTTCTTATATGTCTTATATATTCTCTGATTCTTCACAACATCTCTATCTGCTCCTCCTTATTCTTATCCTCTCTGCCTCAATTCTTCATTCTCTAACCTCTCTATGCATATCTATGAGATATCATTTATAGAGTTCACCTCTTGACTGTTTGTATTCTACAGAGAATTTGGAGTGAACAGCCATGACTCTTTGACTTCTGCCTTCTCATTCCTTTGTCCAGCTTATTCAGAAAAAATATAACAATATGTACAAATTTCAATATTATAGTGGAGTTTTGTTTGCCTACCAGAGTCTTGCCTTTGCATCACAAACAATATAAAATCAATTAAAACATTTACATTTACATTTGTAACTGATATGTCTCATTCAACTCTTTCAATTCTTGGCTCACTGTATGCTTGTCTTTTCTGCTGTTGTAGTGTAACAATTCTGCATACCTTTGCTGTTCACTACAATTGTGTATCTGTTGTTGTCATGTAACTGTTCTGCATACCTCTGTTTACTGCAACTCTGTGCACTTGTGCATGTACCCCTATCAGACCCAAAATCTTCAAGTTCACTGTGCATATAAAAATGCATTTCTAATTTATGATTTAAATATGGTAGCTGTATTAATGTTGAAGCTTTCTTTTTCCATCACTATGGTAAGATTCTGTATCAAGAGTTCATTTTATGGAAGCGCCCAATCAATATTTTCTTTGGCTTAATCATCAACGTAAGTCTGGCCCACCATTATTTCCAATTACTTATTTCATCCAATGCGATGATATCTCTGGTCCACAGATTTAATGCATGTTTGGTCATAGCATTTCATACAAACTCGGACTTTTATTAAAGACCAAACACCTGCATATATTAAAGGTTGTTATATGCTTGCTTATTCAAATAACTACGGCACTAGGCCTTCGAGCTTGGAGTTAAATCTTCAAGTGATATATATAAGTGCCCTCGGGGCCCACATCTCATTCGACTCATATCAACATAATATATATACCGCCATATATATATATATATATATATATATATATATATATATATATATTCCCCAATAAAATATTACAAACATTAATAAGCCGTGGACTTATATTAAGACCCCAGCAAATATTTAATCAGAATACCTGCGCCAATAGCACTCGGGCTATGGTTAAAATATCAACCACTGTTATATATTAAAGTCTGGGCCCACAGTTCACGTTTCTATATACATCGATCTCATTAGCATTCATATTTCACATGAAATGACAGTTCTGATTAATTCAAATGCCAACACATTTTAAACTAAGAATCCCCAACATTTTTGGGTCCCACAACAACTTATAACCTAACTTCCGCCCATGCTCCTTCACTTGCGATCCAACGGTGGTCGCAATATTGCATTCTTAACACCAAGATCAACGGTTATTGCATTTTCTATTGAAACGAACTTTAACTCGAAAAAATAATGCGAAATGGGTGGATTTGGAATACCACCTGGGCCACGTGTCAGGCAAAGGCCGATATTGCATTTTATTTCGCAATACCATATACCATCTATTTGTTATGCGAATACCACTGGTTTGGATTTGAAACCCGTATTACATAACCTTTCATTCTACCGTCGTTTATTAACACTTCCGGCTATAAAATAAACCATCGCATCAAATGCAACTGGTCCCACACTAATCTAATTCTACGAAACTTAGAAGATTCAACCGCATTTTATAACATCTCGGGTCCACAAATGTTTTACCCTTCATTAGTACATTTGGCTATGTTATCGTCCCAACCTTATAGATTAAAAATTTACAAACCTTGAACCTTCACGCATTATTTAACGCCACCATACTATAACAATTGGGGCCCACACTGTCCTTACCTTGGCTAATTTTCGAGAGGATCGGATGGTCCAAAATTCATCACGTTCCAAGCCCAAATCCGACGACAGTTGCACAATATCGTTCAAATTAGATGCACAGTACATAATTCTCAAAAGTTACGCGATGAAAGTGGTAATTAAATACCACTTTAGGCCACGTGTCGAGCGGCGACCCTAATCGCGTTATTTTTCACCATACCATTTACCATTTTAAAAAAGTGCGAATACCACTCGTGGGTTATAAAACTTGTCTTTACTGTTCACTTCTTCACTGTTCTACTTAACGCCTCAAGGTTCCGCTTCTTTAAAAATCGTTCCCCATGCGTGTTTTTATTTCACATTTCTTTGTAACTTCCGCCTCTCTCCACTGTTTGCAACTCCACATAATGGTTCATGTTCACCTACTTTCCTCTATGCCTTTGATTGTCCATTGTCATTACTGTGTCTTCACTCGATTCAAATGCATTCAATATCAAGGACTGTGGTATTGCTTGCGTTCTATAGAAGAAAATATCAAAAACATGTTCAACTTCTATCGAACCCTCCATACAAGATCAATACGCAGGTAACTTATAAATAGAGATCCTGTATTCAAATGCATTATGTTTTGTATATTATGTTACAGCCCTCTCTGTTGTTATGAATTACAATATTGTGGCCACTCCATCACTGTGTAACTCTCTGGTACTCAATTCAAGAAAACTGTTGCAATGCGACCTGATTTTTCTATCCAATCTCTGTGTATCAATGTATAAACAACCCTCAATCTCCATACTCTGCCTCTAATTTCTCTACTGCTTCTGCTGCTTGGGCTGCCTTGCCTGTCTCCTTTGCCATCAATGACAATATTTCAAACATGGTCCCCATTGCGTTAATTCCCTCCATGAGAGGAAAATTCTGCTGAACTTGGTATTGGATTTGTCCAAGATGTCGTGGACTTGCTGGTGGACCTGCTGGATGCGTTCAATAAATTTGGTTGCCTCGAATAGTACATGTGTGGATTATGTCTGTGTATTCGCATGAGGTATGGAAACATTAAGCGACAATGTGCTGGTGGTCAAATCAATGGAGTGCTTGTTCTGACAGTGAGAGGAACCTCTATGGGTGAGGAGAAAATGTCCTTTTATTCCTCCACGACTTTGTCCATCTGCTAGAGCCGTGCAGGGAAGCCCTGTTTCGAGGCTATGGCCACAATATTCTTCTTTCCCTATGAGTGAGTTGTAAGGAAAATAAATTTCCTGGTTTGGGAAACAATCTTACTGCGTTGTTTTGCAGTAGTCAAAGATATGGAAAGAGGCGATACTACCTATGGTATCCTGTACAATTTATTTCCCAAAGTAATAATAACAACACAAGGCCTAGACTCATACACACCATGTCACCTCCACAAGTATGGCTGGCCCAATAATACATCATCTACATCAAAAGGAGCAACATCACAAAATACCTCATCCGTGAATGGCTTGATGTTGTACAGAAGGCAACACTGCTAGCGAACGCGAAGATCTCTCCCTGGGTGAAGCCACCCAATGGTATACGACTGCAGGTGTGCTATGGTCAGTAGGTCGAGCCTATTCACGACCTCTACTAAAATGAGGTTCTTTTGGCTTCCGCTATCAACAATAAATTGCAGTGGAGAACTCTTCATCCACATCTGCGAATGGAAGAGGCACTCCCCCTCCTCTGGATCCTCGGGATCCTCCCTCTAGAGCTTGGTGGTGGCAACAATGGCACTAGGGTCTACATCAATGATCTGCTTCCCTTTTCCATCTCCCTTGTCTGGTTCTGGCTCAAGATTAGAACATGCATCTGATTCAGGTGCCTTCAGTTCGACCACTAGCGATTGTTTGGCCCGCCACTCATTTATAGTGTGAGTGGGGCTGTTATGAAATTCACACTGTTATCAAAAAATTGGACTTGATAGGCTACTTGATCAGTAAACTTCCTGTAACTATTTCAAACCTAATCTTTTGACTGAGGCTTAACCTCCTTAGCCTGAGATGGCTCTCTCAAGGGTTAATAATTTGGATAAAAGTATAGATTGCTAACTCTATGTAGGGTAACACACAGATAATTGATAGAGATAGGTTGAGAATCACATCAGCAACTACACATTGGGCTTATGGAGTCAAAATGGTTTTAGTAACCAATGAATCTACTTAACATGGAAGTTGAGGCATATTAGAGTTTTAGTCAAGAAATGACACACATGAAGCCGTAAAAACACAGTCAGTTCATTTATATAGGAAGTAAGAGCATCTAAAGATGAATTATGAGTAATATAGATAAACACCACCGCAATAGGATAATAAGAGAGGCAAATAGAATAGGAACACACCAAAACTCCTTCTGAATTCCAAGTTAGTTAAGTAGAAACTCTCTGTATTAGCTGAAAACCAATCAATTACAATAAGCTTAGTCCTTTGCTAAAAATGTCCAACCCTTTGCACATTCGACTTCTTGGTCTTTAATAGACCATTTACAACATAAGATGATTTCATCGTAGACTAAATACATCGAATTCCTGACTCTTGGCATGCATAACCATCATACATGGGATTTATTACAAAAAGACAACTAATCTACTAAACATTCCTATTACAAATAGGATTCAAATAAATTAAATTACATCATTTTCCAAGTGTATCAGCACATGGTCGAATCTGGATTATAGGCTTCAACTCTTTATGACCATATTTCTGTCCTCCACCAAAATAGGAAACATTCCCCTATTTTTTTAGGCATAGGGTTCTTTTCACTCTTAGAACATTCTGACCATCATGACCTCGTTATTTCGAGGTCCTTAGCTATTTGAAATTGAATTAACACATGCCCAAACTCTTCCTTAAGCTCCAGTTGTCCAAAACCATCTTCAAACTGTTCAAATAAGTTGTAATACACCGTGCTACGAAAACAAAGCAGTTTCGTAGCGCTACCCTTTAACCCTTTTTTCTTCATGTTTTTGACTTCTTTCCTCCAAAGTTATCTTAATTTCCTTTAAATACATTCTCCCTAGAAATTTCAGTTCTTGATCCATTATTTTACCCCTTAAAATTTGATGAAAAAGGGCAAGAAAAGCTGCTACAACAGTTTCGTAGCGCTTTTCTCCCTTTTTACACTGTCTGCGCTACGAAACTACTGAGTGAGCAATTTTGTCAAAAAATTTCCAAAGTGAAAATTGTAAATGTGCCAAAAACTCAAAATCAATCTGATATCATCATTTAAAAAACATATCAAGTGAAAAACACAGTCATTCCAGCCTTCATGAGGTCCCTTGTTCATTTTCATTTGATTTAGCTATATGCTCTTCTATGACTGTTATTTTAATACCTCTGTTTTTTAACTCATCATGAATCAAATTCAATTGTTGTTCTAAGTCCTCTACTTGAATTTTTAGTCTTCTGTTATTAGCTCTTAAGTGAGTATTTATTACTCTGACAAACTTGGCTTCCTTAATTGCTGGGACTGTCCATTTGAAAAACTGCTCTGTACTACTTGGAGTTTCAGAAATAGAACCATTTTGACCTTCCCATAGTGCCTTCATTCTTTTAAAATCTGCTTTCTCAACACTGTGCTTTCTAGCCCTCTTTCTCATCACAACATTTTCTTGGTTTGCCAACCTCAATTTTTCCTCAAGATGTTGAAACTTTGTCATTTCTTCTTTTCCCCTCTTCGTTCTGTTAGTTGTATGATTTACTGTAGGTGATGATAGAACCACAACTTCTTCAGGGGCTTTAACTGTCTCAATAGGTTCTTGAACTTACTTATTGCCTTCCTTGAGTTTCTTAGCATGCCTAGTTATAGGATTTCTTGCTTGAAAGATGAAAGTTGCATCTTCCTCCTCAAACTCAAGCTTCTTTGCAGACTTAGCCCTTTTCTGTTTATGCTCATCTTTCCCAATGAACTCAGCTTGAACAATGGGTGTCTCCTCTATGTCAATAGCATGAAGGATGTCATCTAAATTTCCCTTTGTCACTGGGTTGTCCTCTGTAACAATTGTCTTCCCTTTTAATGCCATTGTCTGGCTTCTTGTTACTCTTTTGATTTCTGGCTTGCTAACAACTTGTTTCTGTTTTTCCTCTTTGATAGTCTTTGACATCTGTTTTGCATATGATGGAGTTGGTGTATCAAGCAATTGTGTCTGCTCTGCCCTTTTCTCAACTTGTTTCCTTGGCTTCAGTTTTGAAAATTCCTTTGGTTTTGCAACTATAGGTTGACTAGTCTTTGTTGCTAGTGATGATGGAACTCCTTTAGTTTTAGGGCTTCTAGCAGGAGTTAGGGTTTCTAACTCAAAACCATTTATAAAAAAAAAGATGACCAATCCATGCCTATCTTCTGAGGTTCATTTAAAATCAATAACTTCATTAAACCATGATGAAACAAGGATGTTTCACTACCTTCAGATTTGGCTTGTACTTTATCAGCCATTTTTTCAAGACTCCTGTGCAGATAAAAAGGCAAATCGAGTGAAATATTACTAATGAAATGCATAAGAAACTTGAAATGATATGTGTAGACCTTATGATATATGCCTTCACATTTAAAATACTTCTGAATGTTGAGCAACAACTTTGAATAAATGTCTTTGATGCAGCTTCTAGGGATAGCATTATTTAGGTCCATATCTGCATACTTAGGCTTCATGAACTCTTTACATTGCTCCATATCAAATTTGAAACTTTTAAACCAAGTTTCTTGACCCCTTGGTATCTCTATAACAACAACAATAATCTCTGGTGTAATTGATACACTTAGCATCCCAACCTTGGTAGCTGTTCCATTGAAGTTCATGGAAAATTCCTTTGAGACCTGTGTGTGGAAACCCTGCAACTTTTCACAAAACCAAAGACAACCTACTCTTTTGAACGCCTCCATCACTGCTGGGTCTTCAATTATTGCCTTCATATCTTCAGGCTCATGCCTTAAGCAGTGTCCCCCTCTGTGAAATTTCTTTTCCTCTACCATGCTTCTCAGAAATACTGTCAGCCTCACTTGATAAATTGAATCAGTCTCGCTTGAATATGTGAAACAACAGCCTCGATTGATTAATTTATATCAGCCTCACTTGATAGGGATGAAGAAAACCTTTGTATAAAACATTCATAGGTTTTGCTTTAACACTTCAGAGCAAAGACATCTCGAATGGAGGCAAAGGAAACGAGAATGGCCAATTAGGAAAGATTTTGAATTTAAAATGTCATCTCATAACTGAATGATGCCTCATTCGTACCCTATCATGACAATGATGACTGCAACGGGGGTAAGTACATTGTATTTCATCATTAAATAACTCATCATACCACTAACTTACCATTTCCCAACGGTTTCTGACCTTTTCTAGCTTAGATGACAATATAGTTTAGAAACCGCTCTTTTGTAGCGCCTGCAGTGTATTTTTTCTTATTTGCACTACGAAACTATTAGCGCTTTCATAGTGAAAATAAACTTTTTTGAACTAGTGGCGTTATGAAAATGAGGTTTCTTGGCTAATTGAACAATTTTGACACGAAACCTTTAGGAAATGACCCACGAATGAAAATGATGGATATTTGACATGAAGGGACTTCAAAGAAGACTTTATCATAACCTAAGGATGGGCTTTAAAATATAAAAATCTAAAACCTACCCTTGATCAAATCCTAAATTGACTTATAAACCCAATTTTGAACCATGACCAAAAACAAACTTGACATAATGATGTTTTTTTTTTTTTTTGAGTGATAACGCACACCACTTCCCCGTGTCCTTCTTTGGATTTGTGGTGGTGTTTGGAGTCGCTCCACTTTGGCTCTGCCCCCTGTTCTGTGGTTCGGGAGCGCCTTTCCCTGGCTTTTGATTTGTGGATCCAAAGTCTCACTTCTTCTGCTTAAATTTCTTCTTGATATTGGTAGCATAGCGATATGTCGTGCCAAGCGAGGTAATGTCGAGGAAATCCATTTCCTTCTAAATGTGTCTGTGTAGACAGTTTTGGTACTTTAGCACCCAATGTCTCTCTAAATATTTAACACCCAACTTTTTGCGTAGGGTATGGAACAAATTCATCAGTTCGTGCAGATCTTGATCCCTTTGCTTCCGTAGCATGGTCCATTGGATGTACTTGTCCTCATAGCTCCCCACGGTGTAATATTGTTCCTTGATGCCGTCTCAAAACGAATTCCAAGTGGGTGTGGCCGAGAACAAAGAGAGTTCCCTCTCGTCCTTTTGCTCACAATAGGTTTCCCACCAGTCTTTGACATGGGGGGCGGCTTTGAGGAGTGCAAACATAATCATGGACCAAGAAATACCCTTCTAGAAAAATCAACCATCTATGTCCAATGCCTGCATCTATCTAGCCTTCAAATACAGGAATGCCAAAGTTTACCTGTAACTTGAAGGGAGTGGCACCTCCAGAGTGGTTGTTGGATGCATATGCACCATAGGTGGGTAGCTGTTGAAGGATATGAGAAAAGTTATCCATCATCGCGTTCCTTTGTTTCTAGAGGGCCTCCTCGAGAAATATTTTGATAGGATCTCCTACTCCCTCCTCTTTCTTTTCTTCCGCCATGAGAGGTCGTCGGCATTTGCGAGGCTAATATTGCAAGGGTTCAACCAGATCGAGCCCTAACTCCTTATACCCTGACCTTGTTGGGGACATGAAAAGAAAAACAGAGAAAAAGTAGGCAACTCTGATACCATTGATCCAGATTTATGCAGGAACGCAATAAAATAAAGAAATAGACATAAATACACAGATGTAGCAGAAATAATACCTCATTTCATTAATATAAAATAATATAAATATGCTCACTGACATAATGGAAATAAACTAACTAGGGCGCTGGTAGCTTATCTCTGAGAAGAGATGTGGAGGTTACAGACCTCTGAAATGTGTTACAATGAGGCTCGAGGGCCTATTTATTATTCAGAAACAATGGAAAACCCAAAACATCCAAAAACATAAGCCTAAGAGATGAAGCACCAAAACTATGGGCCTCGTTGGGTAAATTGGTGTTTCAACTTCCCGAGGACGTAAATTTGGCATACAATCTCTGTTTGACGTGCACTATACCTCATTAGAAATATCTATTCGAGGACTACAACTTTTGATGTGAGCAACATTGGTCTAGGTGACGAGCTCCATCATTAGACATATTTGGAGGGGCTAATGGTCACCCTTTTTCCTTCTTAGATCTCTTTTTCTTGCATTTTTATTATTATGTGGTTTTATGATGCTAGTATAGGTGGTGATTAAGGCTAACATACTCCGAGTGCCTAATATGAGGTTGAGTGCATAAAATCATGATTTATTAAGCATTTTTATAAGGATTTTGTCATAAAGACTTGGAGGAGACAGCAAGGAGAAATTATTGGATGATTTTCCACCCTTCTTAGCTCTCATAGGCAGCTAAAGGGTCCCAAATATTCTCTCCAAGAAATTCAAATTCCAAAGGAAGCCAAGGATCCCCAAGGATTCTCTCCAGCAATACGGATTCCAGGGGAAACCAAGCACTCAATCTTTGTTTACTTGGAGTTAAGTGGACTCAATCACTATTTTCTAGGGAGCTATTAGTAGTTGCCCTGTAAAATAAATAGAGAAAAGATAGAGCTAGGAAGAGTTAGTCAGTTAGTCGATTCTAGTTGAAACTCTGTTGCAAGTTATTGATTTTTTATTATTTCAGTGATCAAACACTCAGAGATGTATCAGGTTATTCTTTTAATGAAATGATCAGATTGATTTCCTTTTACTGATTTTAAATTTCAGATAGCTAGGCTTGTGGGTTAGGGCCCAATCCACGTGCCTCAGCCTCTTTGCTGTACCTATTCTTTTATTTCTGTTATTTCGTTAGCTCCATATTCTGATAATTGCATTTATGTTTCAAGTTGCTTCTTAGTGTTGCTTTCAGTAGACTGCTGTAGTTTTACATTTTTTTGTGAGTAGTAGAATAGAGGAAAAACTCCAAAAGTTGTGGTCAAGCCTCCCCCTCTATCCTCTATCAATAGAGTTCGAGCAGGGTAGACCTTCCCATAGACCAAAAGCATTGATTTATTTTCACTATTTCCATCTCTGTGTTACACCTCTAAACCATGCTTCTATGCCTCCATTTCCTCCTGTTTTCTGCTCATTTTCAACTGTTGCACCCACCTTTTCCCCTGATAGAACTTAAACCCTTCATCCACCTTATTCCTTTTTTTTTCTTATTCACGGTTGCCTTTACCTTTTTAACACTAAACACTTGAAAAACCCATCGAAACCCATCTTCCGCTTTTCCTCCTCGAAATCCCTACTACTGTACTTCGCATTTCGCACTTCACATTGTTTACGTCGTTCTTGGTAACACTTACCGCTCTTCTCGCCGATCGCGATATTGCGACATCACATATCGTGGATCACAACCTTTTCTCGTTTCTTTCCCAACTTACCACAATTTCCGCATCGCAGTCGCACTTCGCAACTCTTTTCCCTTTTCTTTAAGACTTACCGCTCATTGTTGCTGATTGTAATCTTGCAATACCGCATATCGCAAATCGCACCATTCCCCTGTTTCCTTTACACTTACCGCTTGTTCTACCGATTGCGATATTAGCCCCGCCCACACATCACCACTCAGCATCGCACATTGCACATCGCAAATTGTGTTTCTCGTTTCTTTCCTTAACGCTTACCGCTCCAATTTTGCAAAGTTGCGATTGTGATATCGCCTATCACAACTTTCGCCTCCATCGCATCTTTGCCATCGGATATTTCCATTCATTTTCGCTCCAAAGCCATTTCTGCAATATTATAAGGTTTTAGAAGGTTTTAACCCCCTCTTTCCACTTCTAAGCTCTGTTTCATACGCTTAGCCCTCAATTCACCACTTTAGCCCTTTTCTTCCCTCCAAGCTGCAAATCAACCCCTTTTCAAGTAGAATTAAGTCATGGGTAGCTTAGTTGCATGGATAGAAGCATGTTAGATAGACTATAGGATAAGTAGAGCGCATTTAGCTAATTTTCCAAGTTAAGTGTGGTTTAGAATTAGTTTCATTTCCGCCATTTATTTTTAGCAAGTTAGCTTAGTTTATTTTCAGTCATTTCCTTTTCTGCCTATTAAATTAGTTTCATTCTCGTCATTTATTTTCAGCGCTTTAGTTTAATTTCCTTTCTGTCATTTCCTTCCAATAATTTACTTCCCAGTTCTTATCCTAGTTTAAGAAATAACACCCTCTCGTAAAGCATAAGAGGATGACATGAGCGTAATGCGTCTGTTGTGCATATAGCATTGTCACCTCCAAGTTTGTACAACCCCTAGGAGTTGCAGCGCTCTTGGTGCAATACCAAGGCTCACCACTTTTTGGCGTCGTTGCTAGGAGGTGTATAGTATATGCTTTGATTTTGTTTTTAAACATTCTTTTGTGCTTTCCTTTCTTTTCATATCATTTCAGAAATATTGAAAAAAGTACAAAAAAGATCTGATTTTCATGCCTCGTAGGACTAGGAATACTCAAAGACAAACCTTACCTAAAACCCCCACATCACCTCCTAGCCACCTTTCACTCTTCTTCAGTGGCAGTGAGATTGAACCCCCTCTAGGAGAGCCTTCTGAATATTTTGAGGATCATATTGGGGAAGAAGAAGAAGAAGACCTTGTTTCAACTGAGGGACCTACTTCACCTACCTTAACCATGGCTAGGGTCCAGAGAGCCTTTCCCATAAGAGAGGCAGATGGGGAAACTAATATGACAAACATTAGCCCCTCAGATCTTCCACACTTCCATGGAATTACCGCTGAGGACCCTGACACATTCATGTTTGAATTTGTTGTTGTCTATAGGACTTATGACTACACCTATGATGATCAGAAGTTGAAGCTATTCCCGTCCACCCTTAAGGATGAAACCTTGTGTCGGTTCATGGGTCTGCTTGGGGACAACATCACTACCTGGACACAGATGGAAGAAACCTTCAACAAGAATTATAGAGACTACTGTAGGTCCAAGGAAACTAAGGATGAGATATTTAGGATGACTCTAGGACCTGATGAATCTCTAGAGGACTATGAAGAGATTTTTCAATTAAACTATAAGAGAGCCAACTGTACTCTTGATCCTGCATCACTTAAACTTGTACTTATTCGAGGGATTGGAGAAGAGACGATAGAAAACTTGAATATGCTATCAGGAGGAGATATCTACCAACTGCCTTATGAAACAATCAAAAATTTCTTCCAGAACCATTCTAGGGCATAGCTAGCTAGAGTACATCCAATATCCCTTCCTCTTCCACCTCCATCAAACATGAGATTGGAAACATGCTAGAGGACTTCAAGAGTGACATGCTACACGGACTTCAAGAGTGACATGTTGCACACCTTTGCTTTGCAAATGGACACAATGTAGGTCAAAAGAAAGCAAGAGGAAGCAAAGATAGCTTTGGCCATATTTTGTCCTAGATGTACCCGGAAGCACGCAAGGAATGAATATCCACTAAATTTCATAGAGGTTTGCTTAGTCTGTGAAGAGAATCATGCCACAGAAAATTTTCCCTCCTTACCTGGACTGAAGGCTGTATATCAAGGTGGGGAAGAAATTCCAGAGCAACTTTGTTTCAGTAACTAGAGAAGGCCTCAAGGCCCTCGGACATATCAACAAGGTATGCAAGGTGCACCCTACTCTTACTATCACAACAATCAGAGTGCACCTATGCAACCTCCGTACACCCCCACTCCTCCATCCTGGTCTACACCTCCTACTTGGCCTTACAACCCTTCATATCATCCTCAGTCAATAAACCAACCATTCCAGCAGTATGTTCCACAACAACCTCAATGGAACAGTCCATCCCAAGGGTGGAGGCTTCAACAAAATCAACCACCTGCTCTAATGCCTCCACCTCAACCTCAACCTCAACTTACTCATGTTTCTCCACCTAGACTACCCCAAATACCTACATAGCCCAACCCGAACCCGAACAACAGACCGACACAATAGGCTCCTAGTGGAGAAACAACCTATCCAACTTATGGTGTGGAGATAAAGGAGGTTAATCTCAGGCCGGGAAGAGTAGTCCTAGACAACCATCCTCCATCTCCACCTGTAGAGGTTGAGGAGGAAAAGGAAGAAGATAACACTCAGATCCAACAACCTCATTTTCCTGAGCGCTTGATCCACCCTAGTCAGTACACCTCAAAAGAGACTGAACTCCTAGGAGAATCATAAAATTTGTGTGTAAAGATACCACTTCTCCAGGCCATTAAGGATGCCCCTATCTACAATAGGATAATCAAAGAAAAGAGCTTCAAGAAACCTGTGAGAAGGAAGAGAGATACCCCCACCATCAATGTGGTAGGACAATTTTATGACCTAATGCTGGGGAGGGTGATATTTCCAAAGCACCTGAACCTTGGTAGTCCAGTTGTTGATATACATATAAATGGTGTCATAGTCCCCAACACTCTGATTGATCTAGGGGCTGCCATCAATGTCATGACTAAGGAAACTATGTTGAAACTTAATCTCCAAGGGACTTTGAGGAAAACCACAACAGTTTTGCAACTTGCAGATCGGTCCATAGTAACTCTGGGAGGAATTTTTGAGGATGTCATGGTTACCATTGACTCTTGGAAGTATCCTATAGATTTCCTTGTCCTGCAACCAAAAAAAAAGGTTTAATGGTTACCCTCTCATCTTAGGGAGACCTTGGTTAGCCATTGTAGATGCTTATATTAGTTTTCGAGTTGGAAACATGACTATAAAAAATGGGCCTTTGTCTAAACAACTAGTTTTATATCCTCCAGCCCAGCCTTCCATTGATCATGATTTCCCTATATGGCTAGAGGATGAATAATATGAGTTATATAACACTACCCCTATGTGTACCGTAGATGTTATTCTTAGAGTGGAGTAGATTGATGAAGATGAACTCATCGACCATGCCATTCAAAACCAATCATCCACTAACAGTCCTCTCGAAACCTTAGTCCACTACAAGGAAAAGACCCTCTATAGAAGGTTATAAAGGAGGTTTTTAGTGTTATAAAATTGGCCAAAATTGTCAAAAAAATATATGCTACCACATCTTTTTATGGTTATGGACGTTTTGGCGGAGCATTTAACGGAAATTCAACACAACTAAAAGAAAATGGGCGGCTGGAGGTTATTATAGATGTTGTTTTCCTCAGTGCGCTAATCAGGCTCTAACGCACCGGTGCGTACCTGTGGACAGCACCCCGGGGCGGTCGAAGAAGAATGCATCGGGTCATTAAGGTATAAAACAACATCGGGTGTAGTGTTGGTGATACAACGCATGGGGCCGTTATAATTGGTCTTGGTATTTGATCAGTGCTCGTAGGTTGTATCAATGCGTCGATGCGTAGACTTATAGAAATTCACCGGTGCATCCTTTCACACAAATGCACCAAGCTTTATAATTGGTATCGGTATTCGTGCGGTGAAAATATGTCATACAAATACACTGGTGCATATAGACTCTTAAACACCCTAGTGCACAGTATCACACAAATGCAAAAAGATTTATAATTGGTATTGGTATTCATGGGGTGCCCATAGGTCGTCTAAATGCACCGGTGCATATATACACAAAAACGCTCCAGTGCATAGTATCACACAAACGCACTGATATATATAATTGGTATCTATATTCGTTCAAATCTAATAGGTCGTAAAAAGGCACTGATCCATATATAGGCATAAACGCACCAGAGATCTGTACCGCACAAATGCCTTGATATTTTTAATTGGTTTTGGTATTTGTGCGGAGCCCACAGGTTGTAAAAATGCACCGGGGCGCTTAGGAATACAAGCGCACCGGTGTAAGTATACACGCCCCGGTTTTCATTTTGTATTTTTTAGAAACATTGACCTGTGATAGTGCAAATATTGTGATTGTTTTAAATTCATTATTCATCAAAAGTCGACACATCTTATAAAAATATTCATATTAATTAAATTTTTATTAATGCATTTGAATGTGATGTTTGGATTAATTTGTTATATCATATGAAAATTATTGTGGTTTTTTAAAATTCATTATTCATCAAAAGTCGACACACATTTATCTTATAACAATATTCATATGAATTAAATTTTTATTAGTGCATTTGAGAACAACAATGGAGAACGCAATAGGGGCAATAGAGAACACAATAGAATAAACTAAAACATTATATATATATATATATATATATATATATATATATATATATATATATATATATATATATATATATAAGACATTATTTGTCATACAAAATGGGACAGTTATTGGTATCCCTTTATCTTTAAATTGGGACACTATGTTCATTACATTAATGAAAATGTCTGATTTCATAGACATTTTTCAAAAAATACAACGCCTTTCTTTTATATCCAAACACAGTGATCATTATTCTTCTCTTGAACTGTTGTCACTGCTAGAGCTACTTCCATGACTTGGGTTATTTTCAGAAATGTTTTGTTCACGGTGTTGATTGTTTTCTTCTTCTTCACCTTCCATCTACAAACATAAAAGTAAACTGTAATGAGTGTATATACACTGGTGAGAATAATGAAAATTGCAATATTAAATAATATACATAAATGTAAATCGAAAAGAGATGATGTACCAATGCAACAATTGACTCATAAACTATACACATTCTTTCAAAACCATGTAACATGCCATATTTCAAGATTTGATCTGTTGGCGCAGTGCCATACTTTGCTTTCTGCAAGTTTTATACCCCATAACAAATCATATATTTAATATAAAAGATTTATTTTTTCTATTAATTATAGACGGAGCTAATTAAAACAAGATTGCTAGATGCTTACAAATTCCACAATTAAGTTCTGATATGCCAACATATACGCACAACCCATATTTAACCAAATTTCAATCAATTTCTCTGATGGTTCTTCTTTGTATGTTAGCACCTGTTTGAAGACATTCAATGATGATTTTTGTAAAACAACTTAAAAAATACAATAATGAAATCTAGTTAAGTTGTTATAAGGAAGTAACAATTACTCACAAACTTAGATATCAATCATTTTCTTCCTTGTCGTCTTGTTTTATGTGTTGAATGGGTTCCTTTTTTTTTCTTTTCTACAAGAAAATACTTGAAAATTAATATTTAATGCTAAATTTTTTATTTATTTTACCTAATGATCAAAAAATTCAATGATTACATATTACATTTGAAACAAGTTGTTGTTGAGATGGCTCCTCCAGCGATGCAATTTTGTCCATTTCTTTGACCATCTCCTTGTACACCTTTTTGGACATTCCTACTGGCATATTTCTGATATTAGCTCATTCATATTTTGAGATTTTCATAATCTTCTTGAAAATGTAACATGACAATAAAATATTTAATTTTTATATTGATATATGAAATTAATTATAACAAAAGTGATATTTATAAATAATTCTAGACAAACATCTAAAAGAATATTATTTTTTCATTCCTCCTTTTTTTTTTTTTGGTACATTTTTGCTATTAAAAGTCTGACATGTCTCATTGACTAATTCTTTGGAAACTCTTCCTGTAGTTTACATAAAATTTGGTTCTTGGAATCATTGGATTGGTTTTTGTATTGTAAGTGGAAAGAACATCTATACATTTGTTCCACTAGATCCCTCAAACTTTTGTAAAAGTTTTTCCCCCTTTCGTTAACCTCCAGCACCACTCTAGATGAGCTAAGGAGAAATTCATTTTCATTTGCATGTTCTATTTTTTTCTTTTTTTAGAACAACATTCCTTTTCTGAGTTGTTGGTCCCTGTAGAACATTAAACAGATGTGAATTAATAGATTTTTTCACACATGTTATCTAATAATTTTAATTATATTATTAATGAAAACTAAAAAAAGAAACTCATATTGGATCGATAATATTTTTTCATTCACATGATTCATCCTTTTGCAATTTTTCCATCAAGATTTTACGCTCTTATGGTCCTAGATCAGAAATAATCTTATCGAGATTCGTCATTTTGTGGCTCTGTATGATACACAGTAAACAATACATATTACTTAAACTTACATATAGTTGAAAAATCATTTTTTTGTAAAAAATTTATAAAGAACTTGTCTTTTTTGCTTTTCTTGATGTGTTATCAGTGTTTTTGTTACTTGACCTCTTGTCACTCATTTATTTATCAATTTCAAACCTGTACCATATCATTCAATAATATATTTATAAATAAATTGTCAACTTTTCAAGTAAAAAAAAAAAAAAATCTCAAAAAACCGGTGCGCCATTCATGGTTTACGCACCAACACTGGTGCATGTCTCTCTTCCAAACACACCGCCAAAATAGTATAATAGACCATACGGTGCTCTATGTCAACAAGGAGCACTGGTGCATTACATGTCAATGACCGCACTAGTTAACCATGATAAAATAATAAAAATTGTCCAGTGTTAGTTTTTTAGTATAAATCGGTGTCATATTTTACATATGGCGCACCAATAAAAAAAATATTAATTTTTTATCACATTACATTTTGCGGTGTGCTTGTAAAATACAGAGCACTAGTGCGCTAAGTTACTCCAGGCGCACTGATAAAAAAAAACTGTTTTTTTTTAATTCATGCCAGGGCCCACATGGATTGGAATCTGACTATGCTAATCGTCCCGTTGGTTAGATGTATTAGGTCTATATTTAGCAATACAAACCCTATAAATCTAAATTTAAAGCCCTAATTATGAAATCACAGAAAAAGGAAGAAGAAAGGAAAGAAACAAAAAGAATGTAAGGTTTGTATTTTTTGAAAGTTTTTGTTTTTCGAAACAGAATGTTCGCGGTGCGCCATAATGAAATAGCGCACTGGCTGCATATTTTACAAATGACGCACTGAAAAAATATTTCTTTTTCTAATTTTTTATCACAGTACTTGCGCGGTACGCTGGGATAACAGAGCGCACCGATGCAATATTCTGCACAAGGCGCACCGACAATTTTTTATTTTTTTTAGTTTACGCAAGGGCCGACATGGATTGGTATCAGACTATGCAGGTCCTCCCGTTGGTTGGATGTCTTAGGTTTATATTTAGCAATACAAACCCTATAAAAATAAATTGAAAATTCCTACTTCTGAAATCACAGAAAGTGGGAGAAGAAAGGGCAAAAACAAAAATAATTTAGGGATTGTTTCTAAAATGGTTTTTTTTTGGCAAAAAAACACATTTGCGATGCACCATAATGCAATAGTGCACCAGTGCCATATGTTACATATGGCGCACTGATAAAAACATAATTTTATTTTTATTTTATTTTTTATCACTGTACTTTTGCAGTGCACTGCTCTATCCGAGCGCACTGGTGCGCTATGTTACGCAGGACGCACCGACGAAAAAAAAGTCTGTATTTTTTTAAGATTGACGCAAGTGCTCAAATGGATTGGGATCCGACTATGCAGGTCCTCCTGTTGGTTGGATGTCTTAGGCTTATATTTAGCAATACAAAACCTATAAATATAAATTGAAAAACCCTAATACTGAAATCACAAAAAGTGGGAGAAGAAAGGGCACAAACAAAAAGAATGTAGGGTTTGTTTCTAAAATGGTTTTTTTGCAAAACAACACGTTTGCAGTGCGTCATAATGCAATAGTGCACCGGTGCCATATGTTACATATGGCGCACTGATAAAAACATTTTTTATTTTTTTATTTTTTATCACTGTACTTTCGCGGTGTGCTGCTATAACCGAGCGCATCGGTGCGCTATGTTATGCAGGGCGCACTGACGAAAAAAAATCTGTACTTTTTTAAGATTGATGCAAAGGCCAACATAGATTGGGATCTGAATATGTAAGTAGTCCCGTGGGTTGGATGTCTTATGAATATACAAACCCTATAAATCTAAATTGAAAAGAAATAGGGAGATGAAAGGGCAGAAACAAAAAGAATCTAGGTTTTTGTTTGTAAAAATGGATTTCTTTTTTATTTTTGTTTCTGAAAACTGCAGAAAAGGTTAAAAAAAATCGCAGAAAAAAAAGTTTAAAAATCAATAAGATTTGATTTTGTTATTTTACTTCATAAAAAAAACTACAGAAAAAGTAAAAAAAACAATAGACTTTGATTTCTTATTTTATTGCATAAAAAAAACTACAGAAAAAAAGAACAAAAGAACAATAAACTTACTCACATCGTTTGAAATTCTATGGTACATGGTTTGACTAACTAGAGGTTTGGAATTCTAATTGTCTGAATACTTCTGTTCGAATGTATTTACCTGCTCCACAGTGCTCTCATGCTATGTTTGCTCCAGGTATGTATCCTGCAAATCTCTGGCTGAAAAGTTTTGCAAAAATAGTGAAATAATGAAAAGTGTTTAGTATTTAAAGAAATGTTTTATGAAATTAGATTTTCAAAAATATTTTACCTCCCATTTTTCAATTTACCGCTTTTTTTCACTTAAAGAAAATAGGATTGCACTTTTTTTATTTGCGGTTATTCATTTACTGGTGCGTCCTTTAATTGAACCGCACTGGTGTGTCATGTTATAAAATGGCACCGGTGCGCAAAATAAAAAAAAGCTCACTGGTGCAGTTATCTGTACATTACGCACTGGAATGACATTTAAGTTTGTGCACCAGAATTTATTGTTGTGTTGCTCAAATGCAGGGAGAAAATATCATATATTATATGGAATGGAAAATTCTTCAAAATCCAGCTCGTTCCATAATATTTCTCAAAGTCCATCGCGGATTTCTCCCTATCCATGTGGAGACGTAATATTTACTTTAGATTTGTTTTATTTTTTCACTATGTAATTGAATTTATATATGTTTTTTTATCCATGCAGTCAGTCACGCACAACTTAATTAAATTTATAATGTATACAAATTTGTAGGTTCATACAGATTCAACATCGAGTTCAGATGCACAAAATATTCAAACTTATCCAAAACGTCAGAAGTTCTTATCAGAAGCTGCATACCGCAAGACGCATTTGGTAAATGAAAATGGGCAGTTGCTTCACCCTGCCAATTGTAACAATATTGCATCTTCTAGCCACAATCTCGGGACAATGATGGTAATTATAATTATAATTGTTTGGTATATATATTGATTAATATGTAATTATTTCAATTTCAAACCAATTTATAATCATGCAAGATTGTCAACGTGGTTACTAATTGATATCATATATTTTGTACTAATCATGTTCATTTTTTTTTTTTTTTTAATTATTAGGATTCTAGTGATGATGAACGACCTACCTACCATATTCTGTTGCACTCCATGACAATGTCAAATCGAGAGAAGACTGAATTAAGAGAAAAAATCGGAGAGGAACGATACCAAGAATGGTTGAATCAACCACCGATTAAATTCCCGCTACGTCTAGATTCACCAATTAGGAATGACTACAGCAATAGTAGTTCTTCACAAGCTAGCAGTGGAGGAAATCAAATAGAGGTTGGTATGGATGATTACTTAAGGGATACGATTTCCATGGAGACAATGTTGTTAGGTGCATTCCAAAATGATGATCAGCTAGGGGATGATGCTCATATCGCTGACACCTTTTTCGAAAGCCTTAAATTTGCTTCCACAACCTTTCTCTTTGGACCTGGTGGTCAGTCAAAGTATACCCAGTTGGGGACAAAAATGTTACTGTACAACTTGAATGCAAAGTCTGGCTTGTCGAATGCATGTTTCTCGGAACTTTTGAGGTAAGTTACCATAAAGTACTCCCCTTATATAAATTTGAAATATAATCAGTACACTGAAATGAAAATTACAAATGTTAAATTTTATGAACGTTAATAATTATATCGACATTAATGTACATTTAATATTAATATATTTTTCCGTGATCACCAACTACAGGTTATTCAAAGATAAGGTTTTTCTGAGTGATAATGTCTTGCCCGGTAGCTGCGAAGAGGCAAAGAAATTGTTGAAAATGTTGGGTGTTGAGTATATCATGCATGTCCAAATGATTGTATTCTATATAGAGGAGAATATGAAGACAAAGAGATATGTCTGAAATGTGGGCATGACAGTTATGATAAATAAAAAAAGAAGCATAAATCACGTATTGGTCCTCCTTTTAAGATATTGAGGCACATGCCTATAACCCCAAGGATTCAAAGGCTCTTTCGTTGCAAAGAATTAGCTATGTTGCAGGGATGGCATGCCTCACACAGAAGTGAGTTGGGAGTTATGCGAATCCCAACTAATTCAATAGCCATGAAGCATATAGAGGATATATGGCCCGAAAAATTCAAGGATGAAGTATGAAGTCTACGACTCAGCATAGCCATGGATGGTGTCAACTCATATTCCCTCCAAAACACCAACTATTCTGTTTGTCCTGTAGTAGTGATCAATAAAAATATCCCCCCATGGTTGTCCGTGAAGAATGAACATCTTATGTTGGCTCTCATAGTCCCTGGTAGAAGACAAGTGAAGAATATGGATATCTACTTATAATCACTGGTAGATGAATTGAAGGAATTATGGGATGGGATAAATGTATACAATGTATCAAGACCCATCGCAGTAGAGAGGAGTTTTACGTTGTATGGCAAATGTGCTTACACGACACATGATTATCCAGGCTTAGGAGTTTTCTCTGGTAAATTACATGTTTAATTTATTGATTTGTTTATATATAATGTAACAATATTCTTTCACATATTAGTTATTTAATTCTTTGTAATAATATTTTTTTTTATCTTCATGATATTATTTAACATGTCATGCATATTAATTAATGTATACAAATATAATATCGCAGGTCTTGTAACAAAAGGGTATTTTGGACCTTCTCTGAAAGCTAGATGGTCCAAGGACCTACGAAAGCCAGTGTATGATTGCTCCAGGATATTCCTACCAGAACAACACCCTTACAGAAGAGCAGTATCCGCTTTCAATGGTAAACGAGAGAGAGCCCAGAGGCCTCCAATAATGACACCAACTGAATGGCTTAGATCATATGAGAGAGAGAAGGAGAAGGAGTTCATAGAATGTTCGATTCAAATGGGGAGCCTAAGTTCGATGATCCAGATTTCTTCAACACCTATGTTGAGAAACTACCCATTGGGATGAAAAGGAAATCTATCTTTTATGACCTCCCATATTGGGAGCATCTTAAGATTTCCCACTTATTATATCCCATGCATATATTTAAAAATGTTTCATATTCTTTATGGAGGCACATATCATCGAAACAAAGTGACACATTGGATGTTAGGAAAGATCTTATTACTTAAAAAAAAAAAAAAATATTGGCCAAGACGATTAGAAAGTACAGGATCAGAGGCAGGCGCTGGTCCCTCTAATTCATGGTTTTTCAAAGAAGGTGATGTCCCATGGATTTAAAAAAAAGATGATATATCTTTGGAAAAGGAAGTTATAATGGATGTGAGGGTGCCAACTTCATACGGGTCTTCACTACGACACTCCTTCACCATGGATGACCATTTTTCAGGGTTGAAATCGCATGACCATTTGAATCTTCTAAGAGTACGTATAATGTCAAAAGCATGATTTTATTATTTGTCATATTAATAAATTTTATCCCATGCGGGGATCATAAAACATAACTAATTTTGTATATTATTGCACATGTTTATAACTTTGCAGTGTCATTATCCTTTGTTTGTGCGTGGGTGTGTGAAACATGAATTCCCTCAAGAACTAGGACGTGCCATATCTAAATTATCTGCATTTGTACATTGGATCATGTCAAAGGAGATTCACGTGGCTAGCATTCCACGGTGGCATCAAGAGATAGTTGAGATTCTTTATATGTTTGAGAAGGAACTGCCGACAAGTTTCATGGACTTACAGGTTCATCTTCTAATCCATCTAGTAGATGAGGTTGAATTAGTTGGGGTTGTTTCTTGTTGTTGGATCTTCTTGTTAGAGATGTACATGAAGAAATTGAAAGGTTTTGTTTGACAAAGGGAAAAACCCGAGGGGTCTATGGCAAAGAGGTACATATCGTATGAGTCTTTCTACTATGCTAGTGAGTACATCAAGTAGATCGACAACAAACTAGGTGTGGTGATTTGGGGTGATCAAATGGATGAAGACAAAAGAGAAGGAGACTTGCTCCAAACGAGTGGAAAAAAGCACTTGATAAAGAGTAAGCGAATTAGAATTTTTCAAATTTACAAAAAGTAATTAATATTCATGTTGAAATTCGATATAATGTATATTTTGATCTCTAAGTACTATATAATTTTGGTTTGATTTCATCAGCGAATGCAGAAATTGAAGCAATAATTAAATTCATTCTTTACAATTCTGAAGCGACACAACCGTGGGTTGCACTGTATGAACAAAACAAGATGAAATGGGATAGTGACAGGAAAGAATTCAGACGGTTGAATGGTAGAAGTGTGCCTTATCCCAATCATTTAAAATAAAATATGCCAAAACTATGCCCCAACAGTTGGGTTGCTGACCAAGTCAGAAAGAAATACGATGCTATCGGTCGTTACCCGCGTGCTGAAGAGGATACGCTAAACATAGGGATTGGGTGCAACAACTTGGTAATAGTATTTTTAATTTATATGTAAATTTGAAACTTATATTAAGACATCTACATTTCATATTTTAACTGTTGGATTATTATTTATAAGACACATGACACTATGATTTTTTGAACTTTTTTATAATAGGTGCATTTTTTCCCATCTGTGTGGGCATATGGACACCATTTTCGCATAGAAAATGCCGATGTTGGAAACATCACACAAGATTATGGAGTGGAAGTCGAGTTTGATCAATCTAGTCGATCTAGCCACCATGATCAACAACTAGTACAAGGGATGTTAGGTTACGTAGGAAAGATACAAGAGAACATTGAAGTGGATTTTTCTTCTTTCCAATGTGTTATTTTAAGGTGCAAGTGGTTGGACAACTTTGATCGGAATAATGTAAAGGAAGATCGTGATATTAGGCTGATATGTATCAACTCTAGAAATATGTGGGATGAAGCTAAGGAGCCCTATGTTTTCTCTAAACACTGCAACCAAGTTTTTTTTTACCCAGATGTGTTGGATAGGGATTGGTGGTTGTGACACATGACCCTAGATCAAAATATATTTTTGAGAAATAGTGTTATCATGCCATGCGAGCTAGAAGATAATGAGGGTGATCATGAGAACTGAGAGTGATATGGTACATGTGTTATTTCATCAATATTTATACTTTTCAAGATGGGTTTTTCGAAATATTAATATAATATGTATTTTGAATTAATTGGTAATTTGCATTGTGTTAATGTTAAAATCAATAATTCACTTGATAATTTTGTATTATGTTGATCTCGAAAACAATGGTGTATTGTATAAATTAATTCTTTTTTTGTATCTAAGATCATAGTAAAATAGTGATAATTCTAAAGTACAGGAATTTATTTGCATTATTTTCAAACTTTATTATGTTACAATAAATCATATTATTCTAGATTTATTATATTACAATTATTTAAAATTTACAAATTTACAAATTTAAAAATTTTAATAAATTCATTTCACATTAATATAATTAAAATTTTACAAATATTTTACATACAATTAGAATTAGAATTAGAATTACAATTTTACAATTTCACGTACAATTACAATTACATTTACAATTTTAGAATTTTACATATATACAATTACAATTTTACAAATTAAAAAATTACAATTACAATTACAATTTTACAATTTTAAAAATTACAATTACAATTACAATTTTAGAAATTCACATATATACCATTACAATTACAATTTTAGAATTTTAAATACAATTAGAAATACAAATGTTACAAATTTACAATATCATGATCATTTGGTATTAAATTAATTAATAAACATCACGTTCATGATAACCATCATACAAACATCATATTTGACTAAAAAACACATTCAAAATCGCTAATTGCATCATCGTGATCATGATCATCTAACAAAACACAATTAATATTATATATTAACATCATCAGTACAACACAAACATCAAATATACATATCATGTCAAATATACATCTCATGCTATCACATACACATCTATTTGCAAGCTGCACATTAAATGAACATATCTAACATGACCTAACAACATACACATCATGATGATCACCAACATGTAAATTAAGTACAACTGCAATATGAACATAAAATACATGGACCATGTAATATATATATATATATATAACTGAATAATGTTAAAAATATACAACTGTAATATAAATGTCATGGATCAGCTAGTGGTAGTACAACATCAATATCAGTACTAGTGGCCGATGGTCCAGCCTCATCTCCATGATGACTGCTGGTAGATGCTAGTGGAGGCTCATGCCTATCTGGCGCGGTGCGAGGTTGTGAACGATCATGAGATGATGGTACGTTGCGCCTCACAGACTGTGCATCATGTGCTGCAGCTCGATCGTAACATGAAATAGTCCTCATCAGTCGCGTAAAAGTTGTCGTAACTCCTACGACATGCCGCATCAGGTTGTACATGTCATGCAGCATGCCTCTCCACATCCATAATAGCCTATCATCGACCTCTATGTCTCTGAAATCAGCGGGCCTGATGCCCACCTCAACAATCAATGCAATGAGTTGGTCGCCTAACTCCATCTTGTATCTAGCATCACTAAGACGTCGACCGCGCACCGGCGCACCAGCAGTTTCAGGTCTCTGATCTACACTGGCCTCCTAATGATCCTCAGCAATATCTGGCATGCCCTCATCCTCATCAGGATCCACACATGGATCAAGTGGTAGTGGCGGCATCTCCTCACCATCAAAACATCCAATGTCTGCAAAATATATACAAGTACACAACAATAATTAGAGGATTTTATTACACAATTTAATAAAAACAAGTTAAAGAACACGTTATAATAAATTTAAATAAAACAGTAATATTACCTCTATCATTTGGCAGTTCATCAAATGTGAAGAGGATGTTGGCACACCCTCGCCAATCCAACCCTGCATAAGGACAGGGGACCAAAATGAAGGGATTCTTATCAACACTGGCTAGCAACTCCAGTGCATCATCTGATATCCTCGCTGGAAAAAGAGTCTCCTCCCTCTTGGGAATCATCTGCCCCCACATGTGCATACGTGCCTAAGTAATCAGCCTACAAGGCTACCGAAGAAAAGAAGGCCTAGTCTCTGGAAACCTCTCAAAAAATAAACAAAAAAGCTTTGAAGCAAAAGGGAAGTTGACCCTCCCTTGTGCATGAGCATGACATCTATCTAATGCTATGAAAAATTGCCGCAAAAAATTGGCATACCACCTGACAAGTCGTGGCTGTTGTAGTAAAGAATCAACATAATATAAAATTTGGCAAATAATGCATTGCCCGTCACTGGTGTTGTGCGAAATGGTTGAAATGATAAGTGAGAGACATTGGACCTCCTCACGACCAAACACACCAATACGTAACTACCCTCCAGCGACCTGAAACTCTGTAGGAGATACTAAATTTTCCCCAATGTATCTCTGGGAGTAAACATACTGACTCCCTACCACACAACCAGTTAGAACCTCAGGGAACGAGGGAAAATCCACCCCTCTCCTCGATAGCCCTGTAATAAAATATACATCCTCCTCAGTGGGCGTGTACCATTGGTTAATACCAACTCAGAAAGCCTGTTGCTAGGCATTCCACCTTTGGATAAGATGTCTCAAAAACAAACTATGGGACTTTAGGGAAGTATCCTCCTCATAGAACTTGAGGAGGCCTACCTGCCTAAGGAGCCCCTGCGTTGCTGCTGTAATAGGGTGAGAGTACGCATCTCTCTCCCTCTCTCTTGCCTCCCACAGGCGAACCATGTTATACTATTCTGCCTGTTGTTGTTGTTATTTCCCCTCTTCTCTCCTTTCAAGTCTCTGAATGATTGACATATTAAACACAATTTTTTTATTAAATGACACATATATTTACAAATATACGTATATAATTATTTTTTGAAAAATAAATAAAACAAGAGTCGGTGCACCAAAAACACAATCATGCACCGGTCCCGGTGCGTCTCCCCACAGAGTGCACCGAATACAGGGCACCTCATGATATCCACTACACCGAAAGCGGTGCTCCAGAAAATGTTTTTAGCGCACCGTTCACTACGTGTGGTGTCAGGAGGCCAGTGTGCTGACTTCACTATCCGCCTGGGGCTTATAACTAAGTCAGCACACTGCCCTCCTGCCACCGTACATATTCGTTGATGCAGTATTTTAAGAGGCCACACCGTTGACCTAGCCAAATATGGTAAGCTGTGCGCTGAAAAAAATCGCCGGCCTGGGGCTATTATCTCAGTCAATGCACCACATCACCACAATTCAACTAGTTCAATGGTGCGGCCAGGTAGCTGACTGCACCGCTCTTTTTAAAGAAATTTAAATAACATGGTGCGCCTTTGGTATCTGCCCCATAATCGGTGTAGATACCCTTAGCACCGGTTTACCAGCCCGAACCGTTGACAATGTCGAATTTCGGTTCTAGTGCGTTGAAAACATTACCCGCCCCGGGGCTGATAATTCCGCAACACACCAAGTTGCCGCGATACACCATTGTCAATGGTGTGGCTTGGTAACTGACCACACTGCACTTTTTATTTTTTTTTAAATTAACACGGTGCGCCGCGTGGTACCGTGCCAGAACCGGTACAGATACCGTTAGCATCGCGTGCAGTGCGACCTGTAAATTTACAGGCAGCACCGCAAATCGGTGCGAGCCGAACTGTTCGAGCGCACTGCGCGACAATTTTTTATTTTTTATTTTTAATGGTTAATTTTAAGGTTTTTTCAAATTCTAATCCACTAAAAGGTTAAATTATGGAAAAACAAGAAAATAACCTGTACATTTACCCGTCGAGGAGGCATATTGGCTGTACAATTTGCAAAAGAAAATTTGTCCACTGTTTTATAAAATTCAAGCTGGAGATTGGTGGCAATGCACAACAACAGTGCGTGCAATAAGAGCAATGGGAGCACAGATGTCAGTGCGGCTCAAACAAGGATAACTTGCATCGGTGCTTGAGAGCTCTGTAGCACTGACAAATGTGAAAAATGTGGTTTTTTGGTCATAATGTTTTTTTTATTTAACCTTGTTCCGGTGCGCGGGGATTTTATTGGTGTACCTGTGCGTTTGCACTATGCCGCCCCGGGTAGTTTCTATTTTCGCGCGCATTTAGTAGGCACCGGGGTGGCGTAGCAGTAATGCATCGGTGCTCTTCAGTAATAAGATGCACCTGGCACACTTTTGGGTGAACCAATGACTTTTTCTTTTTTTGGCCATAATTTTTTTTTTTTAAACCCTTTTTCAGTGTGTAGCATTAATGGGGCCCTAGTGCATTTTTGTCATTCCACATTGAGTGGTTTTTTTTCCACGCGCTTTTTATGAGACACTGAGGCAGCTTAGCGATAACGCACCAGTGCTCTACAATAATAAGAGGCACCGGGAATGTTATCCAGTGAACCAATGATTTTTGTGGTTTTTTGGCTGTAATTTTGTTTTTTTTAACCCTTTTCTGGTCCATGGAATTTATGGGGCCCGGGTGCATTTTCGTCATTCCGCCCAGAGCAGTTTCTGTTCCGCGCGCTTTTTATGAGACACCGGTGCTAACGAGTTGACACGCACCGATGTTGTTCTTTAATAAAAGGCACGGGCATGTGTACGGAGCGCACGATTTTCGGTGTGCCAATGTTTTATGTGGTTTTTTTGCCATAATTTTTGTTATTTAACCATCTACAGGTGCGCGTGTTTTATGGACGCCCCGGTGTGTTTTATTTATTCCACACCGAGCGGTATTTGTTTTTGTGCACATTTTTGGAAGCACTGGTGCAGTGGACATGTAAGGAACCAGTGTTGTACAGGAATATGATGCACCGGGCGAGGGTGTTAGGAGCGCACGGTTCCCGGTGTGCTTATTTTTTTGTGCGGTTTTTTGGCTGTAATATTTTATTTATTTAACCCTGTGCCGGTGCATGGGGATTTCAGGGTGTCCAGGTGCATTGGCGACTCAGTGCGTTTAAGGGCGACCTAGGCAGTGTCAGTTTTTGCGCATTTTTTATGAGGCGCCAGTGCGAAAGTTATGTAAAGTACTGGTACTCTACAGAATTACAACGCACCGAGCGGGTGTGTACGGAGCGCACGGTGTCTGGTGTGCCAATTTTTTAACCGCACCGGTGTTATGTCGTCTTGAACGCACCAGTGCGTTTTGCGGAGATAAGAGCATCGGACGAAATACATCCACAAAAAACTCCGCCTGCCAACCTCCGCTAGAAACATATGTCTGGGGTATTTTTATAAGGGGTTCCTCAAAAACATCCACTAGAGAATATTTTGCTTGTAGTGGTCAAAGAGTCTGAAAGCCAACCTTGGATGGAAGTGCACCCAGTTGAGTCGACCTCTAACCACTAAGGCTATTGAGTTTGGCCCATCCAGATCTCTGAAAATCAACCCAGACCTCTTGAATGAAGAAGAGAAGAAGCTATGCCAGCGTTTGAATGAAAACCTTGAAGCATTTTCTTGGGATTACAAGGACATGAAAGGGGTGCATCCTTCAGTATGCAGACATCACATTTACATCAAAGAGGGATGCAAGCCTGTGAGACAACCCCAAAGAAGGATGAACCAGGCTCTGAATGACATAGTCAAAGAAGAGCTGCAGAAGCTATTGGATGCAGGGTTCATATATCCTATATCCAACAGTGAGTGGGTATCTCCTCTTGTCCTCGTCTCGAAGAAGAATTGGAAGTGGAAAATTTGTGTTTATTATCGAGAACTTAACAAAGCCACCAATAAAGACCATTTCCCTTTTCCCTTTATATACCAAGTCTTGGATGGCCTTATGGGGAAGAGGTTATTTTCCTTCTTAGATGGGTTCAATGGGTACAATCAGATTCAAATCAGTCCTAAAGACCAGGATAAGACTACTTTCACCTACCCTTGGGGTACCTTTGCTTATAGAGTCCTACCCTTTGGGTTATGCAATGCCCCAACTACCTTCCAAAGATATTTCCTAAGCATATTTTCTGAGCTAGTCTATGACTCTATCGAAATCTATGATTTCACACCATACAAGGATGACTTCCAGGAATCTCTCTCCAATTTGGGTAAATTACTAAGAAGGTGCGTTGAGATGCATCTCTCTTTGAGCCCAAAGAATTTTGAATTCCTGAAGAAAGCAGGGGTGGTATTAGGACACTCCATATCCCAAGCAGGAATACAGGTAGACCCAAAAAAAGTCACCATCATCAAAAGGGTACCTGCTCCTCAAAAGCATAAAGATGCCAGGAGTTTCTTAGGCTTAGTTGGTTACTATAGAAGGTTCATCAAAGATTTCAGCAAGATGGCTTCACCATTATTTTGGTCATTAGCCAAAGATTCTGATTTTATTTGGTTCAGTCCTTTTCAAGAGGCTTTTGAGCTCATTAAGAGAAAGTTGACTACTACCCCCATCCTCCGAGGTCCAAATTGGGCTCTGCCTTTCCACATCCATACTGATGCATCCGACAAAGTTGTAGGGGTAGCATTATGACAATTAGAGTAAAAAATCCCTTATGCCATTTATTTCATAAGCAAGAATTTGTCAAAGGACGAGCTGAATTATATGGTTAATGAGAAGGATATGCTAGCCATTTTCCATGCTTTGAACAAATTCAGGCATTATGTAACTGGATATCAGAACTTTTTTCACATTGACCATGCAACCATCAAGTATTTAATTAACAAACCAGATGTTAATGCTAGAATAATGAGATGGTTGTTACTTTTGCATCAATTAGATTTGACTATTGTTGATAAACCTGGAAAGGAGAATGTTGTTGCAGATTTTTTGTCCAGGTTAGCTCTCCCTGCAAGAGAAAAAGGAATGGTAGATGACCAGATGCCCGATGAAAACCTATTTTCTATATCAACACTCTCACCATGGTTTGCTGATATAGCCAACTACTTGGTTGTTGGGAGACTCCCTCCTAATATTTCATTTAGTGAGAGGACCAGAATCATCAGAAAAAGCGCCCATTTCACATGGATTGGGGGAAACCTTTTCAAGCTAGGCCCTGATAAAATCCTAAGGAGATGTGTGAGGGAGGAAGAATTTTTTGATATCCTCTCTGCATTTCATGACAACTCATGTGGAGGCAACTTTTCTGCAAAAATAACTTCTTAAAAATTTTTGCAGGAAGGATGCTATGACCTACCCTTCATCAAGATTATAGAAGATACACCAGCAGGTGTGACCAGTTCCAGAGGATGGGGAAACCCACACAAAGGGATGAAATTAATTTACACCCTCAGGTGGATCTTGAACCATTTGATAAGTGAGGCATGTACTTTGTTGGACCTATCGATCCACCATCCAGAAAAAAGAAGTATATCATAGTTTGCACTGATTACCTGACAAAGTGGGTTGAAACAAAAGCAATGAAGGTAGCAACTGAGGAGAAAGTAGCAGAATTTCTGAGGGAGAATTTGTTTTACAAGTTTGGGTACCCCAGAGAAATAGTCACTGACCAGGGAGCACAATTCACCTCTCACCTCATTGAGAATATTTTGAGGAAGCACAAGATTAAGAATAGAACTTCTACTGCCTATCACCTTCAGGCGAATGGCCAAGTCGAAGTAACTAACAGAGCTTTAGAGAGAATCCTCAAAAATGTTGTGAGCAACAATAGAAAAATTTGGGCAGATAGATTGGTGGAAGCTACTTGGGCCTACAACACTACTTGGAAGACAACAACAAGATTCACTCCTTATGAACTAGTCTATGGTAAGAAAGCTCTACTTTCATTTGATCTTGAATTCAATACTTTAAGAATGGAAACAAAATTAAATCTAGATCTATAAAATGCCCAAAAATAGATGTTTTTGCAACTAAATGGATTGGATGAGTTCAGAATGCAATCACTTCTACACACAGAGGTAGTTCAGTTAAAAAAGGAAGGTCTGGCATGAAAATAACATCAAATAAAAGGCCTTCCAAGAATGATATTGGGAATTTTTGTATGATTCAAGATTTAAAGATTTAAAAGGCAAGCTAATGACAAGATGGTTGGGACGTTACACAGTGGAAAAGTGATGTGATAATGGTGTAGTTCAAATCAGAACCATAGATGAGGAAGGAATCCCCTTGCTTGTCAATGTTCACTGACTCAAAATTTACAAGAAACCTTTGTCAAGGGCAGAGTTCATAAGTTCAATAAACAAAGAGGTGTATGTGATGGGAAACTCCATAGTTTCCCACACCTCCTAAAAAAAATAAAAATAACGATGCATGGGTGAAAACCTCTTTGAGGCACTCAAGGAAAAATTGTGGGTTTAAAACCCCGATGGAGGCAGCTCACTTGCTCGAAAGGAAAAAAAAAAAGAAAAAGAAAAAGAAAAAAGAGAATAAAGATCCACGGGTGAAAACCTCTCTGGGGCACCCAAGGCAAGTCTATGGGTGGAAAACCTCCATGGAGGCAGGCCACTTACTTTCAAAAAGAAGAAGGAAAAAAGAACAAAAAATTACATTTTCATCTCTATGTTTTCTGTGTTTGTTGTTTTACATGTTATTAATGGTTTATGGAAACACAAGGAAGCATTCATCTTCTTTTCCTTTATTCTATTTTACCATCCATCCCCCATCATTCAATCCATTCATTCTTATAGCTTCCTCCATCAACTCCATGCACCACATTCCTACATTCCTGAGCACAATGTAGCAAGGAAAGAAAGACAAAAACTGCTACAGACATCTGGGAATTCCTGTAGCGCAGATATCTGTTCTTGAACAACAAGAAAAATGAGGAAGGAACTGACAAAGCATACCTTAGGCAAGATAAGAGTGCCACCCATGGCATCTGGAGCATCCCCACACAACATCTCCAACAGGAATAAACATCAAGAAAAGACCAGCAACTCACTTAGAGAGCTGCCCACTCAGCAAAGTTGCTCATTCAGAGAACAGGAAAAAGTCAAGAATGCAACATCTAAAAAGGCTTTTCTCCTCAATTCCATCTCCTGCAAACGCCTTGAAAAAAATAGGTAAACTCAAGTATAGCTTCTCAACCCTCGCTATGCATTCATAATAGCCAAAAATAATAAAATTTGAATAATTAGAGTTTAAGGGGCAGAAAGGTGGCGAGTTAACTTGGCCACCATCGTGAAGTAAGACTAGGGAGAACTTCAAAGTCAAGCAACCTGAGCATGCAAAAGAAAAGAGTTTAAATCAAGTGGATTAGAGGAAAACGAGGGGAGGAAACACGTAGCCCATGAAGAATTAACAGGGAGAAGAAAACAACGGTCTCTAACGAAAACTGGAGATGAACTCGAGTTACATAAGTGCTCTAGAATGAGTTGCGCAGTCTAATAATAAAGAGGGTCTGTCTCATCCAAACAAGTAAATTTAAATTTTTAAAAGGGAAAGAGACCGACGAAAGCTCACAGTGCTCAGAGAACTAGGAGAAGAAGAAGAACCAGCAGAGAAGAAGAGCCAGAAGAAGAGCGAGAAGAAGAACTAGAGGAGGAACAAGAAGAAGAAGAACTAGAGGAGGAACAAGAAGAAGAAGAGAAAGAGACAAAGGGACAAGGAAATACAGAAGAGATGGCAATAGAAGTCATAGAGGTAGCAGAAAGTGAGCAAGGAGCAGACTCACAACATAGCACCACATCCCCTCAATACAAAGAATTAGTTTCCACCATAGCTCCTTTGAGTGAAAAGATAAAAAGGTAGACTTCTATGTATTTCAGAGCTGACAAGAGTCAGAGAGAGCCAAGAACTTCTCCCGCGAGCCCGATCATCATTTAAGAATCACCAAGGGAGGAGGAAAGAATTGAAGGAATAGTCCTGAAGGAGTAGCTGCAGAAGGCATAGGCAGAGAATGTAGCATTGAAGGAGAAATTGCAACAAAAAGGGTAGAATCCCTTTAGTACAGGTTCCCTTCTGACTCATATGTTGTGTACCTCAAGAAGCAATGGATTCTATTTCAAATCAAAATTCTAGCCTCCAATGGATCACTACCTTTCCAAGATTGTAGGCAATTCATGAATTTCTACAAGCAAGCTAACATGGTTGATCAGGAAAATATGGCAGAGTTTTATGTGCATAACCTTGTGCTGGAAAATCTGGATATTTGGGACACCAATCCTACAATGGGGGAAATGCAGTTAATGGCTCTAGTATCTTGGATGGTGAATGAGGACACTAGAGCAAAAGAGATATGGAGGGTCATGGGACGCAGAAATAGAGAACCCTTATATCTCAGACTATAATTTTTCATCCCAAGAGGAGTCATTCTTGACCATTGAGAGATTGAAAGGGACCCTACACTGGTTGAAAGCTACCTTCAGGCTCAAACACCGGTAATAGGCCACTTTGATGTTGTTTTTGGGTAGATAGAAGATGAGTGCATCATGGCCAGCCAAAGGAGATGGAACAACCTCCCTCACAGTCTCCAGAATAGGAGTACCATACTCTAGAAATATTGAGGAATGCATTGAAAATGGCACCATTATACAAGAGGGCCATGCAGGCCAAAAATATTCGATGGTTGGGATTGAAGCTCAGCCCACCTTTGTTGTTGGGGCTAAATGATGGAAAGGACACAGATGAAAAAAATAGAGAAAGGGAGAATGCAGAAAAGAATAATGGTTTTTACCCCCTTGGGGAAACTCCCACACTTCTTCCTCAGGAAATCAGGGGGGCTATCAAAGCCTTGAAGGAAATGCAGGAGGAGGATTAGTTGCTCAGAGGATGATAAACCATTCAGTAGGGGGTGATGATGAGCTCCATCATTAGACGTATTTGGAGGGGCTAATGGTCACCCTTTTTCCTTCTTAGATCTCTCTTTCTTGCATTTTTATTATTACGTAGTTTTATGATGCTAGTATAGGTGGTGATTAAGGATAACATACTCTGAGTGCCTAATATTAGGTTGAGTGTTGAAAATCATGATTTATTAAGCATTTATATAAGGCTTTTATTATAAAGACTTGGAGTAGACATCAAGGAGAAAATATTGGAGGATTTTCCACCCTCCTTGACTCTCATAGGCAACGAAATGGTTCTAAATATTCTCTCCAAGAAATTCGAATTCCAAAGGCAACCAAAGGATCCCCAAGGATTCTCTCCAGAAATTCAAATTCTAGGGGCAGCCAAGCACTCAATCTTTGTTTACTTGGAGTCAAGTGGACTCAATCACTATTTTCCAGGGAGTTGTTGGTAGCTTCCCTGTAGAATAAATAGAGCATATATGGAGTTAGGAAGAGTTTGTTAGTTAGTCGATTCTAGTTGCAACTCTGTTGCAATTTATTGAGTTTTTATTATTTCAATGATCAAACTCTCAGAGATGTATGAGGTTATTCTTTTAATGAAATGAGAAGACTGAATTCCTTTTACTGATTTTAAATTTCAGAGAACTAGGCTTGTGGGTTAGGGCCCAATCCATGTGCCTCAAGCTCTCTGTTGTACCTATTCTTTGATTTTTGTTGTTTTTTTAGCTCCATATTTTGATAATTGCATTTATGTTTCAAGTTGTTGCTTAGTGTTTCTTTCAGTAGGCTACAATAGTTTTACATTTGTTTGTGAGTAGTAGAATAGAGGAAAAACTCCAAAAGCTGTGGTCAAGCCTCCCCCTCTCATCTTTTTCAATAGAGTTTGAGCAAGGTAGACCTTCCCACAGACCAAAAACATTTATTTATGTTCACTATTTCCATCTCTGCATTACGCCTCTAAACCATGCTTCTCAACCTACATTTCCTCTTGTTTTTTACTCATTTTCAACTACTGCACCCACCTTTTCCCCTAACAACACTTAAACCCTTTAGCCGCCTTATTCCTTTGTTTTTCTTATTCACATTTACCTTTACCTTTTTAATGCTAAACACTTGAAAAAACCATCGAAACCTGTCTTCCGCCTTTCCTCCTCGAAATCCCTGCTACTGTACTTCGCATTGTTTACATCATTCCTGTTAACACTTACCGCTCTTCTTGCTGATCGTGATATTGTGACATCGCATATCATGGATCACAACCTTTTCTCATTTCCTTCCCAACTTACCACAATTTTCGCATCACAATCACACTTGGCAACTCTTTTCCTTTTTCTTTAATACTTACCGCTCATCCCTGTTGATTGCGATATTACGATATCACATATCGCAATCGCACAATTCCCCTATTTCCTTTTACACTTACTTCTCATTCTGTCTATTGCGATATCGGCCCCACCCTCACGTCACCACTCCACATCGCACATCACAAATCATGTTTCTTGTTTCTTTCCTTAACGCTTACCGCTTCAATTTTGCGAAGTTGCGATTGCGATATCGCCTATCGCAAATTTCACCTCTATTGCATCCCCGCCATCGCATATTTCCATTCATTTCTGCTCCAAAGCCATTTTTTCCATATTATAAGGTTTTATAAGGTTTTAACCCCTACTTTCCACTTCTAAGCCCTATTTCATGCGCTAAGCCCTCAATTTTCCACTTTAGCCCTTTTCTTCCCTCCAAGTTGCAAATCAACCCCTTTTCAAGTAGAATTAAGTCATGGGTATCTTAGTTGCATGGATAGAAGCATGCTAGATAGACTATAGGATAAGTAGAGATCATTTAGATAATTTTCCAAGTTGAGTGTGGTTTAGAATTAGTTTCCTTTCTGCCATTTATTTTCAGCAAGTTAGCTTAGTTTATTTTCAGTCATCTCCTTTTCTTCCAATTAAATTAGTTTCATTCTTACCATTTCTTTTCAGCACTTTAGTTTAATTTCCTTTATGTCATTTCCTTCTAGTAATTTACTTCCCAGTTCTTATCCTAGTTTTAGAAATAACACCCTCTCGTAAAGCATAAGAGGATGACATGAGCAGAATGCATTTGCTGTGCATAGAGCATTGTCACCTCCAAGTTTGTATGAACCCCGGGTTGATAAAGTAAAGTAGGACAACCCTTGGTAGTTACAACACTATTAGTGAAATACCAAGGCTCACCACCAAGGACCCATGTTGCTCCCGATTTTTCCAAAAAACGTCATTTAGGGCCTCAAAACGGCTCCAGAAGTTTAGGACCCGAAAAACTGCTAAAAATAGTAAGTTGTGCCGAAACTGAAAAATTGAAAGAGCCGATGGTAGGGTTTCAAATGGAATAGGTTGGTGATCATCAATATCCACCTGGATCATTAGGGCCTCGAAACGGCTCTGGAAGTTCATGACTCAAAAAACTGCTAAAAATAGTAAGTTGTGTTGAAACTGAAAAACTAAAAGAACTGATGGTGCGGGTCCAAATGGAATAGGTGGGTGGCCACCAATATCAACATGGATCAATCCATTAGTTAATAGAAATATTACAGAGCCTCATGACTCCTCTCTGAACCATGTCACGTATGTAATGATTTTTGATCTCAATATGTTTGGACTACTCATGAAACATTGGATTCTCTGTCATATCAGATCTCACTTGTGTTGTCGCAATATATCATTTTTGTACCTACTCAAACAACTCTCCAAAGAGCTTCCTCAACCAAACTACCTCATAGCTAGCCATGCTAGAAAAAAATATACTCAACCTTTGTCGTACTCCAAGCCACATACTTTTGTTTCATGCTCATCCAATATATCATGGAAGATATTAAGCTAGAGTAGCACCCGTATGTTCTCTTCTTGTCAATAAAGTTTATAGCCTAGTCACCATTGGTGTATCCATGCAATCATACATCTCTTGTAGTATATCTTATAATAGGATTGATCGTCCCATGAAAATATCTCAAAATGTGCTTGGCAACAACCTTATGTGCATGAAGTGATTTGGTCACAAATTGAATCAAGGTGTTCACTACAAAACATATGTTTGGATGAGTGTTCATAATAACAATTAATTCTCCAATCAATTAAAAATATTATGAAGGGTTAGCCAAGTCGGGTCCAACAACATCTTCACATAACTTCTTAAAATTCATCTTGGTCGGGCTGGCTAAGGACTTGCACTCTATCATTCCTAATTTATCCCATAACTTCATGAAATATTTTCCTTGAGAAAGGAAAATCTCTTCAGATATTTGCCAAAATTCTAGTCCCAGGAAGTAGTGCATCATGCCAAGATCCTTCAACTCGACCTCAGAGGCCAACCCCCTCTTACACTTGATCATCAGAGGCTAACTGTTGGGCCTTGTTTTTTATCTCTTTTTGCATAAGGAATACATTTTATTTTGCTACGTTATCCATCCATTTACCATCATATTCACCTCACATATACCTAAAGATGCATATACATGTATTTAATTTATGTTTTTCAATTATTAGATTTTTTTTGTGAAATTTGAAATTTAAGTGCAATTTTGGACAATAGTAGAAATACCCGTAATAGCATGATGGTTTGCATATGTGCAGGACACTTGGGCTCGAGCTAGATATGTTTCTAGAAATATCGGGAACTAGTAGTAACAGTACACCTATTGGTACAGTCAGATTGAGATTTAATAGGCTTAGTTAAAGGCGGTCAAACAAGACCAGTCTTATGGAGGATCCCTAGAAACTAGGTCAACACTCTTATTTTATGGGATTTTTCCAGATAATGATGGATATGATAGATGGATTCGACTTGATATGATAGGATATAGATATTTATGATTACTTGAGACATTTTAGATCAGTTTGTTAGATATTTCATCTATTTAAGCCTCACACTTTGAAGGCTTTGACATTGGAACTTGTATGACTTATTATTATTATTTTTGAGACTGAAGACATAATAGAAGATCTGTTCTACCATATTTTGATGTTGCTACATGTTGATTGATTTCTTGAAGTCTTGAGTAGCTGATTTTACTTTCAGTGCGCAAGAAAAGGGTGGAAGGGCTCCCACACTGAGCTAAGTGCACTTCTAAGTTTTAATAGCGGTAATTTGTGAACTAGTTTACTTAGATTTATTATTTCCTGCTTTCATGATTTCACAATATTGTTAACGATGTATGCAACCAGTAATTAAGGACAACCTAGATCTCTAAAGTTAGAGCCTCTTGATTATTATTCCATATATCTTAACCTATTTTTTAGTATTAGATTTCCTGCTTTCATGTTTTCACAATGGTATTAACGATGTATGCAACCAGTGATTAAGGGCAACCAAGATCTCTAAGCATAGATCCTCTTGATTATTATTCCACATATCTTAATCCATTGTTTAGAAGTTAGATTTCTTGCTTTCATGATTTCGCAATAGTGTTAACGATGTATGCAACCAATAATTAAGGACATCCGGGATCTCTAAAGTTAGAGCCTCTTGATTATTATTCCCTATATCTTAACCTGTTGTTTAGTAATAGATTTCTTGCTTTCATGTTTTCACAATGGTATTAATGATGTAATGCAACCAGTAATTAAGGACATCCGAGATCTCTAATCTTAGAGCCTCTTGATTATTATTCCATATATCTTAATCCATTGTTTAGAAATTAATTAAATTAGTTTTTATATTTGTAATATGCATTTCACTAACCATCAACAAGTTTATCTTCTAAATTTGACTATGATTGAAACCCATATACTTTGGGGATGCTTCTAAGTTCACCAACCTGTATTGATATTAAATACTTGCATTAATTTGCAATAGTAAATTGACCCAACATTTTGGTGTCGTTGCCAGGGAAGCATATTTCCAAAACGGTCAAAATAGGAAGAAGAAAAAAAAATAAAAATAAAAAAAACATAAAATCACCAAAAACAACAAAAACATAGTTTTAATTTTAATTAATGTTTTCTTATGCCTAGATATAGAGATCAAAAAGGTAGATTTGTGAAACAAAACCCCACAACAACACATTCATCCATAGGATTAACAACACCAGTTTTTGGAAAACCTATTGTTGAAGAGTTAGAGGAGAAACAGAGATCAGGATAGAGATTAAATTTAGTTGAAAGAATTTTTTTTTTTAATCTTATGAGGTAAAGAAAAAACAATCACCTAAAGAACCTCCTTCTGTCTAGAAACAAAAATAAACAGCAAAACCAACTGTCGAACAATCTGTCCTTGAGAAAATTGTAGTGGAAGAAGTACAAAATCAACCTACTGAAACGCTACAAATATCTGAACACAAAATGGATGAAGAGGGAGAAGGATCAAATATAATAAACATGAATTCTGAAAAAAAAATTAGAGTATGAAAGACAACAAAGGGAATGGCGAAGACAAAGAGAAGAAGAAGAATTGAAGCGGAAAGAAAGGCTGAAGAAGATAGAAGAACAAAAGCACTTCAAAAAATAGGTGAAGAAGCAAGAAGAGAAAACCAAACTTGAAGAACGCAAGAAAATGAACAAGAAGATAATAATGATAAGGAGACTAATTTTGGATTTCCTATTTTAGATGCAAGAGCAATACTAGGAGAAGAAACAAAAATGAAAAATATTCCACCGTCTGTATTGCCAAATTTCTATGGAATGTCAACAGAAGATCCTGATGCATTTATGTTTGAGTTTGATATCTTGTGTAGAACATATGGATATACTGATGATACACACAAACTTCGACTTTTTCCTGCTACTTTAAAAGCTGTAGCCTTAAAATGGTTTATGGGATTAGGAGAACACACTTATAGTTTCTTGGGAAGACATGAAGAAAATATTTCTTAAAAAGTATCAAGCTTACTGCAGGGCTAGAGACTCGAAAGAAGACATTTTCAGAATGTCAACAAGAATATGAAAGTTTGGAAGAGTATTTGGAGAGATTCATATATAACTTGCAAAAATCTAAACATCTCTCTTAGTCAAGATACTATCCGCACTATTTTTCTAAAGGGAATTAGAGATGAGTATTTAGGCATTCTTAATGTAATGGGAAAAGGAGATATTTCTAATTTACCATTTGAAGAAATTTCTGAATTATGTCAAAAATACTCTAGAGCAAGAGCTAAGAGTGTAAAAAGAGATATTTCAGCAAAAGCTTCTAAATCTGCAGCAAGTGCAGTAACAAGAGCAGAGATAGGAAGCCTGTTAGAAAATTTTAAAACATATCTCTTAAACACTTTGGGTACACAAGTAGATGTTTTAAAAGCTAAGAAGAGGAAAGAAGAGCAAGATGAATCCTTAGCAATTTTCTGTCCAAAGTGTAGATAAAAACATCCACTCAAAGAATTTCCTTTGAAAAATATACAAGTATGTGGACTATACACAGAAAATCATACAACAGAGAAATGTCCAAATTTAAAAGAATTGCAAGGGGAGGAAGTACAAGGAGTATATTCCCTTTACTATATGGCGCCAAGAAGACCTTGGCAGCCAAGAATGCCTCAACAGTTCCCTCAACAAAACTCTCAATATCCTCAAAACATATGGAATACACCAATGCCATGGCAAGCTTGGCCACCACAACAATATCAAAACCAAACTTCACAAGGTTGGAGGGGATATGGTTATGGAAACCAACCATTGCAGCAAATGTATAACTAGCAATATCAATATCAACATCCATATCCTCCACAATCATTCCCTCAATATCAACAATTCCAACAACAACAACCCATGCCATATCCAACTCAAAATCCACCAATGCTAACTCAATCGCAACAAATTCAGCTGCCAACTAACCAACAACCTCCTAGACCAACACAATTACCAGCTCAGCTAGTAGCTAATCCAAGCAATAAGGTGGATATACTATTATATCATGTGGAAGAGGCAACCTATTATCCTACATATTCAATTATTCCTATAGAGGATGTCCACCTAAGGTCTAGGAAGGTATTACAAAAATATTCTCCTCCAATAATTGAAGAACAAATAGAACAAGGAGAACAAAATGAACAATCTCAACCAGAAAAACAAATTCAAAAAGGTAAGGCTGTCATGAAACAAAATCCACCATATCCGAAGAGACTTATACAAAAGAACATTCCAATATTTCTCCCTGAATTTAGTATTCTGGATGAATTGAAAAACACATATGTTAAAATTCCTTTATTGCATGCAATTAAAGACATTCCTATATATGCAAAAACAATAAAGGAATTATGCATAAAAAATTCTGGTAGAAGAAAGAAGGATCCACCAACAATCTAGGTAATTGGAAGTCTATCAACTCTCATGTCTAAGAATATGGCTATTGAAAAATATGTTGATCCAGGAATTCCTATGGTTACTATTTCGATTAACAGATTTTTAGTACCAAACACTGTAATAGATTTAGGAGCAGCTATCAATGTTATGACAATGAAGACTATGAAACAATTGAATCTGAACAACATTAGACCTACTACTACAGTCTTAGAACTTGCAGTTAGATCCAAAGTTGTTCCAGAAGGTATACTAGAGGATCTCATTGTCTCACTGGATTCTTGGGAATATCTTGTACACTTTTTGAATTTGCAGCCAAAAACAAACTTGGGAGGGCATCCCTTAATTTTAGGTCGACCCTGGTTGGCCACTGCAAATGCTTACATTGGATGCAGATCAGTAAGCATGATTATTGGACATGGAGATGAACGGAAGCATGTCACATTATATCCTCCTGCTCAATCTCCTTCTATATTTACATTAGTTGAAGAAGATGAACAACAAACATTTCAACCTGTTCTTAGTCCTAATCAAGTTTATAATTTTAGAGAGGAGGAAGAAAATGAAGACTTATTAGATCTATTCATCTCTGAACCAAATATTTCAGAGCAACTTAGAATGAGTCAATATGAAGCTGCTAGTTATCTTCTAAATGAATTTTTTTAGGAAAATTTCACAATACAATCATTGCAAAATACATTCGAAAGTATTTTTTCTGTAAATTCAATTACCAATTCAAATAGAAAAATCACTGAAATCAATCCTCAAATACATTTGAATATTGGTAACAATTTACAATCATCACAAGAGGAAAAGCTAATAACATTATTGCAAAAATATTCAAAATATTTTGCTTGGGATTATAAAGACATACCTGGAATTCATCCAAAAAAATGCATCCATCACATTTATACTGATAATGAAATCAAACCTATTAGGCAACCAAAAAGATGAATGAATCCCATGATGAAAGTGTTAGCACCTGATCTGGACCCCAGGCTGAAAAGGGAAAAACAGGGTAACAACTAAACCATGCTCAGCCTTGTAGCTAGCCCTACAAGGTCAGGAGAGGACTCTCTTCGTGAAAGGATATTCAATAAAATGCAATAATGATATGATATTAGGTCAGGTATGATGAAAGGAAGGAATTTTAATAAATGAATGAATTTTCAGGGATGTGTGGGACAAAATGGGACAACATGAAACTGGGGAATTGAATCAGGATACAGGGTATTTTATGGGGCAAGATAGGCAGGAAATTTTAGCAATTAAAGTAAAATAATGATGATATGGAAAGACTAGTGAGGAGCTGAAAAGGGCACAATAAATGGATCCTTTTCAAACAAAAGAAAATCACAGAGTATGAATGATTTCCCAAGGTAGAGCATATAAAATGGATTCTACCTTTCTATATTGAAAGCATTCAAAAGGAAGTGTTTATGGATGAGAGGTGAAACATAACAATTTACATATGAAACAAAGGAGAAACAAATGCTAAATCTCATACCACATGGATCCCACAAATCAAAGCTGCATCTCTTATTAATTCCCTGTCAAACTGTACAATGGAGCGCAAAATGTTCTTCCATGCTATTCCCCTACTACTGAGTTACAGACTGATTAACAATTACATTAAATACACTAGATTTGTGGGAACATAGATCCATAGAAAGAGGAAGTTGTTTTGACAGCTCAAGAACTAAAATATGAAGATAGAAAGAGAACCAACAATCTGCCCTAAAGAAGGAAAAAACTTTACATTTGATTACTTGGGCAGATTTACAATTTCGTTGTTGAATGATAAAATAGGCAATCAGATCCTATTTTTTCTGCTGCCGTAGACATATTTGTTTTATATAAGCTTCTCAGCCTTTGATTTTTATTTTCCATATTCCGTTTGAAGAAAACTGACTTTTATAAAATAATTTGAAATAATTAAAAATGAATTTATGCCTTTGTGAAGGGAGAAATTCATTTTTGAATGGGAAAAAGGGAAGGGAAGGAGGCGGGATCCACGTTACAATCGCAATCGGGATCAGAGGGGAGGAAATATATAACAAAACATGGTAATATGCTTATGCGATGCGTTTTAATACACAAGAGTGATCACAACTGGGGATCGGGGAAAGGGGAAGGCGTATTAGGACACAGCAAAAACTTCCGATGCGATTGGCAAGGCCCGATGGGTAATGTCATAAGGAAGCGGGGAAATCACTTTGAAAATATAATAAAAATGGTTTTTCGTTTTTACAAAGGGAGGAAGGCTTTTTATATGAAAGAGTGGAGGGCTATTAATGGTGGGACCCGGGGATTATAATCGCAATCGTCATCAGGAGATTGTGGCAGGCATATTACATAATGCAATACAATAATTCCGATGCGATGGAGATCAGCGATGGGTGAAGGCCTTTGAAATAAACGAAATTTTAAGTTAAATAAAGGCAAAGGCCTTTTGTATTATGAATGGGCAGAGGACTTAAGTCGTAGGTCCATCAGAATCAAAATCGGGAGAGGGAGAGGAGGTATTTCATAATAGAATTCCTCCGATGCGATGGGGGAGAGGCAACGGGGAAAAATCCTTTGTATAACGCTTTGAAATAAATTTTAAATTTTACAAAGTAAAAGGGCCTTTTGTATCATATATGAGTGGAATATTAAGGTGGCAGGACCCAAAGGTCCATTGGCATCGGAGATCGGAGGAGGGCGAAGGGGAGACTTTATGGTGTGCCGATTTGGGATGGTCCGATTAGCTGTGGGCCGTCGGATCGAATGATGAGATCAACTGCAGAGGAGTGGTCGGGGGTTTACAATCAGGGGTTTTTCCATTAGGAGAGAGTTTAATCGGAGGGGAGTGATTCAAGAGGCGTCGATTGGGTATGGGCCGTTCGATCGAATGGACAGATCAACGACCAGAATATCATCGAGAGGAGTCGATACCATCGCATCGGAGAATTTGCAACAGGCCGATCGGGGCATACAATTTTAAATGTTCTGATTGCGATTTAAAAGGTAAAGGACTTGGGTCAGTGGAGTTTATATAATATAAACCTTTGAGTTTTATTCTAAGGTTTGAAAGTATTTTGGGGAAGTGGTTTGGTATGGTGGGGGGTATTTATAATATGAAACTTTAATTTTTATTATAAAGTTTCACGGTATGGAGGGGAAGTGGTTAAGTTTGAATCACATTTGTGTTTTAAATAATTTTATAATGCGATTTTATAATCAGAGGGAGGGAAAAGGGATTTTATTAAGGAAAATATAAAACTTTAACAAAATGAAGTTTAGGGAAAGATGGGAAATAGGGGAAGGTTGAGGATATAGAGGACTTTTACTTCACTTAGGCATAAATTTCAATCCAGAAGTAAGTTTTGAGGGTGTAGTATACCGTTGGAAAGCTCTTTCCGAGCTCTTTCTGATGGATCTACTTGGAAGATTATTTGGCACTGAAAATCCTATGGAAAAATTCTCTCAAGGCAGGGTGATGACTTTGTGGAGAAACCAACTTCTGAATTGTGACTTATTACATATGCCGACATAAAATTACATAATGAATGATAATAAAGGAAAAGTATCATGTTTTCACCTCAAAACATGGTTTTGAGGTGAAAATTACATCAAACTGAATAAAATATTTCTTTAATCTTCCAGGTGCCGTGACTTTGAGTTTATTGACTTCCTCATGACCTTGCTGATATTTATTGACACTTGACTCATTAATTTGACCACGGTGAGACCCTAGAAACTAATGAGACCAACCATATGACTTGATAATATGATTTTGAGAATAAAAGTGATTAATGACTGAAGACCATAGAGAGGAGAATCAGGAAGTTTCACATGAGGGAACACTGATGAAAAATCACTACCATCAATGAATCCATGACCTAACGGAATGGTGAAATTTATTGGTATGGGAATCCTAATATGAAAATGCAAAAGAGCAATTTTGATCAGCGATGGCGAGTGTGACTGAGTAGAGCACTAACCGAAAGAAATAGTGAAAGAAGAATTAGAAAAACTATTACAAGTTAGATTTATCTATCATATTTCATATAGTCAATGGGTCTCACCCTTAGTTGTGGTACCTAAGAAAAATGGGAAATGGAGAATTTGTGTTGATTACAGAGAGCTTAACAAAGCTACATTAAAAGATCATTTTCCTTTACCATTTATTGATCAAGTGTTAAATTCATTAGCTGGAAAGAAATTTGTCTCCTTTCTGGATGGGTTTAGTGGATATAATCAGATAAAAATAGCATTAGAAGATCAAGATAAGACAACATTCACATGCCCTTGGGGAACATATGCATACAATGTATTACCCTTCGGTTTATGTAATGCACCTGCTACCTTTCAAAGAGCAGTTCTTGTTATTTTTTTTTATTTGATTAATGAGTGTGTGGAAGTTTACATGGATGATTTTACCGTGTATGGTACAACATATGATGATTGTTTAAATAATCTTGAAAAAGTATTAAAAAGATGCATTGAGACAAACCTATCACTCAGTAATGAAAAATGTTTTATGATGTTAACTAAGGGGATAGTGTTGGGACACTGTGTTTCTTCTTCGAGAATTAAGGTGGACCCGACAAAAATTCAGGTCATTGTGGATTTAACACCACCTACAACACAAAAAGAGGTTCGAAGTTTCTTGGGTTATGCAAGCTATTATAGGAGATTTATTCAAAATTTTAGTAAAATATCTTTACCATTATTCAAGTTACTTTCAAAAGATGTAGAATTCCAATGGACTAATAAATGTCAATATGCATTTGAAAAATTAAAACACAATTTATCAATTGCACCCATTCTTCGAGGACCCAATTGGTCTTTGCCATTCCACATTTCAACTGATGCATCTGATACAACTATTGGAGCATCTCTTGGAAAAAAATAGAATCAATTCAATTACGATATATATTTCATCAGTAAAAACTTAACACCAGCAGAATTGATAGAAAAATAAATGTTAGCTGTTATACATGCAATAAATAAATTTCAACATTATATAACATGTTATCAAGTTTATATTCATACGGATCGTTCTGCTATAAAATACTTAATGAACAAATATATTACAAATAGCAGAATAACTTGATGGTTGTTATTGATGCAAGAGTTTAATATTACTATACAAGATCGATGATCCAGGTGGATATTGGTGGTGACCCGCCTATTCCACTTGGGGCTCCACCATTGTCTATTTCAGTTTTTCAGTTTCGGCACAGTTTACTATTTTTAGCAGTTTTTCGGGTCCTAAACTTCCGGAGCCGTTTTGAGGCCCTAAACAACGTTTTTTGGGAAAACGGAGAGCAACATCGGTCCATGGGTCCATGGACCGATGTTGCTCATTCCAAATTTTTAGTCCTCGGATAGATCTTTCTAACGAGGTATGGTACGCATCAAACGGAGATCGTATGCCAAAGTTACGCCCCTGGGAAGTTGAAACACCAATTTACCCAAACGGGGCCCATAGTTTTGGCGCTTCATCTCCTAGGGTTAGGGTTTTAGCTGTTTAGGATTTCCCATTGTTTCTAAATGATAAATAGGCCCTCGAGCCTCATTGTAACTCAGTTCAGAGGCCTGTAGCCGCCACATCTCTTCTCAGAGATAGCTACCAACACCCTAGCTAGTTTTATTTCCATTCTGTCTGTAAGCAAATTTCAGTTCTTTGATATTAATGAAATGAAGTGTTATTTCCGCTGCATCTCTGTATTTATGTTTATATGTTTATTCTGTTGCGTTCCTGCATAAATCCGGATCAGTGGTATCAGAGCGGTCTGCTTTTCCTCGATCCTTCTTTGCATGTCCCCAACGAGGTCGGGGTATAAGGAGCTAGGGCTCGATCTGGTGGAACCTTTGCAAGATCAGCCTCACAAACCTCGACGGACGCCCATGGGGGATGAAAAGAAAGATGAGGGAGCAGGAGATTCTATCAAAATATTGCTCGAGGAGGCCCTCGAAAAACAAAGGAACGCGATGATGGACAACTTTGCTCAGATCCTTCAACGGCTACCCACCGGCGGCGCATCTGCATCCAGCAGCCACTCTGGAGGCGCGACTCCTTTTAAGGTACAAGTAAATTTTGACATTCCCATATTTGAGGGTCAAATAGATGTAGATGCCGTAGATAGATGGTTGAATCTATTAGAAGGATATTTCTCGGTTCATGACTTTTCCAATAGGGAGAAGATTATTTTTGCACTCCTCAAAGCTGCCCCCCATGTCAAGGACTGGTGGGAAACCCACTGTGAGAAAAAGGACGAGACAGAACCCTCTCTGTTCTCGGCCGTACCCACTTGGAATTCTTTCCGAGACGCCATCAAGGAACAATACTATCTCGTGGGGAGCTATGAGGACAAGTACATACAATGGACCACGCTGCGACAACAAAGGGATCAAGATGTGCATGAGCTGACGAATCTGTTCCATACCCTGCGCACAAAGTTGGGTATCAAAGATTCAGAGAAACATCTGGTGCTAAAGTATTGCAGCTGTCTGCACAGATACATTCAGGAGGAAATGGAGTTCCTCGACATCTCCTCGCTTGGTACGACATACCGGTATGCTGCCAAGATTGAGCATAAATTCAAGCAGAAGAAGCGAGACTTTGGATCTGCGAATCAAAAGCAAGGGAAAGGTGCTTCCAAACCGCAGAACAAAGGACCGAGCCAAGGCATGGCGGCTAAAGACAACTCATCGAAGCCACAAGAAAAGAACAGCATCGCAAAGCCAAAGAAGGACACGGGAAAGTGGTGTGAGTTCCATAAGAGCTCCACTCACAACACAAGTGAGTGTCGGGCCAAGCAGTCGCTAGTGGCCGAGATGAGGGCTTCTGAGTCAGATGCATGCTCTGACTCCGAATCAAAACCTGAAAAGGCGAATGAAAAAGGGAAACAGATTATTGATGCGGAGCCCAATGCCACTGTTGTCGTTACAAAGATCCAAAAGGAGGAACCGGAAGATCCAGAGGAGGAGGAACTTCTCTTCCACTCTGAGATGTGGGTAAAGGGCTCCCCGGTATAGTTCATTGTCGAAAATGGGAGCCAAAAGAACCTCATTTCAGCAGACGCCGTGAAGCGGTTGGGCTTGCCGACCACAGCTCACCCACATCCATACACCATCGGGTGGCTTCACCAAGGACGAGATCTCCGCGTCAGCCAGCAGTGCCGCCTTCCCTATAGCATCGAGCCCTTCACGGATGAGGTATTATGTGACGTTGCTCCTATTGATGTTTCTGATGTATTATTAGGACAACCATACTTGTGGAAGTGTCATGCTGTGTATGAGTCTCGACCTCGTGTTGTTATTGTTACTTTGGGAAATAAGTTGTACAGGATACCAGAGGTACCACCTCCTGCCACTATCTCTTTGGTTACTGCAAAACAGTGCAGTAAGCTCATTTCCCAAACCAGGAAATTCTTTTTCCTGATGATCCGCCCCCAGGGCAAGAAGAAGACTGTGGCCACGACCTCCAGACAGGGCTCCTCTGCACAACAACAACAAATGGATAAGGTTGTGGAGGAGTACGGGGACATATTCACCTCACCCACAGGGGTTCCTCTGCACTGTCGGGTCAAGCACCCGATTGATCTGACCCCCGGTGCGCCGCTACCTAATGGACCGATCTATCGGCGCTCTGTTCTAGAGAATGATGAAATCAAGAGGCAGATTCAGGAGCTGTTGCAGAAAGGTCACATCGGACCAAGTTCATCGCCCTGTGGGAGCCCGATCGTGTTGGTACAGAAGAAGGATGGGACGTGGAGACTCTGTATTGACTATCGGGCGCTGAACAAGATCACTGTCTAGAATAGGTACCCAATCCCACGGATTGATGACCTTCTGGACCAACTCAAAGGTGCAAAATATTTCAGCAAGATCGACCTGAAGTCTGGGTATCACCAGGTACCAATTGAACCCTCAGATGTGTGGAAGACTTCCTTCAAAGCCAAGGAAGGCCTTTTCGAATTGCTGGTCATGCCTTTCGGGTTGACGAATGCTCCCGCCACCTTCATGAGGATGATGGATGACATCTTGCGGCCATTCACCAGCTCATTTGTAGTGGTGTACTTGGATGATATTCTGATCTTCAGCCAGACTTGGGAAGAGCACCTTCACCACATCTGATAAGTCCTCCAAACACTGCGGCAACACAAGTTGTGTGCCAATTTGGAGAAGTGCACTTTTGGCATGACCCAGGTTCAATATCTGGGATACATTATTGATGAAAGGGGGGTGCATGTGGATCCGGCCAAGATCCAAGTCATTCGGGATTGGCCAGCCCCAACCACTATAACAGAGCTTCGCAGCTTTCTGGGTCTTGCTAATTTCTATCGGAGGTTCGTGTTGGGATTCTCTCATATCACTTGGCCCTTGAGTCAAGTCACGAAGGGAGGAGCGAGAGCAAAATTTTTTTGGTCGGAACCTCAACAGAAGGCGTTCACAGAACTGAAAAACCGCCTCTGTTCTGCCCCAGTGCTCACTTTACCAGACTTGCAACAGCCATTTGAGATCGAGAAAGATGCCTCTGACTATGCTATTGGGGCAGTTCTTACTCAACAGGGACATCCAGTGGCATTTCATAGTGAGACATTGTCTGACACAGTTCGCAAGTACCCCACATATGACAAAGAAATGTACTCCATTGTGCAAGCTTGTCGACAATGGAAGCATTACATTTTGGGGAAGGAAACAATCATCCACACAGACCACAAGCCCCTGCAGTTCATACAGACACAAGGGAAGTTGCAGAATGATCGCCATCAGAAGTGGTCCACATATCTGCAACAGTTTCATTTGAACATCAAGTACAAAAAGGGTAGCACCAATAATGTTGCAGACTGCCTCAACCGACCACCGATCGTGGCGCTCACCACCGTGCTCAACTCTTGTGGGCATGAGACTTCTGATTGGCCGCTTCTCTATGAGAGTGACCCAGAATTCGGCCACACTTACAAGGCACTCTTGGGGGTACGCAAGTTCCAAATTTTCACCTCCAAGATGCACTTTTATGTCACCTGGGACACCTTTGTGTTCCTTCAAGCGAGCGTGCCAAGATGATATGGGAAGCACACTACGGTCGAGTCGCTGGGCATTTCGGGGTCGAGAAAACAGTAGCAATACTACAGAAGTATTTCTATTGGCCGAACCTTCGAAAGGATGTCGAGAAGCACATCAGATCCTGCATTGCTTGTGCCATTGCCAAACCGACCATCAAGAAGCAAGGCCTATATACTCCTCTACCTACCCCTAGTCGACCTTGGGAATCCATCTCCATGGATTACATGTCGGGCCTGCCTTCTACTAAGTAAGGAAATGACTGTGTTTTTGTGGTCGTCGACAGATTCTCGAAGATGGCCATTATGGCGGCCTGCAAGAAGAATATCACAGCAGAAGCCACTGCTAAACTCTTCTTTGAACGAGTGTGGGTGCACTTTGGGATCCCACAGTCTATCATATCAGATCGGGATAGCAGGTTCCTCGGCACATTTTGGTCCAGCCTCTGGTCGATGTTGGATACCAAGCTCACCAAGTCCACAGCTTTCCATCCCCAAACAGATGGCCAGACAGAGGTCGTCAACGGAATGATTGTACACATTCTGCGCATGTACAATTCAAAGCATCCACGCACATGGGACGAGAGCCTCCCTTATGTACAACATAGTTATAACCGGGCTCTCCACAGTTCAATTGGCCATAGCCCCTTTCAGGTGGGCTTGGGATTCCAGCCACTATGTCCCATTGACGTAGCCATGCCATTTGCAGCTGCTCAGGCCGATTCAGCTCATGTCCAGTCTGAAGTTGACAAAGCAAGTAGCTTCATCGAGCGCATTCAACACATCCGCCAATAGGTTCATGATATATTGGACAAAGCCAATGCCAAGTACAAGCAACGCCATGATCAACACCGGGTGCCACACAACTTCCAGGTGGGCGACAAAGTATGGCTACATTTGCAGAAGGAGCGCCTCACTGGACCCCACCGCAAGCTTCGCCCGCTTCGATACGGGCCGTACACCATCACCAAGGCTGTAGGGAACAATGCATTCGAGCTCAGTATTCCACCATTCCTTGGTCTGCACCCAGTCTTCAATGTGGATCGCCTTCATCCTTACTTCCCACCTCTACTGGACACCTCAGACATTGCAGAACAACTCACACCAACAGAGTTAAACCCAGACTGCATGGAACAGGCCACCACAGATTGTATCATGGACATGCAAATCAAGAACACTCGCCAATAGAAGATCCAACTATATCGGGTTGTCAAATCTGGCCAACTCCTGCACCAAGGAAAGTGGTTCACCAGGGACCAAGTTCAGCAGAAATTTCCTCATCTCATGGAGGAACTTAACACAATGGGGACCATTGCTTCCTAAGGGGGGAGGAATGATCCAGGTGGATATTGGTGGTCACCCTCCTATTCCACTTGGGGCTCCACCATTGTCTCTTTCATTTTTTCAGTTTCGGCACAGTTTACTATTTTTAGCAGTTTTTCGGGTCCTGAACTTCCGGAGCCGTTTTGAGGCCCTAAACGACGTTTTTTGGGAAAACGGAGAGCAACATGGGTCCATGGATCAATGTTTCTCATTCCAAATTTGTATTCCTCATATATATCTTTCTAACGAGGTATGGTACGCGTCAAACAGAGATCGTATGCCAAAGTTACGCCCCTGGGAAGTTGAAACACCAATTTACCCAAACGGGGCCCATAGTTTTGGCGCTTCATCTCCTAGGGTTTGGTTTTGGCTGTTTAGGATTTCCCATTGTTTCTAAATAATAAATAGGCCCTCGAGCCTCATTGTAACTCAGTTCAGAGGCCTGTAGCCACCACATCTCTTCTCAGAGATAGCTACTAGCGCCCTAGCTAGTTTTATTTCCATTCTGTCTGTAAGAAAATTTCAATTCTTTGATATTAATGAAATGAAGTGTTATTTCTGCTACATCTCTGTATTTATGGTTATATGTTTATTCTGTTGCGTTTCTGCATAAATCCAGATCAATCGACCAGGAAAAGATAACCAAGTTGATGACTTTTTGTCAAGATTAAATTTACCTGGCGATCCTAATCTGGTATCAGAAAATTTTCCAGATGAACATTTATTTGCTATAAATGTCAAAACCCCTTGGTTTGCATATATAGGTAATTATTTATCATCTGATATCTTACCATCTCATTACACAAGTAAACAAAAATGAATAAAATTAGAGATAGTGCCAGATATAGCTGGATCAATGGAGATCTATTTTACACTGGTCCTGATTTAATTATTAGAAAATGTGTAAGGGAGGATGAAATAATTGAAATTTTGAAAGCTTGTCATGATGAACCTTGTGGTGGCCATTTTGCAGAGAGAAGGACGGCATACAAAATACTGAATCTTGGCTACTATTGGCCATCCATATTCAAGGACTCCATAAATTATGTCAAAATATGTGACAGCTGCCAAAGGATTGGTAAACTAGTGGCATAAGATCAAATGCCATTAAATCCACAAGTACTTATTGAACCATTTGAATAGTGGGCTTTGGATTTCATGGGACCAATCAATACTCCATCCAATGGAAATAAATACATACTTGTATGTACATATTATGTGACTAAATGGGTAGAGGCCAAGGCAATAGTAAGGGAAACAGAAGAAACTTATACATCTTTTCTATATGAAGAAATATTTGTGAGGTATGGAGTTCCTAGACAAATAGTGATTGACCAAGGTGCACAATTTACATCAAAACTTGTTCATGAAATTACAAATAATTTCCAAATCAAACACAGAAAATCCACTCAATATCATCCTCAAGAAAATGGACAAGTGGAATCTCCAAATAAAGTTCTAGAAAGTATTGTGACAAAAACAGTGAACATGAACAGAAAAGACTGGTCAAATAAATTGAAAGATGCATTATGGTCATATATAATAACTTGGAAAAATACTACTAGTTCAATCCATATCAGTTAGTATATGGAAAAGAAGTTCTATTACCAATTGAGTTTCAAATACAAACATACAAACTAGCAGCTGAGTTAGGAATGGAATTGTTGCAAGCACAACAAGAAAGGATTATGCAGTTAAACAAATTAGATGAGATTTGACAACAAGTAGTTGAACATACTACTCTAGTACAAGAACAACGGATTAAATGGCATGATCGATTTATCAAAAATAAAGTCTTTAAGAAAGGAGATTGGGCACTCTTGTTCGATTCCAAATTCAAAGATTTCAAAGCCAAATTTACAACTCATTGGCTTGGGCCATATGAGATTGAAGAAATATTCTATAACGGAGCGGTCAAGATAAAAACAATTGATGAATCATCTGTATCATTTGTGGTAAATGGACATAGGCTAAAAATTTATCATAAGCCTATAGACAAAGAAGATTTTCTGAGAAAAATTTCCATGGATTCTGATCTGGAAATATTGGGAAAACATAGTAATATGTTTTCCAAAACTCCAGTAGACGATCCATAATCATAATATATAATAATAATAATAATAATAATAATAAGTTTGGTTGTGAAAATCTAGGAAACTGGCACAATACAAACTCGAATTCCTATTGGAAAACCAACTTGTTTGGCCAATTTGAATTTGAATTTTGTTTTCCACTTATTTTACTTACACTTTTGCAGATTTACCCTCCAAAATTTTCAGACTTGAGGACAAGTCAGAATATCAGTTTGGGGGAAGTTGTGAAATAAAAAAACTATGAAAATAGTTTTCAGTAGAAGAATTGAAGAATATGAACTACAATCATGAAGGGACCTGGTACATTATTTGACTTATGCAGAATGGGACCTGAATACGACAAGATTAAATCCTCAATTATGGAACATCATTGTGAAATTACACCAAAAAGGGGGCTTGAAAATTTCAAATATGTCAATAGGGACCTGAATATTGTTATGAAAGTTTTCCAGAAAGGGACCTGAATACTGTTATGAAAGTTCGCCAGAAAGGGACCTGAGAAGATCATAACAGATTTCAAAGAATAAACTTGCATAAAAGGGACCTGAACAATAATTCAAAATCAAAACAAATGTATATCAAGTCAATAAGAGTCATCGTAAAGAAACACAATGACGACCATCATCAAACTTCAACAAGGGAGTATATTTTTACAGTGAGTAAAAATTTTGCTCTTAAATTTTCATATTTTTTAAAAATAGTCTAGAATTGATAAACCAATTTAACTACTAGTTAATGCATCTTTTACCTACATTACATTACATTTCATCACTAATATTACCGACATTTCATATTCCTTACCCATATTTTATATCCTTCTTCATATCATTTAACCCTATCTATATATTACCATTTGAAAATTTTCATATCACTACCCATATCCTACCCTATGTATTTCTTAATAAAAAGGATGATAAACAAGAGATCACAAGTTGAACCCATAAGAACAATTTTGAGAGACCTACAAAAACCATAAAGCATAGGTTAGCATTCTACATAAGTGATTAATTTTAAAAACTTGACTATTGCATTAGTCAATTTTTAAAATTAAAAATCAAAACCAAAGCTTAAAACTATATGGCGCAATTCAAAATGAAATGGTGAGGGAAATTATACAAATGGAAACACAATACAAAGTAATGAATGCAATGGTAAGAGCGGTATGCATAGATATGATGGCATGCATGTAATGCAAAACAAATCATGATGTAATACGAATACATGCAAAGTATGGGAATGATGGCGCATAAGAGGTATGAGAAATGCAACGCATGGATGCAAAGGTTAATGATGGAGCACGATAACGTTGCAGGTAAGTCAGATGTACATACCATGAATATGAAACATGAGTGCAATGCAGAAGGACAGGCACAACAGTCAAAGAGAGGAACGTGCATGGACAATCAAAGAGTTAGTGAACGGGTAGGAAATTCGAAAACAAAACGCTATGTAAAACAAAACAACTCATTCTGTATCTGCTAAAACCATTTATTCTCTGTTGTAAGCCATTTTCGCTCCTATAGGAAGCCATTTTGACCATTTTTAAACACAAAGAATAGTACTGGAGAAAGGTTGTCACCATCATCGCCATTAGAAGGCTCAGAGAGGAAAAAGCAGTGCATATTCAAGCACGTCCTGGTGTATGTAACCACTGTGAAAAACATAAAGGAAAGATAAGTTGTGAAGACCAAGAGGAGAAAACGCATAAGGAGAAGCAAAAGATATAGTAAGCAAAGGAAAATCGGAGTGATAAGAAGTATTCACGGCCAGAATTCTGGAAAAAATTAACAATGCCATCCAACAGAAAGCGAAATTATCTGAAGTGAGGTAAGATCCGATTTTTTCAATGAATTTTGAGATTGTATAAATCCGTCAAGCTCTGAGTTAAATATGGGGTGAATTTATTTCGAAATGCAAGCCTGTCATGTAACAAATTTCGCATTCAAACAATTTAAAAACGTGTTGACAAGTTTTACAAATGCTCTGCCATTAGTCAATCACGAATTTTCTTTTGAATGAGTTTGTAAAAGACAATACTTTAATGGATTTGTTATGGATTTAAAAAAAAACTCCAGTTCAACTAAAGAAGACCACCAGATCAGTGAGAAGTCATAAAGAAGCAAGTGCATAGAAAAAGTTAAGGTAGACACATCCTCCTCTATAGTGTTTTAATTCAAATAAAAAAACAGAGAAGTATAACTACAATTTGAATGCATGAAAATTGTTAGTTCAGTTATAGATTTGTTTTAAAAACACAATCAGTCTACAAATCTAGAAGACATACAAAGAAAATGGAGAATAGATAAATGTGATTTTGACAGAAGACAAAATTGAGGAGAAATGAAGACAATTTACAATGAATTTTTGATGCAAAGTTTCTTTTTGATAAATGTACAGTGAATTTGAATGCAGTGTTTTGGAGAATTTTTGTATGAAATAAGGAGTGAAAAACTATTGTGTATATATTTTTTTTCTTTTTTTCTTTTACACAGTTCAATTCATTTGCAAAACAGAGGATGTTTTTAAGAGAATACCTTCCAATTCATTTGCAAAACAGAGTTTGATTTTTAAGGAAATAGAGAATTAATAGAAGGTGTAACATTATAAACATAAATTATGTTTTATTGTAACATTTCCTATCAAGTTATTTTTGTTTAATTACAGTAAGAGTACATTCTTCAAAAGAAAAGAGACGGAGAATTGGTTGGTTGTCAAAAGCAATGAACCAGAAAGGTAAGCTTACTACCAAAAGTTATACTCAGTGTTTAATTTTTATTTGAAAAATGAAATTAATGACAAGGGATGGTCACATTAAATGGTTTTCAGAACAAATTTTCTCCAGAATAGAGCCAACGGATTTTCAAATAGAACACTGGAGTAGGGAGACTATGGAAAAACTTTATCAATCAGGGTTGATAGGGTTTTTACAAAAATTCAGAAGCCATAATGAGAGAGTGACAAAAGAATTTGTAAAGAACTTCACATAGAATGAAACCATGGTGGGAAATATGCATATCTCTTTAAGTCCTAAATATATATCTGAAGCACTAGATTTATCATTTTCAGGAGAGTTATATCATAAAGGTTTGCATTTTAGAGACAAAGGATGGACATTATTCCTAGATAAAAATAGGAAAGGCTCCTTTGGTAGGTCAAAAGGTATTCCGAGGGAATGGTTTAATGAACCATGGGATGAATTTGTGTTAATAATTCAGAAATATTTCACTTGTGATACCAGATTCAGTGTTGTACATCTTTACCATGTAAGGATACTACAACACATAAAGGGAGACATAAGGATAAATCTGCCATATTTCTTCTACAGGAGTTTGATGAAAATGATAGAAAGCATTAAATCAAAATACAAACCAAAATAAGTTCAATTCATTCACCAGGGACTCATTAAAATTCTTGTAGATCATCAATTGAAGATTAATGGGATAGTTGGGGAAGATTTTCTAGCAAAAAATGGGTTGGTAGAACAAATTGTGGAAAACAAAACTAAACCCATAAACAAGAAATATCATGCATACATCTCTTTATCCATCTACAAGATCAAAGAAACAATAGGGAGATGTGGTATTATAAAAAGAAACATATTTTATGACTATTCCTAGGAAGCAAAAGGGAAAACATTCAGTAGAACCAGAGGTCCAAATCTTGGAAACTTCTCCTATTAGGAAACATGCCAATGAAATTCTTGAAATATTGGAAAAACAAGTTTATGAGGATGCTTTAAATAAATATTAATTCTTTGAGAACAATGAAGTAGAAGCTGTTTCAGTTTCTAAAGATTCAAAGGGGGGAGATCATAATCTTTTCAGAGTTAAAGAGCTTACTGACAACTTAGAAATAAGCAGGATCATGGAAAGACACTTGAAAGAAGAGAATGAAAATTACTAACTAATCAATGAAAAATTGGTTAAATAGAATGAGAAGATTAGTGAAGAGATGGAGAAATTGAAAAACAAAAACAATCTTCTTTACACACAGGCTTTCAAGTGGCTTTAAGAGAAAAACTCCTGGAAAGCTAAGTATGAGAAGCAGAAAGTAAAAACTTCCATCTATAAAGAAGAATAGGGTAAGGACATGGATTATATTTTTCACACAGCACAACATGAGATTAAAAAATCAGGGATAGGATCAGCATAAAGACTCCAAAGGTCAAAGAGGAAACAACAAGCATGAGGACATGCTTGATCTTCAGTTTGGGGGAGATGTTGGGCCTTGTTTTTTTATCTCTTTTTTCTTAAGGAATACATTTTATTTTGCTACATTATCCATCCATTTACCATCATATTCACCTCACATATACCTAAAGATGCATATACATGTACTTAATTAATGTTTTTCAATTATTAGATGTTTTTGGAAAATTAAATTTAAGTGCAATTTTGGATAGCAACAAAAATTCCCGTAATAGCATGATGGTTTGCACATGCGCAGGACACTTGGGCTCGAGCTGGATATGTTTCTAGAAAGCTCGGGAACTAGGAGTAATAGTACACCTATTGGTATAGTCATATTGAGCTTTAATATGCTCAGTCAAAGGCAGTCAAATAGGACCAGTCTTTATGGAGGATCCCTAGAAACTAGGTCAACACTCTTATTTTATGGGATTTTTCCAGATTATGATGGATATGATAGATGGATTCAAATTGATATGATAGGATATAGATATTTATGATTACTTGAGACATTTTAGATCATTTTTTTAGATATTTCATCTATTTAAGGCTCACACTTTGAAGGCTTTGACATTGGAACTTGTATGACTTATTATTATTATTTTTGAGACTGAAGACATAATAGAAGATTTGTTCTACGATATTTTTATGTTGCTACATGCTGATTGATTTCTTGAAGTATTAAGTAGCTGAGTGTACTTTCAGTGCGCAAGGCAAGGGTGGAAGGGCCCCCACACCGAGCTAAATGCACTTCTTAGTTTTCATAGCTGTAATTTGTGAACTATTTTACTTAGATTTATTATTTCCTGCTTTCATGATTTCGCAATAGTGTTAACAATGTATGCAACTAGTAATTAAGGACAACTGGGATCTCTAAAGTTAGAGCCTCTTGATTGTTATTCCATATATCTTAACCTATTGTTTAGTATTAGATTTCCTGCTTTCATGTTTTCACAATGGTATTAACGATGTATGCAACTTAAGGACAACCGGGATCTCTAAGCATAGAGCCTCTTGATTATTATTCCATATATCTTAATCCGTTGTTTAGAAGTTAGATTTCCTACTTTCATGATTTCACAATAGTGTTAACGATATATGCATCCAGTAATTAAGGACAATCGGGATCTCTAAAGTTAGAGCCTCTTGATTATTATTCCATATATCTTAACCTATTGTTTAGTAATAGATTTCCTACTTTCATGTTTTCACAATGGTATTAACGATGTAATGCAATCAGTAATTAAGGACAACTGGGATCTCTAAACTTAGAGCCTCTTGATTATTATTCCATATATCTTAATCCATTGTTTAGAAATTAATTAAATTAGTTTTTATATTTGTAATATGCATTTCACTAACCATCAACAAGTTTATCTTCTAAATTTGACTGTGATTGAAACCCATATACTTTGGGGATGCTTCTAAGTTCACCAACCCGGATTGATATTAAATACTTGCATTAATTTGCAACAGTAAATTGACCCAACACTAAATACCTATCAAAAAAATATCGTCAACATATAAAACCAAAATAAAAGGCATACCTTGGACCACCTTGAGGTAGAGGTTGGAGACAACATTGCTTCTTGTGAATCCTAGCTTCACCATGTAACTATCAATGCGGCCATACCAGGCTCGGGGAGCTTGCTTTAAACCATATAATACTTTGTTTAACCTACAAAGATGAGTTTTTCTTTTCTTTACTTCAAATCCCTGAGGTTTCTCAACATATACTTCTTTTTGTAGCCTTCCATGAAGAAATGTCGTCTTTACATCCATCTAGTGAAGGGTCCATCCTTGACTAGTAGCAATGGAAACAATCAATCTAATGGTGGTGTAGTAGGAAATTAGTGCAAATATGTCATCATAATATTCTCCCTGTTTATGGGAGAATCCTATAGCTATTAACCTTTCCTTGTAATTTTCAATGCTTCATCAGCTCCATGTTTTATCTTGTAGAACCATTTCGAGGTTACGACAGACTTTCCTTTAGATATCATAACAACATCCCATACTTCATTCTTCATAATGGAGTTATATTCTTCAACCATAGCATCCTACCAAACTTTTTCTTTCATTGCTTCTTCAAAGGTAGAAGGCTCAACCTGGATCATAATGCTCATAGCTATGGCATATGCTTGATATCAGCATGGCTTCTTACTTTCTCTAAAGGTCCTTTTGACATGAACATATCTCTCATCATCCTGTAAAGTATCACAAAGCCATAATGGTATTTTCTTGACATGAGGATCACTTGGAGGAGGGTCCAAGGGGTCCATAGGCTCCATGGGATCATGAACAATGTCCTCAAATTTTGGCACAAAAGGACCTTATAATATGTCCATATCATCATCTTTCTACAGAGGAGGTGTAGGAAGTTCTCTAGCTTTCCCAAGGGAAACATCTTCATCGAAGGTTACATCCCTGCTAAACTCAATCTTCCTTTGGCCAGAAATATATATTCTAAATGCTTTAGAATTTTTAGAATACCTAAAAAAATTACCTTTCTTTGCGGTGGCTTCCAACTTGTTCCTCTTATCCTTCAACACATGAAAGTATATAGGTTAACCAAATATCCCCAGATGACCAATATCGGGCTTTGTACCTATGAAAATTTCTTCAAGAGTCTTGTTATCCAAAGCTTGACGAGGAACCTTGTTTTGTACATAGACCAATGTATTTGTTGCTTCTCCCCAAAGGAGTTTAGGTAACTTTGATCATGCAACATGGCTCAGGAATATTCCACAATGGACCTGTTCTTTATTTTAGCCACTCCATTTTTCTTGGGATTGTAGGGTACAATAGTTTCGTTCTATATACCTTCATTCTTTTAGAAGTCAATTAACTCATTTAAAATGTAATATCCACCACTATCAGACCTGGAGAGCTTAATTTTATTCCTTGTTTGATTCTCTATCAGCACCTTGAAGTCCTTGAACGAATCAAACACCTCATATTTATGCTTCAAATAGTATATCCATGTTTTCCTGTAGAAGTCATCAATGAATATGATATAATAGATATGGCCACCAAGAGAATGCACTGGAATAGGTCCACAAAGGTCAAAACAAATGAGTTGAACAATATCATCTGTCTTATTCCTACTAGAAGAGAATGTTCCCCTTGTCTTCTTTCCACTGGCGCATCCTGGACATACTCCATAATGATTTGCTTGAGCATCAGGAATCCTAGAGACTAGCTTCCTCAACTTTGGTAGGGCTTCATAATGTAAATGTGCCAATATGTGGTTCCATAGCTCACTTTGGTGATTGGTGTCGTGTACCATTGCTACTAGAGGTCTCCCATTGACTCTATAGAGTCCTTCAACTCTAGATACCAATGTGAATGCATCCCTCATGTGGTATTCAACATGCCAAGTGAGGACTTTACCTATTATGAAGGATACCCTCATCCCTTTGCCTTCCAAGGCAGAAATATATACCAAGTTATTCTTTAGTCTTGGAACATACATTACTTCATGAAGAAGAACGAATTCCTCGGAGTCCAAATAAAATTCGACAGAACCAAATCCCTTCACAAGATATGTAGAATTGTCTCCAAGAGTGATTGTCAAAATTGTCTCCCTCTCAACCATATTTGAGAGGACTTCCTTATATTCAGAGAAGTGTCTATAAACCCCACTATCTACCAACCATCATAAATATCTGGAGGAGAAGAACTAGAAAGAGCATAAATAATAATATATTCAAATTGGCTAGCAATTGCATTATTTTCATACCTGGAATTTCTTGCTCTCTTTTGAGGACGATGGCATCCTTCTCGATCATCATGTGTGTCTCTTCTTCTTCTATCATATCGCCTTCTTCTGTCATCACCTCTTCTTCTATCATCATTTCTTCTTTGATCATTGTACTTTTTATTGTTGAAGCTTCAGTTGGATATTGGAGCATCTCTATTTCATGGAAAATCTCGGGCATAGAGACCATACTTGTGTAAATTAAAGCATTCAAATTGACATCTGTCTTTTCTGAATCTTCTCTTAGAGTCCTTAGATTTAGGAGAAGACTTTCTTGGATTAGATTGTCTCTCCCTACCTTTCATCTTCTTGTCTTGAGTAACAAATGCAGAGGGTTCTCATTCTTCATGCTTTTGAATCCTTCCTTGGGAAGTCATATCAGATTCCTCTTGAGTGCATTGTCCAATGAGATCATCAAAAGTCGGGATTTTATTGTTGTTGATTTTAATAGTAATGAAGGTTTCCTACATTGGAGGAAGACCTTGAAGAGTGATCGTCACCAACTCTCTATCATTTATAGTCTTACCAACAGTCTGTAGTTGGTCCCTTAGTCGATATACCCTCATGATGTAGGATTGCACAAATTATCCCTTATACATTTTCAATTCCTTGAGCTTATTATTCAAGGAGAGGATATGATTCAAATTTTTGAATTGATACATCCCAACTAACTTATCGTAAATATCCTTAGAACTCTTCAAATTACCAATGTAAACAAGTAAATTATCTTGCAAACTATCAATGATAATTTTCTTAGCTTTGAAGTCACTTTTTTTGTACCTGTATTTGATAGCATTAGAAGCATTTGTTAGAGGCGCAGGTAAATTTCCTTGCACATATCTCAAGACATCATTGTCATCCAATATAACTTCCAACCTGATCTTCTAAGCAAAAAAGTTAGATGAGTCACCAAGCTTCTCATTTTCCTTGAATTAAGAGGTAGACATCTGGACCAAATCAAATAGGCTCCTTTAGCTTCTTTCAAAGATGATTGCGCTTGTCTCTTGTATCCTTGGGCTTTTATCTTCAACTTAGCTATGATACTGTGTTAATTTACCACGGTTCTACACTGATACAATCACTTTAGCCCAATTATTTTCTTCAATTAGTAATTTTTCAACACAATTTATTCTTCCAATTATCAAGAGAAATTGTAGATAGAAAAATAAATGCAATAGACAATAGACAATCAAGAGAAATAACAAGAGACACAAGGATTTTGTCAAATACTAGGGGGAAAACCCCCACAAGGGGGAAACCCTTTCTTCTTCTTATTAGATTGCCATAAAATATTTATCAAAGAGAGAGTCCAATGTTCCAATTCACTAATCACAAGACTATCTAGCAAAACCTACCAAACAATATCCAAGAGATGAGCCCGACAACAATACTAATTAGAATCAAATTTCCCTAGTCTGCGATCAACGGTCAAAGTATGCGATCCACTATTAAAATACCTTAGGTCCCAGCCACACGGAGATAGTAACCATCAATACAGATGTTACTCTCCAGTCGCAAGGATCACCCTGTCAAGCATGCGACTATAACTGAGATTTTCATATTCCAACCCTGTGACTCCATATCAAATTTTCCTTTTCACACGTGTGAGCTCGGAACCTGGGATTTTGGATCTGTACGAACCACTTTTGCGAACCAATCTCAGACTTGTGCAAGCCAAACCAAAGAAGAGAGAAGATGATGGTGTTTGATGATGATTTCCAAATGAGGTTCACTTGATTTGTATTTTTATGCTTCCAAGGGTGCCTAATTTGTCTTGAGGTCTACCTAAAATTTTGTGCACATGTGGGTTTTCATATTAAAAATATATTTTTCCTTAACCAAATTAAATTATTCCAAGGGCTAGAAGGGGTCTTTTTTTATGAGGAATATTGTCCAAAGGAGGGAATTTTTTGGTATACAAGGGACACTACCTAGGAAGTCCTGATTGAGATAGCATAGTTCCATATTTCTATATGTCATAATTAACACCTTTGGTCTTACATTACAAGATCATATCTTGCCTCCATTATTTGGGCTCAACTTGCCATTGGTTCTATAGGATTTGGCACCCATTTTTCCACATACTTGGGTAGGGCCTAAATTTTTTTCTTTGGGAGGTTGATGCACCTAAAAGAAATAGAAAGAGCATATCATGGCCACAACAAATCCAAAGAAAGAAAAATCCAAATGAAAAACATGGCCAAAGACATAAATATTAACATGTGGGAAAAAGCCTAGTATGATCTCTACCTCACTCATATTTCCATCACTTGGTTCCTGAGTATTCATTGCTCTGTCACATCAAAATAAGGAACCCTTTCTTGAACCAACCCCGATGAGCGATAAATTGACTAAGAATTAAGGGGTAATATAATTTTTACATCATTCAAAAAAAACTCTAACCTTGAGTTATAAGTAGTAATAAAAATAAAAATCAAGAAGAAGTAATAAGCACAAATGAGGGACGGAAAAAAAAAAGGTCGAGTCGGTAACTCATGCCTCTACGAATGCCCCCTTCTCACACTATACACTCAAGATGTGGACACTCCCCAGCAATTGGTCCCTTTGACCATGGTACTTGGCCATGAAATATTATCCCCTTTGTTATCATCACTATTATTCATTAAAAACTATTAATTTAAGGGTGGACCACAGAAACGTTACTTCCCCTTAAGGGTTGGAAATACCTAATAGGGTTGACCTTTAGCCACCCCTACCTAGGAAGAAAACACCATTGCAAGATCAGGGTCTTGATTTTGGAAGTGGATCATTTTTTAAAGTATTAAATAACACACGTTATTCAAGTTTGGTTCACTTGGATGCATTATTAATCATTGTCCCTGATGACTGCTTCTTTCACTAGAATTCAAGTTGTTTTTTTCAAGTGTTTTAGTAGCCCAGGTCTTGGGCACCTTCTCCACAAGTACCTATGTCTTCTAGAGAAGTATATTGGCAGAAAAAGGTAAAGCATTGAGACTCTTGGGCCTCCTAGCATAAGAATTAGATGACACATGTCCCAGACACCTCCTGCACGTAGGACATTGGATCACTTTGTACTAGATTTGATGATTCTTCAAGATGACATGATTAGACCCAATGTGCTACCAGCCCGAGCTTGATACCATTTGATCGATGAGTGCTGATTCAAAGCCCATATGAGGATGGTATGATCATGGGAGATTAGGGAGGGATTTTTGTACCTGAGAATCCCTCAACACTGGATCAAAAGAGGCCACTTTGAGCAGTTGGAGACCCATGGAGACCACTTTGTGGTGCCCTAGCTATATCTTCGAACCCCATAGGAGGTAATGAGGTGACTTTGAGGGCCAACCCTTAGGGGAGAATTGATTGCCTCAAAATAAAATCCCTTTAGTATCCAATCCATCCATTCTAAGGCTAAATTATCTTTCCCTAGGTATGTTTTTCGCTAGGAAACCCTAGCATTCCCTACGCTTCAACTTGGGGTCTTATTGAAGGTTTCTTAGTCCATTTAGTTGTTAATATTCATTGTTGGGAAACATTTTCTTTGCCTCTTGATTCTAGGCTAATCCATTTTGCTTGTCATTTATTAAACCCTATATAAATTGTTCCCTAAATAGGCCTTACTAGAGGGTGCGAGTTTCCTTTCTTTGCTTAATTAAACCTTGCACTTGAGCCATCCTTTATAAGACCCTCTTGTTGGCTTGATCCTTGAACCTAGAATACCTCTCATAGGTGACTTATCAAAAGGGAAGCCTTCCATTGGTGAAATTCCATACATATTAGGAGGTAGTGGTTGTGGTGGCAATGGGTCACACCTCATTGTTGTCCCTCTCTATAGTTTTTTCCTTGAAGGTTACCCTATACAAGACCTGCTAGATTTTGAGGAAACATTTTTGGCATTGATGTCGTAGAGGAATTGATTCAACCCCCTTATAATCTAAAGATTTAGCTTCACCCATTTGAAGAGAATATCTCCAACAACAATATAGATCCTCTTTTTATGACTCAAAAATCAAACCAAATTCAATCCCTTGGGAGTTTTGCTGACATAACCATAGCTCCAAGAAATATAACTAAAAAGAAGAATCTTGAAGCTCATACTTTACCATTAATCCCAATAATCTGGTGGCTATTAACCTGTTTGTTGACAATACCACCACCATCACTATGGATAGGCCATGGCTTAGAGTTGTGTTCAGAAACTACCCTAATGCACTTCATCCTTTACCTGATAAATATCATGAGTGGATTCCTAAATTCAATGGCATTGATTCCATCACGGTAGAAAAACACATACATGATTGTTATTTGGTAGTGAGTGCAAGGCTTATAACAAAGTTACTGATCAAATGAGAACTATTACATCAAAATGAAAACTCTATCCCAAAAACCCCCAAAAAACATGAAAAAACAACCCGATTTTTTTTTCGGTAAATTTTCAACTTTATTTAAAATGGAAGTAAAAGCCAATTTTTTTTGTGCAAAAAACACCTTGAAAACGAAAAGTGTTGATGCTAGAATAACATCTTTTTTTTTTCAGGGTAAATTTTGAACATTTTTTAATAATGACATTAAAGATAAAATATCACCACTCTGAAAAACCTTAAAATTTTAATGATATATGTGACATTAAAGATAAAATATCAAGCCTCTGAAAAGTCTAAAAATTACAGTGATTTTTAGGCATGACATTAAAGATTAAATATCATGTCTCTGAAAAGCCTTAAAATTCCAATGATTTTTAGGCATAACATTAAAGATAAAATATCATGTTTATGAAAAGCCTTAAAATTCCAATAATTTTCAGCCATGGTGTTAAAGAAAAAATATTTATAACTGTTTTCAACCATAGGATTAAAGATAAAATATTATGACTTAGAAAAACCTTAAACTTTTGATAATTTTTCAACCATGGAATTAAAAAAAAATATCGTGACTACAAAAAACCTTAAATTTTCAACCTATTTCAACCATGGCATTATGAAAAAATTTCATGACTAAAAAAACTTTAAAAATGAACACCTAAATGAAAGAGTCATTATACCAAGAGAAATTACTTTTCTAAATGTTAAAAGTATAGTGATTTTAAAATCTTGGTCTAAGACAACTTAATAAATTGTAACAAAAATTTAAAAATCAACCATTAAATTGACACATGGTGTAGGCGAACTCGACTCATTATAATGAAAACTTAAAGACCAACTATGAAATTGACACATTGTGGTGGCAAACTCGATCCATTATAACGAAAATTTTAAAATCAACTATCAAATTGACACATAATAGGATCGGGTTGTTAGTCGATGATCGACACAGACCGTGCAAAAAAAATAAAATAAAACAAAAATATAAGATCGAAAAAATAAAAACTAAAACAAAAACAAAAAAAACACAAAAACTTTAAAAAATAATAACAAGTAAATAAAAATATACATGAAAACATTAAAAAAAAATTAAGAAATGTGAAAAAAAAAATCCAATATAAAATATATATATATGAAATACAAAAAAAAATAAAAAAATAATCAAACATAAAAAAATGTATAAAATTAAAAATTAACCAAAAAAAACAACTAAAAAAAATAATTAAAAAAGAAAACATTTAAAAAAAATTAAACTTATAAAAAAAATAATTAAAAAAACAAATCCCTACCCCTGGCTTGTAGGGCTTGGAGCCTAGGTGGGCAGGGCGTGCTACACACAGCTCCCCACCCACCTAGGCCATGTGCAGGTCAAGTCGAAATTGTCCTGGCTCGCCCAGGGTCCGTGGGGTCTCGGCCCTAGGTAGGCTGGTCGTTTTTTTAAATTTTTTTGTTAATTTTTTGTTAATTTAAAAAAAAAAATTAATTATTATTTTTAATGTTTTTTTATTTCTTTATTCTTATTTCAATATTTTTTAAGTTTTTTTTCTTTAAAAAGTTATTTTAATTCTTTTTTTAGTTTATTAATATTTGTATCATTTTTTTTTAAATATGTTTTTTTTTTTAATTATATTTTTTTCATTTTTATAACTTTTTATGTTTCTAATTTTTTTAAGGATTATTTTTTTTCATTTTATTGTTTTTTGTTTAATTTATATGTTTAATTTTTTTTAACATTTTTTTTTTTGTTATTTTTACTGTAAATATTATCTAAATCAATTTTTTTTTTTTGGAAAAACACTTAAAGTTCATATATTTTAATATACAATTCATAAAAATTTAATAAAATTTGTTATTTCTTCAACTTTTTTATTCAATTTTTTCATAAAAATATTTTACTTAACATGTCGTTTTTAGTGAAAAGGCTTTGAAATACATATTTTTTTAATTACATCCTTATGTGAAATGTGTATTTTTTGTCGAGTGTTTAAAATTGTTATTTTTTAGTGATGGCCATTTGATGTGTATTGAAGTATTAATTAACTATATATAAATATAGAAAAATTATAACCTCAAAATAATAATGTTATTATTATTTTTTTAACTATGCAAAACAAATTAAAAATTTCATTATAAAAAAACATTACAAAGAAAAATAAAAACACATGTTTGGAAAACCCTTAAAAAATAAACATATTATGATGAAAAATAAAAAGATGAATAAATCAACTTGAAAAATGGTTAAATAATCAACATTTAAAAAAAAAATGTGCATACTTGAGACATAAAAATATTTAAGTGTCAAAAATATGTCTTTAAAAAAAATGATGTTTCTCAAAATACGTATGAAAATCACCAACATTTGAAAATGTTATTCAATCAATACATTAGAAAATTTGAAGTGTAAAAAATACGCCCTCTAGATAAAGGGGTTGATGTTGCATCAACGCTTTTCAAAATTAGCATGAAAATCATAACATTTTAAAAATATTGTTCATACTTGATACGTAAGAAAAATTAAAGTGTCAAAAATATGCTAAAAAAAATGTGTATTCTGAATCAACATTTCTCAAAATCAAATCATTTTTTTGCCACCTGAAAAAAAAGAGTAATCAGTAAAGTTCTCGTTTGATTGGTAACTATGTTTTATAATGGAAGAATATGTAATCATAATGCTTTTTGCCCTAACTTTTGATAGAAATGCTAGATATTGGTACCTTAGCTCACCCCAAGGTAGTATTTTTGTTTGGGATACCTTTCACGATGCAAACAATGTTACCGATGAAACGAGAACTATTACTTCAAAAAGGGAACTCTAGCCCAAAAAGACTCAAAAAACATGAAAAAATGCCCCAAAAACAAAAAGTGTGTATTCCAGAGCGCATTTGTTTTTTTTCTCAAGGTCAAATTTCAGTTTTTTATAAAATTATGCTAAAAACAAAATTGTTTCTTGAAAAAATTATTGAAAAAGCACCCTCAAAACAAAACGAGTTGATGTTGGAATAACAAAAAAAAACATTGTGTCACACTTTTGACACATTGTAACAATGGAATTAAAGACAACATATTAGGACATTGAAAAATCGTAAAATTCTAAATTTTTTGATAGATGATGTTAAATATAAACAAAATCATGTCTGAAGGGCTTATCATTTCGAACAATTTTTATCCATATTGTTAAACATAAAATATCTTGACTCTAAACAACCCTAAAATTGTAATTATTTTCAACTATAACATTAAAGATAAAATTTCGCAGCGCATAAAAACCTTAATGACAAGTTGTAAATCTCAAGTTTTTAAATCTTAAGTTTTCAAGATACTTGAACCATGAAATTATGGAGAAATTATATGACTTAAACAATTTTTAAAAATGAACAAGTAAATGAAAAATTTATTATTCATAGATTTGTTTGTTTATACATAAAAACATATTTTTATTTTTTTTTAATTGTTTTTCTATATTTCAAATTATAATTTTTTTAGTTTTAAGAAAATACAAATTAAAAATCAAAATCTTCTTTTATATGTTTGTTTATATTTTAAAACATATTTAAAAAAAAATTATTGTTTTTTTTATATTTTAAATAATAATTGTTTTAATTTTTAAAAAATTAAAATTAAAAACTTTTTTATTTTTTATTTTTTAAAACATATTCTTTAATTTGTTTTTATTGTTTTTTTATATTTTAAAATTTTAATTGAATAGTTTGTTTTTTTTCTTTTCTTTATTTTATTTTATTTTAAGTAATACATTTTTTTTTATTATAATAGTTTTTGTTTAAAAAAAAATTAACTTTTTTACATAGTTTGTGTTTAAAAAAAAATAATAATAATAATTTGCAGCTCGTCGGGGGCCGGAGGCAGGCTGGGCAGCCCTTGACGGCACCGCCCGGCCCCCAGCTGGGCAGAGGGCGATTCCAAGAATCACCCCCGGCTGGGCAGAGGGTGGTTCTTGGAATCGCCCTCTGCCCAACCGGGGGTGATTCTTGGAATCACCCTCTACCCAACTGGGGATGATTGGCCGGAGGCAGGCTGGGCAGCGTTCGACGACACCTCTTGGCCCCCGGCTGGGTGGAGGGCGATTCTAAGAATCACCCTCGGATGGGTGGAGGGTGATTCTCAGAATCGCTCTCTGCCTAGCCGGGGGTGATTCTCGGAACCATCCTCTGCCCAGCCGGGGGTGAATCTCGGAATCACCTTTCGCCCAGTTAGGGGTTAGAGGCAGGGTGCGCAGTGCCGTTGAGGGTTGTCCAGCCTGCCTTTGGCCCCCGGTTGGGTGAAGGCAGGCTGGGCAACCCTCAATGGCGCCACCCGGCTAGCCTCCGGCCCCCGGTTGGGTAGAGGGAGATTCTCGGAATCACTCTTCGCCTGGCCGGGGGCTGGAGGCTAGCCGGGTGGCACTGTCGAGGGCTGCCCAGCCTGCCTCTGGCCCTCGGCTGTGCAGAGGGTGATTCCGAGAATCGCCCTCCACCCAGCCGTGGGTCGGAGGCAGGCTGGGAAGCCCTTGACGATGCTGCTCGGCCTACCTCCAGCCCCCGGCTGGGTGGAGAGCGATTCCGAGAATCACTCCCAGCTGGGCGGAGGGAGATTCCGAGAATCACCCTCGGCTCGGCAGAGGGCGATTCCGAGAATCACCCTCTGCCCAGCTGAAGGCAGGCTGGGCAGCCCTTGAGGGAGGGCAATTCCGAGAATCACTCTTGGCTGCGCGGAGGGTGATTCTCGAAATCGCCCTCCGCCCAGCCGGGGGTGATTCTCAGAATCGCCCTCTGCCCAGCCAGGGGTGATTCTTAGAATCACCCTCCGCCCAATTGGGGGTGATTCTCAAAATCACCCTCCTCCTAGCCAGGGTTGATTCTCGGAATCACCCTCGCCCAGCTAGGGACCGAAGGCAGGTTGGGCGGCGCCGTCGAGGGCTGCCCAACCTGCCTTCGACCCGAGGCTGGGTGGAGGGTGATTCTCGAAATCGTCCTCTGCCCAGCCGGGGGTCGGAGGCAGGCTGGGCAGCCCTTGACGGTGTTGCCTGGCCAGCCTCTGGCCCCCGGCTGGGTGGAGGGTGATTTCGAGAATATCTCTTTTCCCAGCCGGGGGCCGGAGGAGAGCCAAGTGGCGCCATCGAGGGCTGCCCATTCTGCCTCTGCCCAGTCGGGGGCTAGAGGCAGGATGGGAAGCCCTCGACAGCGCCGTGGAGGGCGATTTTGAGAATCACCCCTGGCTGGGTGGAGGGCGATTATGAGAATCACTCCTAGCTAGGCAGAGGGCGATTATGAGAATCACCCCCGGCTGGGCAGAGGGCGATTTCGAGAATTTCTCCCAGCTGGGCGGAGGCCGGCCGGGTGGCGCCGTTGAGGGCTACACAACCTGCCTCCGGCCCCCAACTGGGCGGAGGGCGATTCTCGAAATCTCCCTCCGCCTAGCCAGGGGCCGGAGGCAGGCTGGGCGAAGCTGTCAAATGAAGGAGATTGGGTTTTGGATCTATTTTCAAGTTCAAGTAAGTTTTATTATACAAATTTAAATTTAAATATTTTATTTTTTACTTTTTATGTCTTTAAACTAATTTTCTTACTTATTTCTTTTGTACTTGATTATTAGGTACAACACTAGCATGTTTCTTACCAAAAGGAAGAAATTGCATTGCCATTGAGAAAGACCCAGTGCAATGAAAATTTATTCAACAAATAATTAACGCTCTTTAATTCCTTCTAGATGTGAAGCAAGAAGTTGGTTTGAAGAAAAGGGATTTTAATGAATCACGTGTGACAAAAAAAGAAAAGGAACCTCAACCACCATTATATGGAATGATTGGAAAGGGACACTTTGGAAGATTTACAGACATGAAATATCCATTAGAAGATGACAATGACCAAAATGAAGTAGAAAATGTTGCGGAAGAAGCCATCAATGATGTTCTAGATGATGTTGAACACGTATTAGTTGATATTGTTGAGGATCTTTAAGTTATGCTTGCAAACAAAGCTCATTTTTTAGATCTATTAATCAGTTTTACTTGTAATGTTTAGACTTTGATATTTTGTGAGAAGAATCCTTATTTTTTGCAAAATACATGTGATTACTATTATTTTTTGACATAAAATTCAATAAAAATACTATTTTCTTAAGGTTTTTTTGTTAAAATTTTCCAAAAAATCAGTTTATTTAACATGTTTTTTTTAACAAAAAGTTTCTAAAAGTGTATTTTTTGCATTCTATTTGTATTGAAAATTTGTATTTTTTTGTCATATCGTTCAAAATATTGGTTTTTTAATGACAATTATTTGATGTGCATTGAAAAATTAATTACCAATACATAATCTTGTAGAAAATATAAACTTTATAATATCGACCCTTTTTTCATTTTTTATCTATGTGAAAAAATAAAGATATAATTACAAATTTTTATTTTAAAAAAATGTATTTTTTTCTTTTTTAAAACACAAGTACATAAATGCACTTAAAAATAAACATCTCACGAAAGAAGAAGACATTAGAAAATGTATAGTGTCAAAATCAATCCTCTAAAATAACATTGGTGATAATACGCCATCACTATTCAAAATCGACATAAAAAGCATCACAAAAAAATTAAAATAAATTTAAAAAAAAAAAAAAATTAAAGTGCCAAAAACATGCTAAAAAAAAATAAATTCATTTTGCATCACCACTTTTCAAAATCGGGTGTTTTTCTTGCTACATCAAAAATTAGGTACCAATGCAGTTACCTATTTCATCAATAACAATGTTTGCATTCAAGAAAATATGAGCTTTAACCTTGGATGGAGTTAACCTCCCTTGTAACAACTAAGACCGAGAAAGAAACTGTGAAGAAATACACTTGAAGGTTTGAAAACATTCTTAAAGAGATCACTGATAGATTTAGATACATTATATCTCTTTATGGACATATGACCTATGCCCTTGGAGACAAAGGTCCAAAAGACTTAGCAGAGTCTAAACACATCATTGCTAAAGTAAAAAAAAATGAATGCTTCTAGGATTGAATTATTCAACTATATTTTGAGATAGTGTAGTTTCATCTTCTTGTATGTCATAATTAACACCTTTCATCTTAAATTGCAAGTCCTACCTCCATTCTTCGAGTTCAACTTGTCATTGGTTTTCTGGTATTTTGTAAACATTTGTCCACATACCTAGGTAGGGTTGGGAAAATTTGCCCTAGGAGGTTTATTCACCTAAAATAAACATAAAGATCATATCATGGCCACAAAAAATCTAAAGAAAGAAAAATCAAATTGAAAAATATGGCCAAAGACATAATTGTTAGCACGTGGGAAAAAGCCTATCACGATATCTACCTAAATCATATGGCCATCACCTGGTTCCTGAGTATTCATTGCTTCATCACTAACTCATAATTAAGGGGTAATACAATTGCTACATCATTCAAACCAAGCCCTAACCCTTGAGCTATAAGAAATAATACAAAGAAAAATCAAGAAGTAAAAGACACACAAGAGGGGTGGAAAAACAAATGTCGAGTTGGTAACTCATGCCTCCATGAATATTCTCTCCTCACATTTATACACAGGATGTGGACACCCCCATTAGTTGGTCCGTTTGACTATGACACTTGGATATGAAGTCTTATACCATTTGTTATCATCTTTAATATTCACTAACACTTATCAATTGAAGGGCTGACCAGGGAAATGTTACTTCCCATTAGGGGCTAGAAACACCTTATAGGTTTAACATTTAGCCACCCCTACTGTTGGAGCGGGGTCCCTTAGGACCGCAATTTTGGATAAAAATATAGTAGTTTTGTAAGTTGTAAGTCTTTCACACAAGGTAAGGGGCTTGGGATTTGGGGTGGGTCAAATCCCCTTCATGAGTTGTAATGGGAAAAAGGGTAGAAACTAGGGGTCGCAAACCACAATTTGCGGACCTTAGATGAGTGCAGGCTAAAGATATAAATAGAAGTATATATCGAGTCGAAAGGAGTAGTGAAGACAGAGCTAAGTTTTGGTATGATGTTCTGAGCTAAAAGGAGAACTTGTCTGGGTTTAGAAGGCTCCTGCTAGCTGTGTGCACAGGGAACTTAGTCCTGCTGTGTGCGAACCCTGCTGGCTATGTGTGTGGGTAGAGCTAAAGTATTGTAAGGAGATTATGAACTGTGAGTGAATAAAGAATATTTTTGGATAGTTCTAAGTATCAAATGCATATGTGTTCCGTTTTATGATTTGTTTCTGTGTATGATTTCCATTTACTGCATTATCTGTGTTGGATCAGTTGTGTAACTATTTTATGCTTTATATGAATGTTGTCATAGATATATTACTGTTACACCTGAATGTTATGTATTAAGATTTTTGAAGGGATTACGGAGCCTCATCTAGGCATGCGTAGGATAACCTATGTAAACTAAACTGAATCTGCCTGGTTAGGGTTTCTCTTACGGAGTTCAGACCGTTTTTGTTATCAATCTAAAGACACCCAAATTACTTAATTCTATCTTAGGGTGTGGAAACCTGGTTCCAGCGCGCCCCCATACTGCTTCGGGTGAGACATTGACCTGTGCAAGTAGGTCATTGCCGAAAGGGCCAATAGTAAGAGGGTTTTTTTGGTTAACCTTAACTCCTAACATGGGTCAGGACCCCTCCAGCCACAAAATCATTCAATTGGTGTTCGACGACCTCCAGGAGGCCCTACCTACCTTCATACCTACTTAGCGCATGGCCTAATTACAAACCAGCCAAATCTTGCACGAAAAAGTGGAGGAGCTGCGACAAAAGAAGCATATTGTGACCGAGCACATGAAGCCATGGGCCGATGAGGTGATGAAGCTTTCACAGGATCTGGATGCCGCTATGAAGAACCTGAACCAAAATTATCAGAGCATTAATCTCGCCGCAGAAGGGTTGAATTCATAGAAATTGGTCGACATCGCGCAAAGTGCAGTCAACCAGATCGCGGGCATCCTTCCACACTTCATTGCTACCATCGAGGAGTTGCAAACAAAGATGAAGATGCCAACACCGCTCTGACTCAAGACAAGTCACAAGATTGTATTGGGGGCCTGTTGGAGCAAGGTCCCTTAGGACCATAATTTTGGATAAAAATATAGTATTTTTGTAAGTTTTAAGTCGTGCGGACAAGGCAAGGGGCTTTGGGGTGGGTCAAAGCCCCTTCATGAGTTGTAATGGGAGAAAGGGTAGAAACTAGGGGTCACAAACCACAGTTTTCAGACCTTAGATGAGCATAGTCTAAAGATATAAATAAAAGTATAGATCGAGTCGAAAGAAGTAGTGAAGACAGAGCTAATTTTTGGTATGATGTTCTGAGCTGAAAGGAAAAATTGTTTGGGTTTAGAAGGCTCCTGCTGGCTATGTGCGTGAAGACCTTAGTCCTGCTTTGTGCAGACCCCACTGGCTGTTTGCACGGGTGGAGTTGAAGTATTGTAAGGAGAATATGAACTGTAAATGAATAAAGAAGTGTTTTGGATAGTTTGGAGTATCAAATGCATCTGTGTTACGTTTTATGATATGTTTCTATGTATGATTTCCATTTACTGCATTATCTGTGTTGGATCAGTTACGTAATATGAACATTGAATGGATAGATATATTACTATTACACCTGAGTTTTATGTATTAAGATTGTTGAAGGGGTTGCGGAGCCTCATCTAGGCGCATATAGGAAAACCTGCGTAAACTAACCTAGATCTTCCTGGTTAGGGTTTCCGGTTAAGGTTTCTATTGTGGAGGTCGGACCACTATTGTTATTAATCTGAAGATGCCTACATTAATTAATTCTCTCTCAGGGTGTGGAAACCTAGTTCTAGCACCCCCCCATACTGCTTCGGGTGAAACTTTGACATGCGTGATTAGGTCAGTGCCGAAAGGGCCAGTAGTAAGAGGATTTTTTTGGTTAACCTTAACTCTGAACCTAGGTTAGGACCCCTCAAGCCAACACCTACCTAGGGAGACAAAAAAATTGCAAGACTAGGGTCTATATTTTGGAAGGGGATCCTTGTTTGAAGTATTAAATAGCCCATGACATTCAAGTTTGGTTCACTTAGATTCACTAATGATCTTTTCCCCTAATGATTGGTTTATTTCACTAGAATTCATGTTCTTTTTCTTAGGTGGTTCAACGGCCCAGGTCTTGGGCACCTTCTCCACAAGTACCCAGGTCCTCTATAGAATTATATTGAAACAAAAAAGTGAAGCATTGAGACTCTTCAGCCTCCTAGCAGTGGCATTAGATGACACATGTCCTGGGACACCTTCTGCACCAAGGAAGTTGGATCACTTTGTACCATATTTGATGATTCTTCAGGATGACATGACTAGACTCAACATGCCCCTAGGTCGGCCTTGATACCATTCGATGGATAGAAGTTGATTCAAAACCCACATGAGAATGGTCTAATCATGAGAAACTAGGGATGGATTGTTGCACTTGAGAAGCCTTCAACATTGGTTTAGAGGAGGCCACTTAGAGCAGTTGGAGACCCATGGAGACCAATTTATAGTGCCTCGGCTAGATCTTGGAACCCCACATGAGGCAATGAGTTGAATTTGAGGTTCAACCCTCAAATCATGGACTTGACATGCTTCTACACCAATTTTTACACCTCATCGGGCTTGTAAATGACATTTGGAAGCTCTTTATTAGATGATGTCAGCCCTAGAGAGCTTACGACTCACACATGTGGGATAATTAGGGTATATTTGCATAAAATGAGTGGGTTGGCGTGTAACCAAAGTAAATTGTGGCATCAAAAAAATCTGAGGGGTTTCATTAGGCTAATTAGTATCCATCCTGATATAAATAGAGGAGAGGATCATTGTTTCTAATCATCATCACTTGTGACATTTCAGCCTCTTAGAGATTTCAGCCTCTTGGACTCTTGTGGAGATATGATTTTATGGAGATTTTTTTCATATTGAATTTGTTTCTTGGCATTGGTGATGTTACTTTGGTTCAATAAGGATTTTTCACACATTTTGTCTTATAAGTAAGCCATGTATTTGAGAAATCTTTATTCATGTGTCTAATGTATGAAATGTGTTGTTATCTAGGGTTTTTTTATTTTACCATTTATTATTGAAGATCAATTATATAAAATCTAGATAATTTCATTGTATGAATTACTAATGTATGAAATGTGAATGGTAATCCACTTGGTGAATATTTGGAATAACCTCCCTAGTAACTTTGATCCCTCACAAAAGTAGTATCTAGGGTTTTGGGCTAAGGAATCAAAATTCCCTTACTCATTACCAAAATTTAGTAAATATTTCACCTCCATAGACTCCATCATCCCAAGGACTAGGCATTGGCCTTGTCATTTTTGTGATACACTCATAAATCACCCCGAAACTCATTTTCGCTATCCTATCTCTAATTTTGGCCCTCTTAAGGTCAATATTTTTTATTTTTGTAGCTTGGGAGGTACTCCACAATCCTAGGCACTAGGCTTGCGGGAGTTGGTACCAAAAAATATATTTGTGGGAAAATACCCAAGCAGTGGTTTTTTCACCCAAATTTCTGGGCACGAAACCAAGCATATTTTTGAAGGATTGAACATTGTTGCATGTGTGGCACCCTTCATGGATCAAGGGGAAAATAAGTAAACCTTCGTAGACTTGGTAAAATGGAGGAAATAAGTTTTATTTGTATCTTAGTTGGCTAAATGGCCCAAATTTAAGTTTGGATTGGATTTAAGAGTTCCCTAGAGAGGGCTAGATGTTCCACCCTAAGAATATATAAATAAGAGAGCCTCATATTTTCATCATTCACGTCACAAGTACATCACGTCATAAGGTGAAGGAAATATGAACTATTCGTAGCCTCAAGGAGCCTTATCAAGTGAATATGAAGTTGAGTTTTGTATCTTTTCTGTGTTTGGCACAGACTGAGTTGGGAAGAGTGCTAGAGGATGAATTCTGGGAAGAGTTTGTGCAAGTTTTTGTGGGCTAATACTCTCCATAATAGGATGTGAGGTCTTGTTCTCTTTGGAATAAGACCGATCTCATGTAGCTCAGTTTTGGGATAGTCGCAAGGCTAAAAGGGACCAAGAAATAGGAGTCAAATGAGCTCAAAGGGAAGTGCAGGAACAAGGGTTGTTAAGAGAGGAAGAGGAAGGTTTTGGGGAGAAATTGAGGCCAAGTAGGAGGGTTGTAGAATCTGCTACAAGAAACCCTAACTAGGGCCAAAATTGTAAAATTTGGTGCATGAACAAGTATAGGAATTGTGGATAAAATTTGATATCACAAGGTATGATGATTCTCCTTCCATGTTTGATGTTGATGCTAGTTTATGGTCCATTTTGGGACAGATTTGGTTGGAAGTTCATGTATAGGTGGAGGGTTGTTTTCTAGAAGAGCCCTAAGTTCAATCTATTGTGAAGGACTACAAGGTTGATTGGAGGATAATATATTGGTACTTAAGGGTTTGCATTTGAAGGCAAGAAATGGTAGCCAAGAGGGCTATTAAACTAGCCCTAGGTCACTGTGATTGAATATGTCATATTAAGTGGAAATATGGTAGCCTCCATTGCCCTATATTTTTCATATTGGAGAAAATGTGTGATAGAAGTGGGAAACATTCTGGAAGAACCTTTAAGTTGGACTCTTTGAAGGAATAAGGAGTAGCTAGAGGGAAGAGTTGTTTGGGCCTAAGTTCAATGACCTAAAGGAGTTGTGTTGACTAATAGAGGTAGATTAAAGAGTTGCATAAAGGAAAGACAAAGGGCCGCTAGATGTGTTCATGGTACGTGAACTGAAAGGAGTTGAGGAGCATGCTACATCAACAAGTAGTTTATTTGTACTTTTTTCAAGGCATATTGGTTATCATAGTTGTTGTTGATACCTATCCCTAGTTGTCTTGTCTTAGGGAAGATTATAAAAGGCCATTATCCCTAGTACGAGAGCCCTAGATTGTTTTATTAAAAAAAATTAATATAACAAATTTGGGTTGAAAATTTATTTATTGGGTACTAGTTGATTCACTTTTATTGTTTTACGCTATGCAAAGTAGTATTGTTGTGGCATTTGAGTGTTTTTTTGTTTGAGATTATAAGACCCAAACCAAATTCTTGAGTGTCATGGAAAATTAACATGGTATTAGATCTACCTTGAAGGCCTAGTGAATTAGAGGTTTCACAACACAACGTACAACTCAAAAGGGAGTTGAGTAAGTTGGAGTGTTTCAATTATGGCAAGTATGGTCATTATTCGATAGTGTCCAAATAAGAAGAAGGGGAAGGAGGTAGTAGGTGTGGCCAATTCTTCTGAGCTGGATGACCTATCTAGGAGATTGGAGAGTGAATATTTTTCTCTAGTATCTTATTTCTCTGAGTGTGCTATCGACGAGACTCCATGGTACGTGGAAAGTGGTGCATCGAAGCACATGACTGGTTCACGTGATGTGTTTGAGACTCTAAATGAATGGGGTTTGGAGTTGCACATGATGGTGGATGGAACATTAGGGGAATTTTGAGGTCTAAAATGGGCCTCCTAAGAAAATAATAAAATAATAGCTAAACCAATAAAATAATATTTATGAATTTGCAATTCAGTTTTTGCACCACAATCCATGTAACCATAGTTAAATTCAATTCAAAATTTGTACCAAAATAAAATTAATAAAAAAATTGAATTGATGTGATTATAAATAAGAATGATCTTTTCAAGAAAAATTCATTATCATTGAACAACTAATGCATATGTCCTTTGTACTTAAATAACTTAAAATAAAATATAAATATATATTTATAAATTCATAATTATATTATATGATATTAATTAAAATTTATATTATTTAGATTGTATAATAACATGTAATTAATATACTATATAAAAATAATATAATATAATATAATAAATGTATATGGATATGCATTGTTTCTTTTAAGAAATATGAAATGACAATAATAAATTTTTATTCAAAAAGCGTGAAATGACATTTATTATGAGTACTTTACTTCGACTTTATAAGTACTTAGAGCACTACCATGGTTAATCATGAGTTTTTATCCACCATTGAGAATGTGACAAGTAAGTACCTTTAACTCAAGCAATGCCACCTCAACCATTAGGGATGATGTCATCCCCTAAAATGTGATTGGTTCTCATAAAGTGAATTTTGATTGTACATTTTCCTTAGGAGGCTCATTTTAGACCTCAAAATTCCCCTAATGAGAGTCAGAAAGAGATCACATGATCATGTGTTGTTCCATTCAGGATGGAGTCAGGTCAGGTGATGCAAGTTCAGGATGTATTGTTTGTACCAGATCTCAGATATAATGTATTTTATGTCTCGGTGATTGGGAAAAATGGGTTTGGGATGATTTTTCAAGATGGGAAAGAAAAGCTCCTACCCAAAGGATCTCACTTTGTTGGATTGGTCATCAGAGTTATGGAGCATGGCTTATACCAGTGGACAGGCAAGCCTATAGTGAGAAGTAGAAGTAGGTACAATTTCCTAAGACTCAGAGGGAGTCAAGTTTAGTAGGAGTTTGCGGGTTTAGAGGGAGAATGTGCATCCCAAGAAGAGTGTTTGGTTAGTGGGGAGTAAGGAGGCTTATACAATTGGAAAGAAATAACCATGGGATGGCTTGAAATAATTTTAGGAGAAGAAGCAGGAGGCTCCTTATGGTAGAGACACTACCAAGACTAGTGTAGTCCATTCTTCAGGGTATGCTAGAGTGGTGAACACCAAGAGTTGGGATAGTGTCTACAACAGTGATGATAATGACAAGATACTTCCTAGTGGTGGAATGGTGTAAGTACCTCCCTCGCTAAGATGGAGTATTGAGTTTTGTAGCTTGCGAGGTTATCCACAACCCTGGGTATTGGACTTCTATGAGTTGGCACCACAAAATCTATTTGTGGGAAAATTACTCAAGTTGTGGGTTTTGCAACCAGAGTTGTGGGCATGAAACCAAGCATGTTTTTAGAGGATTGACCATGATTAGATGTGTGGCACCCTTCATGGATCAAGGTGCAACTAAGGCAACCTTGGTAGACTTGGTCAAATGGAGGAAATGATTTTTATTTGTATGTTAGTGGGCTAATTGGCACACATTTAAGGTCGGCTTGGATGTAAGAGTAACTTATATATGAATAAACATTGTACCCTAATAACATATAAATAATAGAGCCTCATTTAATCATCATTCACATCACAAGTGCATCGCACCATAAGGTGAAGGAAATTTGAACTAGTCACAGTCTCAAGGAGCCTTATCAAGTGACAAAGAATTTTAGTTTTGTATTTTTTTTTTGTGTTTTGTACACGTTGAGTTGGGAATAGGGATGGAGGATGAAGTTTGGACATAATTAGTGTAAGTTTTTGTGGGCTAATACTCTCAAGAACATGCCAAAGGGTTCTATGCTCTTTGGAAGGAGGTCAAGCTCTTGTAGCTTAGTTTTGGGAGGGTCGTAAGGCTAAAAGGGAGTTAGAAACAGGGGTCGAGTGAGCTTTAAGGGAACCGCAAGAACATGGGTTGTTAGGAGAGTAAGAGTGAATATTTTGGGGAGCAGTTGAGGCCGAGTAACAAGGTTGTAGCAGCTGCTACAGGCAACCCTAACCAGGGCCAAAATTGTAGACTTTAGTGCATGCACAAGTCTAAGAATTGTAAGCAAAAATTTACCTCCCAATGTATGATGGTTCTCTTTCCATGTTTGATTTTGATGCTAGGTTTATGGTCCAGTTTGGGACATATTTTGTTGGAATTTCATGTACTAGTGGAGGTTTTTTAGGTGGCTTCTAGAAGAGCCCCAAGTTTAGTCCATTGCGAAGGACTACAAGCTTGATTGGAGGGTAGGAGTATTGGTGCCTAAGAGTTGGTCTTTGAAGGGAAGAAAGGCTATCCAAGAGGTTTAGTGAACCAACCCTAGTTCACTATGAAAACAAAGGTTGTATTTAGTAAAAAGAGGGAAGCCTCCATTGCCCTAGATTTGTGATCTTGGAGCAGCAGTGTGATAGAAGTAGGCAACATTGTGGCTTCACCCTAGGTTTCGTATGTCATCACTGAGGAAGAGGAAAAAATAGAACGCGTCTATGGCTTCCCAATGACAGAAGAAGAACTGGCTGGACTTGAAGCGGAGCTGAATAATGAAGATGCCAGAAAAGCTTGAAGGTCATGGCCTACGCGCCAGAGTTATCTTTGGACTTAGTTGATATATTTAGTTTTTTCAGTTTTCAATAGCATTTTAGAAAGGCTAGCTATTTCAGACTTCTCTAAACTGTTAATGGGTTGGTTTCCCTATCATGGGCAGCCCCTTATTTTGTTGTTTTGGAGACAGATGCGAGCAGGAATAGGCTAAATTCCTTTGCTTGGACTATGTATTGTACTATATTTTTCTAATTAATAGAACTTAGACTAGATTACAAAAAAGTGTATACATCAATGTAAATCGAAAAGAAATGTACCATAGCAAGAATTGACTCGTGAACTATACACATTATTTCAAAACCAAATTTCATGCCATCTTTCAACAATTCATTTGTTGGCGTAGTTCCATAATTTTTTTCCTACAAGTTTTATACCCTATAACAAATCATAGATTTAATATAAATGATTTTTTTGTTCTATTAATTATAGACAGAGCTAAGTAAAACAAGATTGATACTTACAAATTCCATAATTAATTTATGATATGCCAACATATATTGACAACCCATATTTAACCTAATGTAAATCATTGCTTCTGATGGTTCTTCTTTGTATGTTAGCACTTTTTTGAAGATATTCAATGATTATTGCTGTAAAACAACCTAAAATATAAAAAAATGAAATATAGGTAAGTTGTTATAAGGTAGAACAATTACTCACAAACTTAGATATCAACCCTTTTCTTCCTTGTCGTTTTGTTTTATGTGTTGAATGGGTTCCATTTTCTTTTCCTTTCTGCAATAAAATACTTGAAAATTAATATTTAATGATAAATTTTTTATTTATTTTATCTAATAAAAAGATTCAATGATTATATATTACATTTGAAGCACGTTGTTGTTGAGATGGCTTCTCGTGCGATGCAATTATGTCCATTTCTTTGACCATCTCCTTGTACACATTTTTGGAAATTCCGATTGGCATATTTATGATATTAGCTCGTTCATACTTTGATATTTTCATAATCTTCCTGAAAAAGTAACAAGACAATAAAATATTTAATTTTTATATTGATATATGAATACTAAATATAACAAAAGTGATATTTATAAATGATTTCTTTGTAGTAGTACATACATATAATTATAGAATTTTTTTTTAAAGAAATATTACTTTTTCAATCCTTCTTTTTTGTTGTTGTACGTTTTTGCTATTAAAAGTCTGACATGTCTCATTAACCAATTCTCTGGAAACTCTTCCTGTAGTTTAATTTATTTTTGGTTATTTGAATCATTGGATTGATTTTTGTATTGTAAGTGGAAAGAAGGTCTATACATTCATTCCACTAGATCCCTCAAATTTTTGTAAAAGTTTTCCCCCTTTTGTTAACCTCACACGCCACTCCAAGTGAGCTAAGGAGCAATTCATTTTCATTTGCATGTTCTATTTTTTTCTTCTTCTTAGAACAACATTTATTTTCTTCGTTGTTGGTCCCTATGGAACATTAAACATATATGAATTAATATATTTTTTGAAACATGTTATCTAATATTTTTAAGTATATTATTAATGAAAATTCAAAAAAGAACCTCATATTGGATCGATAGTATCTTTTCATTCACTTGATTCATCCTTCTGCAATTTTTCCATCAAGATTTTACGCTCTTCTGGTCTTAGATCAGAAAGAAACTTATCGAGCTTCGTCATTTTGTAGCTCTATAGGATACACACTAAACAATACATATCAGTTAAACTTACATATAGCTCAAAAATGATAATTTTTGTAAATAATTTACAAAAAAAATCATTTTTTTCTTTTCTGGATGTGCTATCAGTATTTTTTTTACTTGAACTCTTCTTAGCCATTTTTTAATCAATATAAAGAATCTACCATTCATTAATATATTTTATAAATAAATCACATACTTTTCAGGTAAAAAAAAAAATCAAGAAAATGGTGTGTCTATCTAAATTAAACGTCGGGTTCACCTTTCGCAATTTAAGTACTGACAACAGTGCGTTAGGTTCTTATAAATGCACTGCCAATACAATAGAAACATTGTATGATTCTCTTTGTCAATAAGAGACCTGATGCATTATATTAATATCGAAGCACCGATTAACATAAACATAAATTAATAAAAAATTATTTTTACCAAATAGGTTTTTTGTCAATATGTGCCCGATGCGTTATACTAAAATTGCGCATTGGTGCGCTATTTTAAACAGTGCGCACCGATTAAATTTTTTTTTTTTTTTTTTAAATCGTGCAAGGGCCGACAGGGATTGGGATCCGACTCTGAAAATGGTTTCACGGGTTAGATGTCATACACCTATATATATAGTAATACGAACCCTATAAATCTAAAATGAAAAGCCCTAATTGTCAAGTCACATAAACAAGAAGAAGAAAGGGTTTAACGTATATATATATATATATATATATATATATATATATATATATATATATATATATATATATATATATATATATATATATATTCTGAATTTTAATTAAATGTAAATATAAATAGAGATTGTAAATGATTTTATTAGTAAAATGCATAGTAAAATTTAAATTGTTTACTATGCATGTATTAAATCTGACAAAAATTGTAAAAAAAATAATTATTACAGTAAAATTTAGCATTATTACTATACTACATGGTTTTTGTGTGAATCACCAGATGTTTCAAATTTTGATTCTCTAAATAGTGTTGTTATTCAAAAGTATTTTTCTACTCCATAGTGCTCTCTTGCTCCAGGTATGTCTCTCGTGCAAATCCATCCCTGAAAATTTTGCAAAAATAATGAAATAATGAATAGCTTTTACTATTTAAAGAACTCTTTATGAAATTAGACTTTTGAAAATAATTTGTCACTCATTTTTTAGTTACCGCTTTTTTTTCACTTCAAAAAAATAAATTTGCGCTTTTTTTTTTCTAGATATTCAGTGTGTTTGTTACATAATAGCACCAGTTCGTCTAGTAATAAAAATGCACTGGTGTGGTTAACAATACATTATTACCGATAACAATAACTCCTTTTTAAGGCACTGAAATTACTTCTAGATATATGTAAACCAAAATTTATTGTTGATTTTCTTGAAGAGGATGCGGTAAACGTAGGGATTGGGTGCAACAATTTGGTAATAATCCATTTATGTACATTTTAAATTTAATAATGCACCTTTGAAATGTAACATATATATTTTATATTTTAATAATTGGATTATTAGACACATGACACTATGATTTTTTTAACATTTTTATAGGTGCATTTGTTCCCATCTATTTGGGCATATGGACACCATTTTCACACAAAAATTGTCGATGATGTACACATGATACAAGATTGTGGAGTGGAAGTCGAGTTCGATCAATCTAGTCAAGCTAGCGACTGTGATCAAAATATATTACGAGGGAGCCATGATATAATCTTGTGGAGTGGAAGTCGGAAAGATACAAGATATCATTGAAGTGGACTTTTCTTCTTTCCAATGTGTTATTTTTAGGTGTAAGTGGTGGGACACCTTTGATTGTAATAATGTAAAGGAAGATCGTGATAGTAGGCTGATATGTATCAGCTGTAGAAATATGTGGGATGAATCAACTGTATAAAGATGTGGGATGAAGCTAAGGAGCCTTATGTTTTCCCCAAAAATTGAAACGAGGTGTTTTTACACCCAGATGTGTTGGATAGGAATTGGTGGTTCGTATTGAGACATGACCCTAGATCAAAACTTATTTTTGAGAACAATAGTGTTATCATGCCAAGCAAGCTGGAAGATAATGAGGATGATCATGAGAACATAGAGTGATATGGTACATATGGTATTTCATCATTTATACTATTTAAGATGAGTTTTTATAAATAAGATGACTTAACCTTATAAAAATTTTTCCAAACATTATAATATGTATTTTGAATTAATTGGCTTGTATTGTGTTAATGTTAAAATCATTTCACTTGATAATTTGCAATTATGTTGATCTCGAAAGAAATGCACTGTATTAAGTTTTTTTTTTTTATGTCAATTCCTAAAATAATACAACTAATTAATTGGGAGCCATGATGGAGGTTCGAAACCCTAGCCATGGAGTTTCGAGGCATGTACAGTCGCAATGGCAATCAGAGCCCTAGCTTGTCAGTGTTAGGTTTGTAGGCGTCAGAGACCAAAGGATAATTGTGGTAATGAGAATACCACGTGGCAAAACCTCGAACTGCGCATCGCCACAACGCGAAAAATCTTACATTTTATGGGAGGATGGCACCAGGGTTTTGTTTTTCCGTTTCTTTCACTATCTTTCGGATCTTACAACAGAAGTTTTTGGCAGTTCTCTGTATAACCTCCTACCGATCTGGATTTACCCACATCCTCTGTGCAGATAACCATGGTGAAGGAACGATATACGGTGGACCTTGACCCAGAACTGGGCGATATTTTAACAGTGTGGGGGTATGAAATTTCAGAGAAAAACATTCGTCGGTTTTTTCAGCCATCAAAGGTTGCAGATGTAAACCCTAGAGGGTCGGGTGAGGTCTAGAGGAAGGAGAAGCACATTTTTCTACTTTATGACCGTTCAAATATCATTTCAAGCCTTAGGTCTGGGACTCTGGAACAGAGACAGAGTGGGTAGCTAGATAAACTCCCAGCCTTTCTAGATCTAGCATCAAAGGAATCACTATCACTGCTTGTAAGTCCTTTCACGTCCTGTAACTAAAAATTTTCTAGTTTTTCTGGAGGTTTTGAAGGTATTGTGGCTAGTTGTGAAGTCCCAAGGGACGTTGACCTAAAGTCATGCCTGAGTGGGTCAAAAACCCAAGAGTTGTTTAAGGAGACAGAGGGGGAGTCGAATGGCACTGGTTCATCCCCGTCAAGGATTAAGGAGAAGGTCCGGAAGGTGAGATTTCACCCTTAGTTTGTGGTTGGGGAACCTCAGACCCTTTGCTCAGGACAAGAACATATTTTTTTTCGAGATCCTGGTACTATTGTGGACCAGAGTCCTTCAGCTACTGGGAACCTAGTCCAATCGGGCCTTGTAGCTGGGAAAAGGAAGGACAGGGGTGGGAGCTTTTTAGCACAAAAACCTAATGATATTTAGGGAAATGAGACTGAGGGGGTGAAATATTTGAGTGAAGGGTTTCTCTCGGACTTGGAATCTGGTCGGCCTCAGTCGCCCGAGGCGGAGGGACTCAATGTTCCGAAGAAGACGTAGGATTACAGTGCAAGAGAGGGAAATAGGGTTACAGGAGCTCATATAAAGAAAATTAATATTATAAAAAGGAAATATCCCCCTAAGAAACTATCTCTTGGGGTTGATTTACAGATGAAAGAAGTTATGAAAGATGTGGATACCATACTAGTTGGAAAAATTAAGGGAAATAATTTATCGGCAAACTACATCAAATAATGGACTTTAAATTATTGGGTAGCAAGGCCGGAGAAACAAGTTGAAGTAACATCACTGGCGCGTGGCTGGTTCATGGTGAAATTTAGCAAAAAGGAAGCTCTGGACTGGGTCCTTGACCAAAATTGGAGCATGGAAAATTGTCCTATTTTGTTCAAAAAATGGAATCCCCTTTTTGATGCACAAAGAGAAAAAATCGATGAATCACCTGTATGGGTTAAGCTTCCATGGTTTCCATTCCAATTTTGGACGGATTCCATTTTTCAAGCAATCAAGAACTCTCTAGGGCATTTCTTGGAAGTGGATTCTTCGTTTCAGCAGATAATGGATAAAAGCTCGACTCGGATTTTAGTATCCCTAAACCCTAAAGAAGGTTTCGCGGATGAGATCAACCTGACTTATAAGGATTTTACTTTTACTTAAATGCTCGATTATGAGCTCTTGCCTTTTATATGTCACCGCTGCCATGCATATGGTCATCTGGCCAAAGCATTTCCCCTGGGATTTTGACACAGAAGAACACAGAAGAAGGAGGTTGTATCAATAATGGCTCCCCAAAAGAGAAAGAATACATCTGAGGGAGAAGCAGTAGCTATGGAAGGGGTGGAAGGGGAAACTTTTCAGCAGATGCAAGGGGGATTACAGGATGCGATGTCAGAACCAGCTACTGTGTCATGGCCTCCCAGGGCTGAAATAGTTGATCTGGCTCCGTCAGGGATCCCATAAGATGGCAATCTGGCCCCTTATCCTGAGGGTACGTTCTGGTCTCTTCCCCTAATTTAATTTCTGAATTTTTTTCTTCGTGCTATGTGCTGGTAGATCCTGGTCCCTCCATGCCTTATCATGATCTTTCTCTACCTTTTGATTTGATACCTGAAGCCTTAGATAGCCTCATTACGGCCATCCCTGATCTTAAACTCTCTTCTTCGCATATTTCCGTTCCCACGGATCACTTTCCCCCTGACCCTCCATCTGGTCTAATGCACTATAATCTCAGGCCAGGAGAGAAGAAACCCCCTCCTTTGAGCGCAGTGGGAGGATTGGGTCCCCTTCCCATTGCCGTAAGTCCCCGAAAAACTAGAGGGAGGAATTCCAACCTCTCAAAATACCAGTTAAGAGCCAGTATTGACATTGTTGATGGAAAACAATGATCCATTTCAGGGGTTCTTAGAGAAGATAAATCCCCCATCTTTGGTCCCCAATGATTTTTCTCTCCTTTAACTGCCGAGGGCTAGCTAGTAGCTCCAAGAAGATATCGTTGATAAAGTTAGTGAAAACATACTCTCCAGATGAGCTCATGCTCCAAGAAACATTGGGATCTGGCGATGACATCAAGATAGCTCTAAGAAAACTCTTCCTGGGTTGGCCCTTCTCCACTCTGGATGTAAAAGGGAAATCTGGAGGACTAGCAGTGGGATGTAAAGAAGGGATACTGAAAGTTTTAAACTCTTGGGGAATGAATCATGTCATAGGGCTAGATTTTTATTCAAGTAATCTCTGTCTGACTCTCTCTATCCTAAAAATTTATGGACCATGCTCGGATAGAGTCACTTTCTAGAATTCTTTATTCTCCAAATCAAAGATGAGGAGTTCAAATCTAGTGATTGGAGGGGACCTAAATTTCTCTATGGGGTTATTAGAAGCTTGGGGAAAAAATTCCCTAGTGGACCCCTTGTTTGATTACTTTATCCACAAGATTTCCTCTTCAGGATTGGTGGATGTTGACCCCATAAAACCTAGACCGATTTGGAGAAATAGAAGAGTGGGGGCCAATAGAATAGCCAAGCAATTGGATCGTTTCCTTCTTAAAGAGGACCTAGTGGCCAAATCCTGGATTTTCAAGCACTGGATCGGGGAAGGGGGTGACTCTGACCATATGCCCATATTGTTGGAGATCACTGGAATGAACAAGAAACTGGGAGCTCCTTTCAAATTTAACCCCTCCTAGTTAAACTAGGAGTCTTTTAATGATTTGTTCCACTCTATATGGAAGGGGGACGAATGGGAGTTTTGGAGGGGGAAAAAAGATTTTTGTTTATGAGGAAGCCTAAAAGGATGAATAAGGCAATGGTAGAATGGGTGATCAAGAAAAAAAAGGAAGAAGAAGAATCCCTTCTTCGGATAGGAGAGGAATTAGATCAATTGGAGTCCCCTGGTGAATATGGATATGAAAATCTCGACAAAAGGGATAGAATCAAATCCCTGGAAGATGATCAAAGGAAAATCTTGAAAGACAGGGAAGAACAATGGCATCTAAAAATTAGAGCCATCTAGTTATCAACAGGGGATGAGAATATAATGTTTTTTTCAGAAGTATGCAAAAGGAAGGAAAAATATCAATACCATATAGGGGATGCAGATGGAGGATGGCCAAACTACAAAATTTTTTGATGAACTTGCAAACATGGGGACCAGTCATTTCAGGTCCCTCTTCAAAGCTTTTCTGAAAGCATCAATTGTGGAAGTGATCAGAGTAGATTGTTTTTTCCCCCGCTACGTAGAAGAGGATGAAAATGAGAATATAATGTTTCCAGTCTCAAAAGGGGAAGTGGAAGGTATTCTCAAGGACATGCAGAAAGATAAAAGTTTGGGGCCTGATGGATGGACAGTGGAATTCTTTCAACATTTTTTCAAGACTTTAGGGGAGGAACTAATAGAGGTGGTTGAATAATCCAGGCTCAAAGGATCGATTCATCAGCCTTTCAATTCAATCTTTGTAGCCCTTATCCCGAAGAAGGAGGATCCTAAATCCTTTGATGATTTTCATCTGATATCACTATGCAATTGTATTTACAAGATTATAGAAAAAGTGATAGCTATTTGATTAAAACCTATTATTTCGAGGAGAATTTCTAAAGAGCAGTTTGGATTTTTGGATGGAAGACAAATTCATGAAGCGGTCGGAGTAGCACAAGAGACCCTCCATAGCCTTAAGAGGAGTGGAAAAAAAGGTGTAATTTTAAAAATTGGCCTCTCAAAGGCATACGACCGCATAAGCTGGCTCTATATCTAGTTACTCCTAACTCATATAGGATTTGGAGTACCCTTCATCAATTGGGTGATGGGATGCATCACCAATGTCAGCTTTGCAGTCCTGATCAATGAGGAAACAACCTCTTTCTTTCAAAGCCAGAGAGGCCTGCGGTAGGAAGTCCCCCTCTCTCCACTCCTTTTCCTCCTGGCAGCAGAGGGCCTTAGTCAGATGATCTCAAATGCTAGAAGAAGAGGGGTTATAAAAGGGATTGAGGTGGTTGTAAACCTATGTATCACACACCTCCTTTTTGTGGACGATATACTCCTGTTTAGCTCTGGGTCCCGTGAGAAAACGTAGAAGATTAAAGATATTCCAGACCTCTTCCTTAAAGCTACAGGTTTCTGTATCAATATTCAAAAATCTTCGGTTACTGTTGAAGGGTTCACTAAGATGGAGATGGGTAGGATCTCGGAAGAAATCCCCTATAAAACAAAGGATTTATCTGAAAGCTTCAAATATTTGGGTTTCTTCCTCAAACCTGATACTTATCGCACAGTTGACTGGCACTAACTAGTGGCTAAGATTGAAACCAAAATCAAGCATTGGAGTTACAAGTGGTTGTCTCAGGCAAGACAACTAGTTCTGATTAAATCGGTCCTCCTTGCCATCCCTTTCTATTGGATGTATTTAACGTGGGTTACAAAAGGTATCCTCTCAAAAACCAACAGTCTATGCAGTGAATTCCTGTGGGCAAGGTCAAAATATGAGTTGGTTATTCCCTGGGTGGCATGGGAAAAAGTGGCTAGACCAAAGGAATGGGGAGAGTGGGGCATCAAGGATCTCAAAGCTTTTTCTTCATCTCTGGCGGAAAAAGTGGGTTCGGGTCTACTAAAAAAGGAAAATCTATGGACAATGGTCGTCAAAATAAAGTACGTTGATCCAATTCGTTTAGATGATTGGCTCAAAACACCAAACAAGAAACATCCACATGCTTCAGTGGTTTGGAAAGCCACTATAGAGTCCATTGATGTCATCGAACAAGGTTTGGCGTGGATGGTTGGGAATGGAGAATTTGTTAGAATAGGCCAAGATCCTTGGGCGGGATGCAATAGGTCTTTTTCCCTATCCAGGGGACTAATTTAGCACATATCTACTAAAGGGATAAAATTCCTTAGTCAGGCTGGGCTCGAGGGCCACTCTATGATATGGGGCCAGGCCTGGAAATCAGAAGTGGATCTTCAACTTGAAGAAAAATGGGTGGAGGAATGGAGGGGTTTCATCTTGGAACTTCGTAGATCAAATGTAAGACTGAAAGACTGTCCTGACTCATTGAGTTGGGTTCACTCTCCTCCGGAAAAATATGCCCCAAAATTTGGCTACAACTGGATAATGTCACAAAAGGGGTGGAATGAGTCGGACTGGTGGTCAAAGGCTTTGTGGAAACTCAAGGCGCCAGTGAAATCCAGGCTTTTCTTTTGGTGTATTCTTAAAAACAAGATGCCAACATGGGATTTCCTCTAGAAAAGAAGTAAGATTTCCAGGATGGTGCCCACTTTACAAGAGGAATGAGGAAACTATCCATCCCCTATTTTTAGAATGTTCTTTCACTTCCCAGATTTGGAAGGAAAATAAGCACCTGACAAGCTGCAACATGAACTCAGGAGGCCCTTCTCTAGAGGGGGCTTGGCTTTCTTGGTGGAATGTTGTTTCGGACGAGAGAATAATAAATATCCCATTGATCGTGTCATGGGGAACTTAGATAGCTCGTAACATGGTCACATTCAGGGACAAGAACCCTGCTCCGGAGATAATAGCTATGCAAGGGGTCTCAATTTTTGAGAAAATCCACTCAAAAAACAGACCATGACAATCTCTCTTTTATTTTATTTTTGGAGGTGGTTTCATAGCATTTAGTATCAGAGCTTTGGATTCTAGGGTTTTGTTGTTCCTAACAGGTCATCGTGGAATTTTCTCTATAACTATTTTTCTACGAAGTTTCAGAAGCTGAAATTTTTATAGAGCGAAGCCGAAATCCTGAGGAACATCGTGGAAAAATTTAGATCTTGGTTCGCAATAGTTTCGGAGATATGATCTATGGAAGGTAGGGATTTTTTCAGGCTCCCGAATTTCACCTAAAAAGGTCATAGTGTAATTTTCGCTATAACTTTTTTTCTTAGAAGGTTCAAAAGCTGAAATTTTTATAAAGATAAGCAAAAATCTTGAGGAACCTTGTGTAAAAATTTTCGATCTTGGTTCACAATATTTTCGGAGATATGATATGTGGAATTTAAGGCTCCTAGATTTCATCTTAAAGAGGTGGTTGTGGGAAAATAGTCATAAATCTCTCTCTGAGCATCAGATTGGAATTCTGTAAAATGTAGCTACAAGTAAACACACTGTATTTTTATGTATATTAATTTTAGATCTGAAGGATAAAATAGTAACACGTGGTACACCGTACAAGTTCGCTCTACTGAACTAGTCCATAATTAGTTCATTGTGGGAGATTGGGAATAACTTTGCCTTGAAGAATCCAAATCAGGTCAGATCTGTGGCATTCGAAAGAATATTCAGAGGGCTACTAGAGGACTGAATTTCAAATATTGAAGATACAAAATCACAGAGATAATTCAGTTTCAATATAGAGCTCCTCAAAAGCAAGAAAAAGGTGTGTATTTTTTTCAAATTACATAAGTATTGTTTGAAAAATTAGTTTGAATTTATTCCAAGGGCATATTGAAGAATAGATATTAGTATTGGGTTATAAAATTCCCCCCTAAAAATAATTCAACACCCATTAATCCTTCAGAAGGCTCTACTATGACTAATGAAGACGAAGAAATGCAACATGAGATATGAAAATTACAAGAGCAAGTGCACCAAATTTCGCTATCGCAAAGAGCAACAAAAAATGAAATGGATTTTTTGAAGAAAGGTGTGGAAACTAAGATGGATGGTTTGAAGAAAGGCGTGGAAGCTAATATGGATGGTCCGTAAGCTAAGATGTATGGCATGGAAGTTGGCATGGAAGCTAATATTTATGACATGGAAGCTAAGATCGATGAAAAAAAGAAAGACAACATGGAAAACATGAAGAATTATCTAAAAGTAGACATCGAAGGTTTGAAAAAGTTTATAAAAGAAATTTTTCCTAATGGCGAAAAGTTAGTAGAGGAAACTCATGATGAGAACAAAATAAATGTTAATCATGATTTCATAAACTCTAATTTTGGATCGAAGAACCACCATATTCCAAAGATGGATATGAGGAAGTTTGATGGCAAGGATCCCGTAACATGGATACTACAAATGGAGAAATATTTTGATCTCAATAATGTGCAAAACACACAAAGGTACGGATTGCAACTTTAAATATAGAACAAAATACATTTGTATGGTATCGTTGGCTTTGTTCCCGTAAAAAAATTGTCACTTGGTCAATTTTTACAGAGGAAATGATAACACATTATGAGGATACAAAGAGAAACACCTTCTTTAGTCAATTGATAAATCTCAAACAAAAGGGTTCAGTGGTGGAGCACATTAAGGACTTCCGAAAATTGAATATAAGGGTAACTGATATTCCTGAGGAACACAAGATTTATGTCTTCATAGGGACTTTAAAGGATAATTGATCTAAATGGAAAATGGCATCCACCCATGGTATTAATCTACCCATGTTATCCATCCACCGTTGGAATTTACCCATGGTATTTTAAATGGAATCGACCCATGGTATTCATCCACCCATTGTATTTATTTTCCCATGGTATTTTAAGTGACATCTATCCATGGATCTTTGTTTGTCATGGTTTTGGTTCATCCACAAACCCACACTTCATTGAAGTCCATTTGCTAGGCTGCACACTGTCAATATCACAGTTGGTCACAAGCATTATAGGGTATCTTTATCCTTGAATCTTCGTTCATCACAGTTATGGCTTAACTACACAAAACCCTTCTCTTCAGTGACTCTTCATATTCAACAAAGGTTTCTTAGGAGGGAACTTCACGCAATGGGGACCATTTCTTTTTAAGAAGGGAGGAATGATCTGAATGGAAAATGGCATCCACCCATGGTATTCATCTACCCATGTTATCCATCCACCGTTGGAATTTACCCATGGTATTATAAATGGAATCGACCCATGGTATTCATCCACCCATTGTATTTATTCACCCATGGTATTGTAAGTGACATCTATCCATCATATTCATTCACCCATGGTATGTATCCACTCATGGTATTCATCCACACATGAAATTTACCTATGGTATTGTAAGTGGTATCTACCCATGGTATCCACCTATGGTATCTATGCATGGTATTGAAACTCAAAAAAGGATATAAATAACAAGCCTCAGTTTGTAAAAGGACAGATTGTCCACCACAATGTAGCTTCTACAGTTATTCTCTATTTTAATAAAACAAGTTTCTTTGTGGTTTTATTTTCTTTGCGTTCTCTCTTTTTTTCTGTCATTCTAATTTTGCTCTTGTCAGATCCATTTCAATTTTTTAGATATTGGGGGCCTCCCCCCAAGATCTAGATCAATAACATCCAACATGAGGTTCACGTTTGGGAACATGATTCATTGGAGAAGGCTTTCAGGTTGGCAAGAAAAATTGAATGCAAAATTATGGCAACAAGGACGCCTACCACTCACATTTATAAATACGGAAGTGTTGCTACTCCTAGAATTCCACAATCTACAAGGTTGACACCACAAAAATTGGAAGAAAAAAGAGAAAAAAGGCTTTGCTACAGAGTTGTGATAGCAAATACACTAAAGTTCATAATTGTGCTGAGAAGAAATTATTTTACATAGATTGTGAAGAGGAGGAAGAAAATGAATAAGAAACTTCAAAAGAAGAGGATATACAACAAGAACCAACCCTAGAAGAAGAAGAAATGAGTCTGACCATATCGTGTAATGCATTGGCAGGAATTACCACTCCTTAAACTCTCAAGTTAGAAGGACATATCAAGAAGAATAAGGTAATAGTGTTGATTGATTCAGGTAGTACCCATAATTTTTTTCATTGTAAGATAGCCAAGTAATTGCATTGCTTCCTATACCCAGCACCAGAATGTCAAGTGATGGTTGCAAATGGAGGGACTATAAATTTCTATGGAAAATGCCATAATATCAAGCTAACCATGGGGGAATATGTATTGAATATTCCAATGCTTTCCATTCCAAATGGAGGTGTTGATGTTGTACCAAGAGTACAATGGTTACAATATTTGGGGACGGTAGCTTTTAATTTTCAAGAACTTTTCTTGAAGTTTTTTTTCGGAAGGAAAAGAATTTGAATTACGGGGTATCACAGGGAAGCCGAGAAAGATAATAAGCTCTAATATCATGACAAATCTTCTGAAGAAATAACAATGAGGCGTAATTGCACAATTATTTTCACTAGAAGTTCCAACATCAAAATCTTCTAGTTCTTTAGATCTGCAAAAAGTCTTGGATAATCATTCCAAGGTGTTTGAAACTCCCAGAGGACTCCCAAATATTCAAGATCATGATAAAGATATTCATTTAATTCCAGGAAGTGTTCCTCCAAACATCAGGCCTTATAGATATCCATATGTACAAAAGAGAGAAATTGAACATATGATTGCAGAAATGTTAGAGGATGGTATAATTCAACCTAGTCAAAGTTCTGTCTCTGCTCTAGTAGTATTGGTGTACAAGAAGGATGGATCATGGTGCATGTGTCCGGATTATAGGGAGTTCAATAAGCTCACTATTAAAGATAAATTTCCCATTCTTGTGATTGATGAATTATTAGATGAATTAAATGGAGCAATTTATTTTACCAAGTTGGATATTCATTTAGGATATCATCAAATTAGAATGAAGACTAAAGATATTCCGAAAACACCATTTCGAACTCATGAGGGTCATTATGAATTTTTGGTCATGCCTTTTGGCCTTACCAATGCACCTTCTACATTTCAAGGCTTGATGAATTCCATTTTCAAACCCTTCCTTAGAAAATTTGAGCTAGTATTTTTTGATGACATACTAATCTACAATAGGTCTTGGAAGGATCATGTTCAACATGTTGACAGGGTGCTTAAACTATTGGAGGATAAACAACTATATGCAAAAACATCCAAATGTTTCATTATTTTACAAGGAGTGGAATATCTGGGCCATATTGTATCTCACGAGGGTGTTAAGGTAGACCCTAACAAAATTAAAGCTATTAAGGAATGGAAAGTCCCCACAACCATAAAGCAGTTGCGAGGATTTCTAGGGTTAACAGGGTATTATCACAATTTTGTTAAGAATTATGGGAGAATAGCAACATCTTTAACAACATTATTGAATAAAGATGCATTTTCATGGACTCCTGAAGAAACTAAGGCGTTTGAACATCTTAAAGAGGAAATGTGCTTAGCACCAGTCTTAACTACACCAGAATTCACAAAAACCTTTATTGTGGAATGTGATGCCTCAGGACATGGAATTGGTTTTTTTTTAATGCAAGAAGGAATACCCATTTATTTTGAAATTCATTCAATCAAAGGAGAGTATTTGCAGAAATCTATTCATGAGAAGGAAATGTTGGCAATACTACATGCACTAAAGAAATGACGACCTTACCTAATGGGAAGACACTTCAAGGTAAAAACTGATCATGATAGTCTTAAACACTTTTTGGAACAAAGACTATCTTCAAAAGAGAAACAAAAATGGGTCACAAAGATGTTGGGTTATGACTTTGAAATCATCTACAAAAAGGGAAGCTAAATGTTGTTTTAGATACACTCTCAAGAAAGGATGAAGAGGTGGAAGCATTGCGTTGTGCCATTTCTATTATCCAACCAGATTGGATAACCGAAGAAATGGATGAATGGAAGAAGGATGAAGAAGTGTGGAAACTCATTCAAAAGTTGCAACAAGATCCTAGTACATTTGATACATTTAGTTGGAAAAACTATTCCTTATGGTACAAAGATCGCTTATATATTTTCAAGAATTCCCAACTAAAACAAAAGATTATTTTGGAATTGCACACTTCTCCTTTAGGAGGACACTCAAGATTTTTAAAAACTTACCATAAGGTGAAGAAGAATTTTTTTGGGATGGCCTTAAATCTGATATTCAAAAGTTTGTGGCGGAATGTTTGGTTTTCCAACAAAATAAAGTTGAGAAAATTAAGACCCCGGGTCTTCTAAAACCTTTATTTATCCCAGGTTTACCTAAGTTTGACGGAAAGAGTGTCATCATGGTGGTAGTTGATAGACTTACCAAGTATGCACACTTTTGTGCATTATCTCATCCATTTAAATCAATTATAGTTGCTACAAAATTTATGTAAACATTTAAAAAAATACATGGAAACCCAAGGATTATTGTAAGTGACAAAGATCCCATTTTTACTGGAAATTTTTGGACGAAATTATTTTCTTGTTTGGGTACTCAACTAGGTCATAGCTCATCTTATCATCCTCAATCTAATGGTCAAATTGAGATAGTGAATAAATGTTTGGAATGATATCTTCGTTGTTTTGTATATAATAAGAAAACACAATGGGTCAAGTGGTTACCTCTCGTTGAATGGTGGTATAACACTTCCTTCCATACTACATAAAAAATGACCCCATTTATGGCACTTTATGGATATCATCCACCGTCCATCACGTCTTCTTTAAGAGAAAATTCTAAGGTTCAAGTAGTGGAATATCACATCGAGCATCAACAAGAAGTTCTCCAACTCTTAAAAGTTAACCTAAATTTGGCACAAAATCGAATGGAACAACAGGCAGATCAACATCGTAGTGAGAGAAGTTTTGATGTAGGAGACTGGGTGTTTTTACGGCTACAACCATACAAAAAATGTCCCTCAAGCAATCTAGGAAGGATAATAAATTATTGCCAAAGTACTATGGTCCTTACAAGGTGTTGCAAAATATTTTTACTATGGAATACAAATTGGAGCTTCCCACTTCTCCATGAGTGCATCCAGTTTTCCATGTTTCATGCTTAAAGAAGGTTATAGGGGACAAAATTCCAGTTCAAACAATATTTCCAGAACTTGATGAGGAAGGAAAAATCATATTGGAACCTGAAGCAGTCACAGAAACAAGAACCAGACAAAATTTGCCAAAATCTATCAATTTCATAGTATCTCATCAAGTGGAAGAACTTACCCACTGAAGATTCTACATGGGAGGATGAGAATTTTATACAAAAGCATCCAGAGCTACTCAAACATTGAGGAAAACACTTTTTTGAAGGAGAGGGGAATTTTAGGTTCCTATATTAGTAGTATAGTCCCTTATTGTTGTTAATATAACCCCCTTATTGTTATTGTTGTATCCTTGTAACCTCAATATTGTTATTATTGTGCCCTTACATTATTATTGTTAGGTCGGATAGGATTATATTGTGACCCCATGTACCCCTATATATAGAAGGAGGTTTTGGTCATTTGTATCATCCAAGAATTGTTCATTTATGTAATGTATTGGAGGTTTCCCCCTCAAAGTGGCTTATTTCTAAGGTGTTGACCTCTCTTTTCTTCTATTTTTGGAGCTGGTTTCATAACATCATCTCCATGGCGCCTATCCCTCCTAGCTGCCAGTAGCTTGGAAGCTCTGACGGTATGAAGCATAAGGGTCATCATAGTGCGGGGCATGTCCCTCCATATCTCTATGAGAGTACGATCAACCTGGATCTCTCTAATCGCCACAGGGAATACTCCCTCATCAACCAGGAGTCTACATAGTCGGTCACCCAACTCCATCCTAAATCGGATGTCCAACCTATGCCACATGCCCGCGGGTATCTGCACCCGAGGAGGTCTGTCACCCTGATCTGTGGCCTCCACCATATCTTTTCCATCTACAAGATCATCTAGTGGGGGTAGAATCATGTCCCCAATGAATGTGCCAATATCTACAAAATATATAGTACACAACAATAATTAGACAATTTCATTAAACAAGTTAATAAAACAAGTTAAAGAACGTGTTAGAATAAATTTTATTCTAAATAATTGAGACAATAAAATCAAACTATATTAATTCAAAGAAAACACTAATATTACCTCTAGCATTTGGTGGCTCATCCTGTGTGAAGAGGATGTTGGTACACCCTTGCCAATCCAAACCCGAGTTAGGAAACGACACCATTATGAACATGTGATCATCAACATTTTGTAGCAGCTCCAGTGCATCACTAGATATCTTGGTCGGATACTCGGATAGACCCCTCTTGGGCATCATCTCGCCCCACATCTGCATCCGTACATGTAAATTGGTCTCAAGACTGGCAGAAAAACATAGGCCTCATCTCTAGAAACCTCTCAAAAAATGAACAAAATAACTCTGAAGCAAAAGGGAAGGTCAACCTCCCAAGTGCCTAAGAACGACATCTATCTAATGCTATACAAAACTGTCATAAAAAAATGTCAAACCATCTCACAATTCGTGGCATCTAGAATAAAGAATCAACATAAAATAAAATATGGCAAATAATGTACTGCTCGTCACTGGTATAATGTACAATGGTCGTCACTAGGAGTGAGAGGCACATAACCTCCTATGGACCAAACGAAGCAATGCGTAGTTGACCACCAGACACTTGAAAATCTGCAGGAGAAAGTATATCATCCCTAATGTATCTCTGGGAGTACGTCAACTGACTCCATATTGCATAACCATCGGGGACATCTGGGAACTGGGAAAAATATTTCCCTTTCCTAGATAGGCCAATAATAAAATAAATGTCCTCCTGAGTGGGTTGGTACCACTAGCCAGGACCGACCCAGAAAATATCTCAGTGGGCATTCCTTGTGTAGATCAATTTTCCTAATAACCCACTATGCCCCTTTAGGGATGTAGCCTCCTCATAGAGCTTAAGGAGGACTGCCTCCCTTAAGAGCAACTGGGTGGGTGTCGTAATAGGGCGAGGGTACAAAATTCTCTCCCTCTCTCGTGCCTACACTATTGTATCATGTTATAATTGTCCTCCCCCTGCTCTTCTGGTTGCCTTTCCTTTCTCCGTTGACATCGTTGAATGATTCACATATTAAATACATCAACGTCTATCATACATAAAACCTATTTTTTTAAATGACAAATTTATTTACAAATATTTAAATATAAATTTTATCGAAAAAAAAACATTCAGTGCACCCAAAAAAAGAGTCACGCACCACCATCGATGCGTACTTGTCTATCATGCACCGCCCATGGTGCACATGAAAAAAATTCACACGCCACGAAAACATCAAATATTGTTTTGTGCTGTGTTGACCAAACTATCTTCCCCAGGGCGGTTGTTATAGCGCAATGCACCACCAGTTGACAATATTATACCACTGGCGGTGGTGGTGTGTTCATATAATATGGATGCACGGGGGCGTTATGTTTAATATTTTTACATAATGCTTGGTGTCTTCCGGTAAATGACCACACCACTGTACATAGAGTGTTATTTTTAAAAAAAATAAATTTTCGGTGTGGTCGGAAACCGACACGCACCACACTATTTTATTGTTAAAGCGGTGCACTTTTTCTTGGTATCGCACCAGATCACCCGGTGCTGTTTTAGTCAAAACCATTCGCAGTGCAACTTGTAAATTTACAGGGAGCACCACGAATGGTGTGATCCGAATGACTCGAACGCACTGCACAATTTTATTTTTTTTTAAAAGTGAATTTTAACCCAATTTAAAAAATTAATCCGATAAAAGCTTAAGGTCAGAAACAAGTAGATTACCAGCACATTTTCACGTCGAGGAGGCATCTTTGCAAAAATACTAAAAATAAAATTTGCTCACCATTTTGAAAAATTTGAACTCCACACAATGAGAAATGAATGGAAGCAATGATGGCAATGGGAGCATCGATGGCAGGGCACCTTAGAGAATAAAAACTCGCACCGGTGCTTGACAGCTGTACAAAACTGTAACAAGTAAAAATGAATTTTTTACAGCCAGTAATTTTTTTTAAATTAACCATTTTTCAGTGCACTTGATTATGAGACGCACCGGGTGTTTTTATCAATGGCACACCACACTTCTTTACGGTACGTTGGATTACTGAGACGCACCGGGCTGACTTGTATGGAGAGAATAGTGTCTCGATGTGACAATTGATAGTATGCACCGATGCACTTTATATAAAACACACTGGTGCATTGTATGTGTGAAGTGCACCGTTGGTTTCGTAGTACTTTAAAATAAATCTACAATGCTTCTTTAGCCTCTAATATGCACTAGTGTGTTACATACATATCAAGTGCACTGGTGTGTTTTATGATTAGAAACACACTGCAAAAAAAACATCTGCAAAAACCTCCACCCGCCAACCTCCTCTAGTGACCTCCGCTACAAACAAATATCTAGGCTATTTTTATAAGGTTTTCCTCAAAAACATCCACTAGAGGGTCTTTTCCTTCTAGTGTGTTTTTTTTGTAAAGTAGTATTGTTGTGTCATTTCCATGTTTTTGTGTTTGAGATTCGAAGACCCAAACCATATCCTTATGTGTCATGGAAAACCAACAAAGCTTCTAGCTAGGGATAGGACCATGTGAGTTGACCTATAGGTATATTATTTCCTTGTGGATGGATTGAACATTGAGGGGAGACTTGATTGTCTCAAAATCAATTCCCTTGAGTGGCTAATACATCCATTCTATGGCTAAATTTTATTTACCTAGGTATATTTTTCCCTAGGAAACCCTATCTTTCCCTAGGCTTCAACTTGGGGGCTTATTGAAGGTTTCTTAGTCCATTTGATTGTTAATATTCATTTTTGGGAAACCTTTTATTTTCCTCTTGAGTCTAGGCTAGTTTGTTTGGTTTGTTATTTCTTAAGCCCTAAATCAATTTTTCCCTAAATAGTCCTTACCAGAAGATGCAAGTTGCCTTTCTTTGCTTAATTAAATCTTGTACTTAGTAAGATAAATCCTCTATAAACCTCTCTTGTCACCTTGATCCTTGAACCTAACATACCTATAATAGGTTACTTATTATTATCGCTGCCACAACAGCCTCTAAAATTTTGGCTTATGCTCAATTTCGGAGCCTTCCTTGGTCTTGTTCATTATTGTCACAAACTTTGAAACTCATTCCATTTGTTTTCTAGAAGTTTTTTGGTCACTTTTGCAAGTTAGGAAAATTGTCGTCTTTACACATGTTAGGTGTCGCATCATGTATATTAGCCTGCTCTAGTAGTTTAAAAAGGTCGTCTTTGTGCAAATGAGTTGTTCTAACCATGTAAACACCTGTCACACTCATTCCTAATTTTTTAAGCATTGTCGCACAAGTGTCATCACAATCGTCAAAAAGTGTATCTTAAGTGTCGCACGTGTCGTGACTTGTCATAAAGAAGTCACACAGAGGGAAATGCATTGTTCATGTATCATAGTTGATCTATGTTGTTGTATCATCAATTATTCTAAGTGTGTGATCACATTCAAATTCTTATCATTGTTCACATCAGTCTCATCGATCCCACACTTAGCCATTTTTTGGAAAATCTTCCCGACCAAGCAACCTAGCTTCACCCTACCTATCTGAACTATGAATTGCACAGTCTTAGTCCTCTAGTTGTGACCTCACCTCCTAGAAATGTGCAATGCGCAGTTCTTCCCTCTCAGGACTAATGCATTACGCAGTTTATGTGCTCAAATCTCGACCTTGACTCCCATAATTGCGCAATTCCTCCTCCCAGTATGGTCGTAACTGCTCATTGCATAGTCACTAGACTCAATCTCATTCCTTGTGTCTTTTAAATGCACAATTGTGTAATGGCCTAGCTTCCCTTGTCTCGCATGACTATGTAGTGTGTTCATTCAGTTTCCATCCCCTTAGCTTATCTCATTATCTCTTGAAACTGTGCAGTTTTCTCCCTCATCCCAACTTGAACTGCACATTCCATAGAGTCAAGGCTCAATGTTCACCCTTAACTTCTTGAAATGTGCAATTGTGTTGTCACTTAGCCCCTTTGATAGCTCTCCATCTGTTTCTGGCTCAGGTAATTGATCAATATGCACAATATTAGACTAGGGGGTTTCCGAACTGATGTTGTCTCTTCATGAGTGAATTGCAGAAATAGGTACTTTATCATATTATGGTGAGACGATGAAGAAGGAGATGAAGGAGGGAAGCATTTTGGAATACACTCTTGTAACTGAGTTTGAAAGCTGATCAATCAAGAGAAATAAAAGGGACACCAGTTTGTGATCACCATTCAAGACACGATATCATGAAGTTTATTTATCACCAAGCCATGCATAGATGAAAAAAGAAGCATTATCAATAATATACTCAACACACCATAGTAGCAGTGGCTTGGAATTTCCATATCATCAAACAATCTATGTTAGCAGGGTCAAGTCATGTCTCATCATGAGTGGTCATATTCCACACCATTATGGCTAATGATGTGAAATATGTCTCAGAAATTTATTGTAAATTGAATGTCCAAAGGACATGTGTGGAATATGAAGAGTCATGTAAAGTTGAAAATTCATAGGAAGTCAAAAAATCATGAGGGTAGATGAAGAGTCACAAGGAAGGTGAAGCATCAGCTCCACATTTTTATATATACCCCCTCATTGTAAGTAATTTTCAGCTTGGATCCTCCCACAAAGCACTAGAGAGATATCCTAGTTCTTTTGGGGAGTAAGGAGTGGCTCCAATGCTCCATTATTAGATCTAGTGATGTTCATTGTATACATGTGTCTTGGAATTTTTACTAAATAATAGAATCCTTCAAGGCAACATGTTCTTCAAGCATGGATTATGAATGTTTGTAATACTATTCTACGAATGTATGTATTTAATGTTTTCTTTCAAATGTGCTAAAGTAGTTGAACTATATTAGTTATTTTAGTACTTATCTTGTTGATAATGTGTTGTAATGATTGTTATTGTTGTCCTACCTTTGTGGACTACTCCACATGATATTAGACAATTTTGTTTTCATTCATTAGTTGTAATGATTGTCACATCTCTTGTGGACTATTCTGTTGAATGTTAAATGGATCCTTCTAGTTTGTGTGTGTATCTTGTTGGGTGGTACTATTACCTCTCTCCTAGAGGCTCACTTTTCTCACTCTCTTCGCTTTAGAAGAAATTATACACATCTACAATTGAATACTCACTAGGAACACCTTCTTTCTTTTGAAGGGAACCATTTCATTCCTCTCTCCTACTGACAGTTAGAGCCAAGGAAAATATTTAAGAATTTGGAAATTGGGCCATATTTTGGATGGGGCTTCTACACCAAACGGTGTGAGGTCTAATTGGGGCTTCATATCAGCGATATCCCCTAAATGTTGGTGGGTCCAACATCGTCAACATTTCTGCCACTAGAAGGAGGGAAGCCATTTTTTAATGGCTGATAACCTTACCAACCCAAATATCACATATTTTGGTTAAGGAAACAACATTCAAAGCACCTACCCTACTTGTGTTCATGAACTTGGTTTCTCTTCTCAACCCGAGCTTGTACAAACTTGTGAAATATCTTATGATCAGATTCGGCCCATCCGTCCCATAACCCGTCAATTCACAAAATTTATTGGATTGATTCCAGGAGTACACAACCTTCCATATTTTCTGAAAAATAACCCAGCCGCCCCTGGCGAGATAGTGGTTTCTAGTATTGGAGATTTTTTTTCTCCACCCTTAACGAATTAGTAGAATCTGTCAAGAACAAAGAAAACTTGGATCAACCTCCACTATACAATGATGGTGATGGAGATAATGTTGTACTCTCAGACGATATTTTCCACGGGTTAGGCATTGAAGAGGAAGAGGAAGAAAAGCCATCTGATTTTGATAAAGAGGAGGAGGACGAAGACAAATACATGGAAGATGAATATTTGGATTGGATATCTCAGGGACCACTTGCGCTTCTGGGTGTTCTACAAAAAGTTCCGAGGCATCCGAAAAACATCCTAACGAAGTACGACCCTAACAAAGAAATAAAGGAGAAGGACCATTTATAAAACTTCTACCTACATCTGCAAACACTAGCTGTATGTTATGATGATGTTGCATGTAGAATTTTTCCATTTACCTTAGATGGAAGAGCAGTTGTATGGTATCATAGTTTTCCTTTGAATTCCATCTAGAATTGGAGGGGGTTTAAGAATATTTGTATTGAAAATTTCGTTGATGGAAAAACCCCCACCATGTTATCAAAATAGCTGGGAAATATCAAGATGGAGAAAAAGGAAAAGTGAAATATTTCAATAAGATGTTTAACCTCATTTAAAATAAATTTCCAACAAACAAAAAGCCTCATGACTCTATCACCATTGATAATTACACGTATGCCTTACCAACAAGAATTGTGTAGTTTTTAAAGAGAATCGTGAAACAAACACTCACAGAAAACTATGAAGAGGTGATCGTGGTTGAAAATTAGTTGCGCGTGATTGGGTTCATTGTAAATGATGAACCAGGAAAAGGATCCAAAGACACGATAAAAATGTCTCAGGCCTCCGTAATTAAGGCCAAAGAGAAAGAAACTCTCGATCTTGAAATCTTGACCCGCATAATCAAGAATTTTTCAAACGAATTGGTAGAACTGAAACAAAGGTCAATTGAGACCACTATGAGCAACAAGCCTCCCAAGTTCAACCTTTTCAAAAGGAGTGCCAATTCCGGCAGTAACAACAACCAATCGGCCAAGTTTTCACAAATCTTGAGCATTGTGTTTAAAATTGAGAGTATGGGCATGGATCAATATTGTTTATTTCATCAAGAATATCATTAAGAAAAAACATGCACGTAATGGAACCAAAACATGAATTCACTTGATACAAACTTCATTGATATAATACTTTTTTAAGAGTAGATTCAGCCTGTGGAAGAAAAGGAAGAGATTGTTTCTACCAAGGTAATTCCTACTGTGGGACATGCAGTGAAAACATTTAGTTGCATACTTGTAGTTGAAATGAGAATTACTGAGAAACAACCTCTAAGTGATGGCCCGACCCAGAAGCATAATAATCGGTATAGTTTGAGAAGCCAAGGGCCAGCCATTGAACTAGAGATGACAAAGAAAAAATTTAGGGAACATTTGATTAAAAATATCAATCCACGCATCAACTTAGCACAGAACACTTAGAGAAATTATAGGAATGAGGTCGCATCAAAAAGCACTTTTGCAAGAAATAAGAGCAAGACCACCACTCCAGAAGTCACAAACCAAGTTACGCCTCCAAACACTTTGGCAATCTCTCCCTCTTTGTATTACAACATATTTGAAGAGATGAAAAAGGCTCACATGAATATATCAATTTTCAAACTAAAAAATATCACGATTCAACGGGACATGATCCTACGCGCACTTGGAAAATCCACCTCAAGTAACAATTCTTCTTCGTGCAAGGGTTCTGGTACGTCCTCTCGTTCCCTTGAAACCGTAATTAATGCCTTAATAATTGATGAAAATACATTATGACCTCCATTTTGGTTAACTTTAGAAATCTTCAATTACAATGTACATCATTTCTTAGTTGATTATGGTGCACCAATAAACATAATTCCATTATCTTTCGCAAATAAAATAAATGCAAAATGGGATAAAAAATATGCACAATTTTTTCAGCTAGAAAAAACCCTTGTCCATGTGATTGTTGGAATTAGGAATGTGCTTATCTGTTTATCGTTCGATGAATGAATTCACCAATGTATAAACATGGTAATTGTGGAAATTTCGGAAGAATATGGGGTATTGTTAAGAATATATTCATCTAACAATATACTAGGGAATTTTGCTATGGATTGGTCACATTTATGGCTTCCACACAAGGGAATAAACAATCAGATTTGAGTGAACTCATAGCGATATATGAAACATGCGGTTAATCCCTTGGATGGAAAGAATGAGCCATTAATGGCTTTCTCAGTTCTTGTCTTTGGCAATTGTTATTTAGAAACTGAACTTGGGTGTTATCTTGCTCATCCATCCCCAGTCCCACTAGATACATAGTTGGAGCTCCTTCCTAATCCAACTGGTGAAAATGATGTATGTACAGCTAGTAGTAATAATAATAAAAATACTAGTGTAGTATGTATTCCTTGTACATACGAAATGTGGAAATTGTACCTTGATGGTTCCAAAACGTAGGAGGGATCTGGATTTGGTTGTGTTTTAATAGACCCATGACAGATAATTTTTTTTTATCTCTAGCCGCTTGTAATTCGAGTGCACGAACAACACTGCAGAATATGAGGCACTCATCTTGCATTTGCAAAGAGCCATCAACCTAAACGTTGTATTTCTTAAAGCAACAGGTGACTCAAAAATTGTTGTACGACTGGTACGTGATACCATACACTATATTTCACCTCATCTAAAAAGTCACCAACAAGAGGTATGACATTTGATTTCGCATTTCCAAGCTTTTAAAATTATTTTTGTTCCTAGAATGTGCAACACAGCTGCTGATGCATTGGAAAATGTTGTTGCTAGGTTATTACCACTTAGGGATGGATTTTCTATATATATTATTTATAAGCCATCCATCCCTAATAATATTACTAATTTACACATTTTCAATGATGAACAACAAATATTTCAGTTTATGGAGAACATTGATGTATTCAAATATGCATCTATCAATGAAGACGAGCACGAGAAGGCATTGCAGGATACAACTAGCATAATCAAAGGAAGCCTAATGTCGAAAGGTGTGGTATCGTTATAAAAGTTGTATGACTTGCAGAACCACTTTTGAGGGCCAATCAATACTAAGACCCATAGTTCAACGATGTCGCATGAATAGATCAATTTGGGAACAGAAAAATATCTGAATTTTGTCAATCTTGGTACTTGTTGCACACTACAGGAATAGAAATATTTTATCGAATTTTTCAAGCATTACCAAGATGTATTTTCATGGACGTATGACGAGCTCAAAATTTATGACACTCGAATTATCCACTATGTGATCCCAATCAAAGAAGGGACCAAGTTATTTCAACAAAAGTTGTGAAAGGTACATCCAACGCTTCAGCTTCTCATTCAAAAGGAGTTAAGGAAGTTGTTGGATGCTCGAGTAATATATAAAGTTTGACATTATACCTAGGTATCAAACTTATTCCTAGTTAAAAATAAGTTTGGGGAATCCGCTTATGTGTTGATTTTCATAATCTGAATCGTGCCTCAGACAAGGATAACTACCCCGTGTCATTTATGGAATAGATACTAAAAACAGTATTGGGGTCAGAGATACTTTATTTATTTGACGGGTATTCAGGATATAACCAGGTTCTAGTCTTAGAGCCTAACAGAGTCAAAACAACATTTTTGCACAAAGTGGGGTACGCTCGCATTTAAAATAATTCCAGTTGGGTTGATTAAAGTCAGTGCGACATTTCAACGTTCCATGGACATCACATTATTTCATGGATTTATTGGAAAAAACGTGGTGGTCTACCTCGATGATGTCATTATATTTTCTAAGAAGAGGTCCGACCACATATTCCATTTGAGGAAAATTTTTGAGCGATGTCATAAGTACGGGATATCTCTTAATCCCAAAGAGAGTGCTTTCGAAGTGCCTGATGGTAATCTCTTGGGCCACATTATTTCTAAAAGTGGGATTAAAGTAGACCCAGAGAAGTTCAAAGCAATTACACAGATTCCCTTCCCAATGAACAAGAAAACTATGCAGTCCTTTCTGGGGAAAATCAACTTCCTCCGTAATTTCATCTCCAATTATGATCATATTTTCTAGCCAATATAGGATATGGTAAAGAAATATGCAGTATAAATATGAGATAAAATGGAAAAGGAAATGTTTTCCTATATCAAGCAAGCTATCACAAAATCACCCGCTCTATAAAACCCAAATTTTAGTAAATATGTTATGCTCTACACTTTTGGTTCTGATACTTTGCTCATCACCATGCGCATACAAAAGGATGATTAGAACAATGAGTGGCCAATATCTTTCATGAGCACCAGTCTTCAAGGACCTAAACTTAAATATCCTGCCATTGATAAGCAAGCTTATGCAGTATACAAGGAAGTGAAGCACTTTTGGCCCTATCTCTTGAAAATCATTGTATTGTCTTTGTTCCGCACCCAACAATCAAATCATTGTTTGTTTAACAAGAGCTGGGTGAGATAAGAGAAAAATGGATGAATGGTTTATAGGAGTATGACTTAGATTTAAAACCATTTCACACAATCAAGGGCCACGGTCTATGTCGACTAGCAGTAGAAGAAGTGGATGCATGGAAGAAGAATATCCCTCTAGTTGGGAGAAGGAAATTGAAATGCATAATAGAGAGAATGCTTCCCACTATCATCGTGGACTCTTGGTACGCAAACGTGCGGCAATACTTTGAGCATGACACCATGCCCTCCCATTTATCTGCACAACAGAAGAAGGCACTCAAGCTCAAATAATTATCTTACCAATTGGTGCATGGGGTGCTTTTCAGAAAATGCCATAATGGAGTATTGCTCAGGTGTTTGGAAGCACAAGATTCGGATAAGGTATTGTGTGGTCTCCACGACGAACTAGACGGGGGATATTTTGCAGGCAACCCGGCTACGCATAAAATCATATGGGTTAGTTTCTATTGACCTACATTATTCAAATATGCTCATGGTTATGCCCGCAAATGTATGTTATATCAAAGGTGTGCCAACCAAAACAAGATATCAGCCACCCCATTGCATCTTATCGTAGTGGAAGGACCCTTTCAACGGTGGGGCTTGGATGTTATTGGAGAAATATTTCTACATTTGTTAAAGCAACACTGTTATATTCTCACTACCACAAACTATTTTACGCAGTGGAAATAAGTAGTAATTCATTAGCTTCCTTCCACAAAATATCATTTCTAGGTTCAAAATTCCTACTTCACTTTTTTTTGATAATGCAACATATTTTTCACCATTATGACTCTATGATTTTGTATTACAAAATGGAATTGTATTGAAACATTCAACTAATTATTCTCCACATGGGAATGGTCTTGTTGAGTCCACAAATAAAAACCTTATCTATATCATCAAAAAGACCATATTCTCTTAATAGAGGAACTGGAACTTTGCTTTGGTAAATGCTTTATGGGTTGACCGACACTAGTACATATGGTCAAAATTCCGACACTTTAGTTCTGAAAGTTTTGACGTATTGTCGGAAATTTCCCCAAATTTTCTCAATTTTTTTAATGCTACCAACAACCGTCGCTCTAGCGATATTTTGGGAGTATCGTCAGAACAATGACTTTTAGGGAAATCGTCGGAATACCGACATTTCGGGACAAACCGTCAGAATTCTGACGTTTTGGAGCCAAGTGTCGGTATTGTAAAGTTTAGGAGACAACTGTCAGTCTTGTGACATTTAGGAAAACCATCGGTCTTGCGACATTGCAGGCCAAGTGTCGATCTTGCGACATTCAGGAGCCAAACCGTGGGCCTTGCGACATTTAGGGAAACCATCAGTCTTGCAACTTTGCGGGACAAGTTTCAGTCTTTCGACGTTTAGGATACATTGTCATAATTCCTAATAGTTGTATACACTACAAGGGCCTTATACTATAGATCTACACTATAACACATAGTAGCATGGATTTTTGATTTGGGCCTATCCCTTTAAAGGAGTGGGTAAAATAAAATGGTGGAAAACACATGGAAATTATGATAAAACACGAAAAATAAACTCCATGGTTTGACAACATTTATGATAAATATCCAATATTGATTCACAAAGCAACATTATAATTCACATTAGATTTAATAAAATTATTTATGGAGTAGAATTATGATTTGGATTACCTTCAAAATATTTTGTATGATTGAAAGGAGTTAAGGGTGAATTGACATCACCTAAAATTGTGTATGATTCAAAGGAGCTTAGGAATATGAATTTTGCAGGTAGATAACATATTAAAATATGAGATAATGTCAACGAAAATAGTAGAAAACATTTTATATATGTAGGACCATCGTAGACAATTTCATGGGTATTTTGAAAACAAAGTTTTTTTTGCTTTGGTTAATCATATGTACTAGAAGCTAAAACAAAATGATGACCTCAAGTGGGCTCAAAAAGGTTCTTCAAAGGTATCTTTAACAATTTTAAAGATAGGAAAAGGGTATTCCAAAATGGACCCTATTTTTTCAACTTCATTGAGCTATATCTTTGCTTCTAGACCAAACTATTCAACCTAGACAAGAAATACTTCACATTCACCCTAATATAGATCCACTTATACTCGTTGCCTAGGAATTTTGAGAAGAGGGAGTCTAAAAGGGAATGTGTAACATTATTGGAACATTCAAAGCAACATCAAACATTCATAGTAGGGTTTAATCTACTGATTTTTACCCTAACTACCTTACCCCAACTCGAAACCCTTTTTCATTCTCATTTTTTTTGTTTCCACCGCTCTGCAATTCTTGGAGTTGTTGGTTTGAATCCTTGTTATGCCACGAATGGGGCTCATCTCCTTGCCCCTAATGGCTGGCATGGAATCTGCAGACATGAAATCCTTTGTTGGTTGTAGCACTAGATTTAATTCCTCTCGCTTTTAGGTTCCAAATTTTTATTTTGCAAGTATAACATCATTGCTTTCTTTTATTGTTTTCCATTCATTTACCTGAAGGTTTAATCTCACGGCTCGGTGTAACTATTTTTCTGCGCTATGTCTCCTTTATAGGTACATCCAGGATGCTTCGAGTCCATATCCTAGGAGCTTAACATATTTCATGCTGATTGTTGACAAGTAGGCCTTCATGCCATTTGATCTGTCCTATTTACTTCAAAAATATTTGATCATAGTGAAGTACTAAACCATTTCAATTAGTTCTTGTAGGGATTTTACTCTGTCAAGGTTGAAGTATTTATCATGGCACCCTCACCACGACACTGGGCTTGTTGTAAAGTTAATATTATAGCTTAGTTGGGATGGAAACCTCCGGTCCAAAATTGAGGGTTTTTAAGTGACTGTGTAAGGCCCTAAGTGCCAAAATTACATCTATGTCGAGAGGTTGCAGTATTCTAACCACACACTATGCAATTTAATTCTAGCCATGGTTTTTTATACACTACAAGGTCTCACCCTAATCTTTTAAGGTATTGTTATCTCGTTTCCTTTCTATATAATTGTTACACCACATGCATTGTTGACCATGTACATTATGACTGTCTTTGCTATTTTTTTGTAATCATATCCAAATTGGAATCTTATGGTAATAGGGTTGGGTTTTTACCAGAAGAAACATTTAAGAGTGTTATTTCATTTGAATAGTGAATGAATTTGATAGTTAAATTACTATATAGTCATTTACTGAAGAAATTATGTGCAAAATTAAGTTTATGAAATCTTTCTACTATCTATTTACTCATTCTGTAGCTATCGTTTCTCCGGATGCATGTTTTTTGCGTAAGTAAAAATACTTTTGTTTCCCCTACAATACTTATTTTATTTTAATCCATTTTCTATAGGGACAGACAGTCATCGGTTTCCTAACTAGCATACAACTAAAACCTGTATAGATTCGTTGAAGCTTGTTGAAATATGTCTTGATAACTAAGGATTTACTCTTTCTATGTTTAAAATAAAATTATTATCGGGTTCATGATTAGGACTAGACTATTCATGTTTCAGTGAAAGCAAAAACTACTTTTACCAGTTTACAATCTGCTCATTTAATTTATGCTCTAATATTTATGTTTAAATCTACCCATTTAATTCAAGTGACTGTTCTTGGTTTATTTAACCTCGAGGGGACCAAAATTTCTCAGTTCCACTATTGGGCTCGTCCAAACCCCTCGGTAATATACCTCACGGGAGCTTCCTTCTTTACGAACTCTGCCCTCTTCCAAATGGAGGTTTTATATTTATTTTTCCAGAACTCGATAGATTTAATTTAGTTTACTGAATGAGAACTATTACAGCCTTTTCCTTCTTTATTATTACTCTTAAATTGTTTATTATTTTTAGGTTTCCCATTGCTTGTCAGTTCGAAGATGAAACCTTTATCATTTGGAGGGTTCATGTACTTTTATCTATATCAAAAGCCTGGCTTATTGTTGATAGATTAGCCATGGCTCTATTCTTTTTTGCTTCTTATTTTCCTTACTCTTTATTGTGCTTATGTATGATCCATCTTCTTAGGTTGTGTCATGAGTGTTATCTTCTTTCATAGAGGGAGGGAGCCAATCTTGCTTCGAATCTAGGGGAATTTCCACAAATGGGAGGAGAATGAATGCCCCAGAGTTTGTACAGGTCCTTCTTCACCTAAAATTTACTGCTTTGGGCATATTTATTTTGGAGTTGATCATAAAAGAAAGGTACACAAATTATCAATTCCAACAAAAAATAAATGAACTACAACAACAAATTAACAACATAATAAATGCTCACAAAAGAGAGATTGAAGATATTAATAAAAAAAATTCGACTGAAGTTGATACAAATTTTCATTTGAGAAAACATAATAAATCTATACTAACGGAAATAAAGAAGATATAGAAAGAGAGAAGGCATAATAAATATCCAAAAACAAGGATAAGAGCATTGACACCTACACAATTGATGTGGAAAAACCTGATATTGTTATCAATGAAGTTGTACAAGTGAAAGAGCTTACAAAAGTTGAAACTCAAGTACATATTCTTGAAATAAATAATTTTTATTTAATATGGATTATTTATATAGTTCATGATGTTCTTGTGAAGTGAACTGTTAGGTTCACTTCATCAACAATGTCATAGCAGAAACAGAAGTAGTTCTAAACATAATACAAATTACACTTAACAACTCAAGAACTAAAAGAAACAACAGTAACATCGAACAAAACCAATTGAACCCTCTACATTTTTAGTTGAATACATCTCTCTAGGCTCATTAATGTGATTATATAATTTATTGTAGGTGAACTTGTGATCTAGAATTTATAATCTATCGATATAAAAGGGGCTCTACACCTTTATGAAAAATGTGTAAAGGATCTAGGAGTCTTGCTCTAGGGGAAATAATTTTCCTTATCTACATCTACATACTTTGGCTTCTATAGATTTATATCTCTTATGATCACCCTTCTTTATTAACATTGGTTCTACATTCTAGTTCCCTAGTCAAAAGATGGGCATACACAATATTGGACCCTTCCTTTCAAATTGTCCCAAGTTTGTTGTGTCATCTATTATTAAAATTGTAGTTATAGGAACTCTTGAACAAGGTTATCTTGCAACAAGGTGAAGAACACTTGTAAAGAGGGAGTTTTAGAGTTTGCATACCTTGCTGCTCTGACAACGTTCATGTTCAGCAACAGAAGCACATTAGCAATAGAAAAAATTTAGATTATGTTAGAAACGAGGAGGTGCAAAAATGTTAGAGAATGGTGGGTTGTTGATGAAGTCTCCCTTCAACAAGGAATGAACACTTTGAATATTCTAAAGAGATTTCAGAGTATAGAAGGGGTGGTCTAAGGTTATATTTCTTTAGGTTCACAGATGGTCAATGTGATGATATTTCCCTTAGCAGATATGGGGTTCAAGGTTTTGTAATAGTATATTTCCTTGGTGGAGAACACTTGTAAAGTGGTAGTGTTAGAGTTTTATTACCTTTTTTCTCTGACAGTGTTCATGTTCAACAATAGAGGTGCACCAGCAATAGAAACAATTCAGATTTTGTTAGAACATAGGAGGTGCAACAATGTTATAGAAGAGGTACAATGAAGGGGAGAGTTGGCACATGAATACACCAACATCAGTCTTATACTGGTATAATTATACAGACCTCAAAACAATTCCTTACACCTCAGACCAATCAATATTGGCTTCAGGACTGTGTCATCTCACAAATCGGATGTGTGTGAAGGATCACTATAACTCAGTTTAGTGGATCTATAATATTCCTAGGCTCAGATTCGTGGAGGGATTATTTTCAATTCTTTCATTTGTGACTTCTTGAGCATTCATTTCCTTGGTCAAAAGTTCTATAGTTAATTTATATTCTTTAATTTTCATTCAGATGAAATAGGTACTAGTGAGTAATCATAGAGATACTTCATGTGACACTTCCTTTAATAACAGAGGTTAATGAAATTGTCAGCAGAGATGTTTCCTTTTTATTCTGCCATTTATGACCTATTTGTGGCCAAATGGTGCCTATACTAGATCTCTTCAAATTTCTGAAGTCAGTAGGATCAGTGCAAAATGGATATTAACAAAGTGATTATACAAGAAGGTAACACTAATTCCTAATTATTATTTGAAATTATTTAACTCATGAAAAAGTATGGGAAGGGATCCTTGTAAAACTTTGCAATGATTGACTTGCCCAGAACATATGGAGAGAATTGATTATGGAAATATCTTGATTAATTATATTTATATTCAGGTTTTTATTTTATAATCTATGCACCCCCATGGATGGGATATTTTTCATGTCTTTATTGCCTTATTAGTCTTTAAAATAAAGGCAAGGGAGTGGGATATTTATTCACAATGATCTCATTATTTAGATAAGTTTTTTTCTGAGTTTCCTGTAGCATATTTCTTTTCCAGAATTAATGAAAAAATAGTGGCAAGTTTGGCAGTCCATTCAGCTTTTGTAGTTCATACTTTTGTTTTTGTGATGTGTTTCAGTTTCTCAGTATAGATCAGGTTAAGCAGTTTTGATAGTAAGTTAAAGCTTCTTGTTTCTAGCTATAAGGGTTTTAATGCGTGCAATATATTTTTACCATGTGATGAAAATCTTAACAGGGAAGCCAAGGAGAGATTTTTAAATTAAGAGAGCTTCCTTTGAAAACTTTGTCTATCACTGGGGGTAGACAAATCATATCCTGAATCTTTTATGTCACTTCAATTACTCTCAAGAAAATTGTTCTAGTTTTTTCCCGTAACTCTTGCATTCGATGTGAGAAAGAACCTTAAATAGAATTTGCGTGCTCTAAAGTTTGCCTGCTAGTATGTATCCTTTATGTGAGTAAATAGAGATGATACGTTAGACTCCCATAGGGGCCAGCTAAAATTCTTGGACAAATTTGGTAGAGTAGATCACCCTGTTGCAGAAGCTTAGCCAAAATATTTCTTTCACAAGCGCACTTGTTCATGTTCGAAGAATCCATCAAAATATAATATATTTATAGTGTATTTATGGATCTCAGTAGGTGCTTGTGTTAGGCTTGATGCAAGTCTTAGAGTTGATTAGCAAAATGAGTCTCATATATTTGCATGTCACTTAACTCAGGGATGTTACAAGCCTACTTGCTCTTTTTGACAAGAAACATCTATCAAAAAATTATATTTAGTGTATTTAAAAAGAACTGAAATTATCATACCCCTTGCATGCATGCAAGAAAGATCTATATTCTGTTATCTATACTCTACTTATTAGATGAAAAAATGGCACCTTTCTTACAAGATTTTTTTGCTAGTGCATGCATGCATCTTTGCTTTATAATCGATAGATTTTTACCTATTAAATCTATATATAACAATCACCAACAGATCATCTATCTACTTGACCCCTTAGTTGTTTGCATGGTATTAAATCTATAACATATATGCACATAGCACCCAATTATTTATCACATATAATTTCGGACATCCATCTAACCTTATGGCTTCCAATTTAAAACTTTGAACCATATTCCAATTTCCCACGGAGAGAGCGAGGCAATGAACAACATGGGGTGTGGGAGATCTCCATTACTTTGAATTTTGTATGTATAATGAGTTATAATAATGTAAAAAATCAAAATATCCAATGCATCCCATAACTTGATCTGTATAGGTTCATAGGATGCAAACCTAAAACTTTAAACATTGAATTTCCTCCCTCTGTATTTTTTATGCCACTTGGCGCTTGATAGATTTGAGGTTAAAATGGCTTTTTTTAGTTTAAATGAAAAATATTTTCCTTTTTCTTGAACCTATTCTTTCATTTTTCAATGAAATGAGAGATGGTCCCTAATTTTAATTGGCTCCCATGAGAATAAGAATCCAGTGTGATGTAAAAGAGTATAGGATATTGTCCATGCTCTTGAATTGTCTGAGTTGTTGTAAGGGCTTTGACACATGGCTATATTAAGTCGGAGTCACGATTATATGAGGGTAGTTAGTTGGGATTGATCCAAAATTACCATATTATTACTCCTTCCTGCAATTTGTTGACTATGTTCAATAAAAAAAAATTAAGCACAGTTAGGCACCTTTATGCATTCTATTGAATAGAAAAAACTAATAGGGTGACCTACATTGACACATGGCATGTACAAAGTCAGTAGGTGGATTTTCAGTCAACAAGTGATATGAGAAGAGATTCAGAAAGATAAGCACTGAACATAACTCACATAAGTCCTTCAGTGATCCAAGAGTCCTCTAAGAACTTCCTACGAAAATAGGATGTGATATTCTAAACTTTGAATGAATGTGCATGGATGATGAGGTTCCTAAAATAAAAATAAAAGACATCTCCTCATTAGTTCCATGTTACCTCTTACTAATGCCACATGCAATGCTACACTTAGGATGTGTCATGTGGCCTTTTTAATTTTAATGTTACATGTAGAGTGTTACGATTACAATTTTTCAACTAACGGTATCTATTCCCTTTATTGTAGGGATGATATGGCATTATTCAATTCCTCTCTTATTTGAACTGAAATTGTGATTTTATTTGAGCCTGATATTTTCAATTATTTATGTGTCATATGTACATTGCATTGTAACTTCTAGGATCTTGAGGCTTCTATTGGTAGCTTTAGATTTTTCGCTTCAACCATACATACAGTCTGTTACATTTTATTTGAGTTTTGGTTTTCCTCTAATGATGGTAGTTTTATCTATGGATCATTCATGTTGTATTTATATGCAATTGATTGTTCTTGGCAATTTTCATAGGTGTATGATGTAAAAAAATATTTGGAGGACCATCCTGGTGGAGATGAAGTGTTGATCTCAGAAACTGGTATTGTATCCTTTCTAAAACCATTATTCTTAAATGTTATTTCCTATTAAAATAAGAAGCATATTTACAAGACAAATTTTTTCTCTAAGTGATAGATCTACATGCCATAGCAGTGTTATTGAGCATAGGATTTATTTTCATCAAGGTGTTGTTGAATGCAATCCCAAAGGCATGGTTATGAATTTGAATGGATTATGTTGGGAAAGTGGGTGAGCGGGGTAGTACTTTCTATAGTTACTGGACGTCACCGATTGAACTTAGATACATGAGTTTGACTCAGTTCAAGTCTAAAGTTGAGCTATGTTTTCAATAGTCAGAAATTCTGATGCAGGAGCATTAGGCTCATAAAATCCTTTGTATTTTAATAGACATAGGGGTATTTTGTTTGCAAAAGAATATTGGTTTCTTATGTAAATATTAATGTTTTTGAGTGACATTTAGAATAGGAATTAATTAAATATTTAGAGAAATTTGTAAATGTTCCCGAATGATTGGAGAACATGAGGGAAGTAGGATAGTTGAGATTCCATAGGAAATGAGAGATTTGAAATTTAATTGTAATTCCTAAAGTAGAATTGGTTCCATGATTTTATGAGTTTGAAAGGATTTTTAGGGATAAAGGATAGATTTTAGGACTTAGAGGATTTGGAGGATTTTGTTGAGATGATGGAGGATCTGAACCTAAATTAGTTCAGATTATTTTTTATAAAAATGATAAGCCTCAAGGCATTAGAGAGAGAGTAGGATTTATAAAAGTAGAGCTTGGATTGTAAGCCTACGGGCAGTAGGAAGGAAATGGCCATTGATTTGAAAATTAGGTCAGGAGAGAATTTCTATGTAAATATTGAGTATTAATTTAGAGAATTTAATTTATGAGTTTATATGGTATGGTTCCAATTTGGATTAAATGAATGAATGTATCAGAGTATTTTCTTGACAATATTGTGTGGGTCTATTCGAGAAGAACCAGAGATGAAAATCGAATTCAGATAGAATTCGATAAAAAAAATCTCTTTCAGAAGATTGAGGGACTGAACAGAATCTATGTGTTATAAATCTGAGAAATGAATAGCACGCAGAAAAGGGATGGATATTGGGGTTAAGAAAACCAATTGAATAGTAAATTTATGAAGAGAATGACAGAAGATTGGTTCAGGTAATTGAGTGGTTTTTAAGAAAATCAAGGACTGATATAAACCGGTCATGGAGGGCGAGAACTTGTAATTTCATTTGAATGAATAATTGATTTAATTATGTTTGGAAAACCCGCATTTTTAAGTGCTACATTTTATTGAAAACCCTTTGAAAATCAAGTTTACATATGCTGGAACTACACTTTTATTTCTACATTTTGAATTGAGTGTAATCATAAATATCTTGAGGTTCATTATAGTGAATAATTCTTTCAATTTCGTTATGATCAACTTATTTAAAGGAAGGAAATTTGGTGCGTTATCAAGCCTTGTTCTAAACATAAGTATTTTGATTGACATAGAATGGATTCCGCAGGGTTCTGAGCAAGACTCAGTGAACAACAAGTGAAACCGTGGGCTTATGGCTCAGGTGAATAGTGAAGACAGTTTTGAAAACCATCAATGGTTTTCACGTGGAACATAAGAGGTAAGTGGTATTTTGTTGAGGGAATGCGATACCATTCAGATGGTGACACGTAGCAACACAAAACCGGCTATTTCACATGAGATTGAAAAATCAAAGGTCATGCATATTTGTTATGCGATTTTCGTTGGATCACATGCATTTCATGTGGGGTATGCGATAACCATTGGATGAGAGTTGAAGCCAACGATGGAGGTTTGAACGCTAAATGCGCATCAATTTTTGTGCAAAGCATGTGAACCATTGGGTCGAGGTGAAAAATCGACTGCTAAGATTAGGATGGTACATTGGTTGATAAAAAGTTGGAGCCCAACATATACATGTTAGCACTTTGGTATTTTTAAACCAAAGTTGATTTCAATAATATAAATGTCAAGGTGGGTTTTTTAGATGATTTGGAAATGAGGATTATGGAAAGGTAAAAACTGTGGGCCCAATTTATATTGTCAGCATCGTGGGTTTTAGCTAAAGTCAATCATAGCTATGAAATATGTCAAATGGTTATTTTATAAGGGAACCAGCTTCCGCATAGAAAAACATTCACTATTTGGATTTTATATGCATGTGGTTATGCATATTAAAATTTTATATGCGTGGTTTGTATTTTAAGCAGCTTAGGCTGCATCATTTGGTATCAGAGCCTGGAAAAGCTCTTTTAAAGATTAAATTTTTTTTATTTGTATGGAATGCATGTGTGATGAAGGAAATAAGGAAAGATTATATTTCAAATCGGATTGACAGCAGTTGTAGATTTGAACAGAGATGCAGTGAAAGTATGATAATGAGGAAATTCAGATTTGCAGAATCTGGGTTTAAAAGAAAATGTGCTTTGAAGATTTGAATCTGACAAACAGCATGCCGTGTAGCAAAGTATTGGAAGAATTTGCAGAAGCAATTACAAGTGGGTGTTGAAGCATACCTTGAAGGTGAGGTATTTTAATTTTTTTGAAGACTATATTTGCATAATGCAAATTGCAGATAGTTGAAGAGAATCTCAGCAAGAAGACCACAAATTTAAAGAGCAGTGATGAAGGAATCCAGTAAAGGTTTCTAACTGAAAGAAGAATGTGGAAGAACCTTGAGGAATTCCAACAGAGGTTGGATAAAAAGTACAGCTGTGTTCTTAAAAGGGTGCAGATGATTTGAAGCCTAGAAGGAGCAGAGAGGAATGCTCAAGAGGTTCCAAAGAATAGAGAACCAGTGCTTTCCAAAATACCAAATTCCAGAGAGGGGATTGGTGAGGTAAGTGGCAGCAGGGAGGACTTGCTATTGTAGAGGCTTTAGTACAACTCATGATGAATGAGTGAGGAACTCATGAAGATAGAAATGGAGAAGAATATGACTACTGATAGTCATAGTAGAAATGGCAGAGGTTCTAAGAGAGACCACAACAGAATGAAAGTGAATAAAGAAGATGCCAATACAAATGGCATATAGAGAAAGTTAAGTAAGGAAGAGTATGAGAGAGAGAAAGCTGAGATAGCAGTCCAACTTGAAGTGTTGTTGAATTTGTTACAAAGGAATGAGGAAGACAAGAGGTGGGGTTTTCTTGTAAGAAGAAAGATAAAGTGGCATAAGCTACAGATGAAGAAAGAGCAAATGATAAATGCTCAGCTGAAGGAAAAATTACTCAGAATAAATGAGTATTTGGAGAAAGACTTGAAGACTGAAAATTCAAGTGAGACCAAGAGGTCGCATGATTTTAAATCTAATAAATTTTGTATGTTTGCAGGAAGAACTTGTGGAGAAGGACAAACTGCTAATATTGCTATAAAGGAAGAAAATGGGATAGCCAGATCTTTTGTAAATGTCCATACATAGTTGGGGAAAAGTTTTACTTTTCAACATATTGGAAGCACAGGAAATTTAACTTATGATGATGGCCAAAATCTAGAAATTAAGCAATAAATTGAAAATATTAAAAGGGTTGAAGAGAAGACCATTGAAGAATTTCTGAATTGTATAGAAGACTTGGAACAGTAGGGGGATTTGGTGATCAAATCATCAAATGAGGCCATAAGGTCTTATGGTTTTAAAACTAACAAGTTGTGTGTGAATGTAGGTATTGCAGAAGATAAATCATGTGATGAAACTGTATTGGGTGAGGCTAAAATTTTCCAAGAAAAATATGATGATTATCTTTCAGATGAAGACCAAATTGAATTATTGCAACAAAAGGAGTTCATAAATTCCTTGTTTTGTGAAAAGAATTGTTTCAATGGAGATATGACAGTTATGTCTGATGATGAGAAATTTGTAATTGGTAATGACAATGAGAAATTGATTTTATTAAATGGCCAAATTAAGAGTGGTGGACAGACAAATAAAACTATTACAAATATGGAAGATCAAAATTCTATTCTGATGAAAGATGAAGAGATAGTGTCACTAGGAAACTTGACTTATGATAAAGAAGAAGGTAGTGAAGATTGTAAAAATATTTTTTCAGATGAGATGATAGATTTGTGGCATGAGTTAAGTATTCTGGAGAAGAGGCTAGAAAAACAAAGGATAAGTGTTCAGGTTGTAAAGTCAAAGTTGAATGGAAAAGTTCATTATTATGAACCAGAGCAAAGAGACATCCTTGAAAGGGATGATGTGGAAGAGAGACTAGCTGAAAATCTCGAGAATTATTTGAAGAATTGGAATCAACATATTGATGTGCTGATAAAGGAGAAAATGTCAGAGCAGCAAATTGAAATGTTTCCGAAGGAAGAAGAGACACAAAGGTCTTATGATTTTTATGATTGTTTAATGATTGCAGGTAATGATGAAAAGACTAAAGAATGTTTAGTCCAGGAGAAAAAATTAAATAAAATAAAAGAAGATGACAGTGAGTGGAAAACTAAATACTAGTCCAAGGAATTGTTGAAGTCAGAAAACAAATAAATTGTCATAAGTGACAATCAGGAAGAATTTATCAGTTGCAGAAAACAAGAGGGTAAGGATGAAAGGGTGGCAGTAAGAATAGAAATTCAGCTATCAAGAGGTAGAAGTACTCAGCAGTCAGAAGATATATTAGATAAATAAATTGAATTGATAAGAAGGCTAATGGTGAAAGTGTCTCAGAAAAATACAACAGTAGGAAAGCG